>FTRY01000027.1:0-687806 GCA_900157415.1 Armillaria cepistipes
CAAAATGATCCTGCGCTCCCGGATGGACTCTACCCTCGCATCCTATTTCTGGCAGGAGGCTATTGCGTTGATTGGCTACCATCCAAGACTTGAGTGTTCGTTATCTGTGTTGCTCCTTTGTATTTTGTTAGAATAAGTCTTCCCGGTTCGATTCGAATTTTACAAACCCCAGTACGTTTCCTTTTGTGATTATACAAGTTCAAACTTGCCCACGAAATCAAGATCGGCCGGACGGAATTATAGACATGACAAATACGCCAGATAACCTTAAATTTTGGGTCGAGCGTTTTTATTTAAAAGAGATCAACTATATCATTCCAACGGTTCATAATTCGGTAGTTCAAACCACTTGCACCAAGCATTGCAAAGGTGCTGTTCCCCGAAGCGTTCTATGGATCCTTCAACATTTCCATCCGCAAAAAGCTGATGTCCCGCAACTCTGAAAAAGAATTAGAGCTGTTCTGTTACTGAAAGATGTCTGACATACTCGGATTTTGCCATGACCTGCGGATCTGTCAACCAACAACCTGCACCTGACGTAACTTAGTCCCTGGCAATGTGAGTCAGGAGAGTCAAAAGTACCTTGGTAATCCGATACAAAAGCCTTCGCTTTTGTAAAGTGATATTGAACATGTTGCAAAAAGCACAGAAATACCACGTTATGATGTTTCTCGTCGGAGGCTAAGTCGATAGGCTGGGGTGTGCCGTTGCATACATATTTGACAAAGTCATCTGTCGATAAAAGCCTTTCCACCAGCGCACAAAATCCAAGCCAATCCTTCGGTCTGACTGAATCAGGTCTGGACTTCATCACCACTGCGGCCTCGACAAAACGAAGATCTGGGATTGGGCCGGGAGCTGTGCCGAGCGAGGTGGCTTTGCTCAGGACCATATCGAGGCTCATGTCATGTAGAGCGTTTGCCCACAACATGGTGTTTGCCTCTCGAAGAACGCAGGTCCTTTCATAACCTTCGGGGGACCTCTGGGGATCTCCGCTCCTGGTAACTCCTTGGTATGGACGCTTGATACAAACGTTACCTTGGAGTGCGGGTGGAAGTGGAATTCCCTGCAACGTGACGCCGACTTGCAGGACACCAAGATGCGCGGTCTTAAAGGAGCCTGAACCAAGGCGTTTCTCAGGGCTTTCAGCCCAGTCGACGTAGATATGTCCCCTAGTTTGTGAATCAAAAGCAAAATTCGGTCTTGTGAGAATCTCAGATCGCAAGCGAGGGATATTGCAGATTTCAACCCAATGTTCCAGCTTACCTGAATGTATATAAGTATCAGCAGGATTTCAAATCGATGGACTTACCCGGTTGAGGTTGACCTTCTATGTATGTGCCTCCCTTCTCAATTAGATCCGGAATGGCATCGAACCATCTTTCGCATACGCTTGGCATAATATCAGGACGGATCCGCTTTTGTCTTTCCTCGACATTCGGTGGGGACAGCTTCTTGGACTTAGAGAAGTGTAAAGCATAATCATGACAGGCTCACCGATCGTTTTGACGACAATTTCGACTTGGAAGATGACTGGCTGTATCCCTGATGAAACCGGTGAGCATGGGGGAAGATCTAGACACTTTGAGTCGTACCGAAGATATTGAAGAGGGCGGTCCTGACACCATAGATACATTGGAGTCAAAAAATAGAGAGTTGTCTCCAAGTATAGTATCACTGTTATAATGGACGTCTTGCTCACTGACTTCTGAGGCGCCCTATACGTGCATATGTTAAACGTTCACAACAATGCAAAGGAAACGTCACGTACAATGGATTGCGTAGAGATGGGACGTCCCTTCTTCTTCCTTATGGCTCTCTTCACAGGCGTAGACTGTATCTCCATCAGTCAACACCATTTTTAAGGATTGAGACACTGACCATCGGGGTAATTTCATCTCCAGCTGCCCAAATGTCATATTTGTCGGCAACGGCGGGTTTGATCACCATGAACCAGTTTTCTTGAGCGGGTTGAACGAATTTGACGCCAGCTATTCCCTTCTTTTTACCGCTGGTCGCTAGTCCTTTGTAAAACAGTTCGGTCGGTTCGTCAGGATCCCCATCAAGAATTGGGCTCCACCCCGAATCCACAAGAAAGAAATCTCCAGCAACAAAAGAAAATCCTTGGACATCCGGATGATCATGGATGACAACCAGCAAGCTTTCAATGACGAGATTCACGACATCGCTTCGAGAAGTGGCAGCTGGAAACTTCACGCCCTGTTGTATGTTCTACAACAATCAGGATTCAAAAAGAAAGATCGTAAAAAGAGACCCATACCCAGAAAGAAAGTCCCTTTTTAGTGCCATTTTCCCTCTTAACCTGAACGAAGACCCTAGCGGATTCACCAGATTGGCCTTCCAAGGCGAGTCGTCGATATTTTTGTGTCTCACTTTCGTGTCGAATGTGAGCCATCGAATAACCAGTCTTTAACGAATCTTTCTTTAATCTGGATGATATTGCGACTGGCAACCTGGCCTCTGGGCGAGCCCCTAAAAGCAGTATGCAATCACGAAAGAAACGTAGTGTTGAGTTGAGACGACATACCTTTCGCTTTGGCATTCTTTATGCTGCGGTCGATGGTGGTGACGTCGGGGACAGTGAAGACATTTCCAGAAGAAGCAAGATTTTGCTGAAAAAGCTTTAATAAAACGTCCGCTGCGGCTTCCGCTTTGCTTTTAGCCTCAAGCACTTTCTGTAGCTCTGCTCGCGATACGGATGCAACAGTCTGTAATGGATTTGCCGTCGCTAAGATAATTCTAAGTATCAACTGCCAAAGACAAAAGAAGTTTCTCACATGACGAAGCCCGTTGGTCCACACTCTTTGACAATTCTCTACGTTGGGAAGTAGCATCTTAGATATACCCAAAGGAGCGTCATGCAAACAGCATTCATTAAGTGAAAATGAAGACGCACTTTTCTGAGCAGCGAGAGCCGCACAAGCGCCACAGGTGGTCAACGTTAGTGTCTGCATCTGAAGTCTGCGTAAAATAGCGGGACCAGCCGCAGCGAGACAGGCTTGAACGTGAAACTTTTCTTCATTGGGCTTGAATTTGTAAGGTTCTCCTGTGGCTGAACGGTTTGTACAACGTATATATTGACAATGATCCGGACTAAGGTCGGGTGACAAGGTCACGTCAAAAGCATCTGTGCCGGCTTCCAGAATTCAACTTTGCCCGATATTAGAATAGAGCGTACCTGTGCCTCCGGGAAGAACGTATCGAATATAGAAGTGTGAAAGGTCCCGAACATTTAATGAATCCAATGTCTCTTCAGCCAGCAGAGGTCTCCATCTTCCCGCAAGATAGCAGTTAAACGGAGCTGCTAATGTGCACCCGGCCTGTGCAACATGTTTTTCGACGATATTCAGGACATCATGTACGGTAAGACTACTGTCTACCCCTGAACGAATGTTACATCAAATCCAAAACACGCATTTTTGTGTAACTTACTAAGGGGCAGAGTACGAGGAGCAACCCCTTGGATAAAGATCGTAAAACTAGCGCGTATTTTCTGAGGTGCACCAGAAAGTTTTCCGTTTGACACAGGGCCTACAAAGAGGAAGCGTTAGTACTCTTTACAAAATCGCAGTGTGTGTGTTAGGTACCGAAGCAAAACCATCGCGAAGTGAACATAACAGCGTGTCCTGCTGAATTTGTGAGCCTCCATATCCATTTCAGACTCGGCGAACCTTACCAACGTGAAACAGAATTCCAATAACGATGGAGGGTGGAAAAGTTGGCCTCAACTTCGTTCAGGGTTCGAATAATGTCGAGATTGAGGAAATGGTAGAGAGATATAATCCCGTTCTCTCTTTCTTATAACAACTACTGTGGGAATGTCGTCATCATTGCCTTTTCTATTTTTAAGAATTTGGAAAATTCTGTTGCAAAAGGTGTTCATTGTTATTGCTTTTTTGGATGGTTCATTCTGTCACCGATCATAAAAGCAATGACGCGCCGCCGACATCTTCACACCGATTCTATGTTTATTTTGAAAAGCAGGAGAAATCTGATTCGTACCTTGGTTTTCATCAGAAAACTCGTCAATCACTACACGGCGGTGACATCTTTTCTCCGATTTTTTTTGTTTCAAAACCAGCCGTCAAAGCCAAAAAAGTGCATTAAATTTTAGGAGGGACTGCTTCCATTCTATGTATCATGTGTAGCAGTCGGGTTTCCAATAGTCCCGAGTTCCACAATGTTCCGTTGAATTCAAAGGTCCGATCTCCCGGAGTGCTTCAATAGTTTGGGTTGCTCAGACTTTCTTTGACTACGTTAAACATGCCTAATCAGCATCTGCCACTGGGTAAGTTCCAACTTTCCTGATTTTTGTGTAGATTGAACAAAAGGTAGTCCCAGAGGAACTTATTAGGCCTAGATTGGAGGAGCTGTGGAAGATGGAAGGGGGTATAACCGATATCGTTTTATGCGACGAATTACAAAAGGTTTTCGACACATCAAAGTACACCTTAGGGTAAGTTCAACTTTCCAAAGACTCCATATTATTTACGTTTCTTCCCCAGTTTATCCAGTTTCAAAAGGATGAGGAAATGCATGGGGTTTTTGAGTACAAGGCAGCAAGACCACACGGTGGAAACCATTACAGAACCTATCGAGGAGTTGAGGGAGCGTTTCCCAAAGGCAGGATACTTTGAATTGAAAAAACATTTACGAATCGACCACAAGCTACGTGTCTCTAGGTTCGTCTTCTAGTTGTAGCCAGCCACTGAGATGCCTTTTCCTTACATCCCGGCAGAGACACAATCAAGGAGTGGAGTTACGCTAACAAGCCTAAATCTGTCGCAAGACGACTCAGAAAGGACATGGTCCGGAAAGTGTTCTATTGTGCTGGTGTTAATGACTTGTGGTGTATAGACCAACACGACAAGTGGAAATACCGATTTGGTCTCTGTCTTCACGCTTGTGTCGACCCATTCAGTGGTGTCCTAAAATGGATGAAGATATGGTGGAATAATTCGAACCCAGTTTTGATTTGCAAATATTATTTAGACATGATAGAAGCGAATAGATGTAAGTATAAAACGATTCCTTCATGTCTTCAAACTCAGGAACTTTTTAGATGGCCCGCTTATAACCCAAAGCGACGTCGGGAATGAAAATGGAAATGTAGCTCGGGCTCAGACTTTCCTGAGACAATGGGCTGACCCAGAGTTATGCAATACTGTACAACATCGTTGGATGGCAGAGAAGATGAATATTCCCTCCGAGATAGTTTGGAGTGTGCTCCACGCGACATTTAGCTTCGGCTACGAGGGCCTGCTGCAACATGGTGTGGACCAAGGATGGTATGATCCTAAGGTACCTTTGGAAGCGTAAGTATCTATTTTCAGGTGGATATCAGCTAACAGTTAAGGCAGTTTGGTCTTTCGTTACATTTTTATTCCGTGGCTTCAACATGAACTCGACGAGTATGTCATAAAAAATAACACAACCAAGAAGAGACACAATCGAAAGATAGCCCGCCCAAATGGTGTCCCGCTGCTCATCGAGCAGGCTCCGGAGCGATTCGATGCTCAGGATTACAAGGTAAATCTCGAGGTGATCTTTTTCAACGACATTGTGAAAGTCCATTCTTAGGTTACTTTCAGCCCTGAATCTATTCAGACTGCCAGGCAACTTTACGCACCAATTGATCATCCCATGCTGGAACTCGTACCTAGATCTTTTCGACAATGCGCCGAGGAGTTTATGAACGAGCTAGGGAATCCCGAAATAAAGCAAGACTGTGTCTGGAATATCTATCTTGCGCTTCTGGGAAAGTTCCATGCTCATAGAATCATCGCAGTAGACGAATGGGATATATTCTTTGATGATGATTGTTATGAAAAAACACAGTCCGACCCAAACCAGAGACAAGGCACCGTACATATCGACGGTCTCAATCCTCTGGTTATCGCAGGTAAGTCGACTCACATGTTGATACTCCTTTCATAGCCCTAATAAATGGCACTCAGACCTTCAGGACAAGGAAGTTGAAGGGAATGGAAGCACTTTGTCACACAAAGAGAGCGATGACTCGGGTGAGGAGGAGTTTGAAATATCAGGAGAGGCGCCTAATTTAGAGATGTCCCTCACAAACTTTATGCAACACATGGGAGTGTAGAGTTGCAGACACATTGTAATGCAGATTCAGACTTACAGACGTGGAAGAATGAAAACATCCCTACATGATACAATAGTGCATTTTCGCCATGCTCAAGTTAACTTAAGATCGGAACTGAGTGATCCGAAAGATATAATGCAACGTCATTCTGGTATACATGAAAAAGATTTTAAGCAACGACGAGCATGTCTAGGAGTATACAAATTTAGGTGTCTTGAACGATTTCGATAGGACTGTCCCCTGAAGCAACGTCTCGGGGGTGTGTTGCCATATAAGCTGACCATCCTTTTGAAAGTTCCAAGATCTGACAGGTTAAACGTTCCCTCAGGGCATTAACTTTGTCGACTTGCCAGACCAGGTTTCTACTGGTTGTAAGGTGTGAAGGTGATTCCGACTGGAGGGTATACACAACGTCATCAATACATAGTGGTCAACGAGAAAGAACTTACCATGAGTTTATGGTACCTTGATGGCTCCAACATGAATGTTTCCGCAAAGTGTAATAAAAATATACTGCAGTCGTAAGAATTCTTCTGCCGTGGCACCTGTACAATGGTAAGCTTCCTGTGTGTGTCCATTATGACGCTTACGGAGGCGGATTGTGTGATAGGCTGCGTCTTTGTCTGCACTCCTTTCTTGTCAGATGCCTCGAGTACTAGGAAGTTGCTCAATGCCGTCAAGGTATCCTGATGTTCTGAGCCCAGCGAATCAAGTGTAAAAATCTGGGTACTGAAATATCACCATCAACAAAGTGCGTCAAATGTCACATGTAAGTACTCTTACACTTCCCCTGTGGCAGATCCTTTTCCAGTGTCACTCCTTTCTTCAGCTTCAACCGGAGTCTCCTTCTCGGGTTCACCTGGCAAAATCATACAGCCAGGATTGCAAATGACAGCGAGATACCAATGAATGCTAGGAAGGATCATGTTGATTATTCTCTGAAATACACGATAATGACGTACCCTTCGTGTATCGGTATGATCAAGTATGTCTTCGCAAAGATATCGATCTTGGATGTCCAACACCGCACGTCATCATATTGTCTAACACGTGTTTGAATACATCTGTGGTGACATGAAAGACAAAAGCTATCACCTTTCGAATTTAGGAAACCAAAACGGACTGAAGATATAAATGTCTTTGTTAATTGCAAATTTATCTTGTCCCAATTGCTCTTGGAAAAGCCTACAGAAAGTTGTGAACAGGGGGTAAAAGACCTTGAGAAATATGTACCGTAATCCAAACTCTATGAGGTTATCATTGAGGTAGACACCCAGTTTCAAGTGATCGAAGTCTTCTCGTTTGATGCTCACCCCACCAGTGATGCCCCAAGGATATTCCAGCATCCTAGAGGAATTGTTAACAGAGTTCCGCAGAAAATAAATGTTACGAACAACTCTTCAGGATCAATTGTTCCTCCCTCCCCAACATGTTCTTGTGAACTGTCAGGTACAGCAGCGTTGCTAAGAAAAGCTTGGAAAATACGCTTCATTATTGACAAGAGATGCTTACTGGCTATGAGGCTTCTTACTTCGATGGACCTTGGAAATGGCTGAATCCTGCGTTTGTCAATTCAATCAAGTGGTATTGCTTGATAGATATGCGGACTGACCTTAGCCTTTCGCTTCAACGATCCGCTCAGGCCAGTGTGAAAATTTGCAAGGGTAAATGGCTGAGAGTTCGATGTCGAATGGGAATTGCGAAAGTCTCCTTCATCGTCCGATGACGAATCAGATGACTCTGTTGAGTCTTCTTCATCGATCTCCGGAAACAGGGAACGGGGAGTGGGGTTTGACGGCTCTGGTAGTGGTCAGTCAGCGATTACACCGTTGCACCTGTGAACGTACTCCATATCTTGAAAGGATATTCCTCCATCGTATACGTATGGGAATTGATAAACGACGTGTCGGAAACAATGGTGGGAATTAAGAGACAAAAAATGATGCGATTCCAACGGTAACGGCATGCGCTGATCGCCGAATAACGTGATATACGTAATACCCCTTGATGGAGCTTAAAACCAAATTCCAACTTCAGATACTTAAAGAAGTTTATCTAGGACCATCTCTTCAGCGCCAGTGAGGAAAAATTGTAACAGCTGAAATCGGGATGCCATTATACAAATATGTCCACTTCCAGAAAGATCTAGACTATCTTGCGGACTGATTCGGGTTTTATAATAGGTAAACTGCTGCTAACGACGTACTAACAATTCTTTCATAGTTAGGCCACATGAAAACCCCAACAGGCATCAATCCCCGGACTACACTGATGAACAATGATCTTTAATGAAACACTTAAATCACTGAAAATAATGGGCACACAGATAATGATTTCTGACTTTGAAAATGTCCGACGTGTGCGCTTCGAAGTATATCTTCGGAAGAACATAAAACGCAGGATGTGATATACTGAGCAAGATACATTGCGGCGTTGTTTCGAGTCTTGACTTCATTTCTTCCACAATTTCCCAGTGTTTATAATAGCACCAAACAGTTGCCATACAGCAACACTGCTGGCTGCGGTCAGGAATGAGAATTGTAAATAATGAAGTCGACCTTAGCTGCTGCAGAACCACTGAAGAGGCGGTGAGGGGTGAGAGTTAGATAAATCGGTGGATTGTACAATTTAGGTAGTTATACTCACCGAGTAACCCTTAAGCTTAGCCCTAAAGTGAAGAAGGTGATTCAAGGTGGCTGTGCTCCTCGATGTGTTTGGAATTTGAAATAATGTCATCCGTCTCGATGCTTTGATGACCTAATCTATCAATATCTAGAGCTATATTTGGCAACCGGGTGACTGCATAGGAACGTAGAACAGGAAGAAAGGACAAGATACAGACAAGTAGCAATATCGCACCATACACTGGCATGTAGGATTAGGTACAACACATACCAACAGGATTCAAAAAAAAAACTGGGTAACTGGAAGCTAGTAGTACAGATGCACGAACGCCTGAAAGGAAAGTAGAAGGCAAGTAATTAAGCTTGGTCAATATTGCTCATTGGGCTCAAGTGCAGTTGGTATTCCATGCCTAGCCCGGAGATATACGTTGTTCCTCCAATCTGCAGTCATCTCGCGAATCATGTGCTACGTCAGCTTGAGGTCCAGTACCAAAAGAACAGGAACAAAAGTCCCAGTATCCCCCAACTGATACTGAACAGTATCCTATTCACCTGTGGACCAGTGTACAGTCCAAAGATAAGGAAGGCGCCGACGAAGAACACTGTCCTGTTCATTGGGAAATTTGAATGAATCCAACTTCGAATACATACGACATACCCCCAGTATAGTAAGCCAAATGGTAGACCTTGAACAACAGCAATGTTCTCCAAAGTATCGCAGTTGTCACGGAATCCATGGTTTATTTGGCACTACGCACACGTATGTCAGTTGGCAGGGAATAAAGAGTCATTGGACGAACAGAATCCGAAAATGACACCTGCAGGATGTCCTGATACTTGCGTTGTAGCAGGAAAGCAAAGGTAATGCTTCCAAGGCAAGCAGCCACGGAGATATATAACATTATTTTTATCCCCGACGTATTCGGGCCAGCGTCCACAGACTGGATCGCAAGGATACCAACATCAATGGCAATAAGGACCGTACACTTCGATAGATGTCAAACCGAAGCCCGCACAAGGTCACTTTCAGACTTACATATACGGTCAAGTCTGAACACGTCTTCTGAACTGCAGAGGAAAATTGATTCCATGCCCGGCGAGAGACAATGCCATCGATTGACATTGTTTCAATCGCCAATAGATGCCTTCGTGGGGCACTGAAAAGCATCAAACTAATAAGGGAGAATCTTCTAGATACCTTCCGCGGTGCGCTTTCAAAGATTGAAACTCCGCTGTTCAGTCGAACGGCTTGTTCCCCGTGAAGATTAGCGTACTTCTCCTCCGCTGGGATATCCATATTAGCGCTTACATCTTCATAAATTTGTATAAGATTCACTGAAATGCTTCATGAGGATGAATATAATCCTGCAGACTCCTGGCGCGTTTTGAAGGTCCGGTATTCCGGAGTTGATTATGTCCAACATCGTCTTTAATTCGTCCGGCCCATATGATGCAGTAGATGAGGCGGATATCAGGTGATCTGGGCTTAGGATGTCAATTCTGTCAGCTATTGACACAGGACTTACTCACCGCCTATGGCATGAAGAATCATGTCCTTCAATTCGTGCAATACAGCTTGTCCTGGACGTGACAGAGAGGGATATAATCCACGGTGGTGCCTGGAACACAAATGAGGTAGGAAAAGATCGAAGTATTGAAGTATTGAAATACCAGTATTGAGCGTTTATTGCGTATCCTTGGATGACGTTTAGAACATGAATCATAAAAGGTTAAAGCCAATACCAATATGCGCCTCCGACTGAATGCCCTTCATATTATAGAACAGACTCTGCGATGGGTTCATTTGTTCTGGCCAGAAGATGACCCGTGTCGGATGATACGCGAGATAGTACTCGCAAACGTGGTTGCCTGCGCCATCCAGGACGATGTCGAGGACGAGGTCGATGTTTGCAGAAGAAAAGAGTGGTTCGGCGTGGCGGATAGATTCCCAGGAGGTACATATATGTCTTAAGGCTTTATTGACTATCGTTAGGGTTCGATCTTGTGTGATATCAGCGTCTGTGACTACCGTGCAGTACTTGTGCCACAACTCAGTTCCTCCGGAAGTGAAAGATGAGCAAGGCACATACCGGTTCCCTCCGACTGTAATATTTGGTCCCTTCAGGATGAACATGGCTCGTCCATGCTAGTACAGAGGGGCTGATGAAGATGACATAGTTGATACGAAGTATTCAATGTGTTTGACCCACACTGTGTATGATATTTTTTGCGGAGGAATAGTGTATACTGCTTCACACCGTTTGCTGCATATTTTTCAGAGTCAAAGTCCAAATATAGATCACAATGGCGTACACTTTCACGGTGCGGCGATACCGTTTGTGGTCGGTGGGGAGGATAGGATATATGTATCCTGCAGGAAAAAGCGCTTGAAAATGGCTCATCCGGTGTCGGATTATTCGGTTGTAATGCAAACAATGGTGCGAAAAAACATTTTCTTCCCTGTGTATAATTATTTGGAGAATTGTCATGATTATCTCAGCCGCGTTCTGGAACCAGAAAGGCTGTGACAGGAATGGGGTGGGTCGTGTGACGGTAGCGTGACTGTAACGCATTCCCTTGATTACCTCATACATCATCCGTCTCGATGCTCGATGTCCCTTTGTGGAAACGAAGAATTCAACATATAAGAAAGACGCTACTACCGGTTAAATACATATGCTCGACTTGTACCTAAATGCACACCAAAATTGATCATCGATCCCATCCAAGTTCTTGAACCATTTTAGGCGTTCCAGACGGCAATTACATTAAACCCGAACACGATAACCAGGTGCATTGGAACTGTGAAAAACGTCTCATCTATTTTACTTTGAGTTACTTGAAGTGAATACAGGACAGTCACTTACTGTCCATCGCGCCGATTTTTGAGATTTTTGAGTGATACTTGTATGCGTTTCTGAAACTTTTTCAATCCCCCTTGCCACCTGTCTCTGCCAGTTGACAACGATTATCATGAGTCAGAGATATTGTGAGACAGTGGCTACAAACCTGAATTTTTTCAAAGTCGATGTTTCTTGGCATTTAAGCCAACAGATGGGAGCAGTGTCTGATCCCATGTTGTGGCAGCGCAAAGTTGGGAGTACTCTAGAGACTGACCGTTATCGGGAGATGATAAGTGTTCTTGATGTCAAACGTGCTTGCGAGGATTTGCAGAAATTGCCCATACCTGCAGGTACGTGAACAGCATGTCAACCTGTTAAGCGACCGGGAAACGACACTGTCCACACGCCGATGAAAGTACTTCACTTGTCCTGAAAACGATGTCATCATGCGCATCATTCTTTTGTCTTATATGATCATTTGGACGTGTCCGCAATGGAACTTCACGGGCAACAAAATCTGCATTATCACTTTACAGGGCATGCGCCCCGTTGAATTCATCGAAAGGAAAACAATATTAGTGACTATCTAACAGCGAGTGCCAGCCTGAATTGGGATGGCGGTGACGTATTTGTATTCTGTAAGTAACTTTGAAAGGTGACAATCAGGGCAAGCAAGGGTTCATTACGTTTGGGCCATTCCGTGCTGGGCGGATGCATCAAGTTGTTGGGTACAACGGAGAATCATCGATCTTAGGGAATTTTGCACACAGGATACAGTCTTAATGCATGTTAGTACATGTCTACTTTGAAGCCAGGGAAGTGGTTTGATTTCGCGCTTTCCTTCGCAGCCAAGAACCTACAGACATTGCACCTGACAATCCTATGGCGGCTCCGCTAAATGTCCGATGCAGACATCGCACAAGATATCAATACACTATGTCGGAGGCTCAGACGTAAGCCCCGTATAAGGAAGCAAAGTATCGAGCTTGACTAGGAAAGTGCAAATAGGATCCATACAAATGCCTCTGTACCATCGACGGGACACACTATTCCCTCGTCCGTGTGGTTTCAGTTGCGATAATAATCACGCTTCGTACACTGCACCGATGATTAATTTACGTTACCTTGTCTATCAGAACAATCGTGCAAATTGCCTTGATTGGGTTCGAAGCACATGGTTCTTACATTTCAGTCGTTCACACTCGGGAGAAGAAAACCTCCGTCAAGAGTGTGGTCCTTTCTCCGTGCCGGCAGGGTAACTAAGCTAAGGATCTTGGCAGCAGAGAAAGTCAGAACTATGCATGTAAAGGATGTTGCGACCGGGATTCTATCCTACATTGCACTAGATATCTTTCTTGCCATCGAAACATGTATATTTCCTTGGGCTGACAAATCCAAATTGTAGGGTACGTTCCAGAACCGCTTCTCTGTCAGGTGTGCGGGGAAGACTAAAAGACCCTTACACGTGTTGTACAAGATGACGGTCTTTAGCCCGATTTTGCGGTCTGGACTTCAGGTCGGGGTGGGCCAAAGCTGTTGACCGCCTCTGGAAGACGGAGAGTTCACGCATCCGATCGTTGAGCTATTGCAGCGCTGACCTTCGTAGGTTTCACTTGTAAAGCCCAAGGGGCAGTATATGACAGGTTTGGTCAGAGCAAATTCTCGCATGACCCACCCTTATAGGTGCTCCTATGAACCTCATCCGCCGTCTGTGAGTTACGTTGAGCACAGGAGTGAATTTTGAGACGTCAGACGAAAGACCGCTGAGGAAGCGATGTCTGCCAAAGAAGTAGCTCACCTTGGAAAGTACTATATGGCTGTGCGTGATCGGATCTGCCCCTACTACTACTCAGGCCTGTCAACTTGATTACGACATAAGAAGTCACCGCTAAAAACCTTGCCAGTCGAAGGAGGCTGCAAACCGAGTACTATAACTGATATTGCACACGTCTTATTTGAATGCTGTAGTTATAAAAATTCATTGTTTGATATCATTCTGGATATGGACTTTTTGTATCAACTTTTTATGTGTATCAATCTGAGATGTCTCCGCCAATTTAAGATGATGTCTGAATAGGTGGTATACATTCGACGTACCTTCCAACATTGTGCCGATTGGAAGGGGAAGAACCGGTTCCATAATCTCCGTGCCCATTCTGACTTCTATGTCTCTACTCATCCACCTGGGCAGGGATTGGTCATTTTGATCCCGTTATGGAAACATCCTGCTCCGCTGAAGAGTTTTTGACCGGGAGGTCCGTGCCGGTCCCAGCCGAGCCGATGTCAAATACAAAATTAAATCAATTACTACGCGAGTCCAAAATAAACATTTAAACTCCAGCAATTTGAAAATTTCGAAGGTGAGGAAGTCTCCGGGGTCATGCTGCTATATATAGTAAGAGCAAATACCTACAAATACCGGTTATTACCATAACCGGAGCGTACCAGTCCTGTATTCCATACAAAGCTCACAACCAAGTAATGGAAATGTTTATCGCATTTGTGAAGACTTGCTTCAGTATGAGTTCCTTCAAGCCCAATCGCAATTTACTAATCAGAGATGAGTTAGCCCCTGAACAGATGACAGCCCATGCTTCCAACAAGCCAGCAAATCCTGATGACCCCACAGCAGTCGAGCGCGACATTGAGAAGGAACAAGCTGTGGATGACATCCACAAGCCATCCACGGAGCAAACAAAGGCCAAGAAGAAGAAGTCCAAGAAAGGGACCAAATGCTCCAAAGAGATGAAGGGCGATGAGGATAATAGTCCTCCCACCAAACATGCCAAGACCAAGCTGGCAGACACGAATGAAACACTGCAAATGGAAGGTGACTTACCTGACTTGGCCAGGGTTACCAACGTGGGGTCTTCGTTGTCAGCAACACCAAATCCCCCACCCATAGAGCACCCTGCCTTCTTTGAAAACATTGATCCTGCCCTGCAACAACATCTTGCTCATTTCGCCAAGCCAGTCCATGCCATGGGAGGGTCAAACGATTGTGGTGGACAGATGGAGGACTCCAACAACTTCCCACAGTGCAGAGGAGAGGAAGGCGAGGAGCAAAGAGGGGGTCCCACAGAGAAGAACATAGACAATGGTGAGGATTTGGGTGGAAATGAGGATGACAGGGGCAGTCCCACGGAGAAAAACATAGATGATGGGGATTTGGGTGGAGATATGACCAACTCGCTGCCTTTCCCCCTGATGGCAGCCAATGTGCCACTTCTTGACAGGTCCATATGGCCACTGGGGTTCAAAAATTTGGCCAAGTATCTCGAGCGATACAACCTAGGGGACTGGTGGAAAGACACACTTGGATGTTGGATGGTTTGGGAAGGATGGGCAGGATTCAATAACAACAAGGGCAAGGGAGCAAAATATGGACTGCCACTGACAGGATGTCTGCCAGCAGTCACAGAGTGGATCAAGAGCTATCACAGGATCAACCTAACAATCCTGGCCGAGGACATACACAAATTTCCAGACAGCTGGTGGAATTGGTGGAAAGTGATCCAACCAAATTGGCAAAATGTTGATGTTACTGTATGTGCATGTAGGGAGGCAACCTGAGATTGACCATGACGCTGCTAAAATTCCGGCAATGTGAAACTGGTGGGGTGTGATGCGTGATGGTTTGTACAATAGGAAACTGTAGTAGGGCACTTGTTTGTGCAGTGTTATTGTTTTTTCTTGGTTAATGATTACCAGGATAAGGAAAGAATCAGTTACCCAATGTGAAAAATACCTTGCATCAAGGTAAAATTAATTAAGGTGTTCGAATTCCAATTTTCAACCATGTTCTAACTTCTAGCTTCTACAAACCTTCTACCTCAGCAACTTGTACTCTCTGATGATGGCTTGGAAACCAACAACAATAACTAAACCTGTAACAGGTCCACCACAATCACTTGTCAAGCGCATTGAGCTTCTGTGTAGCCTATTCCAAGGTATTCCTGCATCGTTGAACCTGCCATTTGAACCTCCAGTGTCCAATTACTACTTTTCACTTGATCCTGACACCCTGGAAGACGGAGGAGGTCTTGCTGCCCTATCAAGATGCCTTGAAATAACCTTTGAGACCTGGAGAAATGGCTCTAGTTCTGAAATTCAGCTCACTGAACGTGGTCAACGACTGGAGAATCTGGTGGTCTTTCTCAAGGACACCCTGCGGCAACATATCAAATCAGAATCAGATTGGCAAGTCTTCAAAGAAGCCTGGGTTGAACAGCTGATTGCAGCAGCCAAACAGGCAGGTGGAAAGGCAGCACCGAGAGGACAGAAGCGCAAGGATCAAGGCTGCAACACAGACATTACACCCAGTAACAATTCTCTACCACAACCTCCACACACACCTGACATCCTCTCTGCTCTTTATTCTCATCCTGCAAAGTGATCCAAGCCACAGACTCCCATTGTTATTGATTCAGACACCAAAGAAGAGTTGGCTTCACCTTGCATCAGTTTGGATCTGAATGCGACATCACTCCCACCTGAAATGCTGCCAGACACTGAAACTGCAACCATGTCAACAGAAATGAAAGACTTCGGTGACTGGAGGCGACCTATCAATGAGAGGCAGGCAAGCTTTGATGGGCTGGGCTGGAAGAAATGGCAACCAGGTGAACAGGAGGCTTACCTGAAAGCAGATGCTGCTCGGGCAAAGGTGACAAGAGAGGAGCTTCATAAGGCGGAAGAAAAGAAGAGACATGAAAATGCCCTTGGTGCTGCAAGATCCAAGAAGTACCAGATGAACAAAAAAGCAAGAGCAGATGATACAGAAACTGATGAATCTGTGCTGAAAAAGTCAGATGCAAACTCAGTCTTGATGCAAGGAGCAGATGCTATGGTTGCTTCTTCTAAGAAGACCCTGGTTCCTGATGCTGCCAAAGTTTCATGTCTGGGAAAGGAGGAGTGGAGGCTGAGTCGAAATGGAACTTGTGGTGGGGCTGTTCAGTCTAAAGCTACAAGGATGAACTATTATCATCCCTATGTCTGGTGTCATATTGACAGGAAGATGCACCAGATGGGATGGAGTTCAGCTGCGACAGCAAAGGCACTCCAACATGATTTTCCTGTGCTATTTGCAAAGCTAAACAAAGGCACCATTCAGCAATGGAAAGTGAAGGGAGAGAATCGGTGGAGTGACAGAGCTCTCTTAAATGTCAAGAACCATAGTGTCCTCAAGAGTTCAGGGTGTGCTGGCATACTAACACCTTATCCTGACACCATCAACGAGATCAACACTGCATTGCATAGTCTTTGCACATCTGGAATTCCAGTGAACATCAGCATTGGCTGGTCAATAATTTGGGCAGTCATCAGTGAGCATCATCCTGAGCTTCTGAAAAACTTCAAAATCTTGGAGCACTGGGTTCATTTGTATTATGAGAGCAATCTAAAGTGGTCTCCTTGTAAAGCAACATGAGCTGCTGCTCATATTCCAGACAATGCCAGTGATCTCTGTCTTCAAGCATTCTTCTGTCTTGTATATGCAATAAAATGGGAAAACATACCACCTGAAGTGCATTCCAAAGTCCTTCATTTAGTATACTGCTAACTTGGGCCAAAAATTCATAGTTAATCATCAATGTTGATCAACAAGGTGTATGGGTCTTACCGCACAACTCCTACACTTTTCATGAGAAAGGATCTCAGCAGGTTGATTGTGTTGCCAAGGATGAGAAACGTGCATTCACTACTTTGATCGCAAGCTTGGTTTCTGGGAATTCTTTTGCCCATTCAGCAGGTTTGGGGCAGAAAGACAGCTGCTTCAACTCCAAGATAGACCATGCCTAGAATGGATGATGTGTTAGCTCATGGCTTCCACTTCACAGCTGCCACCAGTGAGACGAGCCCTAGGAGTCATTTCAGCACACTGAAAACCATGAAAGAATGGATTGCAGCCATAATGCAACCATACATCATCTCAATCATTGAAGCTAATCCAGACCTCCCCAAGGACCAAAAGTCTGTTCTCTTCATCAACATTTATCCAGTGCATAAGAGCAAGGCATTTACAACTCATGTATACACTGAGTATCCCTGCATCATCATTATCTTCGTCCCTGGAAACTGTACTGGCATCTTCCAGCCTGCTGACATTGGTCTGCAGCATGTTGTCAAACACCATCAAAAACAGTGTTTATTTCGCTGGTTAGTAGCAGAGCAGCAGAAACAAGTAGCCCAAGGGATTGATCCTGTCAAGGTGAGGATCACAACATCATACCTGGAATTATGGGATGCTTCTGTGCAAGGCCTTGTTGAAGTGTATGACTTCATTAACACCCTTGATGGATGTGACATTGTAAAGATGGTGAGGTTCTGCTTCACAGATAAGCAATCATTAATCATTACTGATCTTTGATGCAGGCATGGAGAAAGTGTGCTGTACCAGAAACCGACTACAATCTCTCCCCCAAGTGTCTTATGAGTCGCAAAACCCAATCGGACCTAAACTAGTATCTTCTTAAAGACCCTGAGCTGCAAAATGAAATCGAGCGACACCTTGGTAAGGTGCAGGGAATCAATGATACAGCTGAAATAGAGCTTGATGCTGAGCAATATGACGATACAGATGTGCCAATCAGCACTATTGTCCACAAGGAGCTTGGTATAGTTATTTCCAGAGAGGCAGATGGTCATGACAGCATGGAAAAGACCAAAGCATACGAGGGAGACCTAATTGCTGATGGCCTCAAGAAAGATATATGGGGATATGATCAGGCTGGGAATAGGTGGGATGACATCAAAAATGGCATGGTTCAAGTTGAATTTTTGAAGGATTCTGGTATTTGAGGCCATCTGGAAGCAGTAGAGAAACTTATAGAATTTTCATAGATTTTATTTGATTTTATACTAAGTCACAGCCCAAAGTGTGAAACCAAGGCACTGTGATGCATGACGAGAGGCAAAATAAGAGACGGAACCAGGGCTCCATGATACATGACGGTTTCCTCCCTACATGCACATACAGTAGTCATGTCGCTGCTGTGCAAAGGAATGTTGCATTGCTTGGCTTTGTTTGCATTGCTGTGTCCAAGGAAAATGTGCTCCTCATTGGCATCAGAGTGACACTCAACCAACCATCACCTCAATGGACAACGAGAGTGCAGACTTGGACTACACACAGTAAGTTAGGTGTCAGAGCATCAAATTTAGACTATGTTCTCATGCTCTGACAAGGGAAAATGGTGGCAAGAGTGTGCATGCTGAGAATTGGTGCATTTCATCTTTGACTCTTGGAATATCTCATCCCAATCTCCACCAGGCCAGTCAGCTTTTTCCTCTCTCTGCAGCTACATGTGGGTCTGCACTTCATGGATTGCCAGCTATGCTGGCTGGAAATCTTGGTGGTGGATTTTGAGCAAGCTATCATAGATAACAAGCTTGATAAATGGCTGGAGACAGTATATGCCGCATGGTTCGCTCATTGGCCCAAAAATCCCTATAAGATCTATTGCAATGAGGAGAAAGATGATATCGCTCAGCGGAGACAGGTGTGTAATGATTCATAGTGATGCGCTGATGAGCCTAGACTTCCGTGGCAACGGCAACACCCAAAACTCGGAGAGAGCTTAGGCAATTAACGTAGCAACACAGCAATCAAGGCAATGTGTGTGCGAGTGGTTCGGTGCACCTCCGTGCGGTCAATTCCTCAATAACACAAGATACACTGCGACTTTTCAGTCAGCAAAGTAGTACTCTTGGTCAAGGAGTACTAATAGACGTTGGCTGTAAGCCGGGAAGGATCTCGATAAACGAGATGGGAAGGAATCTGGTATGACGTGAATACCAAGAAACCAGGATAGAGACCACGAAAAGGGTCTAATAAACGTGGGGATGGGCTAAAGAGCACGCAAATGGCTCTAGAAATCGTGGCAATGGACTGGAAATCGTAGCAACACGCTAGAAATCGTTGCGATGCACTAGAAATCGTAGCAATGCGCTAGAAATTGTGGGGATGGACTGGAAAATGTGGGGAGGGACTAGAAGACGTCGAAATAGCCTAGTAAACGTGGCTTGGGGTGTACCTAATATTGTGAGTCGAAACAATAGCAATAAACGTACGGAGACTGCAAGAAACTAGTAGAAATCGTAGCAACTGAGGTGCTGAGTGGGGTGTTGCGGCAATAGATGCACAGCAACTCCGAGCAATGATAAAGACGAGGGTGATCCTATGGAGCTGAACTGGGCCTACACGGAGGCAATACTGAACTGGGCGATGAAAACGACGGCGATGTAGAAGGTGAAAGCGATAAAACAATCCTATGTGGTGAAAGTGAAGCGATGTTGTGGCATTTAAAAGACAAAAGCAAGTTATTGATGCAAGATTTCATGTATTGGTGCAACCAACAACATTTAAAGAGTAAAGCAAGCGATGGGGGATAACTTGGAGGAACCGTAGCTGACTGGTAATGCCGTAGCCTCGTCAACTGGGTAAGAACTCCCCTAAAAATGCGGTATCTACCTAGTTTTTATACTACAAGTATGATTTTATAAATAGAATATTCTTCGAAGCCTTAGTAAGGCTGTAAGTCCTTGGCTTTTGTAATAGCCATAGTAAACATATCGTATCTGTGGTTCTAAAGTAACAGCAAGTCTTCAACGTTGCCATGTATGGATGCAAACCGTGTGGTTTTATTGAGTGAGAAGCAGATCATAAGGTGCTGTTTAGCTGCGGATTATTAAGCTGCAGTTGCCGTGCTGAGGTGTATGCATGGGGTAACGATAATTCGAGGTCTTGGCACTGTAACAGCCTTAGTAAACACGGTCTATAGTTGCCGTAGCTATAATTATTGTAGCTGGGAGGGTACTTGCGTCAATCACATCATTTCATCAAATGATTGATGGCACATCAACCATATGCTTCTGAGTGATATAGCAACCCTGTTTTAGGATGATTGTTGATCAAAGGTGCCTTGCCGTGATGGGATACGGTAATTGAGATGCGAGGCGAGCTGGGAAGGATAACGGAGTGTGTGAGGAGTGGATGTCACAGTTTTAGGATTGTATCTGAATGTTTGTGGCTTATACTGCGAAAATCCGTGGTATTATCGAGTGTTGGCAGTGTTATGGAGTGTGTGAGGATTATAATGGCATCGTTTTGAAGGTATTGGGTGATGGATGGCTAAATCTGCGAATTCTGAGCGTACAGAGCCTGGAGGCTCATCAGCGCTTGACAGAACTGATTTGTGAACAGTCCATCCTTCAGATTTTTTCCTACAAATTGGAGGGCAGATGGGCCAATGCAGTTGGCCGTCCCCCTGAGGTCATGTCTATCCAGGAAGCACTGGAGATACTGGATTTTTTGCATGATAAAGTAGCACAGGAATACCTCTAAGGACCAATCATATTTCATTTGTTTGCTCTTCATGCACACCAGACACTCTGAGACATACAACCATGCTGGTATTTGCAACTACAAGTAAAACAAATGTGCTAATCAATCTGCTGCATATCCCAACCACTCAAGAAGTCAATCTTGCCATTCTCTTCAACCTCATGTGGCACCATTGTGTCGATGTCTGCCATCGAGGGTCCTGGCCCAAGCCTCCTGACTGAACCACATGGCAAAAGCTTGGGCATCGCTGCCTTGGCAGTGAGGTGCTGCACAGAGGACACTGCCACTCAGTGATCTGCTGCTGCCACATCTGCATGTGCCCAACATTCAAGCCGGTTGAGGTGCACCTCATTGTTGTCCTGATGGACGATCTGCAGGTCCTCAGCTTTCTTAGTGAGGTCATGGGCAGACCAGCACAACCACTGGAGCATGCGAATCAGGTCCTGTAGTGTGCATACATCAGTAAGGGAATAGGTGCAGTGTGAATACCAATCACCTGGCGATGCCAATGTCCCATGGCCTCCTGCTCAAACCCTGTCAAGAGGGAAGGCTCTGGCCAGTTGAGAAACCACTCGCTGAAGAAGATCTCCAGAAACTCTTTGAGGGTCATAGGGATTGTCCCATTCTTGGCCCAGTTGTAGAAGATGGATTGTCTAAGAATAAACATGTTCTGCTTAGTGGTGTATGAGTGGGCAGGGGCTGATGTTTCGATTTTCTAAAATAAAACATATGTCAGTAAATTTGTCTGATTCTGATCAGGGTCACGCTACCTTGGGCATATCAGTGGCTCAATCAGGGAAGTTGTCCGTGACGTCCTTGAACTCTGGTATATGTTCTTGGGTACTGGAGAACATTAGCCCAACATCCTATGTGTATGGTCTTTGGTGGCTTGAGAAGCAACTGTACAGTTGCTTCTCAAGCCACCAAAAATTTTCGGAGTCCATGAGCCTTGCCATGCTGTCCAGCCTCAGCTATCAATCTAAGTTAGCTTATAGGAATCATACAGTTTCGGATCAAAAACATATTAAATTTCAATTGCATCAAAATAACATTTCATAGAGCTGGCTTGACAGCCTCCAGGAGACTGTCCTGCAATTCCCAGGTGGCATCAGTGAAGACCTCACCATCATCCTCTCTATCCCATGAAGAACCCCACCTCCCCGGCTGCCAATTGGAGCCATTGACGCCATTGGAGTCAGCCATCCAGTAGCCATTGGCATCTCCCCAACCAGGATTGTTGCCCCAATGGGGTAGGCAGGCTCATTCGTCATCCTTCACAGATGGAGGATCATGTGGGGGCACGTGGTTGGACTCAACTGCCTCAGTATCGAGAGGTGCACCATCCAATGCTGCGTGACATGCGTGCATGTCCTCCGAGTCAGCCAGCTGCTGGGCAAAACCCGCACAAATGAACTGTGATCCAAGAGGTTAGCTTGTTTTGTCCGTGGAGTTAGTGGACTACTCACATTGAGAACTGATGTCTCGCTGTGGTGATGAGGTTGAAATTCAGGAAATAGGTGCCGGAACTCTGGCTTGACCTGGCTTATCCAGGTCTCGCATGCCACATCCAAGTGCTCCTCATAAGCTATTTGTTTGGTGACAAACCAGTCATATTCTGGACAAAGATAGAACTAGGAAAAGAGGTGAGCTGGTCCCTAGATTAAATGATGGGATGCTTACCACCCAACTTATCATAATGAAATATCAAGGGTCACTTTGTTTCAGCATGTCGGAAAGATCCTGTGAATATGATGGTGACACTGTCATGGACGGTGTCACATCCGCAGCATGTCTAAGGGTGTAATTTTGCAAAATCCACATACCTTACACATTAGCAAAGCAGAAGCACAGAGAGCAGACTAACAATGCAAATGGCATGCGAAGAAGCAAGGTCACCGAGGTTGAGAGCTCTAATATAGAAAAAGAAGCAATGGAATTAAAAACATAAGGACTTCATCGTTGCGCTGTACCTTACGGGCATGCACAACAATAAGGCCAAAGAGCAAGCTCACTTGAACAAGCATCCGTCTGCAGTAGAGAACTCAACCTTCAGTGGGATGCACTTGTATGCAGGCTGGGACTAATTTAGATAACTATGCACTGGTGACCTATGACGCGTAGTCCCTGGAGATCCGGAGAAAAGATATCACGTGCGGGGTAATCAAAAGAACCCCCGGCATGGCCTAGAAACAGACTTCGGCCGATGGGAATAGCGAGCGGGCTTGAAATCCGAAGCATTCCTTGGTTACTGAGTCTGGAATATGACGCTGTCAACTTCGGAGCAGAACCGAAAGCCGAATATGAAGTGTGATCAGTGATCGAGGATTAAGCAGCTATTGAGTACAAGTCAGCGAGCTACTCTGCTGCTAGGGCAAGCGATGTCGACATCACTTAGCCCTTTGAGGATACTAAAAAGAGGACCAAGCAGCACTACACCAAGAGTGCTGCGCCAGTTCAGACGAAGAATTATCGGCTGACAAAGGAATCAACTTACTAAAAGACTGTTTGTAATAATCAATCCCCCGTAGTATAAGTAGGTAGAATTTCACGTAGTAAAACAAGATACCTACCCCCCACGTACAGTAATAAAGTTTCAGTTTGGATCTGGACTTGTTGCGATGTGTAAGAGTTAGTAGCTTCGAGCCTTGGCTAGAACACCAGTTTAGCGAGCTCACAGAGAAATAGAACCAGAGAAACCTTTTGGAGAAAAACTTCGGTTTACTTGAGATAAGAAAGAGATTCAGCTACAGTGACGCTGTGCCATCTTGAGAGTTTGCTGAGATAAATCTGAGGGAAAAGCTCTGTTCCTTTTCTGGATCAGTGTAATAAGAAAACTTGTGTTGTGTCGGCCTCTGTGTAGGTCTTGAGTAGTTGCAAGGGAATCAGCCAGATTGGGCTGTTCTAGCATTTGCATGAAGTGTGACAGGTGTGCGCAGTTGGATCTCACGGCACCATTGTTAGGACGAGCACACTGTGTGTGAGGACTTGCGGGGACAGTTTTTGAGGGTAATTTGTGACTTGATTGGGAGTGCTGAGGGCCTCTAATCGTGACGAGTTTGGGAGTCAGGAGTCAGGTTTAGCAACTAAGAGGAAGACGGCGGCATGTGCAGATTAGGTCTAGCGACGAGCTGTACTTAGTGAGCTCACTGACCGAACTTGGTCAATTTGCAGATCTGCGTATCCATGTGTTCCAGCTATTGAAATATATTTTGCCTCGAGGGTTGCGTGGTTCACCATGCTCTCTTGTAAAAGCTCCGAGGAAACCTAGAATTTGAGAACAGCTTGAGAAAAATACGTTGTTACGTGTATCGTTCTAGAGAGCTCGCTGAGATAAATTGGGATATTGTCGGCACGCAAAAGGAATTAAAATCCCTTGCTCCCCTCTGCACTTAAGGAGATTGTGTGTGTGTGTGTTTTGTGAGGTTGGGTGTGTGTTTTAGTGTGTACACGCTAGGCCGTGCTCAGTTTCATGGGTGCCCATAACCAGCCTTGTCAATGGTCACCTGTACAGTTATTACTTCTTTTGTCCCATGCTTGATTGTTCACAAAGAAATGAAAAAAAGTTTTGTTGGCAAGAGTGTCTATAGCTTTAAATACATAAGTACGCTGTGAGACCAAGCATTTTGTAGTTCAGAGACTCCCAACATTGCTGTACACATAAGGTCTTTGAGTAAAGAAACTACCGACTGAACTGGTTGGTGAGCAGCATCTAGCTCCTTCCATCGCACAGAGCAGCCTTCCCACTGGTAGACTCACTGGGTTCAATGACTGACATGCTGGTCGAGTAGTGTCAACAGTTGCAAGATCCACCCGATATAGGCAGCGGGATCATTGGCATAGTTGTGTGTAGCATTGTAGTGGATTGTAGCAAGGAAAATAGATGGGTTCGCCCCCTCAAGGAGACCATCGAGAGCTTTGTTGATTGCCATGGATCCTTCATTTCATTGTTGCCTTCATTGGGAGCATGAGGCTCGCTGAAAGCTCTGATAGGTGAGTTGTACACAAGAAATGAGAGAGCTTACCTTTGAGTAGGTTCACTGCCTTTGCCATGCTTGTTTTTAGGCTTAGTGCATATCTTCCACTGATTGTACCTCCGAGAGTCACTGTGAGCCTCTAGATATCGATGCCGCCCCTTGCAACAGACCTGTTCATGGTTACTGTTGAGGGTAGTTAGTAAAAATCGGTAATGTGGCCATGGTATGCACACATACTGGTCATAGTATGCTTGCTGGTTGGCAGCATGACCAGCGGCACTGGCTTCGGGAGTGTGGTATTTTCTCGGCCTGTCACACCCATGTCAGGGTGGCAGTGAGTCATCATTGAGCTTGGGAACATTGGGACCCAGGGTGAAAGGTGGTGTGGTGAGAGGTCGAGGGGATGTTGGGCTCATGACAATGGACATGGATGTATGATGCAGAGTCTGAGTGGAGGCTGTGCAGGCTTAATTGCATTGTTGAAACATTCACTGAAGGGAGTGGAGGTCCATTAGCAAATGAGATAATTGATATGAGAGCAGAATATAACACATCTGGCTAGCCTGGGCATTCACAATGGAGAGCCAGCCACAGGGAGGAAGGGGGGAGAGGGCATTTGAGGTAGAGGTGCTGTGCAGAGGCTCCATTAGTGGGTATCTTTATGAGTTATAGTTTTGGGTCATCTACTGACTTTAATATGACTTTAATTCACAGAGTCATTTAAAGTAGTATTGTTGAGGAGTGCGAGGAGTAATGTTAACTGGGGGATATTATGATGATTCCCAATAGAGCCCAGTGCTACTGGAGCCTTTTTGCTGTTGAGTTCGATGACAGTAGGCTGCGCAATGTAGGCTTGACCATTGATGGATGACTGGCATTTGCTGAACTGGTATGTGGGTCATGTTATATTGCTGACTCATGTCTGCCATTGCTGTTCTGTTTTGTCTCTGATTATCTTTGGTTCAATTGGTTCACTCAGCTCATTGAGTTCTACTCTGTGTTCATTGCATGCCAGTTCATTCTACTTTGCTGCCAACAAACTGATGAAGACATGATGACATTCTTCCAATGCTGCCTCCCACTTGCTACGTAAATTGGAACAACTCCCAGCTGACACAATATTACCCCACCATGCAAGAGAGGCCAATGCTGAGATGAATCCATTCTGCCCTGCCTTCTTTAAGGAGTCCCAATCCCTGTCAATACTCTCTTGACATTCAGGACTGATGGCTCCCTCAATACTGTATGTGCATGTAGGGAGGAAACCGTCATGTATCATGGAGCCCTGGTTCCGTCTCTTATTTTGCCTCTCGTCATGCATCACAGTGCCTTGGTTTCACACTTTGGGCTGTGACTTAGTATAAAATCAAATAAAATCTATGAAAATTCTATAAGTTTCTCTACTGCTTCCAGATGGCCTCAAATACCAGAATCCTTCAAAAATTCAACTTGAACCATGCCATTTTTGATGTCATCCCACCTATTCCCAGCCTGATCATATCCCCATATATCTTTCTTGAGGCCATCAGCAATTAGGTCTCCCTCGTATGCTTTGGTCTTTTCCATGCTGTCATGACCATCTGCCTCTCTGGAAATAACTATACCAAGCTCCTTGTGGACAATAGTGCTGATTGGCACATCTGTATCGTCATATTGCTCAGCATCAAGCTCTATTTCAGCTGTATCATTGATTCCCTGCACCTTACCAAGGTGTCGCTCGATTTCATTTTGCAGCTCAGGGTCTTTAAGAAGATACTAGTTTAGGTCCGATTGGGTTTTGCGACTCATAAGACACTTGGGGGAGAGATTGTAGTCGGTTTCTGGTACAGCACACTTTCTCCATGCCTGCATCAAAGATCAGTAATGATTAATGATTGCTTATCTGTGAAGCAGAACCTCACCATCTTTACAATGTCACATCCATCAAGGGTGTTAATGAAGTCATACACTTCAACAAGGCCTTGCACAGAAGCATCCCATAATTCCAGGTATGATGTTGTGATCCTCACCTTGACAGGATCAATCCCTTGGGCTACTTGTTTCTGCTGCTCTGCTACTAACCAGCGAAATAAACACTGTTTTTGATGGTGTTTGACAACATGCTGCAGACCAATGTCAGCAGGCTGGAAGATGCCAGTACAGTTTCCAGGGACGAAGATAATGATGATGCAGGGATACTCAGTGTATACATGAGTTGTAAATGCCTTGCTCTTATGCACTGGATAAATGTTGATGAAGAGAACAGACTTTTGGTCCTTGGGGAGGTCTGGATTAGCTTCAATGATTGAGATGATGTATGGTTGCATTATGGCTGCAATCCATTCTTTCATGGTTTTCAGTGTGCTGAAATGACTCCTAGGGCTCGTCTCACTGGTGGCAGCTGTGAAGTGGAAGCCATGAGCTAACACATCATCCATTCTAGGCATGGTCTATCTTGGAGTTGAAGCAGCTGTCTTTCTGCCCCAAACCTGCTGAATGGGCAAAAGAATTCCCAGAAACCAAGCTTGCGATCAAAGTAGTGAATGCACGTTTCTCATCCTTGGCAACACAATCAACCTGCTGAGATCCTTTCTCATGAAAAGTGTAGGAGTTGTGCGGTAAGACCCATACACCTTGTTGATCAACATTGATGATTAACTATGAATTTTTGGCCCAAGTTAGCAGTATACTAAATGAAGGACTTTGGAATGCACTTCAGGTGGTATGTTTTCCCATTTTATTGCATATACAAGACAGAAGAATGCTTGAAGACAGAGATCACTGGCATTGTCTGGAATATGAGCAGCAGCTCATGTTGCTTTACAAGGAGACCACTTTAGATTGCTCTCATAATACAAATGAACCCAGTGCTCCAAGATTTTGAAGTTTTTCAGAAGCTCAGGATGATGCTCACTGATGACTGCCCAAATTATTGACCAGCCAATGCTGATGTTCACTGGAATTCCAGATGTGCAAAGACTATGCAATGCAGTGTTGATCTCGTTGATGGTGTCAGGATAAGGTGTTAGTATGCCAGCACACCCTGAACTCTTGAGGACACTATGGTTCTTGACATTTAAGAGAGCTCTGTCACTCCACCGATTCTCTCCCTTCACTTTCCATTGCTGAATGGTGCCTTTGTTTAGCTTTGCAAATAGCACAGGAAAATCATGTTGGAGTGCCTTTGCTGTCGCAGCTGAACTCCATCCCATCTGGTGCATCTTCCTGTCAATATGACACCAGACATAGGGATGATAATAGTTCATCCTTGTAGCTTTAGACTGAACAGCCCCACCACAAGTTCCATTTCGACTCAGCCTCCACTCCTCCTTTCCCAGACATGAAACTTTGGCAGCATCAGGAACCAGGGTCTTCTTAGAAGAAGCAACCATAGCATCTGCTCCTTGCATCAAGACTGAGTTTGCATCTGACTTTTTCAGCACAGATTCATCAGTTTCTGTATCATCTGCTCTTGCTTTTTTGTTCATCTGGTACTTCTTGGATCTTGCAGCACCAAGGGCATTTTCATGTCTCTTCTTTTCTTCCGCCTTATGAAGCTCCTCTCTTGTCACCTTTGCCCGAGCAGCATCTGCTTTCAGGTAAGCCTCCTGTTCACCTGGTTGCCATTTCTTCCAGCCCAGCCCATCAAAGCTTGCCTGCCTCTCATTGATAGGTCGCCTCCAGTCACCGAAGTCTTTCATTTCTGTTGACATGGTTGCAGTTTCAGTGTCTGGCAGCATTTCAGGTGGGAGTGATGTCGCATTCAGATCCAAACTGATGCAAGGTGAAGCCAACTCTTCTTTGGTGTCTGAATCAATAACAATGGGAGTCTGTGGCTTGGATCACTTTGCAGGATGAGAATAAAGAGCAGAGAGGATGTCAGGTGTGTGTGGAGGTTGTGGTAGAGAATTGTTACTGGGTGTAATGTCTGTGTTGCAGCCTTGATCCTTGCGCTTCTGTCCTCTCGGTGCTGCCTTTCCACCTGCCTGTTTGGCTGCTGCAATCAGCTGTTCAACCCAGGCTTCTTTGAAGACTTGCCAATCTGATTCTGATTTGATATGTTGCCGCAGGGTGTCCTTGAGAAAGACCACCAGATTCTCCAGTCGTTGACCACGTTCAGTGAGCTGAATTTCAGAACTAGAGCCATTTCTCCAGGTCTCAAAGGTTATTTCAAGGCATCTTGATAGGGCAGCAAGACCTCCTCCGTCTTCCAGGGTGTCAGGATCAAGTGAAAAGTAGTAATTGGACACTGGAGGTTCAAATGGCAGGTTCAACGATGCAGGAATACCTTGGAATAGGCTACACAGAAGCTCAATGCGCTTGACAAGTGATTGTGGTGGACCTGTTACAGGTTTAGTTATTGTTGTTGGTTTCCAAGCCATCATCAGAGAGTACAAGTTGCTGAGGTAGAAGGTTTGTAGAAGCTAGAAGTTAGAACATGGTTGAAAATTGGAATTCGAACACCTTAATTAATTTTACCTTGATGCAAGGTATTTTTCACATTGGGTAACTGATTCTTTCCTTATCCTGGTAATCATTAACCAAGAAAAAACAATAACACTGCACAAACAAGTGCCCTACTACAGTTTCCTATTGTACAAACCATCACGCATCACACCCCACCGGTTTCACATTGCTGGAATTTTGGCAGCATCATGGTCAATCTCAGGTTGCCTCCCTACATGCACATACAGTACAGCCTGGGCTGGGACGATCAGCCATGGCTCATGGTGAGTATTCTGTCTTTCGAAGTCTTATACTGTTTCATCATCTGACGCTATTCTACTAAGGCATGCCACTCGTCCCTTGAAAACGAGTTCAACCAGCTCAAAATATCTGTTGGCATTCGAATGGAGCTCATAAGATTGAAGACGTTGAGTGAATTGGTATGGGTCGACGAAGCTTTCGTCGCAGAGAGATTGAGAGGGCCTCGTAGGTTTCAAATCATTCGGCGTCGGTTATTCTTTGTTCGACTTCATCAATCTCCTCAATCCTCAATAGGAATCAGGTGGGTTTGCTTCTCTGATTATTAATTGGTGCTAATTGTGTTACGGCTGCTCGGAAAATGGGCGTCGTGTATAACTCTCTTTCCCTCAGTTTCCGTCCCCGCTTCACGTCTGAGAAGGAATACATCAACGAACAGGATGAGAGTGTAAGCGCATATTCGGGTAAATCGTCGGGTTTATAGCTGCCGCCAAGCAAACATTTTCCCCGCGTCCAGCAGAGCCGATCTATATATCATTGCATACGTTGACGACGTTCGAAGGCACAATTTTCGTTTCCTAATCAATTGCAGTGTTCGTCGGAAAATCTGGCACGAAATTGTCGTGAGCATTGTTGCTGGATCTCACACAGGACTCGGACGTGCCACCCCCCGCGATGGCTCACCATTCATCAAAGATTCATACTGGTACTGGAACGACATAGTAGGCACTATTTCTTAACTCTTCAACGCTCAACTCCTTCTGATCGTCACTGTCGCGGGGTACGCACGCGCTTCCTGAACAACACCTTGCTGCTCTGATTTAGCAGCTGAGTTTCAGCAATCCACACTGGCGTGGGGAACTTGTCAAGCTTCACGTCAAAGTTCAGGAGAACGTAGGACATGATAGCTTTCAACTCGTTGACAACGAAGAATCGGCCCGGACTGCACACAAATATGTCAACCTTAGGAGTTTTCAGAGAGCTCGACATATACGCACCATGCTGACCGCCCGTTGCCAAAGAAGACGAAATCCAGACTCAATGTGACCATGTCGTGGCGCGTGCCTTCGCCTTCTTGTTTCATCTTTTCAGAGAACCTCCACGGTTTGAATTCTAATGGGTCTTCGTAGTTCTTCTATAGAGACATGATGAGAGGGACCGTCAGGGTAAAAAAAGCTCATATGTACCTCGTCTGTATGCGTGGACAGAGAGGCCACAACCATTGGAACTCCAGCGGGAACCACAGTCCCGTCTGAAAATACGAAGTCCTTACGGGTCTCACGCATCATTCCGACTGTGCCCAATCGTCAGAGGGGATTGATGTAATGAACAGATTGACGACTCACAGACACCAATGTTACCATGCAATCTCTGCGCTTCCTTCATAAAGCTGTCGAGCTTGTTCATCTTTCCCATTGCAGATTTCGTATAACCTTCTTCGTTGATGATAGCTTCCACTTCGTCACGAAGAATTTCAGCATACTCAGGGTGTGTAGCCAATGCGTACAGGGCAATAGTGAGAGCCTGTAGGCACGCAATCAGCTGTAGCTCTGTGATGAGTAATCCGACATACCATAGGTGTCGAATGGATAGATGACATATTCAACATGAGCACCCGATCACAACGATCCTTTACTGAGCGCCTCTTGCCATCACCATAAGTCATGTCAAGCAGCCACGAGACGAGGTCATTCTACCGTCGTGTCAGATAAAAAGTGAATGAAGTCAAACTTCCTCACTGGTTTTCCCGGCCAATCTTTCCCATAGACATCCTGCTGGTGCATTCGTTCCCGAATGGTATCGCCAAGGAATTTCTCTGCCTTGGCTATACCACGCCTGCGAGGCGTGAAGATAGGACTTAGAACCCTAATTGTAGGAAGTTATAGTGCCAGTATGAACAGTATTGCATGAGGATGACTTGCATTTTCAGGACCCTAGGGAGAATGTTGATAATACGAACAAAGGTGAAAGTTTCGATGCTGTAGTTGATATTGAATTTGATGTATTCGCGGTTGCGGCCTCAAGGACGAGTTTATATCAATATGGTATGGAGAGTCGAGAGGGAGAGGTTACTCACAGAGAGGAAGCCCGACAAACATCCGGTTGCTCGCCCTAAATATAATTTGCAAAAAAGTTTCGTAGGCAGGTATCTCGACCCAGTCTACAATCAAAAAACCGTCAGCCTGAGTGACTCAAAAACATTGTTAGTCTTAGCACCTTCAGTCATCGGTATATTGTCCCTGAAAGCCGCTTCGATCTCATCCTGAATGTCCGCAAAGCAAGAGGCAATATTGCGGGTCAAGGCACCTCGTACCACTTCGAAATGGTAAGGGTCCAGCCTGATGGAGCGACCAAAAGTATAGTCCACCTATTTGTCATAAGCCAAATAATTCGTGCACGACACACAGCACTCACGTCTTCACTCTGGGAAATGGAAGACAGTTCTTCTAGTGAAGCCTTTCGAATGTCATTAATTTTCTCCGCTCCGCTGACCACAACCGTCCATCTGTCGAGCAAGGGCACTTTGAATATCGATCCATACTATTCATAACGGGTCAATTCACAGATCGTGAGACAGACCGATACACACCATTCTCTGACCTTCTTCGATGATTTCCTTTGCGTGAAAAATGAATTTGAAAGCGTCTATCCATGACCCGATGATACCAGATGACCCAGCCGTAGGAATTGATTTCAGCTAAGACGATATCAGCATTTACCGAGACGAAGTTAGTGTAACAATTACCTTTTGTCTAGTGATTAAGGTCTTTCGAAGTTGGAGCGCCAGCAGAAACACGGTAGCTAAACCAAGACTGCGTAACACTAAGGTTTTGTCAACTTGTCGGGCGAGATGGACATATTCTTCGAGGGGCATTTTATGAATATGGGAAACATAGAACAGGAAAGTTGGGATTTATATACGCACCATGAGAATGGAGATAAAGCAGCGAGCTCCTCCGTCCGGGGGTTGTCATTTTGATTTGTAGCAGTTCCCGCGATCCGTTCTGAAGAGAACATAGTGTGGCAGTAGACTGATTCGCTTCCTCTATGCTACTTGAGTCTTAGGTGATCTTTCACTGTTCGGATGTTCCCGAATCCGATCTCTGATCTTCACATTCCCAAATCGGGACTGGCGCCAAGTGACAGGCTGGTTATACCGTGACATACCTCTATTGGAATCGCGAGGCTCGGGACCACGAAATGAGCGAGAGGAAAAGGTATTGTATATCCGTTGCAAACGAGATGGCGTATCCTACACGAGTACAGTCCTTTTATACGAGGATTCTAACTAAAAGCCGCAGGTATAAACAACGAATACGTACCATTAATAAGAGAACAATAACAAGACGTTAACAAGCGGCGACTGGAAAGACAAGCACCTCGACATTTAATGATCAGCACCTTCGCTTGGTGACAATGTGGGCTCAAACGCCAAACAACCTCGCAGTCCTTTTTCTGTCGATAAGCAACAGTCACAGGGACATCGAGGGAAGGAGGAAAGGCAGACGAGTGAATGGGTCACTCTTATCGATCAAATCGCCGACTAAGCAGCACGGTTCCGAATGCGGAACTGCCCACCTCCAAACAGTGACTTTTAATCTTACCATGCTATTAATTCTGGATGCCAAGACACGCAATGTATCGTCTGATTAAACGTAATAGAATCTTGCTCCTTGTGTGCACGGTGCCAGAAGTAACAGGAATTTTTGTATGTTGTTGAAAGGTTCTGTTGGTTGTGGGAGCTAAAGGGTGTGTCTCGATATTTTCATCTTCATTTCACAGCTAACTCATAGTCTACTCCGAAGATGGTCGACGCCAATGTCATGTTACCGCTCGCGTCGCCTCGGAGGCCTCCATTAGCATCATGCAGAGATTCAGCATTGTCAGTCCTCACCATTGTTCAATCTTACTTGCTTTATCTTCTTTTCCTGTGACTGTTGTCCAACATGCTGCCGACTCCCACTCTTCTGAGTTCCGCTGGAGGCTGCTACCGTCCTTTACCTCACTCGCCCTAACACGGCCACCTTCCCGGAATCTTCGACTTCGGAGCCCGGCACCGTGAGATCTAGGATCGGGAATAGTAGATAACTGATCACTCATGCTACTTGAAAGGTTCGTTCTGTCGCTGAACAATTTAGGAAAGATAAAAGATCTAATAATGACACAACATACCGGGTGCTGTAACATTCGTGAATAGCCTGACGTGTTTGGGGTTGATGTGTTGGTGGTGGTGCCGGTATAAGTTTGCGATCAACACGACCCTCGTGTCCATGTGTCGGCAGCATCAGCTTACCGCTTGCTGCTTCTAGTCATCCGAAGGATACACCAAGGTAGTTGGGACGGTACATATGCTACAGACGTCTTCCTCATCAAAAAGAGACGATATGATCACCTTTTTATCCAAGTTCGATTGATGCTTGGCGTCAACATCACTCTATGCCCCGAATTTCAGGGTGTATCCCAGTTCTTGGCGGAGATATCCAAAGCGAAGCACATCGAAGGTACTAAGTAGCCGCCTATCTTTGGCCTGGAGGCCCGAGTTGTATTTAGTCCGCATATGATTCTACCCAATACGGCTCGTGTGATTGCAAATGTCCTCACTTGGTGACGTATGAGCGGGTGATCCCATATGTTGACTGAGGACAGCTCCGGAGTAACGCGCTCCCTGCTTTCAGTGCGATGGTATGGTGTCGGATACTTTGACTCCAGGAAGAAGCCTATTTGAATCGTGAGCAACGCTGATGTGTTTACTTATAAAAAGTACTCGTTCTGCGTGTCTTCAGGAGACACTCGATAGGGCGTTCATGCCACGTCGTCCGACAATCCCGTTTCTCAGTCAACATCAAGATGAGAAGCCATATATATTAGAACTGAACGAAGACATAGGTCGTACGCATCACCGGCTAAAAATTTCAGCTTTATCTCTGATGAAGTCAATCTTTTCCTTCCAATAGTCATCCGGGATGACGGTCGTGCTGTCGCCATGTTATTGCAGGAGTATCTGGGATCATAATCACTCCCCGCTTTGATAAATGCGTTAACATACCTCATTCTCAGACGTGTACTGTGGCCAGAAGGACCTGGCAACTTTTAACAAGTGTTCGACCAACAACAGAAAATAACTCACGGGATCCAAGCTCGTAGCAAATGAAACCCAATAGTCCACCAACATTCGAAGACTCGGGCTCAGCGGAGGAATTCAGTGTTCCGTAGATGAAGGGTATTTCTGATCCATGTGGAACTAGCAATCACTTTAGTACAAGTCGGATGGATTTAGAAATAGAAAATCCCAATCGAGTACAACATATATGACCTTCACCACATGGGCTCCCGTGAACGATCCAAATGGTGTAGGCGAACCAATAGCACAGGGAAAATATGACATGGTACCGCGCGGTATTCCTGGAGGTATTCTGGACGAGGAGAAGGAAGTCCTCGAGAGCGACGCGCCGTTGGACCTGGCGAAAGTCCATGGTCATAAGAATGTGATAAGGGCAGCGAGCCTGCACACTGTCAGCGTCGACTGTGCTGCGCAGGATGACGACTCTGTCGAGAGCGTCGGGGGGATCCCATTTGCAGAATCTCTTGAGTTTGACACCGGCGCGATGAAGACGATTGTTCGTTTCCCAGTGATCGTCGGGTGGGGATGAGGCTGGAGGTGATGGCGAGTCGGTGTCCTGTGTGCCGGCTGCATCCTGACTAGAGCGACATCCGCTGATGGGTCGTCATTCAGCCTGCCTACCAATAGGTACCCTCTCCGCTCAGCTCCCGAGGATTCCTTCACGGTCACGACGAGGCACTCATGCTCCACTGGACTACCGGGTGGAAGAAATTTACGGTACTCGACCCGTTCGACATAGATAGGCGTCATTACGAATCTTGAGGACATTGAGAAGGAGCATTGCGCCGAGGCTCATGGGTGAAGATGCACATGTGGTCGTTGCCAGGTGGGGGCGGCATGATGAAGTAGTAAAAGGAAGAGAATGGCTGGGTGAGCCAGCGGAAGGGAATCATCGTCTTTAAGGGAAAGGCAGAGGTATGAGGTCATGATCGACATTGGCGTTTGGGTTAATTCCCACGATGGCCACGTTTTAAACCTACTGAACAAATCCTTTAGTTGCGTGAAAAGTATTCAATGCATCCCCATCGTGTTTGCTTCATGCTTTACCCAAACAGGAAAGCTCAAGTTATATGCATCTAGGTTTTGCAACACGACAGCAACGTTGCAGCTAGTGATTTGAAAGGCTCGGCTTTCGCAGCTTGGGCTCGGCTTTCGAGGGCTCAGGCTCTTCAAATCGCAAGCCCGAGCCTTGAGCCCAAGCCCGTTGAGGCTCAGGCTCGGCTTGGGCTCAGGCCCGGGCTTGCATACAACAAAGTGTTCTCAGCTTGAAGAAGCCGTAGGAAGGGGAGAACATGAAATGGAGTTGATATCTGATTTTCAAGGTATCCTGTCGACAAAGAGTAGGTATATAACACATGTACTATGCTAAATATAACATGTGAAGACATAGGAAATGGACACAGCGAATGAAAACTGACATGCCGAGTTCTGTCTACCAAACATAAAGTCCCTCAATGCCTCCCCTTCTCCAAATTATCCACCGTTGTACTGACTAGAGTCGTATCATGAGTACCGGCGAGGTTTTGTGATGGTTGCGATGAATACGTCGGTGAATCATGATGATGGTAAGCAGCGAAGCGAGCTCGGCAACTTCCATCGCGTCAATTTTAGGAGGTATAATCCGATCGGACTTCTAAAATTAATCCTAAACAATGACAAATGACGCGTTCCCTGGCCTGAACACCAGTTTCTTAGGGTATTGGCTGGTATTGGAAGCCCGGGCTTGAGCCTGAGGCTTGGGCTTTCAAAACATGAAGCCTGGGCCCGAGCCTTCAACAAGCCCACCCCTACGGCTCGGCTTTTCAGGGCCTGGCTCGGCTCAGCCCGGCTCGGCTTAGGGCTTCAGGCCGGGCCTTTCAAATCACTAGTTGCAGCCGTTCGCTGTGAAAGAGGTAATACCCACTTCAAGAACTAGGAATGGTCACCCGTCTTTACAGAATTTCAGAGTAAGATTTTAGTTCCGCGGTGCATAATTGCTGCTCGAAAAGGACCCTGATGATAATTTCAGCGCTTTACCACATGGTATGGGTCGACGAAGCTTTCGTCGCAGAGAGATTGAGAGGCCCTTGCAGGTCTCAAATCATTCGGCGTCGGTTATTCTTTGTTCGACTTCATCAATCTCCTCAATCCTCAATACTAATGTCAGGGAGGAATACATCAATGAACAGGACTAGGGTGTGAGCGCACAGTCTGATAGAACGTCGGGTTCATAGCTGCCGCCGAGCAAACTTTTCCCCGCGTCCAGCCAGAGCTGATCTATATATCATTGCATACGTTGACGACGTTCGAAGGCACAATTTTCGTTTCCTAATCAATTGCATTGTTCGTCGGAAAATCTGGCACGAAATTGTCGTGAGCATTGTTGCTGGATCTCACACAGGACTCGGACGTGCCACGCCCCGCGATGGCTCACCACTTCATCAAAGATTCATACTGGTACTGGAACGACATAGTAGGCACTATTTCTTAACTCTTCAACGCTCAACTCCTTCTGATCGTCACTGTCGCGGGGTACGCATGCGCTTCCTGAACAACACCTTGCTGCTCTGATTTAGCAGCTGAGTTTCAGCAATCCACACTGGCGTGGGGAACTTGTCAAGCTTCACGTCAAAGTTCAGGAGAACGTAGGACATGATAGTTTTCAACTTGTTGACAACGAAGAATCGGCCCGGACTGCACACAAATATGTCAACCTTAGGAGTTTTCAGAGAGCTCAACCTATACGCACCATGCTGACCGCCCGTTGCCAAAGAAGACGAAATCCAGACTCGTTGTGACCATGTAGTGGCGAGTGCCTTCGCCTTCTTGTTTCATCTTTTCAGAGAACCTCCACGGTTTGAGTTCTAAAGGGCCTTCGTAGTTCTTCTATAGAGACATGATGAGAGGGACCGTCAGGGTAAAAAAAGCTCATATGTACTTCGTCTGTATGCGTGGACGGAGAGGCCATAACCATTGGAACTCCAGCGGGAACCACCATCCCGTCTGAAAATACGAAGTAGGACAGAGGACGCTGAAACGAGAGGTCTAGCGCTATTCATATTCATATCGAGACCTTTAATTCAGGCTTCCGCGACTGCCGTACCATTTTTCCGCACGACTCTACCTTCTTGGATGCAGACCTGTATAGAAGGGTTGTACGTGTTACACCTAATATCTTCTCCACACTAGTGGGAACAAACGTATTGTGTTTTGAAGACATACGGAACGCCCACAGGGATACTGTCTCTTTCAGTGCTCCCAAGTGCGTTTTACTCTCATTCGGATATGGTTTCATGTTTGCTGCCTTGTTGGTTACGTGCATTCCTTCCTTTATGACCGCTCTGGTCACAATGTGCTAGCATGCGGCTCTTTGCCGTTATATGAGCGAGTACTGTTCTTCGTACTTGATCCGTGCGATACAAAGACTATGCGCGTATCGGAACTTCCGCATGTCAATAAAGACGAATTCCGGGTCTCCTTGGACAGTTAATGGTCTGCCAGGACCAAGATGATAATGTAACTTCGTCCACAATGCTTGATCGTGAAATCTTTTCATCATAAGCCACAATAATATATCCAAAGGCGTCGACATCGCGGTAGCACGTTATTGTCCCAGTTGCTTCATCGAGCATAGTCAAAATAGTAAATGAAGGCGACATGATGGATACGGAGCTAAGGGACAACGTCCCGAGTTTATGTCCTCCACGTTAGGATTAGCGTAAGCTGGGGTACCAAGTCGACTGTCCGTGCTTTAGTAGGTCTGTACGGAATGAATGGTCCATAAAATAACCACGATCGATAAATACACATTAATTCCTACGCACAGGATACATCATACATTCATACTGGTACTGGAACGACATAGCCACTGTTTCTTAACTCTTCAACGCTCAACTGCATTGATCGGCACTTTCACGGGGTACGTACGCGCTTCCTGAACAACACCTTGCTGGTCGGATTCGGCATCTGATTATCAGCAAACCACACTGACGTGGGGAAATTGTCAAGCTTCACGTCATAGTTCAGGAGAACGTGGGACATGAGAGCTTTCAACTCGTTGACAGCGAAGAATCGTCCCGGACTGCACACAAATATGTCGACCTGAGGAGTTTTCAGAGAGTTCGTCCTATACGCACCACTGTACCCGCCCGTTGCCAAAGAGGATGAAATCCAGACTCAGTGTGGCCATGTAGTAGTGGTGAATGCCTGCGCCTTCTTGTGTTCCCTTTTCAGAGAATCTCCATGGCCTGAACTCTAATGGGTCTTCGTAGTTCTCCTACGTAGGAAATGGATGGATGAGGGACCGTCGGGGAAAATAAAACTCGTACGTACTTCATCTATATGCGTGGACAGAGAGGCCACAACGATTTGAACTCCAGCGGGAACAACTGTCCCGTCTGAAAATACAAAGTCCTTACGGGTCGTACGTATCATTCCGACTGTGCCCAATCGTCAGAAGGGATTGATGTAGTAAACAGATTGACGACTCACAGACACCAATGTTACCATACAATCTGTGCGATTCCTTCACAAAGCTGTCGAGCTTGTTCATCTTTCCCATTGCAGATTTCGTATAACCTTCTTCGTTGATGATAGCTTCCACTTCGTCACGAAGAGCTTCAGCATACTCAGGGTGTGTAGCCAATGCATACAGGGCAGTAGTGAGCGTCTGTAGGCACGCAATCAGCTGTAGCGTTGTGATGAGTAATCCGACATACCATAGATGTCGAATGGATAGCTCCCGCATTCAATATGAGCACCCGATCACAATGATCCTTTACTGAGCGCCTCTTGCCATCAACATAAGTCATGTCAAGCAGCCACGAGACGAGGTCATTCTACCGTCGTGTCAGACAAAAAGTGAATGAAATCAAAACATCCTCACTGGTTTTCCCGGCCAATCTTTCCCATAGACATCTTGCTGGTGCATTCGTTCCCGAATGGTATCGCCAAGGAATTTCTCTGCCTTGGCTATAGCACGCCTGCGAGGCGTGAAGATAGGACTCCAAATCCTAATTGTATGAAGTTAAAGTGGCAGTATGAACAGTATTGAGTGAGAATGGCTTGCATTTTCAGGACCCTAGGGAGAAGGTCGATAATATGAGAAAGGTTGAAAATTTCGATGGTGTAGTTTATATTGAGTTTGATGTATTCGCGGTTGCGACCTCAAGAACGAGTTTATTTCAATAGGTTATCAAGAGTCGAGATGGAGAGGTTACTCACAAAGAGGAAGCCCGACAAACATCCGGTTGCTCGCTCTGCATACAATTTGCAAAAAGGTTTCGTAGGCAGGTATCTCGACCCAGTCTACAATCAAAAAACCGTCAGCCTGAGTGACTCAAAAACATTGTTAGTCTTAGCACCTTCAGCCATCGGTATATTGTCCTTGAAAGCCGCTTTGATCTCATCCTGAACGTCCGCAAAGCAAGAGGCGATATTGCGGGTCAAGGCACCTCGTACCACGTCGAAATGGTAAGGGTCCAGCTTGGCGGAGCGACCAAAAGTATAGTCCATCTAGTTGTCATAAGCCCAATGATTCGTGCACGACACACAGCACCCACGTCTTCACTCATGGCCATGGAAGACAGTTCTTCTACTGAAGACTTCCGAATGTCATTAATTCTCTCTGCTCCGCTGACCACAACCGTCCATCTGTTGAGCATGGACACTTTGAATATCGATCCATACTATTCACAACGGGTCACTTCACAGATCGTGAGACAGACTGATACACACCATTCTCTGACCTTCTTCGACGATTTCCTTTGCGTGAAAATTGAATCTGAAAGCGTCTATCCATGACCCAATGATACCAGATGACCCAACCGTAGGAATTGATTTCAACTGAGATGATATCAGTACTATTTACCGAGACGAAGTTGATAGAACAATTACCTTTTGCCTAGAGATTAAGGCCTTTCGAACTTGGAGCGCCAGCAGAAACACGGTGGCCGAGCCAAGAAAGTATAATAATAATGCGGTTTTGCCAACTTGGAGCACGAGATCGACGTATTCTTCGAAGGACATTTTATGAATATGGGAAACATAAAACATGAAAGTTGGGATTTATATACGCACCGTGAGAATGCAGATAAAGCAGCGAGCTCCTCCGTCCGGGGTTTGTCATTTTGATTTGTAGCAGTCCCACCGATCCGGTCTGAAGAGAACATAGTGTCGCAGTAGACTGATTCGCTTCCTTGAGTCTTAGGTGATCTTTCGCTGTTCGGATGTTCCCGAATCCGATCTCTGATCTTCACATTCCCAAATCGGGACTGGCGCCAAGTGACGTTATGCTCAGGCTGGTTATACTGTGACATACCTCCATTGGAATCGCGAATTTAGAACGAGTTCTAAGATTGTAGTATACAGTGTCGAGCGGATCGGCTGGAGGCTCGGGACCACGAAATGAGCGAGAGGAAGGGGTATTGTATATCCGTTGCAAACGAGATGGCGTATACTACACAAGACAGTCCTTCTATACGACGATTCTAACTAAAATCCGCAGGTATAAGCAAAGAATACGTACCATTAATAAGAGAAAAATAACGAGACGTCAACAAGCAGCGGCGACTGGAAAGACAAACACCTCGACATTTAATGATCAGCACTTTCGCTTGGTGACAATGTGGGCTCAAACGCCAAACAACCTCGCAGTCCTTTGTCTGTCGATAAACAACAGTCACAGGGACATCGAGGGAAGGAGGAAAGGGGGACGAGTGAATGGGTCACTCTTATCGATCAAATCGCCGACTAAGCAGCACGGTTCCGAATGCGGAACCGCCCACCTCCAAACAGTGACTTTTAATCTTACAATGCTATTAATTCTGGATGCCAAGACACGCAATGTATCGTCTGATTAAACGTAATAGAATCTTGCTCCTTGTGTGCACGGTGCCAGAAGTAACAGGAATTTTTGTATGTTGTTGAAAGGTTCTGTTGGTTGTGGGAGCTAAAGGGTGTGTCTCGATATTTTCATCTTCATTTCACAGCTAACTCATAGTCTACTCCGAAGATGGTCGACGCCAATGTCATGTTACCGCTCGCGTCGCCTCGGAGGCCTCCATTAGCATCATGCAGAGATTCAGCATTGTCAGTCCTCACCATTGTTCAATCTTACTTGCTTTATCTTCTTTTCCTGTGACTGTTGTCCAACATGCTGCCGACTCCCACTCTTCTGAGTTCCGCTGGAGGCTGCTACCGTCCTTTACCTCACTCGCCCTAACACGGCCACCTTCCCGGAATCTTCGACTTCGGAGCCCGGCACCGTGAGATCTAGGATCGGGAATAGTAGATAACTGATCACTCATGCTACTTGAAAGGTTCGTTCTGTCGCTGAACAATTTAGGAAAGATAAAAGATCTAATAATGACACAACATACCGGGTGCTGTAACATTCGTGAATAGCCTGACGTGTTTGGGGTTGATGTGTTGGTGGTGGTGCCGGTATAAGTTTGCGATCAACACGACCCTCGTGTCCATGTGTCGGCAGCATCAGCTTACCGCTTGCTGCTTCTAGTCATCCGAAGGATACACCAAGGTAGTTGGGACGGTACATATGCTACAGACGTCTTCCTCATCAAAAAGAGACGATATGATCACCTTTTTATCCAAGTTTGATTGATGCTTGGCATCAACATCACTCTATGCTGCAAATTTCAGGGTGTATCCCAGTTCTTGGCGGAGATATCCAAAGCAAAGTGATACGCCTGCCGGGTGTACACCCTTTAAAAATGCATGTAATTTAACATTTCCTGGCAATAACAACAGTATTACATGGTACCAATCAGTAAGACACAGAAAGAAAGTAGCACATTGTAAAGAAAGAGGTCCACCTGGTAACTTCGAAACAGGCTGATCCAACGCTTGAATAGAAGATCGGTATTCTACCCGGTAGACCGAGGTTCCAGGTTGTGACTCGTATAAGTGTAATCACCTGGTGATGAGCCTAGACTTCCGTGGCAACGGCAACACCCAAAACTCTGAGAGAGCTTAGGCAATTAATGTAGCAACGCAGCAATCAAGGCAATGTGTGTGCGAGTGGTTCGGTGCACCTCCGTGCGGTCAATTCCTCAATAACGCAAGATACACTGCGACGTTTCAGTCAGCAAAGTAGTACTCTTGGTCAAGGAGTTCTAATGGACGTTGGCTGTAAGCAGGGAAGGATCTCGATAAACGAGATGGGAAGGAATCTGGTATGATGTGAATACCAAGAAACCAGAATAGAGACCATGAAAATGGTCTAGTAAACCTGGGGATGGGCTAAAGAGCATGAAAATAGCTCTAGAAATCGTAGCAATGGGCTAGAAATCGTGTGGAAGGACTGGAAATCGTAGTAATGGATCTGGAAATAGTAGAAATGTGCTAGAAATTGTTGTGATGCGCTAGAAATTGTGGGGATGGACTGGAAAACGTGGGGAGGGGCTAGAAGACGTCGAAATAGCCTAGTAAACGTGGCTTGGGGTGTACCTAATATTGTGAGTCGAAACAATAGCAATAAACGTACGGAGACTACAAGAAACTGGTAGAAATCGTAGCAACTGATGTGCTGAGTGGGGTGCTGCAGCAATAGATGCACGGCAACTCCGAACAATGACAAAGACGAGGGTGATCCTATGGAGCTGAACTGGGCCTACACGGAGGCAATACTGGACTGGGCAATGAAAACGATGGTGATGTAGAAGGTGTAAGCAATGAAACAATCCTATGTGGTGAAAGTGAAGCGATGTTGCGGCATTAAAAGACAAAAGCAAGTTATTGATGCAAGATTTCGTGTATTGGTGCAACCAACAACGTTTAAGAGTAAAGCAAGTGATGAAGGATAACTTGGAGTAACCTTAGCTGACTGGAATGCCGTAGTCTCATCAACTGGGTAAGAACTCCCGATAAAATGCGGTATCTAACTAGTCTTTATACTACAAGTACGATTTTATAAATAGAATATTCTTCGGAGCCTTAGTAAGGCTGTAAGTCCTTGGCTTTTGTAATAGCCGTAGTAAACATATGGTGTCTGTGGTTCTAAAGTAACAGCAAGTCCTCAACATTGCCGTGTATGGATGCAAACCATGTGGTTTTATTGAGCAATGAGCAGATCATGAGGTGCTGTTTAGCTGCGGATTATTGAGCTGCAGTTGCCATACTGAGGTGTATGCGTGTGGGAACAATAATTCGAAGTCTTGGCACTGTAACAGCCTTAGTAAATGCGGTCTGTAGTTGCCGTGGCTGTAATTATCGTAGCTGGAAGGGTACTCGCGTCAATCACATCATTTCATTAAATGATTGATGGGCACATCAACCAGATGCTTCTGAGTGATGTAGCAACCCCGTTTTAGGATGATTGTCGATCAAAGGTGCCTTGCCGTGATGGGATACGGTAATTGTGATGTGAGGCGAGCTGGGAAGGATAACAGAGTGCATGAGGAGTGGATGTCACGGTTTTAGGACTGTATCTGAACGTTTCTGGCCTATACTGCGAAAATCCGTGGTATTATTGAGTGTGTGAGGATTATAATGGTGCCATTTCGAAGGTATTGGGTGATAAATGGATAAATCCGCGAATTCTGAGCGTACAGAGCCTGGAGGCTCATCACCGGCATTCCGGCGAAAGTTATCCGATCGCCTGGTGATGATCTAGTACGATCGATCAACCTGGTAGCTGTGGATGAGATAATACCTGCCAGGTAGAATGTTTATCCTCACCTGGCTGTGTCAGCAAGCATATTAGTGTAAGACCCGAACTCCAATCAACAGTAAACAATGGTTGTATCGCATTTGTACAATCACCGCTGAGTCCTGTAGTGATTGATGATCAAAGTTGCACTGATAGTGTTAAGCGAGAATGAATGTGTTTCAGTATGAGTAAACTTTAGCTCAAAGCTAGGGAATATATAGCTTTGAGTAAACTACTTTTATACTAAGTCGAGAGTCTGTAATGAGTACTAAAATGAGGGTACCATGTTAGAAGATGAATAAGGCAAATACATGGTAACTGAGAATATGACATGTCAATGGAGTATGACGATGTGAAGATTTACGAAGGCTCCATGGAGTCGTGGGTCTAAAGATAATATAAGAGTAAGCACTGAAGATAAGATAAGATAAGAGGCACTTAGATAAGAAAAGCAAATAAATCGTGACATTACCCCCTTATTAAGGCAGGCGTCCTGACTGCTGTTAAGGTATGCTCGTCGGTTCCAAGAGCGATTTAGTGTCTGTTGAAGGGTCATCATGTCCGCCGAATATGTCCCAAAGTTCGTAAAGCTCATCCCAGCTTCTGAGTTTCTTCCCGGTCCGTGGATCTATGTGGTACTCCCAATCCTCCTTTTTGCCATTGACCATATCTACGTGTTTGGCGAGATAGTTGTCGATGAGTTCATCGGTGTCCATGTCGTTTTCTCATACCCATGTGTTCGATTCTGGTCCATAGCCTTTCCACTTGACGAAGTAGTCTGTAGTCCAACGCCATGGTTCTCCGGTTCTTCCTCTGACTTTGCGTTCTCTGCTGTTGAGGACTTTCTCGATTTCATAGTGTTCTTCACCGTCAATGAGATCTGGGGGAGGTGGAAATGGCTGTTCTTGGTTAGGGAATGCGGGTGGTGTGTATGGTGTAAGGAGTGACTCGTTAAACGTGGGATGTATGTGCCAGGTTGAGGGGAGTTTCAGGGTATATGCTGATGCTCCTTTCTTCGAGACGATGAGAAATGGACCTGCGCATTTGTCGTTGAGTTTCTTCTTGGGTCGTGGAAGATTAAGGTTGGTCGTATTGAGCCACACCTTGTCTCCTACTTGATACTCGATTGCAGGTTGTTTCTTTTTGTCGTATTGGGCTTTCATTTGGTTGGCAGCTTTTTCTAGAGCGCGTTTGGCCTCTTCATGGATTTTCTGCATTTCTGAAACGAAGGTAGTGGATGCAGGCATCCGGAAAGGTGCTTTGGGTTTGGCGCCAGGGAGGATGTCAGCGTTATAGCCGTAGTTAACCTCGAAGGGGCTTTTACCGGTGGCGGAGTATATGCGGTTATTGTGAGCGAATGCCACGAGGGATAGCCATTCAACCCAGTCATCTTGAAGATGGTTGATGAATATTCAGAGGTATTTCTCAACTTCTTGATTTACTTGTTCTGTTTGGCCATCTGTCTGGGGATGATAGGTGGTGGATGTGTTTGCCTTGATCTGTAATAAGTCATAGAGGTCTTTCATGAACTTGGAGACAAACACGGTGCCTCGGTCAGAGATGACTACCTGGGGCATTCTGTGCTTGGCGTAAACTTCGTCTCGCAGAATTTTGGCCCACCCTTCTGATGACAGCTCCATGGTACATGCTATCGGTATGATTTCCTTGGAGAATCAGTCGACGATCATTAAGATAGTGTCTTGACCGTTGCACCTAGGTAATCCAGTGACCATGTCAACTGAGATGTGTGTCCAAGGTCGGGAAGGGATGGCGTTTGGATGAAGGGGCGCTGCTTTTGCTTGGGTGCTCGACTTTGTTCGTTGGCATGTTTCGCAAGTGCGGACGTAGTTCTCTATGTCCTTCTTCATCTTTGGCCACCAGTATTCTCGTAAGACGAGTTCTTTGATCTTCTCAATGCCAGGATGTCCCGCCGTGATATGGTCGTGAGATGCTGCGATAATTTCCCCTCTCAATGCATGATCTTGGGGAATATAGATATGGTGATCGTAATAGATCAAACCGTCATCTAGCTTCATTCCTCGATCATGGTTGAGGGACGCAGAGACGTTCTTGTCCCATCAGTGGTGGTCGAGCGTGGCTTGCTTGATTTTGGTATGAACTTCCTCAATTGTCGGCATGACCAATGCCTGGAAGTGTTCTGGTTTGAGGATGATAACCTCATCGTTGTCCTCCTTCCCTGTGTTGTGATCTGCTCTGCGACTGAGTAAGTCGGCTTTCTTGTTCGATGCTCCTGGTTTGTGGTGTAGAGAGAAGTGGTATTCTGCTAGTTCCGTTACCCAATGTGCTTCGTGGCGGTTCAGCTTCTGGGGTTTCCGGAAATACTGGAGATTTTGATGATCTGTCCAGATTTCGAAATCCTGAGTCACTCCCATCAGGTAGTGTCTCCACTCGTTGAGTGCAAGCATAATTGCGAGCAGTTCTTTGTCGTAGATTTCGTAATTTCGCTCTGTTACCATCAGAGACTTGGATAGAAACGCGACTGGGTGCCATTTTCCATCCTGCTCTTGCGATAACACAGCGCCTATCGCTCCTTCACTGGCATCTGCCTCAATGTGGAACTTGCCATTCTCCGTGGGTATTGCCAGTACCACTTCTTCAGCCAACAACCTCTTTAACTCTTTGAAGGCATCTTGTTGTGCTTTTCCCCACTTCCATGGATCGTTTCCTGTTAGCTGTGTCATGGGTTTGACCACCTTGCTGTACCCTTTGATGAAATGTTGATAGAAATTGGTGAAGCCTAAAAACGACTGTAATTGCACTTTCTTGGTTGGCACAGGCCACTTCGCTATTCCTGCGATCTTGACTGGGTCCATCCGAATGCTGCCTGCACTGATGATGACTCCGAGGTACTCCGTCTCTAAGGTCTCGAACTTGCATTTCTCTGCTTTAAGGAATAGCTTGTTCTTTCGTAAGACCTTCAAGACTTCGCGTGTGATGCGCCGATGTTCTTCCTTGGTTTTTGACATGATTAGAATATCATCAAGGTAGACTGTAACGGCACCAGACACGATGAGATCTTTGAAGATGTCGTTCATCATCCATTGGAAGGTTGCTGGCGAGTTAGTGAGCCCGAAGAACATAACCGTGGGTTCGAACAACCCTCAATTAGTTCTGAATGCTGCTTTCCACTTGTCACCGCTCTTGATGCGAACATTGTTGTATCCCCACCGAATGTCAAGTTTGGAAAAGTACTTGGCACCCCGTAGTTTATCCATAAGCTCAGAGATGAGAGGAAGCAGGTAACAGTTTTTAATCGTCATCTCGTTGAGCTTGCAATAATCTTGTATGGGTCATAGCTTGCTGTCCTTCTTTTTGACGAAGAAGAATGGCAAAGCCATGGGTGATTTCAATGGTCGGATTCGTCCACTTGAGAGGTTCTCATCTAGGAATTTGTCGAGCTCTGCTTGTTCATTGTGATTGAGGGGGTAGACTTTACAGTCAAGGTTGGCGTTTGCGTTGGGAATAAGTTCAATAGCATGGTCCCACATCTTTGGCTCAGGAAGTTCGTCGAAATTCTCTTTCTTGAATAAGTCGGCAAAATCCCTGCACCATTCTGGGACCATCTCCTCGAATGTCTTGGCCTCCTTTCCTTCACTAGCTTTGGCAGCGAGGTCATTCGCATGATGAGCGCATATGAGGATAGCTTGTGTAAAGTCTATCACGAGAATGGTTTCTCCCTCTTCCAGCTCCTCGTCCCACTTGTCATCGGGATCTGCATCTGGTAACGTGATTGGAGACTTTCGGCATTGGCACTGGGCAAACGTCAATCCCCCTGACTTCCAGTTAATGATTGGGTTGTGTCGGGCTAGCCAGTCATGGCCAAGGAATATCTGTCGGTCACCGAGTTCTGTTACAGCTAGGTCTATTCATTCTGCGTGATCCCCGACTATAAGTCGGATCTCAGCGTATTGGGTAATTGATCCCCCTTGATTACAAGTTCCGTCGGCATTGTAAACTGGAATGGGTGCAGCGGTGGCATGAGTCAGGATATTGTGTTTTTTGACAAAAGCCCGATTGATGGCACTGCTGGTGCACCCGCTGTCGACTAGCGTGGTTGTTGTTACCTTGGTTCGGTTTTCTAGAGTCTTGATTTGGACGTCGATCGTCAAGTCCTTGCCTTTCCCGCTCAGCGCGCTGATGTACCGCCTTGGTTGCCGTAATTCTTCGAGCCACCAAAGCACGTCAATGCGCATCGCCTTTCACATTCCCTCAATCGTGTCGTCTACGACTTCTTCCGCTCGTGCCTTGTGAATCAAATTCTTTAGGATTGCCTTCGCTTCCGACTCTGTCTTGGCTTGTACTATGCCGCGCAGAGTCCACTCAGCTCCGAATGGTTTAAGCCATTCATGCGGGGCCTCCTTAGCCTTCGTGTCGACCTGTAAGGGCTCGACTACCGTTGGCAAGGTTGCCGCAGTTTCTAAAGAGGGTGTTAAATTAGCCTTCTTGTTCATCATGAAGCTCATAACATCCTCATCGTCAGGTACCTCAACAAGGTTTACCTGATGCCCCCTTTCTACTGCCTGGGCGCTAGCAGTTTCCTGCCCCGCGGCTTTCTGGTCGTCCTGGGTTGGATCTGAAGCCCCTTGATGTATAAGGGATTTAAACTTCGGCAACCGTATGGTAATCTCTTTTACCAGAGGAGGTTTTGCCAAGGCTATTCCCTTGTATCTCCCAGTGAGGCTGGGACTCCGTAGAGCCGCTTTGTCAAAGGGGGCACTATGCACCTTGTCCAATGCCCCATCCGGTTTATCCATTATGATGGGTGTCACTATGGTGGGTAACTTATCGTCCGATGCTTTCGCCTGTAATAGGTTACTTGCCGAACGTTTAGTCGTTGGTAGCCGGACTACCATGACATCTGAGGTTTGATTCTTGCTTAGTTTCTGATCTGATTGCAAAGTCACGGGTTTATTCGAATGCACGGTGATAACTACAGGTATATAAGTACATTGAGAAGACGCGATAGGCATACCAGTCAAAACTAAGTCATTTGCCGAGTAAGTTGAATCATTTACTCCCCGGCGCTCTCTTTTACCTCCGTAAGTGCGGGCTGTTTCTCTTCCTCTGGGTGATTGTCCCAATAAGTATTGCAGCGTCGTAACGCCTCAGCCCGGGTTTTCAGATGCTTTGGACAGTCGCGTTTGAAGTGGCCTATCTCGCCACATCCAAAGCATTTTGCTGTTGCCGCTGCTGCTTTGACTGCGTCAATATCCATTGGCACACCATGTCCTCCATATGTCGTCCCTGTAGCCATCGTTGTCGATGCCACGGGAGCTGCTGTTTGGCCACCCTTAGTAGGCATGGTTGTCTTCTGTGTCTGTGGTCAAGTTGTAGCTGGTGTCATTCCTTCTGCCTGCTTGAGGCGCCAGTTGAGGTCGATTCGGGTTAAGCGAGCCTTCCATCCATCATAATCAGTTGGTACATCCCCATCGGCTGAGTATATTGTATTTTTACTCGTCTGACAGGCGGCCTTTTTGATCTGATGGAGCATCAACTGATTGTTGCTGTGAATCCCAGCGTGATAGGCGAATTCTTCAAATTGCTGGAAGAACTTGTCGCCATCCTTGAAGTCCACCTGTCTAAGCTTCTCCCACTGTGCGTACTTTAGCTGTTCGTTGGCGTCTTTCCAGAACCGTGTGGTGAGGGCTGTTTTAAAGTCCTCATAGTTCAGGTAGAGTTGTTCCCCGGTTGGTGCCGTTCCTAATTGTTGCGTGCTCAACTCCCACCATTTCCTGGCATCGTCTACGAGTCGTGAAACGCAAGGGATGACTTTATGAGGGGGGTGTCGGTAGTGCCGGTTGAACACGTCAAAGTGGAGTTCGCACTTTAGGAAGAAGCAGGTGATGTCATCTGAATCACCTTTGAAGTCGTCGACTTCTTTGAGAATTTTAGGTTTAAATTCATCATAGGGGGCGATGGCTCCATTGACTAGTTGCCAGGGTACTGGTGGGTCTGGCATCTGTGGTGGGGCGGGATAATGTGGAAGTGCATATCTTGGAGGTGGGGCAGGAGGTTGCGGGGGTTGTGCGGGCTGACCGCCACCTCCGCCACCTCCGCCAGCCCTGCCTCCTCTGGCAAATGGTAGGTACCTGGGAGCATATGTTCCTGGTGGTGCCTGTCCTCTGATGTAAGAGAAGGCACCGACTGGTGCTCGAATGGGTTCTACTGGCGGGGCATCCGGCATGGGTTCCTGGATCTCTATTTCTCGTGCTTCTTCTTCGTAAGGGGGAAACTCCTCCATGACATTTTGTTGATGTAACAAGTTCCATAGGAAGCGAGCGTTTCGCTCCGCTTCATATTGGAGTATGTCATCAGCGTAGAGCCCTCTTATCTTTCTCATTAAATAATCGTTTCTGGCCTGGGTTTCTCCCCAAGTCGAATCAAAAGGAAGTTCATAGGCAAAATATACATAAAGTTCTTTGTAGCTGGCTTGTCTGAGAATGGTTGGGATCACTATACTGGGGTCGTTAATTGTTTGTTCATAAAAGCTGATGGCGCTGGATAATGTCATTGCTGTGGGAGTTGGTGGTCGACTATTGCGACGACTCGGAGGTTGATCTAGGGCCGTGATTGAGGGTCTGTGAGGGGAAGGGGGTAGCGGGTCGTGGTGGGTTAACGGCCATGCTGGAGTCGCTGGACGACTCCGTTGGCCAATCTCCACCTGTGCACCCTGTTGGCTCTGGTTCTTCATGCTGCTGCTCTGCGATGATTTGATCTGCGAGCTGCTGCCAGCAGGAAGCTCGAGGGAGATGGTGTGGAGATCTGATGGGTGACATGACGTTTTGCCAACCGCTTCACGGTGCAGGGTAGATGTGGGCAGAAGTACTGGCGATGGGTGCCTCAATTCGTACAGGCTTGAGTGTCTGCTGCTCATATGGTGTGGTCTGGTCCCATGCCCTGGTGTATCCTGCTGGGGGTGGGGTTCAGTGATCGGGTGAGTTTGCTCAAGGAGAAGGGAAGTAGGCACTGTATGGGATGTCGACGTTGTCCCAGAAATCTGTGGAAGCGATACCGGCTGCGGGTGGTGGAGTAGGGTGCCTGTTGGCCCAAGTATCGTAATTGGTGGCAGGGGCAACGGGTCTAATGTCTCGCCCCACTTTGAATCCCTCGACATGGGCAGCGAATCGGGCGTACGTGCCGGGTGAGGGAGTTCTAGGGACATACGGGGCATAGCTGGGAGTTCCGGTGGGTTCGATGACAGGCATGCACCTTCTAGTAGGGGTAGGAGACCCTCCCTCTGGATTCTCGGGATCAATTGACTCACCCACGACCTCTTGCTGATTGTTTCCAAGGAGGTCGTGGATTGGGATTGAGTGTTGCGGTATGGATGCGAAGATTTGGGGTGGGAGCTGCTCGAGTGGGATGGCATTGACATTGTTGGTGGGAGTGGTAGAGACTGTGGGGGTGGTTCTCTGTCTTCCTATCCTATTTATTAGGTTGTAATGAAAACTGATTGTGATGAGGAGAGCTAGAGAGACGAAGGTGGCACTGGGGATTCCTAAGGCGAGAGCTATGATTTTGGTGTCGTCGTTCTCCATGAAGTGCTCTGGTTAGAGAGCTTAGGAAACCTTTGAGCTAATTGTAAGACCCAAACTCCAATCAAGAGTAAATAACGGTTGTATCGCGTTTGTACAATCACCGCTGAGTCCCGTAGTGATTGATGATCAAAGTCGCACTGATAGCGTTAAGCGAGAATGAATGTGTTTCAGTATGAGTAAACTTTAGCTCAAAGCTAGGGAATATACAGCTTTGAGTAAACTACTTTTATACTAAGTCGAGAGTCTGTAATGAGTACTAAAATGAGGGTACCGTGTTAGAAGATGAATAAGGCAAATACACAGTAACCGAGAATATGACATGTCAATGGAGTATGATGATGTGAAGATTTACGAAGGCTCCATGGAGTCGCAGGTCTAAAGATAAGATAAGAGTAAGCACCGAAGATAAGATAAGATAAGAGGCACTTAGATAAGAAAAGCAAATAAATCATGACAATTAGTCAGTAGTAAAAAGGATTGGTAATAGTGTACCAGTAGGATAGTATAAATACAGGTCATGTATCTAGTGGGGAGGCAGGTTTCTGACCCCCCAGAACACTACCAGGTGAATAGTACGGGTTTTATTGGTTAAGAACTTCGAGTCGTAGACTCACCTGGAATAGAAAGATTGTGACCTGGTCACATCATGTGTGCAAGAACAGTCAAGCAAGCGAACAGAATTAAGCTAGAAACAGAAAGTCAGACCTGAGAAACAGTTCAGAACCAGTCAGTGTGTTTTAAGTCACAACCAGGTGCAACGTATCAGTATTGAAACTGCACCAGGCAGCCAGCACGAGTTCAGAACCTGCACCAGGCAGCTATTCTGTATCAGTTTGAGTTTGTGTTCAGTGACATGTTGAACTTAGAGTGGACATCGCAATATATTCTTTATACAAATCATATTATTTGCACCTGGAACTTGTATCCTACAGTACAAAGTGTCGTAACCAGGTATAACATACCTCCCTTCGAACCGCAATTACTGAGTGTTTGTGTGGTGTTTAGTGTGTAGCACTCTGCATTCATATAGGCGCTCAGCACTTTTCAGAAGCATGTTGAAGATACTGAGTAGCCACCTATCTTTGGCCTGGAGACCTGAATTGTATTTTGTCCACCTACGAGTCTACCCAATACAATTTGTGTCATTGCAAATGTCCTCACTTGCCAGTGACACATGAGCAGGTACTCCCATATATTGACTAAGGACAGCTCTGGACTAATGCGCTCCCTGCTTTCAGTCCAATGGTGTGGTGTTGGATACTTTGACTCCACAAAGAAGCCTAATTGAATTGTGAGCAATGTTGATGTGTTTACATATAAAAAGTACTCGTTCTGCATGTTTCAGGAGACACTTGAGAGGGCATTCATGCCATGTTGTCCGACAATCCGTTTTCTCAGTCAACATCAAGATGAGAAGTCATATATATTAGAACTGAATGAAGACATATGTTGTACACATCATCAGCTAAAAATTTCAGCGTTATCTCTGATGAAATCAATCTGTTCCTTCCGATGGTCATCGGGGATGATGGTCATGTTGTCGCCATGTAATTGCAAGAATACCTGGGGCCACAATCAGTGAGAGAAATCCCCCCTTCGACAAATGCCTTAGAATACCTCATCCTCTGGTGTGTACTTTGGCCAGAAGGGACCTAGCAATTTTTAACAAGTGTTCAACCAACAACTGAAGAATAACCCACAAGACATTCCTAATCTATCATTGGGATCTAAGCTTGTAGTAAATGAAACCCCATAGTCAACTATCATTTCACCCAACAAGATTGAAGACTTGGGCTCAGCGGAGGAATTCAGTGTTCCATAGATGAGGGGTATTCCTGATCCACATGGAACTGGCAATCATTTTAGTACAAGTCAGATGGATTGAGGAATAGAAAATCCCAATTGCATATGAAATATATAAGATCTTCATCACAAGGGCTCCCGTGAATGGTCAAAATGTTGTAGGTGAACCAATAACACCAGCATTTGAGGGCCATCACATTCAAGTGGCATGATCCGAATCCTATTAGTATGCTCCCCAGTTCTGGAAATAGTGACCCAAATTCAGCACATGGAAACCGGCGCAAAGTTCTGGATCCCTCTTTTCACAGATCCATAACATGCATCACTGGAAGCATCACAGTTGGCAGGCTTGTGAAGGTAGATTTCTATTACTGGATACCAAGGCCTCGCAGATTTATTAGCAGTGTCCTTCATGCAGATTCCATCAGTAACTAGCACCTATTTTGTGAAGACCAGTCTCTGTCCTGGTCAAGCCTCTTGTAGGTTATGAGAAATTGACAAAAGGCTATCCAAGTGAAATACAAAATTGGGGAGCCATGGATACAGGTTCATGGGATGAAGATTTCACATTGATGGGTAATTAGAAAGGGATGAGACCATCTACGAGGGGTCCAGCATGAGTTGCTGTTGTCAAGAGATTGGTAAGAAGTAGCAATGATGATTGGTTATTGATGGCTGTGACTACCAAGCTCTGAGATAATAACAAGCTAGTGAGCTTGTTGTTCTTTGACCACCTGTAAAGAATAATGTTTAGCTTGGCACGATATGACAAAACAGAGAAAAACACACATTAATGATTTCCATGAATCCACCTCTCCTGACTGTAGTGAATCCCTGTAACATCAAGTGATGCATCATCCCTCCTTCCACCTAGTCGCATGAGATCAAAGCTTCAGGCAGACAAATGCATGCTATCTGCAATAAAGCAACCATCCTGAGCATGCCATAATTTTGTTGAGAAGAAATAGTAGAGGATATTGGGGAAAGATTCTTACCTTGGTGCCTCCCTGTGAAGTTAGAGACAGTTCATCATGTACCTCAGCCATGAAATCATAGCGCAATCATATAGAGAATCAAAGCATAGCATTTTTGTAGGATTCCAGAGCCCTGGTATACATAAGTGACAATACGACATACAGAAGGGCCAGGACATCCTCACCGAAATTCCCCAGACAGAGTCGACCACCATCTGTTTGCAATGTTTCTAAGCCAGCCCCTCCAAGCACTACAGAATGTAGAATAGTTGCAGTCAGCCCTGATTGCAAAGAAGCACAGCACCTACATATCTGCAAAGTGACAAAACAGAGTGGGCCAGGGTATTGTCGACATTGGAAAGAAGCAGAAATGAGTCGACGAGAAGTTTCACAGTACTTCTACCCGGAAGTGAATGTGAGAGTGACAGCTGGCACATCAGACAGAAGGCTTGAAGATGAGAGTCATGTTGAAGTCATCTGAGTAGGCTGGCAAGTTTGGTCTAATTTCTGTTTCATTGTCATCGGTCCAATTCAGCTTTGGCTCTCTTTCTACTCGTTCCAAGGCTGCTGTCGTCTTGTTCATGTTGTCTCTCGCTCTTGTTTTCTGGAGGAACTTTTTGTGGATAAACGAGTAGGGAAACCTGTGATACATTGAGTTCAAACCATGGAGTAAAATCAGTTTACGTGCTAGTAGAAATTCTCCATTGTATATCACAAGGAATATTGTTAAGTGTTCTCTGGATACTTCACTGTCATTGCAGCATACTCTTGAATGGAATTGTCATCCTCGTCAGTTGGTGGTTTGTTATCAAGAAAATCTGAATGAAAAAAAGCCAGTGATAAGAAAGGCAAAAGAATCCCAGGAAAATGATGAATCTTGCCAAAATGTTCCCACAGCAAAGCCAGGTAGAATGCGATGGCAAATGCTGTGATGAACGATCAAAAAATGCAAATTGGGATGGTATAATGACAGAATACCTATATTCATAGGACTCAGAACTGGGAAAAGATGTCATGGTACCATGTGGTATTCCTGGAGGTACTCAGAAGGAAGTCCTCAACGGTGACATGCCATTGGACCTGGTGAAAGTCCATAATCATAAGAACATGACAAGGGCAGTGAGTCTACACACTGTCAGCATCTGCTGTGCTGAGCAGGATAACGACTCAGTCAAGAGCATTGTGGGGATCCCATTTGCAGAATCTCTTGAGTTTGGCACCAGCATGATGAAGATGATTGTTGGTGTCCTACTGATTGTTGGGTTGGGATGAGGCTGGAGGTGATGGTGAGTCAGTGTCCTGTGTGCCGATTGCATCCAGCTGGGAGCTGACTAGAGCGACATCTGCTGATGGGTCATCATTCAGCCTGTCTACCAGCAGGTACCCTCTCTGCTCAGCTCCCAAGGATTCCTTCATGATCACAATGAGGTACTCATGCTCCAACGGACAACCGTGTGCAAGAAATTTACAGTACTTGACCTGTTCAACATAGATATTCCCCAGGTCTCAGAGAAGGAAGTCATTATGAATCTTGAGCAAATTTAGAAGGAGCATTGTGCTGAGGCTCATAGGTAAAGATGCACATGTCATCATTGCCAGGAGTAGTAAAAGGAAGAGAATAGCTGGGTAAGCCAGTGGAAGGGAATCATTGTCTTTAAGGGAAAGGCAGAGGTACGAGAGGACCCTGGATAATGCCTACCTAGCTCCAATCTGGACAACGGCCTTTTCCTGGATTTTTGTGGTCCAAAAATTAACCTGTTTGCTGGGTTTGACCTGTGACCTGATCTCCAGATGTCATTTTTTGGAGATTTTTGACAAGATACATGGATTTTCCCCCCATCATTCAGCATATATACTGATGATGAGCCTCCAGGCTCTGTACACTGTCATGCCCACAGCATGTCTAAGGGTGTAATTTTGCAAATTCACATACCTTACACGTTAGCAAAGCAGAAGCACAGAGAGTGGACTAACAGTGCAAATGGCATGTGAAGAAGCAAGGTCACCGAGGTTGAGAGCCCTATAATAGAAATAGAAGCAACAGAATTAAAACATAAGGACTTTATTGTTGCACTGTACCTTATGGGCATGCACGACAATAAGGCCAAAGAGCTTGCTCGCTCATGCAGACATACGTCTGCAATAAAGAATTCAACTTTCAGTAGGATGCACTTGTATGCAGGCTGGGACTAATTTAGATAACTATGTGTCTGTAATCTATGATGCGTGGTCCCTGGAGATCCGGAGAAAAGATATCATGCATGGGGGTAATCAAAAGAACCCCAGGCATGGCCTAGAAACAGACTTCGGCCAATGGGAATAGTGAGTGGGCTCAAAATCCGAAGCATTCCTTAGTTACCAAGTCTAGAATATGATGCTGTCACATTCAGAGCAGAACCAAAAGCCGAATATGAAATGTGATTGGTGATCAAGGATTAAGCAGCTATTGAGTACAAGTCAGTGCGCTACTCTGCTGCTAGGGGGTGCGACATCGACATCGCTTAGCTCTTTGAGGATACTAAAAAGAGGACCAAGTGGCACTCTGCCAAGAGTGTTATGCCAGTTCGGACAAAGAATTATTGGCCGACAAAGGATTTAAGTTACTAAAAGATTGTTTGTAATAATCAAGCTCCCGTAGTATAAATAGGTAGAATTTCACATAGTAAAACAAGATACCTACCCCCCATGTACAGTAATAAAGTTTCAGTTTGGATCTGGACTTGTTGCGACGCGTAAGAGTTAGTAGCTTCGAGTCTTGGCTAGAATGCAAGTTTAGTGAGCTCACAGAGAAATAGAACCAGAGAAACATTTTGGATAAAAACTTCGGTTTACTTGAGATAAGAAAGAGATTCAGTGGCAGTGATGCTGTGCCATCTTGAGAGTTTGCTGGAATACATCTGAGAGAAAGCTCTGTTCCTTTTCTGGTTCAGTGTAAAAAGAGAAATTGTGTTGTATCAGCCTCTGTGTAGGTCTTGAGTAGTTTGCAAGGGAATCAGCCAGATTGAGCTGTTCCAACAGTTCTATGAAGTGTGACAGGTGTGTGCAGTTGGACCTTGCAGCACCATTGTTAGGGCGAGCACACTGTGTGTGAGGACTTGTGGGGACGGTGAAGAGACTCTGTGTGCGCAGGCTAGAAATGCAACAGCGTCGAAGACACTGATCACACCCACACCCAACACTACACACACAAACCCTCAAAGTTCTTGGGGGGATATTATGCGATAGAAGCAGATTGAAGCAATACAACTACACTCTCAGAATATATGATACACATGTATAGCAATAGTGCTCGTAGGGTATCTAGATCTCTCTAAGTCCAAAGGCTTTTATAACAAGAGGGGTGACAGATGTCGCCGGGCCTCAAGGCAAGGTGTACTACAATACACAACTCGTTGCCACACACCAACAAAACCCTCAATAAGCCTCATGCGACACACCCAGGTGACCACAAGCAACTTAAACACACCCTAAACATGACTCAAAGCTTGCACTCTAAGCAGAAACCCTTCAAAACACGTCCACTCAAGCCACAGGATTTGAACCCACACACTCAAGCTTCCTAACTGATCATAGACCCACAGGGTTTGAACCTGTGCTGATCCAGAGAAACAAGAAACCAAATAAACCCCATCTGACAAGCCAAAGGGTTTGAACCTCTGCCACTTGCGGAAATGAGAACCCTCAAGCGTGCACTAATCAGACCACAGGGTTTGAACCTGTGCTGCCTGTAGCACGGCGCATTAAAAGAAGGCCTCTGTACAAACACTAACCAGACCAAAGGGTTTGAACTTCTGCCGCCTGTAGTATCTCGTACCCAAGAAACACCGTCCAACAAGCCAAAGGGTTTGAACCTCTGCCACTTGCGGAATGGTATACCCAACTAAGCACGTGCTAATCAGACCAAAGGGTTTGAACCTCTGCCGCCTGTAGCACCACTCGTCACAAGAAACCCTCAAAACTCAAGAGCGCGTCCGCAATGACACAATATCTCTTATTCTCAGGGTAGAGCGCAGTCAACCAATCACTCAAACTGTACACAAGTCCCCCACTAAGCTTTCTATGCCTTGCACGCTACTCAAGTCCCTCAAATGTTATCAATAAAAGGTATATTCTCTCGCTCGAAGCTACAAACTAAACCTGAAGCTAGAGTGCTAAGCTGAGGGCTTGCACGCTCCAACAAGGGGGGTCCAAAACTTGTACACTATTACTATACTACAGTATTTATATACAATGCACTCTACAAATTAATATAACCTGAAATAGTAACTCTTGGCTTGCGGGACTTCCTTTCCTGGGTGCCGCACATGTCGCCATAATCACACCATTGCTTGGTGCTTACTCAGAGCTCTGGCTCGGGGCCAGATCCTGGTCTCTCAGCTGTGCGACATCAGTTAGCCATGCTATCCACACATACTGATGTCGCCTAGTATCTCCTCGGAGTTGTAGCCTAGAGTGCCACTCATCTTTATAGTAATAATATTTTCTAGTGATTTCTATGGTCTTCTAGGACCACTAGTTTCTAGTCTAGGCCTCATGCGCATCAGCCAAAGTCAGAGACATCGGTCTTAGTTCAATTCTAACATTCTGAGGTCTAGAGCGCTAGCTCCTGGCATGGCCGTGCCCTGTGTGTCATAGATCAAGGTTATGCGAAGTATCAATTATCTCCTGAGCTTTGCTGGTTCTATTCTTAGCACACATCCTCTGTGCATCATCAGCGTACTCAGTGTCAAGTGCTGGGACTTTATACTTAGTGTGACCCTTATAGTATCACTCTACAGTTAAGCCATGCACTCCACCGAACATCACTCAAGGTACTTCATTGCCTGTGCTTTGGACATTGCGCTCTAAGGTATCTCACATTGCTTTGGTACCTAGGTTCTGTAAAATGTATGTATTGATACATTTCACGAAATTACACGTGTGAACGCTTTTCAAGCGTGTCAGCGTGTCAACGGTTTTTGAGAGTATTTGTGACTTGATTGGGAGTACCAAGGGCCTCTAATTGTGACAAGTTTGGGAGTCAGGTTTAGCAACTAAGAGACACACAGCGGTGCACACAGATCAGGTCTAGCGGTGGGTCATACTTAGCGAGCTCACTGACCGAACTTGGTCAATTTGCGGATTTGTGTATCCATGTGTTTCAGCTATTGAAATATACTTTGCCTTGAGGGTTGCATGGTTCACCGTGCTCTCTTGTAAAAGCTCGGAGGAAATCGAGAATTTGAGAATGGCTTGAGAAAAATATGTTGTTACATGCATCGTTCTAGTGAGCTTGCTGAGATAAATTGAGATATTTTTGATGCGCAATTGGAATTAAAATCCCTTGCTCCCCTCTGCACTTAAGGAGATTGTGTATGTGTGTGTTTAGTGGGGTTGAGTGTGTGTTTTAGTGTGTTCATGCTAGGCCATGCTCAGTTTCATGGGTGCCCGTCACCAGCCTCGTCAATGTCATACCTGTTTCCATTCCCTCTCACCTTGAGAGATCCCCACCGGCTTATAGCCAAAGCATCTAGTACTCGACTACCAAGCAGTACTACTTCACAGACTTAAAGTCACAGTGTATACTTGCATATAGAGGAATTGATTTACTGCATGGAGGTGCCTTGAACCACTTGCACACATGATCACCTTGATTGCCATGCTACTATGTTAACTTGCCCAATCTCATTCTGAGTTGGTGTTGCTGTTGCCATGGAAGTCTAGGCTCATCACCAAGATGCCGCAAGGATTTTCCTCCCGATTTGAACAATTTCCATCTACAAATGATTCATCGACGAGTGGCCTCTGTCTCCAGTATGATCTTCAACTCCACAGGGCTGAATTCTAAGCTTGCTGCCACACTCCACCATCCCAGACCATCTACAGCAGCCCCAAATCCGGGAGTTGGCACTATACCTGGCAACACGTAGACACATTTCCAGGGTAGAATGCATCATACATGAACTTCAAAATGGGTCAAACATCCAGGATCGGAGCTGTATAGGGATTATCTGGGGTCCTGGCATGAGGTCATGATCAACATTGGCATTTGGGTTAATTCCCACAATGGCCTAGACCTGTGACTGGTCCCCTACAATGAGCAAGTGTCAATGTAGGAGACCTGTAAAGCTGACTTTTAATTCATAGGCAACATAGTTAGGCATTTGTTGAGGCCCAAAAAGGCCATTCGAGTCATTACTATATTGCAGTTTTGGTGGTGATCACACCAATTTCAATATGCTTGACATGACTTTGCTTTGTACATTTTGTTAGCAATGATCCAGCAATTGAATTCATTACCAGACGAATCTCTTTGCTCTACACATGTCTTTTATACTCCCAATTCATCTTCAGTAGCACCAACACCTGCCAGCTCATCAACCCAGTTTATCCTCAATCCAAAGCCCAAGAAGGCAACTGCATTGAAATCTATAGCCGCAAAGCCAAGGAAGAGACAGGAAGAGCACAACTGTTATGATTTATTCATTTTCCTTATCTAAGTGCCTCTTATCTTATCTTATCTTCGGTGCTTATCTCTTATCTTATCTAGGATCCATAACTCCATGGAGTCTTCACATTGCAATGTAGTCACACTGGGTCACCGTGTACTTTGTTTGTCACTTTCTAACACGGCGTATTTATTATTAGGACTCTCACTTTAGTATATAAGTAGTGTACTCAAAGCTGTATATTCCCTAGCTTTGAGCTAACATTTAATCATACCGAACTACATTCATTCTCGCTAAGCGCTAAAGCCTTAGTCTTGACGTCTTAACTTCATGAGACCTAGTGGTGACTGTACGAAAGCGATACAGCTGTTATTTACTCTTGTTGAGACATTGGGTCTAACAATTAGCTCAAAGCTTTTCTTAACTCTCTAAACAGAGCACCCATGGAGAATGGTAACGCTCACATTATAGCCATATCACTTGGAATCCCCAGCGCTACTCTTCTCTCCATAGCCCTCATCCTCGCAATCAGGTTTCACTACAGACCACTACGATGGATAGAGGCACCCAATCCCGACCCCACAGTCATTACCAATCAAACAGAATCCACTGATGGCATCCCGCTCCAGCAGCGACGACCCAGAATTGTCGCACCCATACCATGCCAACCGATCCCGATCAACGACTTCCTTAGAGAAGAAGGAAGGGAGATTCTCTCTGAGGAGACTTCTCCCGTCATCCTGGAGAGAAGGCCTCCTACCCCTCCCCGAAGGCGCATGCCTGTCATCATCCTCACCCCCACCGGTTCTCCCGACACTACCCCATATGTCCCTCGAACTCCCTCACCCAGCATGTACACCCGATTCGCCATGTGCACCGGGGGATTTGACATGGGCCACGACACCAGACCCATTGCCCCAACCACCAGTTACAATCCTTGGGGTAACAGGAATGCCACTCCACCACCCACAGCCGAGATCGGTCCCGATGAGTTTTGGGACAACATTGACATTCCATACAGCGCCTATTTCCCCTCCGACCATGGTTCCCCAGGTCACCAAACTCCGCCACCATCAGGCTATATCCACGCCTGTTCCTGGGACTGGCCTGTACAGAACCGGGAGCTCACACCTGAGCCTGTACCAACTGTCGAGGAACCCATTGCCAGCTCCTCAACTGCCCATCTCTATCCCCCAAGGTACAGCTACTGGCAGAACATCCAGGAGCAGCAGAATGCCAGACGCTCCACAAACTGCCCCCCGCGAGCTACTGCCTGGGAGCGACTCGCCCACCGACTCAGGGAGCAACCACAGCCCCCACCAGAGCTACTCATGCCCCCCAGCTGCATGGATGTTTCCTGAGCAAGTCAAGCAGCTCAGACACTGTTTATGAGCAACGCCCTGCCACACCCTTCCCAACGCTCACCATCAACAGATTTCCTGAGAGTCCCAAGCTGTCCAATGAGTCGACACACCATGACTCCAATTAATCCCCATTCCCATCTTCGCAGTGCTCTTCACTTATATGAACAGACCAGATTTGATGATGTACCATTCCCAGCCCTGCGGATACTAACACAGGCAGAGTATACAGAATTATATAGTTACTTTGCTTACGAATTACCTTTTATGCCGACTTGGGGAACCACCCAAGCCAGCAACAACTATTTTATGAAGAAACAGCAAGGATTCCCAGCCGACGAAATCCTTCAGTATGAGGCAGAGCGAAACACTTGCCTTCTCTTCAACGAACTACACCCAGACACTCTAATGTGGACACTCACTCCATATGAAGAAGCTACAGCTGAACCAGAGACCCTGATACCAATGCCGGATGAACCACCAGTAGTGTTACAATTTTTCCTTATCTAATCTTCAGCGCCTATCTTATCTTCGGCGCTTCGCTTATCTCATCTTATCTAGCGGCTATCCGGACCGGCTATCCGCTCATATCGTACAACTCTCTATTTTCTTGCTTAACACATTTATACCGCATGACATCTGAACCACGTATTCAGACTCCGACTTGTAGTACTTAAGGTATCATACACTTGTACATAGATTCCCTTAGCTTTGAGCTAAGTTTATACATACCAGATTCCATCTCTCTGTCTTCATGACTAAGCATTATAACCGCTCGCAATAGCAACAACACAGACTTTAGGTGACTGTACAAATGCGATACAGCCCTTATGTCCTGCTAGTTTGTTATCCCTGAGTCTGGGCATAACAATTAGCTCAAAGCTTTTCACAACGTCCTCTACGCTAGCTGAGGGACGTCCCCAACCCAACGAATGACACCCTGCAGACGACATTATTACATTCATACTTCTTCAACTCATCCTTTTTCAAATCGCAGCTCTCTTGGCCGACATCGCGAACCATCGGCTCTTTGAAAGACATGGATAAACAGAGCAGTCCTAGCTGCCCTAATTATCACAGTCTTGATTGTTTTTGCCTTCATCGCATTCCTCTGTGCCATCACCCACACCACCAAAGAAGTAGAAGAGATACCTCTCCTTCCTCACCACTACGTCCCAAACCGAATCCTGTGACCCGAACCTTCCATCACTATCCATGACGGCGTATCCTATTGAAACCCTGCTGCCATCTCCGATCGAAGAAGACGAAGTACTCTTCGACAACCTTGCCATCCTCCTCTTTGAACTGCTTATCACAGTTTACAGAGAACACCTCCATCTCTGACACCACACCTGCCGATGAGCCCCGACCTGACCAGTCTCCAACTAATCAGCCTAGGCATAGCCATTGCTATTGCCACAACCTTCACCACCGTCTTAATCCTCATGCTCGTATACGCAGAGGAGATCCATAGACACCTACAACAACTGGGAATCCTTTGAGCAAGAAGAGTCCCAAGAACTGACTTCCGAACTGCCCCTTTCCCCACCCACTATGTCGTCCCCCACTTCGAGCAGCGACGACCAACAATCCGCGTGGATCTGGCATCCGCTCGCCCAATGACCAGCACCCGTTCCATTCACAGGTGAATGGTCACGATTCGGAGTACCTCCTCCAACGAATACTTCTCGAGTCGGGAGGACCTCCCAACCTGAAACGATACCCCGGGGCCTGACCAGAGACATCGCTCCCCAACACCGGAACCTATCGACCCAGGCACCTCGGCGTGGCACATACAGAGTGCCCAGACCACAGACCCATGGGGCGAGGCTGCGCATGTCAGCACCGCTAACGACCCTGACTATCCCACAGGATCTTGGAATCCAGGGGATAGAGAATGAGCTCTTGCGCAGATCGAGTGGGATCAACCCATCCCCATTCTCGATAGCGATGACCTCCAACCCGAACAGATCAACGCCTCACCACCCTACTTTGCCAGGGAGGCACTGGCCATCCTGCGGGTTTGCTTCAGCTACCACTCACCCCCATATGACGCCCAGATCCCCAACCCTTTCGCCGCTCTTCAGCAAAACACAATACCCTTCCCTACCCCGCGAAGGAACCGAGTCCCACCTGTCCCATTCGGACAGTGGCCTGACAAGTCCGACACCAGTGACAGCTCCACAGAGTCCGATCGCAGACAACAACGACAACGAGGCGCCAGCACCGCTGACACTCAGCTCGAGGAATCCGTTCCTTGCCTTGATCATAGCACACCGACAGACCCCTTCAACACGGAGGGGCCCGACTATGAGTGGAACACGCTCGTACAGATCGACCGAGACATCCTCAGATCAGAACGAGTCGAAGCATGGGAGCTTCGACGAGCAGATGTCGAGACCAGGACAGACTGGCAGCACAGAGGGAGCAGGGAGGACATGGACTACTTCCTCGCCACCAGCAGAGGAGCTCCCTTCCACTTCAGCGCTCCCACCAATGGAGACTTATGGCAAGAGTCTATGCCAATCGCAACTGGGAGCTATACCACTCCCACCCCGGTCGCCGATGCCCGGACTTATGGGCATGAACAGAGGAAGAGCATTGAATCCTCCAAGGCAGACTCGACTCCCTTGCGCGGAGACTGGACGAGCGACTCCATCGGGAGGACAACCAGTGAGGCATTTGCCTACGACTGGGATTCCGTCTTCCCGGGCTACCGACCCAAAGATGCGGACTGGGAAGACCCCCAGCCATTAGCGGACTCACCCCCTAATCCCCATGCCTCTGGATATTACATGGGGCCAACAATGAGCAGACTCATAGCAGGGGCAGGACAGGGAGAGGAGATGGGAGACGTCGAGGACCCGTGGGGGACTGGTGCACCAAATCAGCTGCCAGCTCCTCCCCAAGATAGGACAGATCAGTTGATCCAGCAGGTGGCCCTCCTCCGCAACGAGAACCACCGCCTGCAACAAGACGTCACTGACTTGTGACAATGCGCCGCACAACAAGGATGACCCGGAGCCCCCGTGTATCATCCAGACCCAGATTGATACTCGATCCCATGACCACCCGGATGGCAACCACCCAGTAACGGACCAGTAGGAGACTGGGACGCTGATGAACCGCCCGCCTTCCTATCAGCAAGGCCAATTATGATGAAGTTACCCGAGCCCTTTGAAGGAGAGCACGACGACATGGACCGCTTCATCGGTGACTGTAACACCTACTTTGAAATGTTCTGCCACCAATTCAGAGGGGTGTCATCACTCATGGTGGTATTCACCACCTCCCTATTTGTCAAACACGCCAAGCACTGGTGGACCTATAGAAGGGAGGACTTCTGGGTCACCGACTATCATGACCCTGCCAGTCCCCGATATCGATACCCGCACTGGGACGACTTCATCAGGGAATTCAAGGCCATGTTCCGGGACCCAGCTGTCGAAGAAGTCCACAAGAAGCGGATGAAGGAGATGAAGATGAGCGGCAACCCAGCCACCATCTTCTTCCATAAATTGGAACATGAGGCCAAGCTGGCAGGGAGGTGCGATGACACCGACCGTCGAGGAATGATGGTCGCCGCAGTATGACAGGGAGTACCCTGGTCCTACACCTCGATCATCTCCAGCATCGGTGTCGGGATTCTGCAGACGTATGACGAGTGGAAGGAGAGAATCCTTGTCATGTATGAGGAACGTCAACGAGACCGCGCCTACAACAAGGCCCACGGCATTGGGCAGCGTGATCAAGGCAACGACAAGAGACCCGGAGGACAGAAGCAAATTACCGCCACCAGCAGTTCAAAGAACACTGCAGGTGGCGCGACAAGTTCCTCTGGCGGAGACAAAGGTCGTGATCCGCAGGGCCGATGGCACTCGGTAACGATGAAGACATACAGAGGGGCGGGGCAGCCTATGGACATAGACGCGAGGAACGAGAAGAAGCAGAAGCAGCACAACGAAGGATGTTGCTTCAAGTGCGACGAACGGGGGCATCTAAGCAAAGATTGCCCCACCAAGAAAGTAGCGGTACATGCTGTCGAGGCAGTTCCAACGGAACCACTCGGCGAGGACACTAAGATCAAGGCGGTAAAAGAGTAGGTCGTCGAGCGCCCGATTCCGCTGCGACGACCAAGGACTTAAATACTGGTGAACTCTCCTCTTCTGTCGGCCGGTCTGACACTTTTATATCACGTACAGACATTTTACCTATCGCACATTCGAATATACCCCCACCCCACGTTTTGGGGTGGGCTTTTATGACTTCTACCCGACCACCACCAGTATTAGAATCGAACAACTGATACAGTATTCTTTCTGTTGAAGATACTGACGATCTTTTTGTAGAAACCGACAACCAGGTTGTCAGAGCCCCGCCAAAACTGACTAAATGTCTGGCGAGTAGCTCATCGCGAGTGAAAGCATCGAACGAAAAGACGACCACCATATCGTCACCCATCTTAACGACGGTGCACCAGTTGAGGCCTCCCCTTGGGGAGTTTCAAGCTGCAGTGACGAATGCCCGATCGGATGGGGCAGAGCGAGCGCCTAGCGCAAACTCCGATGAAGCGGCCTTGCTCATTGGCAAGGTACCTCCACGGGGCTCCAGCCGCGCTGTGAGTTCAGAGGGAATAGCCATAGGCAGCGAAACCTCCCCTGGTACGGAGCGGAGCGCAAGGACATCGAAGTTTAAATCTCCCAGCAAGATGGAGGCTTCGACGAAGACACCCACTTCCCGTGACCAGTCGCGGGGTCCGCACCCCCAGAAGCACGAACTTCTGACGACCGAAGGGAGATTGGGAACCCCGAATGAAATGCAGGACCCTATGGGGGTGCAAGCCTCCTACGAGGGCCGGGGGGTCGGCGACCGGGCTGGTAAGTCCATTCTTATGGCACAAGTCGAGTCTAGCGTCTCCGCACGTATTAGCAGCCAAGATCAGGACGACGCCCCTTGGGAACGCACTGCAGGTTCCCTACCTGTGACTGGGAAGGACAACAAGAAGACCCGCTACTCCATCAGCACTAGTGCCCGACAAACAACAGAGGAAAGGATTGCCGCAGGACAGGAAGCCGCTAGCGCCCAGGCAGTAAAGAGGGGGCATACGGTAACTATGATTGAAGTTCCTGACAAAGAAGATGACACCGCCTACCGACGATGGCTTAATAAGGGAAGCCCCATCGTTAGCCTGAAGCGGAGCACAGCCACACTCCCGACTCCGCCCGAATCCCCAACAAAAACGATTAGCCCACTCCCTAACGAGGGGGTGGGCCCAACTTGTGTTACACACGACAAGGTGACCTCACCAATGGTAGCTACGCCCTCTGTGGCTAGTGCGAAGGTTCAAGAGGCCCCTCATCGATGGATGCGACCCTTTGAGGTTGACTGGATGCTCCGTGCCGTTTGCGAAGCATGAAACGACAATGCTGCCCACACTGCCCTTGCCGTATGGATTCACAAGGACAAGGGTGCAGAGATGACAGACGAACTCCTCACAGAACTTTGTCTTGGAGGAGAAAACGTGAGGGAACGACTCTACGAGCTTCGCAACCCACCAATCATTGTTCACAGCCAGGAGAGCTCGAAGAACAACTTCCTCATTGACATTGTCCTGAATCCCGTCACCGGAATGAAGACCCTAAGCACCAAGGGCCTCCTGGATAGTGGCTGCACGAGCAGCGCCATCAATTGAAGCTTCGTCGAGAAGCACCACCTCGAGACATGCAAGATCAATGTACCGATCCCAGTCTACAACGCCGATGGTACCCGCAACGCAGGCGGGGACATCACCGAATACATTGAAACCCGAATGACGATCAAGGGACATGCGGAGCGCATTGACCTCGCCGTCACAAACCTAGGGAAGAAGGACATCTACCTAGGACACGACTGGCTGAAGCATCATAACCCTTCAGTCAACTGGAAGATGCAGTCGATCCTATTCGGTTGATGCTCTTGCGCCAGGAATGCATTCAGACTGCCCAATGCCGATCCCGACGACAAATGGGACGAAGAACTCAAGGAAGGAGAAACCATCCTCGCGGTCTGCATGGACGAAGAACTCATCATCCGAGCAGTCCATCATGCCAATGACCTGGCTGCAGCAGCCAACGCGGAAAAACCGAAACGAACCTTTGAAGAAATGGTACCCGAACACTACCACTCCTTCTGCGATCTGTTCTCCAAGGAGAACTTCGACGAACTCCCCGAACGAAAGCCGTGGGATCATGCCATTGAGCTTACTCCCAACGCGAAATCGACCCTCGACTGCAAGGTATATCCCTTGAATTGAAACAAACAGGAACAGCTCAACGCGTTCCTCGATGAGAACTTGGAATCGGGGCGCATCCGCCCATCCAAATCTCCTTTCGCTTCCCCTTTCTTCTTCGTCAAGAAAAGGACGGCATGCTATGACCAGTCCAGGACTACCAAAAGCTCAACGAGATGACAATTAAAAATCGCTACCCACTCCCATTCATCTCAGAACTCATCAACAAGCTTTGGGGAGCCAAGTACTTCACCAAGCTCGACGTTCGTTGGGGTTACAACAACATCAGGATCAAAGAAGGCGATGAAGAGAAAGCCGCCTTCCGCACAAACAGGAGTCTGTTTGAACCCACCGTCATGTTCTTTGGGCTTACCAATTCGCCCGCCATGTTCCAATGGATGATGAATGACATCTTCCGCGACCTGATAGGAGAAGGGAAGGTCACTATCTATCTCGACGACATCTTCATCTTCTCCAAAGACCTAAAGGAACACTGACAAATCGTAAAACGAGTTCTCCAATGCCTATGGGAGAACAAGCTTTTCCTGAAGGTGGAAAAGTGTGAGTTCGAGGTGTTGGAGACCGAATACCTCAGCGTCATTATTTCAGAAAACTCAATCCACATGGACCCCGTCAAGATTGCCGGGATCGCTGAATGGCCTACGCCAACGAAGAAGCGAGAACTACAGTCATTCCTCAGCTTCACGAATTTCTATCCAAAGTTCATCAAGAACTACTCAAAGGTCGTAAAGGCACTTATGGCCCTTACCGGACTCACACCATGGAAGTGGGGATCAGCTCAAGATCAAGCTTTCGCCGAACTCAAAAGATGAATGGCTGAAGACGTCATTCTTGCCATCCTGAACAAAACTGACCCATTCATGGTCGAGGCCGATGCCAGCGAAGGCACAGTCGGCACCGTGCTTAGTCAGAAGCAGAACGGAAAATGGCGCCCAGTGGCATTTATGTCGAAATCACTCTCCGTTACCAAGCGCAATTATGAGATATACGACAAGGAGCTGCTAGCAATCATGTTGGCGCTCGACGAATGGCACCATTACTTAATGGGCACCACCGTAGACATTGAAATCTGGACGGATCACCAGAACCTCCAGTATTTGCGAAAGCCTCAGAAGCTGAACCAACGACAAGCGTGCTGGGTGACTAAGCTGGTGGAATATCACTTCGTTCTCCATCACAAGCCAGGCGCCCTCAACAAGAAGGCGGATTTGTTGTCCCGCCGCAACGACCACAATCAATGCAAGGACAACAATGGAGACATTGTAGTCCTTCAGCCTGCACATTTCCGGGCACTCATCATGCCCACAACCAACGAAGTACACGCAAAGGTCGAGGAAACCACTCGACAAGAAGAGTTATGGGATGAGGGAATAATGACCTCTCTTGCCCATGAAAGAGGAGTCTCCCATGAAGGAGGACTCCTGAAGTACGATGGACGCATCTATGTCCCGCGCAATCATGCGCTTCGAGGCGAAATCATCGCCCAGTTTCACGACCACATCCTCGCCGGACACCCAGGTATTGAAAAGACGAAGGAGTTGGTCCTCAGAGAATACTGGTGGCCAAAGATGAAGAAAGCCATTGAAGCCTACGTTAAAGGCTGTGAAGTTTGCCAACGCACAAAGTCCAGTACGCAGCCCAAGGCCGCCCCACTTAACCCGAACGCCATACCAGAAGGACCATGGACCCACATTTCAGTGGACATGGTTACCGGGTTACCCACGTCAAACGGATGTGACGCTCTCCTAGTAATCGTCGACCGCTTCTCTAAAGCCATCATTCCTGTTGCCTGTGACGTCGAATTATCAGCCGAAGGATGGGTGCGAATTGTACGAGATCACGTCTATGCCAAGCATGGCATGCCGCAGGTCGTCATCTCAGACAGAGGTCCCTAGTTCATCTCCAAGTTCATGAAGGAACTTTACTGACTCCTCGACATCATGCCCAACGCATCGACCACCTTCCATCCGCAGACAGATGGTCAGACTGAAAGAGTTAACCAAGAAATTGAAAAGTACCTCCGAATCTTTGTTAACTATCGACAAGACGACTGGACCAATTGGCTCCCACTCGCAGAGTTCACACACAACAATCGAGTCCACAGTGCTACGGGCAAAAGCCCCTCCATGATCCTGTACGGCCGTAACCCATGTCTCATCCCTGACACCTCGAATTACTACTCGATCTCCAATCCCGCAGCAGAAGAATTCATGACGACAATGAGCAACGTTCATCGAGAGACACACGAAGCGCTTCAGAAGGCTGCGACCAACATGAAGCGACAGTACGACAAACGGAAGACATCATCCCACGACTACCAAGTCGGCGATAAGGTCTGGTTGGATTCCACCAACCTCCACCTTCCACGACCCAAGAAGAAGCTCAATGACAAACACATTGGCCCCTTTGAAATCATAGACAAAGCAGGAGCCGCCGCCTACAAGCTGAAGCTTCCACAGCATTGGAAGATTCACCCATGCTTCAACGAGAAACTGCTCACCCCGTACATCCCACCAATCTTCCCTAATCAGGAAGCTCCGCCTCCGCCTCCTCCTGACCTCATCAATGATGAGGAGGAATTTGAAATCGAAGAGATCTTGGACTCTCGACCCCGCATGATCCGTGGTGGATGAGGCAAGAAATCATACAATGTCATAGACTATTTCATCAAATGGAAGGGGTGGACACGCGAGCATAACTCGTGGGTCCGCGACTCGGAAATGGGCAATGCCCAAGAAGCTATTGAAGACTACGAAAACAGGAATGACAGTGCCAGAAGACTTGACGCTACCAAAATCGTAACAACGCTAACCGACAAAACAGTCACCATAATCCTCAACCACGAATACTCGGACAACGGCGATTGCAAGTATCTTGTCCAATGACAAGATGGACTCCAGAAGTGGGTAAAACCGCCAACGGAGTACTCATTCAAATGGCTTGAACTTGTTAAGGAGTATTGGGCAAACCAGGCAAAAGACAAAGAACCCGCTACATGGGACAATCCTGAATCGTACCTATGAGATCATACAAGCAGTCGGGACGCCTGCCTTAACGAGGGGGTAATGTTACAATTTTTCCTTATCTAATCTTCAGCGCCTATCTTATCTTCAGCGCTTCGCTTATCTCATCTTATCTAGTGGCTATCCGCTCATATCGTACAACTCTCTATTTTCTTGCTTAACACGTTTATACCGCACGACATCCGAACCACGTATTCAGACTCCGACTCGTAGTACTTAAGGTATCATACACTTGTACATAGATTCCCTTAGCTTTGAGCTAAGTTTATACATACCAGATTCCATCTCTCTGTCTTCACGACTAAGCATTATAACCGCTCGCAATAGCAACAACGCAGACTTTGGGTGACTGTACAAACGCGATACAGCCCTTACGTCCTGCTAGTTCATTATCTCCGAGTCCAGGCATAACAAGTAGCCCCTCCCTGAAACACATTCGGAACCTTCTCCTTCGTCAGGGGAAATGCACCTCCAGGGACGTACACACGTGGCTACCGACCGTTCGCCGGAGCCAACAAACCGGGTGGACCACCCATCCAACCACCGCAACCACCCGCCCCTCCCCCATACGATGAGTACTCCCACATCATCCTGCTCTATCAAAAGCACCCACTCCTCCAGTCCCCTGGGTATTAACCACAGGGAATGCCGCACCCTACGACAACTTCAAGCCAAAGATCTTGAAAGAAGTTGATGACTTCAAGGGGGATTCGAATGACATCTCCCGATTCTTCCTAAAGTGTGAACTGCACTTCGAATTATTCAACAGGCACTTCCGTTACCCCCCCCACAAATTCATCTTCTGCATCTCTCAACTCGCTGACGATGCAGAGAGATGGTGGGAGCTGTGTGCCAGGATCATAGGAAGAACCACAGATGGGGAACAGCTATACCCCACCTATGAGGATTTCAAAACAAATCTCAGGGAAAGGTTCTGGAAGGATGCGGATGAGTGCATCAAGTATGCACAGTGGGAGAAGCTCAGACAGGTCAACTTCTCAGATGGCGACCAGTTCTTCCAACAATTTGAAGAACTCGCCTATTACGCTGGGGTACATGACAACAAGCAGGTCATGATCACCCAGATCAAGAAAGCCACCCGAGAAACAAGTAAAAACAACATCTACTCAGCTGATGGAGACCTACCAATCGGCTATGAAGGCTGGAAGGCTCACTTGCTCCGTATGGACCTCAATTGGCGTCTCAAGCAGGCGGAAGGCATAGCAGCTAGACGCAACAACTCCAAGCCACAGGCAAAGGCGACCACGCCCCAGAAGGGTGGTCAAACATCGAGCACCCCGAGAAGAAGACAGCAACAGGAACAACATTTGGGGGACAAGGCGCGCCAATGGATATCAGCGCAGCCAAGGCAGTAGCAAAGTGTTTCCGATGCACCAAAATCAGCCACTACAAATGCGACTGCCCTAATGCGCCTAAATCCAGGGAGGAAGCCTTGCGTCGATGCAACTTCTATTGGGACAAACATCCAATGCTCGAAGAACCACTAGCCACAGTCGAAGAAGTAAAAGAGGATGCCAAGGAGTAAATGATTCAATGCACTCGGCCAAGGACTTAGTTTCAGCTGGTATGCACGTCACACCCAATAAATGTACTTATATATCTGTAGTATCTACCATGCATTTGAATATACCCACGACTTTGCAATCAGACCAGAAACTAAGCAAGAATCAAACAACAGACCAACAGGATGCCATGATAGTTATCAAACTACTGGCTAAATGTTCGGCAAGTAACCCATTATGGGCAAAAGCAGCGAACAACAAGTCACCTACCATAGTGACACCCATCTTAGCGGTGGGGCACCAGTCAAGGCACTTCCCTTTGGGAACCGCCACAGTGATGAATGCACGACCAGATGGGACAGGGGAACAAACACTTAGCATCCCCCCTGGCAAAACGGCTCCAAGGAGTCCCAGCCTTGCTGGGAGTTACGAGGGAATAGCTTCGGCAAAACCTCCTCTGGTAAAGGAGATTACTGTAAGGCTACTGAAGTCTAAATCCCTTATACACCAAGGGGCTCTGGAGACAGCCACGGACAACAAGAAAACCAAGGACTTAACCGACCCCATGCAAGAGACCCCTACCAACAGGAACAAGGGGGCCCGAACAGGGCGAGTGACGCCTAAGGTGCATATGTATGAAGTTCCAGACCAAGAAGATGACACCAGTTTCATGATGAACATGAAGACTAAAGTTATACCCACTATAGAAACCATGGTGACCTCGCCAACAGTAGTCGAGCCCTTATGGGGCAATGCAAAGGCTGAGAAGGTCCCACATGAATGGCTTAAACCATTCGGAGCTGAGTGGACTCTGCACAGAATAGTACAAGCCAAGACAGAGTTGGAAATGAAGGCAATCCTAAAGAATTGGATTCACAAGGCACGAGCGGAGGAAGTGGTTGACAATATGATCGAAGGAATGTGCAAGGCATCAAGAACCAATGCGCTCAAGTGGCTCCAGGAACTGCAACAACCAAGGCAGTACATCGCCGCCCTGAGCGGGAAAGGGAAGGATCTACTCATCAATGTCCAAGTCAAGACACTAGAAAACCAAACCACAACTGCAACCAAAGCACTAGTAGACAGCGGCTGCACCAGTAACACCATTAACTGATCATTCATTGAGAAACATAACATCCCAACTCATGCAATGGCCACACCAATTACTGTCTACAATGCTGACAGAACCAAGAACTCAGGGGGAGCCATTACGAAGTATGCCGAGATCTGCCTCACGATCAGTGATCATGCCAAACGAATAGATCTAGCCATCACGGAACTCGGCAACAGACAAATCTTCCTCGGTCACGATTGGCTAAACCGGCATAATCCGATCATCAATTGGAAAACTGGAGGATTAACGTTTGCGCGCTGTCAATGCCATAAAACTCCATTTGTATTGCCCAACGCAGATCCTGATGACAAGTGGGACGAAGAGCTGGAAGAGGGGGAAACCATTCTCACAATAAATTTTATGCAGGCCATTCTCATATGCGCTCATCATGCAAATGACCTTGCTGCCAAAGCCAATGCAGACAAGAAGAGCAAGACATTCGAAGAGATGGTTCCAGACTGGTGCAGAGATTTCATCGATCTATTCAACAAAGACAATTTCGATGAACTCCCTGAACCAAAGATGTGGGACCATGCTATTGAGCTCACTCCTAATGCAAGCACCAATCTAGATTGCAAGGTCTATTCTCTCAACCGAAATGAACAAGCGGAGCTCGACAAGTTCCTAGACAAGAATCTCTCAAGCAAACGAATATGACCATCGAAGTACCTCAGAGTCATCATCAGCGAAGGCAGCATTTGCATGGATCCAGTCAAGATCGCAGGAATAGCAGAGTGGCCTGTGCCAGCCAAGAAACAGCAGTTGCAGTCGTTCTTAGGCTTTACCAACTTCTACTGGCATTTCATCAAAGGATACAGCAAGGTCATCAAACCCATGACACAGCTGACAGGAAACAACCCGTGGAAGTGGGGAACAGCACAACAAAACATGTTCGAAGAGTTGAAGAGACTTCTAGCAGAGGAGGTGGTATTAGCGATACCAACGGAGGAAGGCAAGTTTTGCATTGAAGCAGATGCAAGTGAAGGAGCGATCGGGGCAGTTCTTTCACAAGAACAAGATGGAAAATGGTGCCCAGCCGCCTTTCTATCCAAGTCCCTCATGGTTACGGAACAAAATTACGAGATTTACAACAAAGAACTACTTGCTATCATCCTCGCCCTCGACGAGTGGAGGCACTACCTAATGGGAGCAGCTCAGGACTTTGAAATCTGGACAGATCATCAGAACCTCCAGTATTTCCGGAAGCCCCAAAAGCTCAACCGACGACAAGCTCGATGGGTTACAGAATTAGCAGAGTATCACTTCTCTCTTCACCACAAACCAGGGACGGCGAACAAGAAAGCTGACCTACTTAGCCAAAGAGTGGATCACGAGCAAGGAAAGGAGGACAACAATGAGGTTACAGTCCTCAAACCCGAACACTTCCAGGCGATGGTCATGCTGACAACAGAGGAAGTTCATATCAAAATCAAGCAAGCCATGCTCGACCACCACTGATGGGACAAGAACATCTCCACATCTCTCAACCATGATTGAGGGATGAAGATAGATGATGGTTTAATCTACTATGATAACCATATCTATATTCCCCAAGACCATGCATTACGAGGAGAAATCATTGCAAGATCTCACAACCACATCACAGCAGGGCACCCTGGCATTGAAAAGACCAAAGAACTCGTCCTACGAGAATATTGGTGGCTGAAGATGAAGAAAGACATAGAGGCCTATGTCCGCACTTGCGAAGTGTGCCAACGAACCAAGTCGAGCACCCAGGCAAAGGCGCTGCCACTTCATCCCAACGCTATCCCCTCCCAACCGTGGACTCATATCTCCATCGACATGGTCACTGGTTTACCTATATGCAAGGGGTACGATGCAATCTTAATGATCATCGACTGCTTCTCAAAGGAAATCATACCTATCGCATGCTCTACAGAGCTGTCATTGGAAGGGTGGGCCAAAATCCTATGAGACGAAGTTTATGCCAAACACGGAATGCCCCAGGTAGTCATCTCTGACCGAGGCACCATGTTTGTCTCCAAGTTCATGAAAGACCTCTATGACTTGCTACAGATCAAGGCACCCACAAACAGATGGACAGACAGAACGAGTCAACCAGGAGGTTGAAAAATACCTTCAAATCTTCGTCAACCATCTCCAGGATGATTGGGTAGAATGGCTATCCCTCACCGCCTTCGCTCACAACAACCACACCCATTCAGCCACGGGAAAAAGCCCCTTTGAGGTCAATTACAGCTATAACGCCAATGTCTTCCCAGGCACCTTTCCGCACCCCCGCCTCAACCATGTTCGTCTCACAGATGCAAAAGATACATGCTGAAGCCAAACAATCACTCGAGAAAGCTGCTGACCAGATGAAAGCCCAATATGACAAAAAGAAATGCCCAGCGATCGAGTACCAGGTAGGAGACAAGGTTTGGCTCGACATGACCAACCTAAATCTCCCGCAACCAAAGAAGAAACTTGCAGACAAGCGAACGGGCCCCTTCACGATCATCTCAAAGAAAGGAGCTTCAGCATACATGCTCAAACTCCCTACTAATTGGCACATTCATCCAACATTCAACAAAGCACTCCTCACCCCATACGCACCACCCACATTCCCCAATCAAGAGCAGCCACCTCCACCACTGCCAGATCTCATCAACGGTGCTGAACACTACGAAGTCAAAAAAGTCCTCAACAGTAGAGAATGCAAAGTCAGGGGAAAAGCTGGAGAACCATGGCACTGGGTCACAGATTACTTCGTCAAATGGAAAGGTTATGGACCAGAGTCAAACAGCTGGGTATGAGAAGACAATATGGACGCTGAGAAACTCATCAACGAGTACCTCACCGAACATGTAGATATGGTCAACAGCAGGAAGGCAAACTGGTGGTGCCACAAAAACCCATTAACAGGCAAAAAGATGTGGTACGACAACTGGTACGGGGAAGACAGAGACTGGGATTGGCTCGGAGGTCATGATGATGCTTCTATGGACACTAAATCGCCCTTTGAACCGATGAGCATACCATAGCAGCAGTCGGGATGCCTGCCTTAATAAGGGAGTAATGTTACAATTTATTCATTTTCCTTATCTAAGTGCCTCTTATCTTATCTTATCTTTGGCGCTTATCTCTTATCTTATCTAGGATCCACGACTCCACAGAGTCTTCACATTGCGACATAGTCACACTCGGTCGCTGTGTACTTTGTTTGTCACTTTCTAACACAGCGTATTTATTATTAGGACTCTCACTTTAGTATATAAGTAGTGTACTCAAAGCTGTATACTCCCTAGCTTTGAGCTAACGTTTAATCATACCAAACTACATTCATTCTCGCTAAGCGCTAAAGCCTTAGTCTTGACGTCTTAACTTCATGAGACCTAGCGGTGACTGTACAAAAGCGATACAGCCATTGTTTACTCTTGTTGAGACATCGGGTCTAACAACAACCCAGTAGCCTTGTTTTCAGTCTCCACCCTCAGCACCTTCCAGAATCCTAGTACTCTCACTATTCCAGCCTTTGGGTTGCAGACACCTGAAACTCCCTCACACCCAATTCCTGTACCAATTTTTGATGGCAGTTATGCCATGCCTGACATGTCTTGCTCACTTCTCTTTTCTGCTGACGCTTTACCACCACATCCAATGGAAACTCTGATGCTCTCTCTTGTTACTCATGCTGTAGACCATGTCTCTTCTGAACTGCCCAGTCCTCTTTCTCCTTTCTTCTCTATGCTCAAGCTTCCTGATGATGGACTATCATCGCATACAGTCAACAATTAATCATCTTCTGATGGTATTCTCAATGATCCAACCATTCTTGCATCACTGTTCATTCATCCTGTCAACCTTTCACAATGGAACACCAATTTTTCATCTGATGATCTTGATGCAGAAACCAAGCAACGACATTGTGAAGAATCATTGCAAAAGTCCCATAGATCATCACAAAGGACACCTGTGGACAAGGTGCAGCTTGCGCTTGACTATCTGGCCTCAATATTGATACGCCTGCTGGGCGCATACCCTTAAAAACACATGTAAATGAACATTTTTGGGCAGTATATATTGAATATATTGTACCAACAAGTAAGAAACTGAAAGAAAGAAATACATTGTAAGACAAAAAGGCTCACCTGGTAACTTCAAAACAAGCAATTCTAATACTTGGATAGAAGATCGGGTATTCTACCTGGTAGACCAAGCATCCAGGCTGGGCCTCGCATGGTGTAATCACCCAGCATTTCAGCAGAAGTCATCAGATCACCTGGTGGAGATCTAGTATGATCGATCGACCTGGTAGCTGCAGATGAGATAATATCTGCCAGGTAGAGTGTTTATCCTCACCAGGCTGGGTCAGCAAGCATATTAGTCAGTAGTAAAAAGGATTGGTAATAGTGTATCAGTAGAATAGTATAAATCCAGGTCATGTATCTAGTGGGGAATCAGGTTTCTGACCCCCAGAACACTACCAGGTGAATAGTACGGGTTTATTGGTTTAAGAGCTTTGAGTCATAGACTCACCTGGAATAGAAAGATTGTGACCTGGTCATGTCATGTGTGCAAGAACAGTCAAGCAAGTGAACAGGATTAAGCTAGAAACAGAAAGTCAGACCCAAGAAACAGTTCAGAACCAGTCAGTGTGTTTTAAGTCACAACCAGGCACAACATATCAGTATTGAAACTGCACCAGGCAGCCAGCACAAGTTCAGAACCTGCACCAGGCAGTTATTCTGTATCAGTTTAAGTTTGTGTTCAGTGACACATTGAACTTAGAGTGGAAACCACAATATATTCTTTATACAAACCATATTCATTGCACCCAGAACTTGTATCCTACAGTACAAAGTGTCATAACCTGGTATAACATACCTCCCTTCGAACTGCAATTGCTGAGTGTTTAGTGTAGTGTGGTGTGTGTAGCACATCACATCTTCATAGGCGCTCAGCACCTGTCAATATCTTTCACTGTGACCAACTTCATTAGCACACTCATCTCCAATGATGAATTCTCATTATTCCAGCAAGGACTATATCAGGAAGACTCACATCAGCTTTTCTGCATTCTTGACACATTCTGGGGTCATTCAAAGATACAATGGCATGTAAAAAAGTGGATGGATGATAAGGGGACTGATCTGGTTTCAGACACAATTTATGATGAGTTCAAATAGGCAAAGAAGCATTTCTTTATGTCTACAACAGATGTCATGCCATCATTTATTACTATGTGGTCTTTTGAGGATGAGATGACGAGGGCTCGAAAAGGGATGCCCAAATGGAACACTGTTTGAAGGCTGCTGTTATGATTTACTCACTTTTTTCCTTTATCTTATCTTATCTCTGACACCGGGCCACTTAGGACACTCGCGCGTTCCCATGTTATCTGTGCATTCCCATGTTATCTCTTCGCATTGCACATTCTTGCTTCGATATCGTGTGCTTTGACTCCATACTCACACGAACGACTTACAAGACGCGACTTATACGTAGACCTTCACTCTTCATACTTAAGTAGTAGCTCCCGTAGTGTGTATCCCAGCCTCGAACTATCTTTAATCTATACTGAAACTATTCCTTAAAAACTCCTTGCTAAGAACTAAAGACTTAGTCAGAACACCTATCCCTTAAGGAATCATCAGTGACTGCCCAATCGCGAGACAGCCATTGTTTATCCTTGATAGGAATTCAGGTCTAATAGCTGCTATGACAAATGCAAAATCAGCTCAAAAGAATAAGCAACACAATCCTGCTCTGGTACATACTAGCCTCCCATTGCTGTTGCTGCTGCTGATTTGTTGTTCAGGGATGTAAGCTCATTACTGCACAGGCACTACATTTATGTTTGCAAGCTTGCAGCAAGTCACAGATCATTCTTGGGCTTTTTGCATCTGCTACAGGTGTATCTCACCAGATGATTGAGGTTCTCAGCCATGCTAGTCTGTCTGTGTCATACCCAACTATCCAGATGCTCACCAAAACCCTTGCTACTGGAGCTATTACAGCTGCCATGCTGAGGCATGTGAGGTACCCTTCTGTGGACTTGAACATCTGCTCCATTGTGACAATGAAGTGTCAGACAGAGCCAGGTGTGTTTGTTTTGAAGTTGAAAATCATATCCTGTGTCAACATGAAATTTCAGCACAGATGAAGACAACTCAGAAAAGCCCAGAAAAGCTTACATTCCAGTATGCAGGAGTCTTTGAAGTATCATCATTTATAGCTAGTGTTATTATCTTATATTTATTGATGAAGTCATCAGCCTGTAAGCTTATTGGTTGATGATAATAGGAAGACATTAGAAATATGCACTTGAGTCAGCTGTAGCCATTTTAATGGGGACACAGTAATTGTTATGCCATCAGACAGATTGTCTATCAGAATGAGAAGTGCAATTATGAGAGTTTTGCCAGATCCTGTCCCTGCAATGACCGCACAGTCTCGACACTCATAAGAAGCAAGAGCAGCACAGAGCTGGACTTCTCTTGGAGCTTCTCGACCACATGTGACCAAAAATACCAAGAGAATGAAGTGATAACAGATGAGTTGTTGATCCTTGGGTAATGAGCAGATGTACACAAAGGGGACATAGTTAGAATCAATGGTTTGTGTAATGCGGTGGTGAATAGACTCGAAGGTGGCATTTCAGATGGATGCAAGGGTGTCAGATAAGGTTTTAACAAGTGAGGTCTCCATATCAATTGTATGGGTCTAAAGATGGTATTACAAGGTTTTGAAGACAAAATACATGGTTGCATGTTGAGACACAATAGTATCTGAATGAAATCAATATGATCACCACCAAAACCCCAATATGGTAATGACTCAAATGGCCTTTTTGGGCCTTGGAAAATGCCTAACTATGTTGCCTATGAATTCAAAGTCAGCTTTACAGGTCCCCTACATCAACACTTGCTTGTTGTAGGAGACCAGTCACAGATCTATGGAGTTGTTAAATGGACCAACATTGTAGTATCATGTCTTGCAGCTTCCATGAACCCATGTTTCTCCATTCTATCTGTTATTCAAGCATCTCTCACTTTCCAGTTTCCTCTTTTCTGCTCTTCATCAATGGCCTCGGCAAGGTGTCCACAAACAGTTTACATTTGCCAGAAGCAGAAGCCTGCATACTCAATTTGAAGAGGGCCTGGAATCCACAAGAGGAAGTGAATGATGAGAATCTGTAGTGTTAGCCTGGTGGGTAAATGAACCAAATTAGATTCAACATGAAAAAAGAGTAAAACTTATGTCCAAGGGTTGAATCCGGGAGGAGCCTCAGGTGAACCCATCAAGCAAAAACTCTCATGATGCACACCCTCCCATCCTTGGGGAGGCACATGCTCATATCTCTCTGGCTGGGAGTTGAACCCAGCCTGTGCAGCCCAATATGCCAACAGAGAGCTGGGTATATCCAGTGTTGCTGGTCCCATTTCACCATGGCTATTCGTTTATGTAAATGAATCTGTGTCTGCAAAGTACATGCTGCCTCAGAAGTCTGTGGTGTATATCTTGAATTGAAAACCTGAAGCTGTGGTCGTCTTTGTTTAGAGAGAGCACTGCATATCATTAGAAGACAGAAAATGCATGGAGGATATTTGCATCACATGAGAAATCAACAGGTGTGAGTGAGGCATACAACAGAAATAAACTGCAAGGTTCACAAAGAAGCAATGAGTATGAGGGCTTGCCTGAAATTACAGGTATAGTCATTCTTCCCAAAGACCAGATAATGCATGAAGCAAAAAGCTTCATAACATACACCTTCCCCTATCGAGGAGGGCATGTGTTGTGATCTCTCTCACAGGGAATTGAACCCAACAACAAGAAGTGACAAGCCCACTTCTCTGATATACCATCAGAGAGTTGATGACTGTCCTTTAATGGATTATATCACAGCCGACCTATTAGTATGATGCGTGTAAAGACACCGTCAAAGAAGAAAGGGTGGGCCATAAATTGAGGCTGGTATGATAGAAGCTTGCTGTTCCAATGCAGAGCGTCCAGGATTGGAAAAGGCAGGAAAGGTGCTGAACAAGGAATGCTGAACGAAAAAAAATAGGATGCAGTGAGCTACCTGAATGTGAAGCGAAAGGAGGAAGCCTACTCATTCAAGATTACATGGTAATACCTCTTGAATGTGAGGAACCTGAGCCAATTCTTCTCCAAGGTCTGAAGCAGGAAATGGTGATAGATACTTGTTGTGTTGATGCCTGTCACCAAAGGGATGCAAAGAATGACAGGCTTAAAACAGATTGTCAAGCTGGAGGTTAGAATGAAAGCAAGGATTGCCCTGAACAAAAACAATGTGCAACACATGCCCTCCCCTCTTAGGGAGGGCACACACTGCAATCCCTCTTGCTGGGAGTCGAACCCAGCCTGTGAGCATCACCAATATGTCAATGGAGAGCTGACAGGATGAGGCTTCGCTGGCATTACATGACATCATTTATGTAAACAAACAAGCTCATGAATGCTGTGCCCATGCCCAGGGTGTACAATCAAGTCAATATGGAAGAGCGATGGTGAGTTAAAAGACAGATGGAGAAGTCGTTACTTGGAAGATAGCCGGTAAAGGTGGCTTGTTCAACAGTGGGGATATAGTGGAGAGAATCTCCACAGAGATCTTGTCAGATATGGCAATGTCAAACGTTATCCGGGAATGTTGTCAATGCCAACTGATAGTCTTGCACAGCTGCTGGAGGGAGGGAGAGAGAGAGTGATGTGGGTTGCAAATCATATCCAGAAGAATTAGCCATGTGTGGATGGCTGGTTGTGCATGAGACTTGTACATTGATGAGGGAACATGGCGATCTGAAACTTGGTGGAGCTTTTACTACTAGGGAACCCACTATGGGCTGGTTCTATGGGACACTGTAGAGGTTGTTGGTCATTCTGGAAAAAGCGAATCCAATGGAGTTTGCAGTCTTTGCCCCAAATTATGACTATACAAGTCCTCCAAGAAGGAGTAGGCATATGTTCTTTTGTTCCATAGACATCAGTTGCAGCTGCTTGGTCCAACTGTGAGGATTCTATCAACCCTAATTCCTCATGCTTTTCCAGATCCTCCTCCCACTCCTTAAAATGCCATACATGGATGCATGGGTTGATAGGAAGTTTCAGGCAATCACAAACCTATGAGATTGGGGTTAAGGCTGAGGTTTGTTTGGGGAAGGGAGATATGGCTACATATGTACAGTTGCCAGAAAACTGTAAGTTGTCTCACAGACAACCTATATAGGATGCTAGTCAATTACATGACATAGGCGAGCAAGTGCATGGATGTCAGATGGGAAAGCTGGTAGCATGATGTGATTTTACAAGACAGAATCAGCTATCAGAGAGAGATCCATCTTCTGCTGCAGGAAAAGCAATAGTCTGCATATGCGCATTAATCAAACAAGGATGAAAGGATGACAGTCTTGACATACTGCACAAAATTGGTTTCTTTGGGATGATGTCCAGAGTGAGGGCCACAGAGAGTGAGTGTACACATCCAACTGCGAGTATTATGGTCTCCAAAAATAGGAGTGTTGAGACAGCCGAGTGGTAAAAAGACACAGAGGTCAGTGGCCATGGTTGATGTGCGGATACTGGGATGCGGTCTGGAGTCTGAAAGTCTGAAATGTTGACTGTTTGCCATCCTCTCGCTCATCCTTAAACACATCACTGGCACCTCATAAACCCACCTAAACCTAGACCTGTGACTGGTCCCCTACAATGAGCAAGCATTGATATAGGGGACCTGTAAAGCTGACTTTGAATTCATAGGCAACATAGTTAGGCATTTGCTGAGGCCCAAAAAGGCCATTTGAGTCATTACCATATTGGAGTTTTGGTGGTGATCACATTGATTTCATTCAGATACTATTGTGTCTCAATGTGCAACCATGTATTTTGTCTTCAAAACCTTGTAATACCATCTTTAGACCCATACAATTGATATGGAGACCTTCTCACTTGTTAATGATATTGTTGTCATGTTTAAAGTAACCTAAGGCTCTTTAGAGCTTATGTGTACATCTTGCACTATATGTCACTACGGGAAATGTATCTAAGTATGTGTTGTATGGCACTTGGTAGAGAAATCTAAGGTAACAGGGTTTGTTCTTTGCATGTCAAGCTGGTGTAAGTGCCTATGAGTTGGTGGTTGTGAACTGGGGGGAAAAGACTTTGAGTGAAAGGGGTGGCTGTGACATGGACAGCTATTGGAGGGGTGGAGTTAGGTACACAGTGGGTTGATAAGATTGAATGTTTCACAGTTGTCTGAGGCATCAATGTAGCTACTTGTTCATGAAAAGGGTGTCACGTTAGTGGTTGCAAGTTGTGAGAATCATGAGTACTCTCCTCCAAGAAGGAGGTGGGAGGAAAGCCTGTGAGCATTTCCTCCCCCTCACATGCCTAAGTAAGGCACAGACTTGTAAAGCATCCATTGTCTTGAGCTACATTCTATGGGGGAGGACTGCCTATGGTGTTGATCTGGACAGGGAAGTGCTTGGTGTGCTGGACATAGGATAGAGTGGCATAAGTGTGCTTTGATTTGATAGATAGAAGGTGGAGTAGTTGTAGGTTGCTTAGCTTTGTGCAGCATCTGAGAGCTTGGCATACATCAGTGTAGTGACGGCAGGCTAGGAGAAAGTGGGTCACTGTTCTGGTACCCTGCAGTGAGGGTAGTTGGGAGAAGGAGCAGCATGGGAGCAGAAGAGGTAGGCATTGAGAGGGATGTGGCCTGTGTGCAATTGCATGTACATGCTGGCTTTTGCTCTGGACATGTTCCAGAACATTTGTTGGACTTTGGGGGTGGGGAGGGAACAGTCATAGCCTTTGAGGAAGCTGCCTTTGGGTGATGATGTCCATAGGTCCACTCACTGTGTCTGTACTTGCTTCTTGAATGATGCTATCACTGCTGCCTTGCTCTATGGGAGAGGATGATTAAGAATCATGTACTTGTTGAAGAGGGGAGATGTGGATCCTTGCACTGCTATTTTTGCCTCAGCATCAATGGCCTCATTCCCAACTACACCAACATGTCTGGGTACCTATTGAATGTGAATACACAGGGACTTCTGTTTAGACTGGAGATGCCTCACTTACCTGTGAAACTCATCAACAAGGTAATGCCCTGATTTTGTATGTCCCAATTGAAGGGCTAGGATAGTGGCTTGAGTGTCAAGGAGGATGGTGATCTTTGTGAGTCTGGCTGTGCTCTTGATGATATCTAGGGCTAGTATTGCTCTGATCAATTCTGTTTTGAAGACTGTATGATGAGTGTCTTAACCAAGATGAAGGTGGCGATGGACTTCCCCATGCGAGGTGCTTGTGTTTGTCTGCATCCACACAACTGCCCCAATACCAGCTTTAAAACCTGACCCATCTGAGAAGATGAGTTTGTCTCCTCTCAGTGTGACTGATGCCCGAGCTTCTGCTTGGTCTTTGCTGGGAGTGACATTGAAGTCCAAACAGAGAACCTTATGGATCGGCTTGGTGTTGATCTGTTCCCAACTTTCATGAAAGTTGTCAAGGGCATTGAGGAGGTGGTGAATCGGTGAACAGTGAAAACGAGGCTGGCACTTGCATCTTTGAATGGTCTTGTACAGGGGATGTGAGAAAGGGAGGGTGCAAAGACAAGCTGCAAATTTATAAGCAACTAGGTTCAGCTGTAGATGGGTTGGGAGGATGTTGGCATGGTAGTCCAAGGCATCTGTTGATGTTGATGATGAGCCTAGACTTCCGTGGCAACAGCAACACCAACTCAGAATGAGATTGGGCAAGTTAACATAGTAGCATGGCAATCAAGGTGATCATGTGTGCAAGTGGTTCGAGGCACCTCCATGCAGTAAATCAATTCCTCTATATGCAAGTATACACTGCGACTTTTAAGTCTGTGAAGTAGGACTGCTTGGTAGTCTAGTACTAGATGCTTTGGCTATAAGCCGGTAGGGATCTCTCAAAGTGAGAGGGAACGGAAGCAGGTATGATGTTAATACCATGAATCCATATGAGAAAACGTGCTGTGAAACTAGAAAATGTCACTAGATGGCAATCTATGCGGGGTGAACGATGGAAGATGGACTAAACCAACAGCAATTGGTCTAGAAGTGAGAGAGTTGATGAGAAAATGTGATGCTGAGGTCAAGTGAGGTGAGAGATAGTGTAGAAAGAGGTACTGAGGGTGGAATGGCGAGAGAAAACATGGAACTACAAAAACTGGTGATGATACTGGTCCTATATGGTGCTATGGTGCTGAAGTCGATGTCGAACTGTTCTGGTACTGAAACGATCCTATCCTATGTCAAAACTAACCTTCAAGTCCACTCAAGGGACTGTCCTATACTGATGCGATACAAAAACCTGCTGATACTGATCCTAAGTCTACTTGGAGACTAACCAAGTGGGTGACAATAATGGTGGTGAAAGTGAAACAGTGAAAACTCCAATAGTGTGAAAGTGAAATGATGACAGCCTAGTAAAAGATAACGTAGGCAAGTTATGGCACGGTGATCATGTATTGGCACAATATGAGTGTGTACCAATAGTGTTAAGAGTGAAGAGCAAGTGTGGAAGAACTCTTCACAGTTGAAACCCATGGAATAACTCTGGTGAGTTTAAGAGTTGACATGCAATCGAGATCATGCTGGGGTAAATGGTGTATTGCTGTAGAATGGTGAATAGACGTAGTTTACTTGGCGATAATTGTCATGGTGCACTGAGATGAACTGCGATAAATTGGTGATAAACTGGCTAGCTACGTTTTTCTAGCTAGCTTTTATACTACAAGTATGAATTTATAAATAGTGTAAATATGAGCAACTTAGTAAGGCTGTAAGGCCGTAGCTTAGTAAAATCGTAGTGAACATATGGTCTTTTGCCTTCGAAAGTAACAGCAACTCTTCAACATTGCCATGTTCAGACTGAAGCCATATGGTCTTATTGAGCGACAAGTGGATTATTAAGTGCTGTTTAGCTGCGGAATTCTGGGCGATAGTCGTTGTGCTGAGGAGTATGCGCAGGGCTACGTTTTCTCGATACCTTGGCATTGTAACAGCCTTAGCAAACACGGTCTGTAGTTGCCGTAGTTGCAATTATTGTAGCTGGGAGGGTACTCACATCAATCATGTCATTTCATTAAGTGATCAATAGGTGCGTCAACTAGTAGCTTCTGAGTGATATGACAATTCTGTATTAGGATGATTGTTGATCAAAGGTGCCTTGCCATGATGAAATACAGCAATTATGATGTGTAACAAGATAGGATGGATAGCAAAGCATGTAAGGAGTGATTGCCATAGGGTGAAAGTGGTATTGCCATGTGTGGAATTAATGGTTTACTGAAAGGCCGTTGAAGGGACAGCAACATTAATTAGCAGGGAAAATCCGTGAATTCTGAGCGTACGGAGCCTGGAGGCTCATCATTGACCTCAGACCACCAGCCATCACCTTGCATGCAAGACATTGGGGTTTGCTTATTTTGTGAGCTATTCCCGCTGTGCCACTCCATTGGCCTTCTCCCTCTTGTACTGGGTTGTATCAGACTGGAAGAGCATATTCCATATGCAGTGTAACCAGGCCAATGAACAGGCAACAGATGTACTTGTGCAGCATTCCTATCTTTGTGTTGGCAAGTTGGGTGAGAGCTACTGAGGCCATCACTCCCTTCCCCACAGCATATTTGACATGTTCCTTGAATGTTAGGTGTTTGTCAATGTGTACTCCTAGGTATTTTGCACTTTCTTTGGGTTTGATCACCTTGCCTGAAACTGTAATTGTTCTGTTCTGGTCCTCCACTGAGTCAGATCGACATGTGTGATGAACAAGTTGATACTTAGTGACATTGAATGACATTGCAGGATCTTTTGCCCAAACCAGTCCTTCCTCTGCCATGTTCTTTAGCTTGTCAACATTCTCCTCCATGCTGTTCAAGACTACAACCAAGGCCGTGTTGTCGATGAAGCCAAAAATCTTATCATCTTTGCCTTTGATTGTGGCACCAATTCCTAGGAGGCTTGAGCTGTAGATGAGGTAGAGGATGACACTGAGTGGAAAGCCTTGTGGGACCCTGTAGGCACTGAGAATGGGTCAAAGGCATAATCGTCAAAGGCAAGCGTGGTGGATCTGCCAGACAGGAAAGATTCCATCCAGTTTACCACCATCTCTCCAAGCCCCATGTTCTCCATCATTTTGAGCAGGCACTCATGCGCTACATTTGGGAAAGCTTGTGAGACATCCAAGTACAGCATGCTCACCACCTTCTTCACTCACCACCCATCCTTGATGCTTTGGGTTACCTGGAGGAGCAGATCCACCATGCATCTCCCTGCCCTACCCCTATAATGGTGGTCTGGCAGGAGACCAGCTTCTTCAAGAGCATCTGTCATCCAAGTAACCATTGCCGACTCCATCGTCTTACCTAAAGTCTCCTCCAATGCTATGAGTCTGTATGCTTTGGGGACTGTGTAGTCATCCTTCTCTGGCTTACACAGAACAATTGTTTTAAAATCTTGAGGTGCATGGGGGAGTAACCAAGTCAAAGTATAGCTTGGAGGATACTGAGGAGAGCTGCAGCAAAAATGTTGATGGCTGACTGAAGGGCTATGTTCAGGATCCCAGTAGGACCAGGTGCTGAGTAGGCTTTTGCTCTTCAGATCACCATAGTAATGTGTTCCAGCTTGATATCTGGGTCAGCAAGGTAGGGATGTGATTGCGCACTTCTTCTCTTCTCGAGGTTAGGATGTTCTGGAAAGAAGGACAACATGAGGAGCTTAGCTTTTGCTCTGGGGTTTACTTGTACCTGCCTCCTGGAGTCTTTCAACACAGGTCTTTTGGTTGGACTGGCATCTTCACCTGGCTCCATCATGCACTTGGCTGCTGTCCATATGTCCCTGTCAAGGATTTCAGTCAGTCAGCCTTGCCAGTGTTCCTTCTTCTGCTTCTTGATCTCCTTGTGGTATCATTTCTTCAGATCAATCATTTCTGCCCACCACCCTGCTGTTCCTCTCTTCAACCATTGTCATTGGGCCTTGTGGTACTTCTTCTGCAGTATTGATAAGTTCTTCATCCACCACCACTTTGAGTACTTTGATGGTCTTGACATTGGAACAACCTGGTGAAGGTTTTCCTCAGTACCCACAATGAGTTTGTCAACAACATTATTGATTGCCTTGACTGTTTGGAGGGCAGCCTCCAAAGTGTCAATCAGGTGTTGGCAGAAGTATTCTTGAACATGTTTGTTGAAATCTTCCTAGTCTGTGTCTCTGAAAAGCAGATGTGAGGGTAGTTGGTTCCTTGCCAAGTTGAGGCTGAGATCCACTCTTTGTATCTTGTGCCAAGCAGATTCCCCTAGAACTGCACCATATTTTACTATGCATGGTACCAGGATGTCCTGCGTGGCAAAGATGAGGTCAATGGTAGATGTTGACTTGTGAGCAGCTGAGACATACATGGGGGTACCTGCTGGGAGGCATAGATCCATTCATAAATTTGCTAGAAGTTGCAGGAGGTCTTTGGTGTTGCTTGTCGCACATCGCTCTGGGTGATGCAGTCCTGCCCAAAGTGCATGGTGCTTGTTGAAATCTCCAATAAAGAGTACTAGGATTTCTGGGTCATGATCAGAGAAGTAGTCGTGTAGTTTGTGAATTGTGTTATTGGAGTTAGGGATGTTGTAGATGTTGCAGAGGATGAATTCCATGTTTGTCGTCTTGATTCAGATTGCCATAATATGGGTACTCAGGATGTCTATCACAGACCAAGATGTAGAGTTGAGTAGTGTACTGACATACATTGTGCCACCATAGGGGAGATGGCCAGTCATCACTTTTATGGGGAGGATTCAGGTCCAATGGGATGGATTTAGAGAGGGGAGACATGAGGAATTTCGAGCACTCCTGTATGCATATGATGTCAGTATTATTGGGATTTATAGCCTGTAATAGAGATTGGAGCATAGTAGGGGACTTGTCTATGTTGAGGCTTCTTATGCATAGGTTAGTGTTCTGGGGTGTGTGTTGACTCTGCATTAGTTTGCATGGTATGATGAGTACTCTCTTGAGTCATACATAGAACAGGAGGCTTGTTGGATAGTGATCTTCTGGAGTGGGCAAAGACAATCAATGGCACAATGAGATCTGTCACAGTGGGCACATTTGAAAGTAATATTGCACTGCTTCATCTCCTGACAAGGCATCGTGTGTGGACACAGGCATTTCTGGGTGGGGTGGTGGCCTGCTGTTAGGCCTGGACTCGGGTATAACAAGCAAGCAGGTGTAAAGGGTTGTATTGTGTTTGTACAATCACCCTAATGTCACATTGTTGTTACAGCAAGGCAGTATAACACTTAGTTGTGGAGACAGAGAGATAAAGTCTGGTATGTATAAACTTAGCTCAAAGCTAAGGGTATCTAGGTACAAGTGTAAGCTACTTATATACTACGAGTCGGAGTCTGAATATGTGGTGTAAGTCCATGTGGTAGGTGTGCATAAGGCGAGCGTAGAAGGCGAGCCGTAGCATATAATCAAAAGTCATACGATTTGGCAATATAGATAAGATCAGATAAGCAAAGCGCCGAAGATAAGATAGGCACTGAAGATTAGATAAGGAAAAATCATAACATTACCCCCTCGTTAAGGCAGGTGTCCCGACTGCCCTAAGGCTCGTCGTCGGGTGTCTCATCTTGTGCGTTGGCTTTGTTGAGCCAATATTCCTTTACGAGTTCAAGCCATTCAAAATAGTAGGTTTCTGGTGGCTTGACCATTTTCTGGAATCCGTCTTGTCATTGGACGAGGTATTTGATGTTGCCATTATCCGAGTATTCATGATCGAGGATCATGGCGACGTTTTGGTATGTCTGTAGTACGATTTTGGCGATGTCTACTCTTCTGGCATCGTGCGTCCTTTCTTTGTATTCTTCTATAGCCTCTTGGGCATTGCCCATCTCTGAGTCGTGTACCCAAGAGTTGTGTTCGCGTGTCCACCCTTTCCACTTGATGAAGTAGTTGATCACTTCATAAGGTTTCTTTCCTCGCCCTCCACGAATGGTGCGGGGTCGTGAGTCAAGGACTTCTTCAATTTCGAAATATTCATCGTCATTGATTAAGTCGGGTGGCAGTGGAGGTGGTACTTCTTGATTGGGGAAGGCCGGCAGGAGGTATGGGGTTAACAGCTTCTCATTGAAGCACGGGTGGATTTTCCAGTGAGGCGGGAGCTTTAGCTTATAGGCGGCAGCCCCAGCCTTGTCTAGAATCTTGAAGGGTCCGACACACTTGTCGTCGAGCTTCTTCTTCGGTCGGGGGAGGTGTAGGTTGGTAGAATCCAGCCAGACCTTATCGCCAACACTATAATCGTGTGTGGGTCGCTTCTTCTTGTCGTATTGCACTTTCATGGTATCGGTGGCCTTTTTGAGAGTGTCGTGAGTCTCCTTGTGGATCTGGGACATCGTCGTAGTGAATTCAGCCACAGCTGGGTTTGTAAATGGTGAGGATCAGGGCGAGTCGGGTAGTACTCGGGGATTTCATCTGTAGAGTACCGTGAAGGGACTCTTGCCTGTTGTGCTGTGGATTCGATTGTTGTGGGAGAACTCTGCGAGCGGGAGCCAATCGCTCCAATTGGTCTGTCGGTAGTTAATAAAGATCCTAAGGTACTCCTCGATCTCCTGGTTAACTCGTTCAGTCTGTCCATCAGTCTGTGGGTGGAATGCCATAGAGGCGTTTGGCGTGATGTCAAGCATCTGGTACAGTTCTTTCATGAATTCAGAAACAAACTGTGGGCCTCGGTTGGAGATCACAGTTGTCAGCATTCCGTGGCAAGCGTAGATGTGGTCGTGTAGGATCCAGGTCCACCCCTCAGCTGAGAGTTCGGTGGAACAGGCGACCAGAATGATTGCTTTTGAGAAATGGTCTACGATTATGAGTAGAGCGTTGCATCCATTCGATACTGGGAGTTCGGTGACCATGTCCACCCAGATATGCATCCATGGTTCTTCTGGTACTGCGTTCGGATTGAGCGGTGCTGCCTTGGGCTGCGTGCTTGACTTCATGTGTTGGCAAACTTCACAGCCTTTAACATAGACATTGACGGTCTTCTTCATCTTGGGCCACCAGTACTCTCTGAGGACCAGCTCCTTCATTTTCTCGATGCCCAGATGTCTGGTGAGGATATGGTCATGACATTGAGCGATGATTTCGCCTCAGAGTGATGTTTTATGGGGAATGTTGTGCACATCCAGTACAGGCTGTGCACCAATGTGAGCTCTATCTCACACCTTGCCATGCTCCAAGACAGCATACAGGAAGAAGAGAACATCCTCTCCAGACCTCTATCCAAGATCACAGCATCAGATCACAATAGAAGCCCAGATTCATGTAGCTAGATTGTCCCATCAGGATCTTTTGATCATCAAATATTGATCATTGTCCCATTGATCATTGTTCTCTCCTATTGTTCTATTGTTCTGTGATTCCATTGTTCTATCATTTGATCTCATTTTTCTGTACTCTCATTGTTCCTACCCATTGTTTCCCAAGTATGGAAACTTATTGTTCTCTAGTAGTATATAAGCAGCTGTAAATTAGACACAAGAGGAGGACTTTTTCCCCCCCATCTTTAGTCAGGCCTACCAATACATTTGCATTTACCCTCCAAGCATAGCTGCTGCCTAGCACCACCTAGGGCTCTATCACCAGGAGTTTTATATACAATTCAGTATCTGGAAACCATTGCCTAATATCTTCCTGATCATTAAATCACAATAACTGTTTCATTCATTTCAATAAATCCAGTACACATCTGTCAGAATCGTTGAAGCCCTCCTTGCATTCAAAAGAATTCGCCAGGAAACATATCTTTGGTTTACACCTAGTTTCCCAGCCTTACAATGTATATTCACCTGTTGTACTTCAGGAGCCCTCCTTCTTGGGAGACTCCTTGTTCATGGGCAAGAGAAGTCTTGATTCCTTCGTCCCAAAGTTCTTCTTGCCATGTAGCGTCCTCGATCTTTGCATGAACTTCATTGGTCATGGGCATGATGAGTGCTCGGAAATGTGCAGGTTGGAGAATGACAATATCACCATTGTCATTCTTGCCTTGGTCGTGGTCATCGTGGTGGGACAATAAGTCGGCCTTTTTGTTGCATCAGTTGACCCATCCTGTCCTCTGCAGGCGCCGGCGGCTGTCCCGGTCCTGCCTCTCTCCACAACCCATTGATGTCCCCTATCTCTTTGTTGCCGGCTCCTGCCATGAGTCAGCTTGTGTTTGGTCCCGTGTAGAATCCCAGGTTTCACAGATTCGGGGGCAAGTCCTTCATTGGTCGAGGTTCTTCAAAGAAGTCCTTGGCATTCGTTGAGGGTTGGAACCCCGGGGCGATGGATTCCCAGTCGTAGTGGAATCCTTCAAAGGGATTCGTCTGGGGGACCGTCCAAGTCGGGTCAGTCACCCAATTGTCATGCGAGTCGAAGAAGCATGTGTTGAAGGAGTTGTTGCTCCTCCATGGTTCGGGGTCATAGGTCACGGCGATGGGTTCCTGGGTGTGGGGCATATAGCTCCCAATTTTGGTTGGCATATACCCATGCTGTGATATCGCCGGGTGTGACAGTCCCAAAGTGGAAGGGAGCTCCCCAGTTGACAGCGAGGAAGTACTCCATGTTCTCCTGCCCCAATACGTGCTGCCAGCTTGTTCTGGACTCAACATCCGCTCATCAAAGTTCCCAGGCTTCGACTCGCTGGGGTCTGAGGATGTCTTGGTCGATCTGTTCGAGCTCGTTCCACTCGTAATCGAGCCCATGGGGATTAAGCAGATCCTCTGACTCTTGCCTCAGAATGGGTTGTTTGAGGAAAGGGTCAGGGAACCTGTTTCCTCATTGTCGTCGTCACCCTCGTTTGGACTCTGTGGAGCTGTCACTGGAGTCAGGCTCCTCGGGCCATTGCCTGTATGGGGGTCATGGTACTCGGTTTCGTTGTGTGGTAGGGAAGGGTATGGTATTTCGCTGAAGAGTGGCGAAAGGGTTGGGACATTGGTTGCCTGGTCCAGGGTGTAGTAGCCTGGGCTGACTTCGCAGTATGTCCAATGCCTCCCTTGTGAAGTAAGGGGGGGAGGCGTCAATGTCGATGGGGTCGGCATCATTGTGGTCGAGGACTGGGATCAGTCAGTCCCAGTCAATCTCTGTGAGGAGATGTGCCCTGTCTCCTGGGTTCCATACCCCTGCGGGGTAGTCAGTGTCATTGGTGATGGGCCCAGCATCCTTGCTAGAGGCCTATGGGTCCGGGGTTGTCAAAGACCATATACCCCAGTTTGAGGGCGAGGGGTCATGGGGCTCGGGTGTTGGGGGCCTGCGCTGGTTGCTGGGCCCCGGGGTTGCATTTCATGGGACATCCTCCTGACTTGAGAAGTATTCATCGTCAGAGGGGTCCCAAATTGTGATGGTACGCCGATGAATGACACGGGTGTTCATGGTCGACGTGATGGATGCCAGATCCGTCTGTAGGGTTAGTTGTCGTCGGAATTGGGGGACGACATGGTGAGCGGGGAAGGGTGCGGTTCGGAAGTCGGTTCGTGGGGCCCATACTTATGGGAGGAACCCAATTCATCATAGAGCATTGCATATCTCCTGTGCGTAGACGAGCATCAGGAGAAGGATGGTGATGAAGAGAGTTGCTGCAGCGACCGTGACTCCAATGCTGATAAGTTGGGTACTAGTCAGGTCAGGGCTCATCGGCGGTGGCGAGGGAAGATTTGTTGGTTTTCTTGATAGATGGTAATGAGGAGTTCTATCAAAAGGGCTGTGAGGTTGTTGAAGAGGACTTTGTCTTCTTCAGTTGGAGTTGGCGGCGGTGTTTGAATATGCAACGCCATCATGAATCATGAGCAATGGCTCTGGTCGTACAATATGGGTCAGGATGTAGTGTCAGGGAAGGTGGACGGGTCGAGTTTCTTCGATGGCATTTTGTTGGAAAAGACAAAAGAGGATGAAGAGGATTATGAGGCTGGTGCTTGCGAATATGATTGCAAGGGTTGTGGCCATGTTCATTTGCGTCTGGTTCGTCGGTACGCCCCTAGTTCTGCAAGGAGAAGGGTGATTTGGAATAGAGTGATATGTAGGAGTATGAAGATAACAATGTTGAGTTCGGGGCATCGTTCGTTGGGTTGGGTGTGTCCTTCAGCTAGCATAGAGGATGTGGTGAAAAGCTTTGAGCTAATTGTTAGGCCCGGACTCAGGTATAACAAGCAAGCAGCCATAAAGGGTTGTATTGTGTTCGTACAATCACCCTAACGTCGCGTTGTTGTTACAGCGAGGTGGTATAATGCTTAGTCATGGAGACAGAGAGATAAAGTCTGGTATGTATAAACTTAGCTCAAAGCTAAGGGTATCTAGGTACAAGTGTAAGCTACTTATATACTACGAGTCGGAGTCTGAATATGTGGTGTAAGTCCATGTGGTAGGTGTGCATAAGGCGAGCGTAGAAGGCGAGCCATAGCATATAATCAAAAGTCATATGATTTGGCAATATAGATAAGATCAGATAAGCGAAGTGCCAAAGATAAGATAGGCGCTGAAGATTAGATAAGGAAAAATCATAACACCTGCACATCTGGTGCAGACTGAGTGGTGGGATGGGCATTTGTAGCACAGGTCCAGTCCTTTGTGGTACCAGTCACCTCTGCAAAGTGCGTTTTTGAGGAAGAGTCCATGGAATGCCATCTCCTCTGCAACCTGGTAGTCAGATAAGGCCAATACAATTGTTGAGACTCTGTATGGCCATAGACTTTTATTAAGTATAAATATGGTTGCAACCAAACACTTGGTTAATCTCAATAAGTTTTAATGAATGTGTTTAAGCATGCATTTTTAATCATTCTCATCCACCAAAAAAAAAACAATTGCATATTCAGTTGGTATTCAGTACTATATACATCTATTGAGAGACTGTATTAATTGTCTAGCGATTAATCACTTGTATGTTTAATCATGCAGAATTAATCATACATGATTAAATACCACAATTACATCTGTTGATTAAGTCTATCAGCATTAATCAAGTTGTTTAAATGGACGATGTATCCTGATCCTTATGTTCAACATGCCTTCTTCTGCTTCTTCAATGGTTGCTCTGCTTCTTCTGCTTTGTGCTTACCACAAGACCTGAGAGGCCTCATCGCCTCCTTTGCACTGCTGCATGTTATGTGGGTCACTCTCCTATCCACCTGCTCAGCCTTATTAGATCCCTTTGGCCAACCTCACCTGACAGGTACAGGACTCTCTCTGTGACTGTCTTCATGTGCCTGTTCTGCCCCCTCTTTGTTGTCTGAAAGTGAGAGTGCTGGAGTTGGTGCCTTTGGGGGAGTCTTCGATGGCAGTGTCTGGACTGGTGAAGTTGGCACCTTTGGAGGAGTTTTTGGCAGCGGTGTTGGAACTGGTGGAGTCAGTACCCTCAGTTGTACCAGAGTCTTAGGGGGGGATGGGGAACTTGAGTGGTTAGGACTCTTTGCATCTGCCAAGCTCTTGGGTACCAGCTCACTGTGAAACACAAAAGGATCATTGTGCTGCTCCTACAAAAACTCTGCTACTTGCATGAGCTCGCTCAACTTCATCTGTGCAGGATTTCGTAGAATAACCGGGAACTGAAATTTTGAAATATTGTAGAAGTCTTCAACACAGTCCCAGAGGACATCAGATATCCCACTTGGTCCGGTTTCCACTACAAGGTCTCTTAGTTATCAAGTGGAACAGAGCAAAGGACAGACACACCCCAGAGCAAGTGAATATGTTGAGCCACCATCGATGCATAGTCCTTGAGCAGAATACTCCCAAGGTCCACAGTAAACAGATGTTTGCCCCATTTATGTTCGACTGTGTGATCAATGAGGCCTGTTTGACTTTAGTTCAAGCATGTTGATGCAAAGACACTGTATATAGACTAGCCCACCTTCTATAAGGGCTGGTCCTGACCAACGTGACCACAACTCCATCAAACTCTGATATGAATCCACATTTGCATGCTCAAAGTCGATGTTACTGAACTTGTTCATTGAATCATGATAAGGATGCATCTGTATTCTGCAGAATGGTTAACCTGGAATAGATCATACAAAAAGACAGTGACTGACTGGCCAGCCATCATACCACCATCAACATCTGGGTCTCTCAAAGTAAAGAACAAGAGCATCTCAGCATCCCCAAGAGGTCCTTCATGAGAGCACAGGTGCTGGAGTAACTTTGGCATGAGAAGCCTGAATTCCCTTATGTTCCTTCATACTATGTAAGCATGTGTGCCAAAACAAACAAGAGCAAAACTTACTGGTCTCGGTCTGTGACAATCTTTGCTGCCTCATTCTCCCTCACTTCTCATTCCTCAGCAGTCAACAATCCCCACATTCACCCCAGAATTTGCTGATAACAGCCAGTGGCATTGCAATTCACTTTGTGAACCAAAGCAAGGTCTGCATCGAAAAACTCATCTTCCTGATCCTCCTCACCATCATTGTCATCTTGGTTGTTGTTGTTGTTGTTGTTGTTGTTGCCATCATTGTTGTCATCCTTGCTGTCTTGGTTATTATCATCCTCATTTTCACTATCCTCCTGTCACACAGCGTTGATCAGCAGGCGCATCCTTTGGCAAATATACACATTCATCTCAGTGGTGAAAACATCTTTGCCTGACTTGGGTTTGGTGAAAGCCATCAAGGTGGTTGTGAGGCTTTCTGTGGAAGCATCCAAGGGATTTCCATGTCATTCATGGGCAATGGTGTCTTTCTTGAAATTGAGAAGTTTGCATTTAAGGCTCTGAAAGATAGTCAACCGAGATGGATGAATGACAATGTAGGAAGCCGCACCTTTGTCCTGTCCTGCTTTGTGCACTCAGCAGGCATATCCTCATCAGTGAATGCAGGCTTCTTCATCAACTTCATGACAGCAGCTGACTTCCACTCTGTCATGCTAGAACGGTGACACGCTTGAAAAGTGTTCACACATGTTGATAACATTTGAGTGACTTGAGTAGCACATGAGGCTTAGAAAGCTAGCGTGGGACTTGTGTATGGTTTGAGTGACTGGTTGACTTGCACTCTACCCTGAGAATAAGAGATATTGTGTCATTGCAGATGCACTCTTGTGTTTTGAGGGTTTCTTGTGACGTGCAGTGCTACAGGTGGCAGAGGTTCAAACCCTTTGGTCTGATTAGTGTTCATACAGAGGCCTTCTTTTAATGTGTGGTGCTGCAGGCAGCAGAGGTTCAAACCCTTTGGCTCATCAAACAGGGTTTATTTGGTTATTGTGTCTCTGGATTGGCACAGGTTCAAATCCTGTGGGTCTATGATCAGTTTGGAAGCTTGAGCACGTGGGTTCAACTCCTGTGGCTTGAGTGGATGTGTTTTGAAGGTTTCTGCTTAGAGCACAAGCTTTAAGTCATGTTTAGTGTGTGTTTAAGTTCTTTGTGGTCACCTGTGTGTGTCACACGAGGCTTATTGAGGGTTTTGTTGGTGTGTGGCAACGAGTTGTGTATTGTAGTACACCTTGCCTTGAGGCCCGGCGACATCTATCGCCCCTCTTATTATTAAAAGCCTTTGGACTTAGAGAGATCTAGATACCCTATGAGCGCTATCACTATACATGTGTATCATATATTCTGAGAGTTTAGTTGTATTGCTTCAATCTGCTTCTATTGCATAATATCTCCCCAAGAACTTTGAGGGTTTGTGTGTGTAGTGTTGGGTGTGAGTGTGATCAGTGTCTTCGACACTGTTGCATTTCTAGCCTGCACACACAGAGTCTCTTCACCACATTTGAGAATATGATTTGTGACAGTTTTGGTAGAGAGCATAAAGAGCACAAAAGAAGTCAGTATGAAGGAGGACAGCATCAACTGGGGGGGTTTGCTGAGCAAGGCGTGAAGTCAGAAGACTGGTAAATTGATCCACATTTGTCTCCTTCAGCCAACGGCGACTGCACCACTGTGAGAGCGGTGTGAGAAGTGGTGCACCAGGATCCAACGATGCTGGAAGCTTCTGCTTCCATTCAAGAGCCAATAAGTAGTCAAGGAGACTCAAATCCTTAGAATTATTGTCGTGTTCATTCATGAAAGTCAAAGCACCCTTCCATGTAGTCTTGCAGTCACAGGCAAGGTAAGCCTCACACCAGAATATCAGAACCCAGAGTTCAAGATAACAAGAGTTGGCATGAGTTGTAGGATCTTGATAAGGATAGGAAAATGTTGTAATGTTTTCATCATCTCATAAAGCACGAAGTCCTTTATCAAGAAGATTATTGAGTTTGGAAATAGATGGAGCTGGGATGCAGTGTAAGGCTTTCGCATCATCGAGGCTAGTGGGATGACTGCCAAATGTGAATTCAGTCATAGACTGACTCAATAGTGGATTGTTGACTGGAGGAAATGTGGTGAATGCAACAAGATCAGATATCTTGGGACCTGGAAGCAGAATATCTGCATATACACCAGGAATCGCCGTACATTTCTTGAGAGAGCCCAAGAAATAAGGATTGATCAGAGGAGGTGGCTGTGAGGTCATGATGGAAAGCAAGGGAGTGTTTGAGGGAACACAAGTCCTGACTCCTTCAACCCTCACATTTAAAGGCAGCCAGGTTTTGGCCACATCATAATAACAAAGAGTGAACAATTTAATTTACCTTAGTGAAGACAATGATTGGAGATTGCTTAATGGATGCAGCACAAAGTATTGTCCATTGTCACAGGCTTGCAAAGGAACTTCATCGTGTTGCTACTAGCTATACACATGATTAGGTAACTAACCTACCTATTTGGACCTCGATCCCAACCCAGTAAATTACCTAGTAAATTACAGGTAAATTACCATGAAAAACTAATTTAGTGAAAAACCCTCAGTTTTTCATGCAGCCCTAGACTGTATGTTGCAGTTCAATGACTCTCCTGTGCGAGTCGATGTTGATACTCATAATGGAGGCACACTATACTTGAAAGATCACAAGATGAAGTTGGGTATGATCAGGATGGAGATGGGTGAGGTGTTTGAAGTATTTGGATTTGTGGAAGAGGACAGATGGATGGCTTTAGGCTGGGGTGACCCCCTCTATGGTGTTGCAGGTGCTTCTCTCTTCGTCAAGAAGTCCAGGACTGGCCTTCCACTCCTTTGGGATGTGTGGAAGAAGGCAGTGCTAGGCGAATTCCTACTTACTTCAATTTGAGCTTCGTTTTGGCTACATTACTCACAGATATACTGGTATTCATGAAATCTCCATTTCAGAATCATAGTTTCTTTTATTTTTATTTTTGATCTGGCCTTTGAGACATTGCTGTTGGACTGGGACACAGGTGGAGTGAACGGAGTGAGATAATGTCTTAAATGCCACTATTGCCTTAACACAATGATGGTGAGTATATCAAATAAATTATTTTTTTGTGCATTGGACTGAGGTGGCAGTTATTGTTTCAGGGAACAAACAATGCATGGCTTTTTGTATTGGCAGGCCTTTACATTGTCCAAGCAGCATTAAGTTTCAGCAGTTTCCTTCACCGAATCCATCAACCAAGCCACCGAAATGTTTTCTCACTTTCTCACTTTACCTCTTTCTACAACACCTATGGGACACAAGCAAAAAAGCAGTATGGCCACTGACCATCCTGATCATAAGTGTGGGACTCTCTCAATATCCAGAAGATTAACAGAACTGTACAGCTAACCGCAAGGCTCGGATCATGAAGTCGGGTGCTGCAAAAGTTTGAGAATCATCAGTTTCAGCCAAGGCTGGTTGGGCCTTCAAGAGGAAACGTGAGTTTGCTATTCCTAAGTGCCATGGGAGACTATTACTGATATTCTGTGATGGTGTAGGTGGCCACGAGGCAAAGTATCCCTTTACTGATGAGCAGCAAGGCCTGATAGCCGAAATGCTTGATGAGTATGCAGCTGAGTTTGCCAAACCAGACATGACTTGTTGATGAGCCTAGACTTCCGTGGCAATGGCAACACCCAAAACTCGGACAGAGCTTAGGCAATTAACATAGCAACACAGCAATCAAGGCAATGTGTGTGCGAGTGGTTCGGTGCACCTCCGTGCGGTCAATTCCTCAATAACACAAGATACACTGCGACTTTTCAGTCAGCAAAGTAGTACTCTTGGTCAAGGAGTACTAATAGACGTTGGCTGTAAGCTGGGAAGGATCTCAATAAACGAGATGGGAAGGAATCTGGTATGATGTGAATACCAAGAAACCAGAATAGAGACCATGAAAATGGTCTAGTAAACGTGGGGATGGGCTAAAGAGCACAAAAATGGCTCTAGAAATCGTAGCAATGCGCTAGAAATCGTGGGGATGGACTGGAAAATGCAGGGAGGGACTAGAAGACGTGGGGATGGACTAGAAGACGTTGAAATAGCCTAGTAAACATGGCTTGGGGGTGTACCTAATATTGTGAGTCGAAACAATAGCAATAAACGTACGGAGACTGCAAGAAACTGGTAGAAATCATAGCAACTGAGGTGCTGAGTGGGGTGTTGCAGCAATAGATGCACGGCAACTCTGAACAATGATAAAGACGAGGGTGATCCTATGGAGCTGAACTGGGCCTACATGGAGGCAATACTGAACTGGGCGATGAAAACGATGGCGATGTAGAAGGTGAAAGCGATAAAACAATCCTATGTGGTGAAAGTGAAGCGATGTTGTGGCATTAAAAGACAAAAGCAAGTTATTGACGCAAGATTTCGTGTATTGGTGCAACCAACAATGTTTAAGAGTAAAGCAAGCAATGAAGGATAACTTGGAGTAACCTTAGCTGACTGGAATGCCGTAGTCTCATCAACTGGGTAAGAACTCGCTCTAAAAATGCGGTATCTACCTAGTTTTTATACTACAAGTACGATTTTATAAATAGAATATTCTTCGAAGCCTTAGTAAGGCTGTAAGTCCTTGGCTTTTGTAATAGCCATAGTAAACATATGGTATCTGTGGTTCTAAAGTAACAGCAAGTCTTCGACGTTGCCATGTATGGATGCAAACCGTGTGGTTTTATTGAGCGAGGAGCAGATCATAAGGTGCTGTTTAGCTGCGGATTATTGAGCTGCAGTTGCCGTGCTGAGGTGTATGTGTGGGGTAACGATAATTTGAAGTCTTGGCACTGTAACAGCCTTAGTAAACACGGTCTATAGTTGCCGTAGCTGTAATTGTCATAGCTGGGAGGGTACTCATGTCAATCACATCATTTCATTAAATGATTGATGGGCACATCAACCAGATGCTTCTGAGTGATGTAGCAACCCCGTTTTAGGATGATTGTCGATCAAAGGTGCCTTGCCGTGATGGGATATGGTAATTGTGATGCGAGGCAAGCTGGGAAGGATAACGGAGTGTGTGAGAAGTGGATGTCATGGTTTTAGGACTGTATCTGAATGTTTGTGGCCTATACTGCAAAAAGCTGTGGTATTATTGAGAGTGTGAGGATTATAATGGCATCGTTTCGAAGATATTGTGTGATGAATGGGTAAATCTGCAAATTCTGAGCGTACAGAGCCTGGAGGCTCATCACCGTTGAAGAGACTCTGTGCATACAGGCTAGAAATGCAACAGTGTCGAAGACACTGATCACACTCACACCCAACACTACACACACAAACCCTCAAAGTTCTTGGGGAGATATTATGCAATAGAAGCAGATTGAAGCAATACAACTAAACTCTCAGAATATATGATACACATGTATAGTGATAGCGCTCATAGGGTATCTAGATCTCTCTAAGTCCAAAGGCTTTTAATAATAAGAGGGGCGATAGATGTCGCCGGGCCTCAAGGCAAGGTGTACTACAATACACAACTCGTTGCCACACACCAACAAAACCCTCAATAAGCCTCGTGTGACACACACAGGTGACCACAAAGAACTTAAACACACACTAAACATGACTTAAAGCTTGTGCTCTAAGCAGAAACCTTCAAAACACATCCACTCAAGCCACAGGAGTTGAACCCACGTGCTCAAGCTTCCAAACTGATCATAGACCCACAGGATTTGAACCTGTGCCAATCCAGAGACACAATAACCAAATAAACCCTGTTTGATGAGCCAAAGGGTTTGAACCTCTGCTGCCTGCAGCACCACACATTAAAAGAAGGCCTCTGTATGAACACTAATCAGACCAAAGGGTTTGAACCTCTGCCACCTGTAGCACTGCACGTCACAAGAAACCCTCAAAACACAAGAGTGCATCTGCAATGACACAATATCTCTTATTCTCAGGGTAGAGTGCAAGTCAACCAGTCACTCAAACCATACACAAGTCCCACGCTAGCTTTCTAAGCCTCATGTGCTACTCAAGTCACTCAAATGTTATCAATAAAAGGTATATTCTCTCACTCAAAGCTACAAACTAATCCCAAAGCTAGAGCGCTAAGCTGAGGGCTTGTGTGCTCCAACAAGGGGGGTCCGAAACTTGTACACTATTACTATACTACGGTATTTATATACACTGCACTCTACCAATTAATACAACCTTAAATAGTAACTCTTGGCTTGCAGAACTTCCTTTCCTGGGTGCCATGCATGTTGCCATAATCATGCCATTGCTTGGCGCTTACTCAGAGCTCCAGCTTGGGGCTATATCCTGGTCTCTCAGCTGCATGACATCGATTAGCCACGCTATCCATGTGTACTGACATCACCTAGTATCTCCTCGGAGTTGTAGCCTAGAGTGCAACTCATTTTTATAGTAATAATATCTTCTAGTGATTTCCATGGTCTTCTTGGACCACTAGTTTCTAGTCTAGGCCTCCCGCGCATCAGCCAAAGTCAGAGACATCGGTCTTACTCCAATTCTAAACACTCGAGGTCTAGAGCGTTAGCTCCCAGCATGGCAGTGCCTTGTGCATCATAGATCAAGGTTGCGTGAAGTATCAATTATCTCCTGAGCTTTGCTGGTTCTATTCTTAGCACGCATCCTCTGTGCATCGTCAGCATACTCAATGTCAAGTGCTGGGACTTTATACTTAGTGTGACCCTTATAGTATCACTCTACAGTTAAGCCATGTGCTCCACCGAACATCACTCAAGGTACTTCATTGCCTGTGCTTAGGACATTGCGCTCTAAGGTATCTTGCAGATAACTGACGAGTTTCATTATAAAATTTTAGTTAACTGAGCTTGAACCTAAGTGAATCGGAACTTCATTCAACAGCAGTAGAAACCACGACTTGGAGCCTACTATAGCCATCTCATCAAAGAACAGAAAAGTGGCTACTGCCTTGTGGAAAGACATATTCAAGATACCGCAGACAGACACAAATCTGCATGGACATATGCAGGTCAAAGACTTTAAAAAGGTAGAACTTATATCGATGCAACATGGCATGATAACTCACTCCTACTTTCATCAGCCATGCCAAAGGTGAAAAGCACAGACCAAAAGCTGCCTGACCCAAAATCAAAGAAGCGAAAGAGCTGATCTTTCTCTGATGATGAACATGATCCTGATGATGGCGACCGTGATTCTGATGGCGACAATAACGATGAGGGCCATGTCAGCACTCTGTATTCTGGTTTTGTCGATATTCCCCAGTGCTCTACAAAACCATTTGATGGTAAAAACAAGGGTGGAGCACCAAAGAGGGCCCTACTAGACCAACTCACCCATTGCTATCGAGATGGTGATCTAGAGAATAAGGAGGGATATCACTGTGTTGGAGAGGGTTGCCCGACATGGTTTGCAAAACATTCTCAGAAGCATGTTGCCAAGTATTGCAAGGACTGTCCAAGGGTGGACATGGATCTTTGTGCTTCAGCAGCTGTGTTCTGTGAGGGCAATGCGCTGATGTGCTCGGTAACGGGCAGCGTGCAAATGAAACTAGTGTCTAGATCGTCAATCTAGATACTAAATCACACACACACACACACACAATCACCAATATTAAGTTTGAGGGTGAGTACGATAGAAGCACTCGTGGTGTACGTAGATTTCGATAATCAATTGGGTTTTGCTTTAAAACAACTTCGATTCAAGTCTAGAAGTGTTTACACAAGATACACTAATCGCAATAGTGAAGTATATGGATGTGGGGGTTTTGTAAGGTATAATTTGAGTGGCTTAGACTCGCAACGACTTTCGTCTAGAAGAGCTGGTAAGGCTTTAACCAGGCAAGCTTTAACAATTGAACAATCAAAGACCTAGAGGTCTACAAAGAGCGTAATTGCTCTGGAGTACATGGACTCAATTACAATACAAGCACACGCACTTGCAACAAAGAACCAAAGTTCTACAAAGAGTACACAGACTCTACAAAGAACACACAGGTCCTGGCTTCAAGTACGAGACTTGCAAAGAGTACACAGACTCTAGAGTACACTGACTCGTTAACTGTTCAAACTTAAAGTGTTCTAGGGCTTACTTCACTTCCACTAGACAACGTCTTTGGTCTGTGGTCAACTTAGCATGTCTAGATCACTTTAGTCGGTGAGAGAGCACGAGACCTTTGTATGTGGAGCAGTTCAATTAACTAGCAAGGCGCAAACACAGGGATGACTCTTCTTCCTACTTAGTTCTTCTAGATTACTTATAGCCACCCTTTTGGGGTTGACTTGGTAAACTTAATTCACTTCAGTCAAGGATATGCAATTAAACCAGTGATTGATTAGGTAGCTATAAGGCTACTAGCACAAATGCGGGGGAATGCTTTCCTGCCATTATGCATCTAGTCGCTGCTAATTTATACAATTTCTAGCCTAGGTATAGGAGCTTGTATCTAAAAGTAATTATGGTATGAGCTTTGGGTATCAATACAAATGATGAGTAATTAATTTACAAGTATTGCGCCATTCTGAGGTTTCTATTCAGTTGTGCGGAATGACTAGTAGTCATTCTATTGCCGAGGAGTGCCCTACCGGTCCGTAGGAACCCCTCACTTCTCCTTCATGCCTTGCACATGGATTCCTATTCAATACTATGGCTTGTGCAGTATTTCGAGGGTGTAACCACTGATCATGATTGATTGTCAGACTGAGATTGTATTGCTTCAATCAGTATGCAATCTTAATTAGCTATCTCGGCGCCAAGCGTCGGTTATTCAGTTATTCCCAGGTTTAGTCGTGTTCTAGACTAAGTTCATTTCACTGTGTGTATCGTTGTGGACTTAGCAATCCTTTTCTAGGTTTATTCAAGTCGTCGAGATGACGAGTAATCTAGTCCTTCTGTGTTCTGCTTTATCGTTTGTATCTCATCTTGATGTGTCCCTTGGTTCTGAATATAAATAGTCTTGTTTTGGGCAGGGAATAGCATTAAATGTTGGAGGCTTATAGAGTTGACTCGTCTAGATGTCACTTCTAAGTCCGTTCTGACACTGTACTGCTCACTATCTTATGTAGTATACTAGCTATCAGTGTAAAGCCTTCACTATAGCTCTCTGTACCGCTTGTAGACTGTGCTATTTGATAGAAAATCGCAAAATCTATGGGTAGCCTGATACCAAGCGTATCAGCGCCATCAGTCAAATTGGGGAAGCTTAAAACAGTCATCAATGTTAACAGCAATGAAGTTGAAGAACCTCCGATGAAGAAGATTTGAGCCATGGCAACGACAGATACTGATGCTCCTCTGAGTCCTCTTGAAACTCAGGCATCAGTCAATCCCACACCTGCAAAGCTGAATGCTGTACAGTCGATGTCAAGAAAGCCAACAAGCATACTCAAACAATCAAAGATCTCGAAATTACACTTGCGATGACTATTCTATTTTGCTCTGGATTGCCTACACACTATGCATCACAGTGGGAGTTCCAGAATGTATTGCAGAAGGCAGATCCAAGATTTGTGCTTCCAAGTTGAGAGGAATTCGAGTCGTCACTCACTCTTGCTGAGCAAACTGTTGTTCAAAAGGCACAGCTAGCTCGTCTCTGAAGAGAGCATAATTTAACCATCTCATATGATGGAGGAACCAGCAAAGGAAGAGAGTCGTATTGAACAATCCATGTGTCCACATCTAATCAAGATGTGTATTTGATAGAAGCTAGGGAAGCAACTGGTGTCTTGCATACTGGTGAATGGATAAAGAATCTGGCGAAAGAGGTGAGTCATTGCCAACCTGTGACAATCATCTCCATAACAAGGTCATGCCCTAGATCATCGATCTCATCGGTTTCGAATGCTTTGCTGCAGCAGTATGTGACAGTACAGGCAACACACTTAGCTCTCATCGCTTACTCTCAGATGATATCAAAATAATCATTCCACTTGCTGACATATGTTACTTTCTCAGCAACTTCATCAAGGTCATACATGGTACAATCACCTTCTTCCATAAGTCCCATATTGGAATTGAAGAGTTTTCTCTTGCCTGGAAGCAACTCAATATCTCATGCAGACTGCAAGCTATTGGAAAGCATCAGTTCAGGACCATCATCCATTTGGCCAAATCGGTTCAACACTGCTCTCCTGCTATCACCCTGGTTATCTCAGAAGGTCGTGCGGACTTTTTGGTGTGTCTTTGAATGGTTATATCATATCCAGACAATCTAACATGGTACTAGGAGTATGAAGGATCCTTTCAGCCTGATCCCAAGAACAGGCTTTCCTCATTCAAAACATTCAATTTCAGAAGAATGCTTGCCCAGCTTGTGAACATAGGATCTCCAGCAATGAATTCTCTAACTTGCCTCGAATCCAATGAAGCTGACACTGGCCAGGTATATCTTTTCTGGGATGCTATTGTCAGATACATGCTTGACATCCTTCAGTCAAAAGAACACAGGTTTCCAATTGAAGTCCAAGACGAGATTTGCACAATTATCTACTACCACCATAAGGAGATAATGTGTGAGAATGGCTGACTGTACAGTCCTATTTACTTAGCTGCAGCATATCTGAATCCTGGTACATGATATGATGTTCATTTACGAGCTCTAGATGCTGAAACTGGCTTAGTGAACCTCGCTTCAGATGTATTTATGCCAGATCCTTTGTCTGACTCAAAGCTCCTTGGAATCCCCAATGTGATGCTTCATCAAAAAGTCAGTAAATACTTGAACAACTTCATCAAAGCAGAGATCCATTATGGAAATCGACCAGTCTTTACCAAGTGGAAGGGGAAGGGCCAGGTGTTTGCACAGCTATTCAAGGAGGAAATAACAAGGTATTCATGACTACAATATCCCTTTCAAGGTGCTGTGGATGAGCTCAAGCCCTTGGGAATCCTTGAATTTTGGTGCAGCAAAATTGGCATGAAAGGAGCAGAAATCTTACCAGTATGTGGTCTTCTCACATCTCTTGAACAGCAATGAGATACTCAGTTATTGGCTTATGCAGCATATTGCCAAAAAGGTCTACTCAATCCATGTAAACTCAATGCCAGATGAGAGAACCATCTCCAAGTTCACAGCATTGATGCCAAAAGCCTGAAGTCAGCTCAAGGTCTCAACGATGACCACAATGACACAAGTCAGTCAGTACTATCAGATGGAATACAAGGTAGGTCACACAGGACTATGTCATTGCAGCTATTTGACATGCTCTATCCTCCAGAGGCAACAAGAATACAAACTAGAGTCAAAGATCGCTTGCAGCGATGTCAGCCCTCCCCCCAAAAGATCTGTCCAATTCTCAGATGTCCTGCAAAAGCTGCCTGCCGCTCTGGACACCAAGTCAGCAGTGAGAGCAGTTGAGAGCGCTCCTTTTGATGACAATGGAGATGATTGGCTAGATGATGACAATGACATGGTGTTCAAAGGGGCATCAGAGCTCAATACTCCAGTTAATCTCAGCTCCATTAGGATCAGGCACATGCTTGGAGAAGGGAGTGGGACTGGGACTGACCGGAGTAGGAAAGAAAGAGGGAGGAAGTGTCCTGAGGTTGCTGTTGAGGTAGATGTGGTAGACGATGATGATTATGATGTGGTTTTTTAGCATACGGAGATGTACTGGCACCATGAAGTGGCCAGAGAAAGAATGACATGATTTATCCCATGATATTGGTAATTTACCAGTAATTTACCTGGTAAATAACCACCCCCTGCAAACCAGCTCAGTAACTTACTGTAACTAATGTCGCTTGAGGTTTTTCATGCAGCCCTAGTACAGTCAGCATCAATGCTAAATGATTAAAGAGACAACACTAACCCTTTGGAAGTAAAGCAATGTTACAGTCTTGGCTAGCTCTGCATTTTCCACAGGTTCATCATCCAGTATCTGGATGATCTCCCATTCCATGCCACAAACAAGAGGCCCATCTCACATGGGTGTATCTTTGTCATCCAATATCTTGATAACTTTGCGTCGTTCAGGGGAACGGGTGTCAATGTGTATGTCAGAGACCACTCGCTGGGCTGCTACAACCAATGGCAAGGGAGGAACAAGCTGTGATCACTGGCAGTAACAGCAAGGCTCCAATGGGAGCATCTGAAAGGTAGAACTGGGACCGAGAATCTCGCCATCGAGCACAATTGCATGCAGCTGGATGATGAAAGGTGCTGAGCACCTATATCAATGCAAAGTGCTACACACTAAACACCACACAAACACTCAGTAATTGCGTTTCGAAGGGAGGTATGTTATACCTGGTTATGAAGCTTTGTACTGTAGGATACAAGTTCTGGGTGCAAATAATATGATTTGTATAAAGAATATATTGCGATGTCCACTCTAAGTTCGATGTGTTACTGAACATGAACTCAAACTGATACAGAATAACTGCCTGGTGCAGTTTCAATACTGATATGTTATGCCTGGTTGTGACTTAAAACACACTGACTGGTTCTGAACTGTTTCTCGGGTCTGACTTTCTGTTTCTAGCTTAATTCGGTTCGCTTGCTTGTCTGTTCTTGCACACACGATGTGACCAGGTCACAATCTTTCTATTCCAGGTGAGTCTACGACTCGAAGCTCTTAACCAATAAACCCATACTATTCGCCTGGTAGCGTTCCGGGGGTCAGAAACCTGCCTCCCTACTAGATACATGACCTGTATTTATACTATCCTACTGGTACACTATTACCAATCCTTTTTACTTACTGACTAATATGCTTGCTGACCCAGCTGGGTGAGGATAAACACTCTACCTGGCAGACATTATCTCATCCACGGCTGCCAGGTCGATCGATCGTACTAGATCATCACCAGGCAATCGGATAACTTCCACCAGAATGCCAGGTGATTACACTATACAAGTCACAAATCTGGAACCTCGGTCTACCGGGTAGAATACCGATCTTCTATTCAAGCGTTGGATCAGCCTGTTTCGAAGTTACCAGGTGAACGTCTTTCTTTACAATGTGCTACTTTCTTGCTGTGTCTTACTGATTGGTACAATGCAATACTGTTGTATTGCCAGGAAATATTAAATTACACGCGTTTTTAAAGGGTGTATGCCTGGCAGGCATATCAATGAGCTGCTGCAAGAAAGCATTGGCATCCAATAGGTGGATAGGGAGACACAACATCGTTACTGTCTCGATGGCACAACAATCTCTGTTATTACACTGTATTATCATACTGTCAGAAAGAAAATTGCAAGAATCATCGCCACACATACTTGGAGTTTCTGTATGCCCAAATTCACGTATTCAACACCTTCCTGAGAGTGTACTTCCCCAGAGTCACCCAAGTCAGTCACCAACATCCAGGATGTCAGACAGTCTCGACATAAACTTGAGATGTCATGTTGAGGATACAATCTATGCTTGTTCTTATTGGCAATGACCAGCTGTGCTTCAAGAAGTGCATTGATGTGAGACCAATCTGCTTGATGTTTTTTGGAAGGGGAGAGTGTGACGTAATTTGGTGGAGGGTAGGGTGCTCAACGACGCAAGCAAGAACCATTCCATGGCATGTTGACTGCCAGCATGTGAAGTGAAAGTTTCTTGTTTGCTGAAGGATGCTGGGGAGGCATGATTGTTGTGTGAAAGAGAGTGAGGTAGAGGTACAAAAATTAGATATTTGATGTGAGGACAATAAAGTTGAAACAGTGGATAAGGGTGTACCTTGTATTGTCCCCAACTTCACCACTTCTGGCTGGCAAATAAGCGGCATCAATATGGCGATCTGAGCTTCACAATGATAGCTTCCAGTGGGTACTTGAGAGCTTGAGGAAGGCCATAGGTAGTCGCCACTTGGAATCCAGTCAAAAGGATATGACACCAATGAAATGTCAAGTGCATATAACTGGTGACCCATACAGGTCAACTCAGTGCTATAGATCGCTAAGTGATGGTGACGGAGGTGAGAAAAGAAAATCAGAGAGCCATAAAGAACAAGAGAAGAAAGGAAAAGATCACTCTGACCATGAAAAGTAACAACGTGAAGCCAGGTGTGAGATTTCAAGTGGAGTATGAACTCAGGCAACATGTGAGCTTCCTTCCTCAGTCTTTGATATTGTGGATGTGGTGACACTACTGGTGAGCACTCATCCATTGGTATCTCTTGTACTCTACAGCATTTGCCTCTGATATAGTGGGTTTGACCTGTAGAGGTTGACCCTGGCATGTTTACTTGACATTTTGTCAGTGGGATTTACATTTGTCCTTCCTTCAATCAGGTTGCTATATGTGTATTCATATAGATTCAACAGATTCAACATAAATTCCATTCATCAATTAAAAAGCATGTCTAATACCCTAGAAATCAATCTGGATGCCGCTTCCAAAAATCCCCAGCTCCTTACTACTGCTGCCATTCGCAACAATCTTCAACTCCTCCTGCACAAAAGATGCTATGACAAGCATGAGCTATACTAAACTTTCACACATCTCTCTACTGATGTGTCCAAAACCCGTAATTTCAATGACAGAGCATGTGGCAATGTCATTCTGCAGAGTGACTACTTCATCTTGTTGCCTAATGTTCCCTATATCAGGATGCTGCCCCTAGGATCTAATAGGGAAATATACATGCGACAGGACTACACATATGGAATGGATGACCCTCTTTGGTGGCCCCAGCTATTTGCCCTGAGTACCCCCATCTTGCATGCATTCAAGGCCAACTGGAGAAGCTGTTAGAATCCAATTCTTTGTATCCTATTTTTGCCCAAGTCTCTTCCCCAATGTTCGTTATATGTGACCCAGGGTCCCTAGTGCCCAATATTGGCAAGCTATCTACCAAACATTTCCTCAGACTTCAGGCCACATGTAACACAATCATCAAGATGGCAAAAAGTATTGAACATCCGGCCAGCCTAAAGCAAGAAATTCATCCATACTCTGATGTTCTCACACTGTTTCTTGATTGTCTAAAACATCTCCCCATGAACTTTGAACAGGTTTGCCTCTCCATCCGAGAAACTCAACGCGTAGCTTGCCTGTTGCATGCCATGGCCAACTACATGCTCATCTACAAACCTTGCATGAAAGGGCATGCTGTTCAAGAAGTGGTTAGGACAGTATGTGACTCCTATTTGATGGGGGCATTTGTACACGATGCTACTACATTGCAACACTTTTGTCAAGCTGGAATTCCTGTCTGGTTCTTTCGACCTCTGGAGGAGTTAGCTCTTTACCAAATTGATGCTGTTGGTGAGCTCTGGACCCTGTGAGAACAGTCAGAGAAACTGCATCTCAAGCTTCGGTCGGTATACACAGGACCCCCAAACCATGCAAAGTATAAAGCGATGGAACTCTTTACCAGGGATCATCTCAGATGGGCAGATCCATTCTTGGTGACTAGTACCGTTATCCTTACCCAAAAGAGAGCTCCATTGACCTCATCGACATGGGTAGATGTGCGCTTTTCCCCATGTAAGTTTATTTATCAATTCTGATGATGGGATTCCCTGATCCATTGCTCCCATAGACCATAATCAGAGCCATACTGGACGTGTCAAAATACCCAAGTCCAACTCCACAGTATCTGGTTTTGACAATCCTGTCCATGACATTTTGCCACCCACAGTACCTGTGTGGCAGGTCATGTTGCACCAAATAGAGGTCAACCTGGATCAATGCCATTCATCTGCACAGGTTATTGGAATCAATGGTCTATCATTTCCTTGTCCTGACCTCTTTACGAGCATTCAAAACCCAGAGAAATGTGACACTTGCTTTTGTTCTTGGTTGAGGCTTTGAGGTGCCATGATAGCCCATCTGTCTGTTGCTGATTATGTTTCTCCTACACTCTTGCATCAAGAATGGCATGCTCTTTTGATGCTGGGATATCTATGGGATTCAGGGAATACTGCTTCCAAGAAGTCGCAGGTCTGTGACAAAGTGAGACACCTTATGGCTGGGTGTTTAGATGAGTTTCTGGGAGAGATGAGCATGGATGACCTACAAGGCTTCTGGAGGGGAAAGGAATTTACTGCACTCACCAACAACGAGAAGCAAGAAATCCTTTGGGAGCTGGCTGAGATGGGATTCTGCCTTGAGGCGTATGCCTTGGATCTTCGCACCACACCACTCGACATTGATGATGAGGGGCAGAGGAAAAAGGTTGCACATTGTTTTCCTTATGCAAGCAAGCATCCAGTCTGCATGGACATTGGTAGTGCTAACTATGGTCTGACACACATATCATGGTTGGAACATGCTCCTTACTTGTTTTCCCTTCGCAAATTTATGAGTCGCTGGAATGGACATCAGCTCGACTTTCTCAGTAGCTCTAACCTGAATGGCTACACCGAGAACGAGTACCTCCACTTGGAGAAGCAAGTTGCCACACATTATGCAGACACATTTTTCCTGTATTTTGGCTGTGCGCTGAAGAGACTCTGTGCATGCAGGCTAGAAATGCAACAGCGTCAAAGACACTGATCACACCCACACCCAACACTACACACACAAACCCTCAAAGTTCTTGGGGGGATATTATGCAATAGAAGCAGATTGAAGCAATACAACTAAACTCTCAGAATATATGATACACATGTATAGTGATAGTGCTCATAGGGTATCTAGATCTCTCTAAGTCCAAAGGCTTTTAATAACAAGAGGGGCAACAGATGTCACCAGGCCTCAAGGCAAGGTGTACTACAATACACAACTTGTTGCCACACACCAACAAAACCCTCAATAAGCTTCATGCAACACACCTGGTGACCACAAGCAACTTAAACACACCCTAAACATGACTCAAAGCTTGTGCTCTAAGCAGAAACCCTTCAAAACACATCCACTCAAGCCACAGGATTTGAACCCACATGCTCAAGCTTCCAAACCGATCGTAGACCCACAGGGTTTGAACCTGTGCCAATCCAGAGAAACAAGAAACCAAACAAACCCCATCCGACAAGCCAAAGGGTTTGAACCTCTGCCACTTGCGGAAATGAGAATCCTGAAGCGCATACTAATCAGACTACAGGGTTTGAACCTCTGATGCCTGTAGCACCACGCATCACAAGAAACCCTCAAAACTCAAGAGTGCATCCGCAATGACACAATATCTCTTATTCTCAGGGTAGAGCACAGTCAACCAATCACTCAAACTGTACACAAGTCCCCCACTAAGCTTTCTATGCCTCATGCACTACTCAAGTCACTCAAATGTTATCAATAAAAGGTATATTCTCTTGCTTGAAGCTACAAACTAAACCCGAAGCTAGAGCGCTAAGCTGAGGGCTTGCACGCTCCTACAATGGGGGTCCAAAACCTGTACACTATTACTACACTATGATATTTATACTATGTGCTCTACATATTAATACAACCTTAAATAGTAACTCTTGGCTGGCGGAACTTCCTTTCCTGGGTCCTGCACATCTTGCCATAATCACACCATTGCTTGGTGCTTACTCAGAGCTCTGGCTCAGGGCCAGATCCTGTTCTCTCAGCTGTGCGACATTGGTTAACCGCACTATTTTCATGGTCTTCTAGGACCACTAGTTTCTAGTCTAGGCCTCATGCACATCAGCCAAAGTCAGAGACATTGGTCCAACTTCAATTCTAAACATTCTGAGGTCTAGAGCGCTAGCTCCTGGCATGGCAGTGCCTTGTGCATCATAGATCAAGGTTGCGTGAAGTATCAATTATCTCCTAAGCTGAACTGGTTCTATTCTTAGTGTGCATCTTCCATGCATTGTCAGTGTACTCAGCATCAAGTGCTGGGGCTTTAGACTTAGTGTGACCCTTATGGTATCACTCTACAGTTAAGCCTTGCACTCCACCGAACATCACTTAAGGTACTTCATTTTCTGCACTTATGACACTGCACTCTAAGGTATATCTCATTGCTTTGGTATCTAGGTCTTATAAAATGTATGTATTGATACATTTCATGAAATTACACGTGTGAATGCTTTTCAAGCATATCAGCACCCACTGTTCCTCGCCAGCTCCATCATGATCCCGATTCTCATTATGTGCCTGAAGTTTGCGAAAGGGTGTCAACAACTTGACAGGCAGTTTACTTGGACATGGAATAGATCATTGATTGACTTCTACAACAGTCGTAGCATCTCCCTTCAGGTATATATGCATGGAACCTTCAGACTCTATGTTCTGTGATGTAAATCTATCATTGCTTACAGGAAAAATGTACATAATTTTGTGAGCATGCAAACTTTAGGCTTCTAAATCCTCTAAATCATTTTAAATTCACGTGCAAGGTAGGTGATCACATATTCACGATGTTTGGGTCAATTTGATTTTGTTTCATTGATCACCTCTTTCTCTTGCCTTATCGTCATTTCTACTCCCTTCAAAATGATCTCCCTCCTGCAGTTTGACCTGTACAGGTCAACTTGTTCATAACACTTGACATTTCATTGGTAATATATCCTTCCAGTGCTTAGCCTCAATGTCTCTTCACACTCAGGTGACATTGTTCATTGGTGTGTTTATTGTCCAGATCTGAGATGAAAAATGTCCAATTATCTTTATGGTGTAGATGCCCCAGTTTAGCTCTCCCTCTTTAACAGGATCCGCCATCTGAAAATCCCTTGCTAGCACTCACTGAACTACATTGCTATCACCACTGTTCAAGATGACTGGTCCTATTCACCCCAGTATCACACCTGCCTTACCTGATGATCGTGACCTTACACTATTCCAGAAGATTTCCACTTATTTTGTGTGTATCAATGACCTCCTCAATTTGCAACTCCAAGCTCTCAATGAAGAGCACCATCCAAACCATTGCTCGCTGGAATGCTGCCACTGCAGAGGACAATATCTTTTGGTCACGTACTTAGGCATTGATATTGGTTGGGGTACAGAAGGTTTTGATGCTCTGGGAAGACAGCATATTCATGTGTGTGCTCGCTTTTATTTTTTGTGAGCCAGATGCAGCTAATAACTATGATGTCAGTGCTTGAACTGTGAAATCACCATCAATGTGCACCCATCTGGATTTACTCAAGAAATTCTGATGGATACACCAGTCATCCTGCAGATGTTGGAAGTTCAGACCCTCATCATTGAGTGGATGATGTCCTTGGATTGAGTACCACTCCTTTCACCTCTAAAATGCCACTATGCCTGTAACAATATATCTGTACCATTTGTCAAGATTCTCTATATACTACTGCAAAGATTATTGAAACATTTTATGTATTTTTTTTTGGGTGTACACGTCTGGATGCATGGTGAAGTTTGGATGGCATATCTGGCCATGCCACCCCACATTGTTCATTAACCAAAGACAACTGAAAAGAAAAGGATTTGGTCAACACATGGCTTGTTCATCTCTTTGCTTCTCTGCATCTTTGAACAACTTGCCTCACAGATTTCTTCTCTTTTTTTCCCTTCATGGTGAGCCATAGATGCTGCTTGGAGCATGAAGCTCAAACACTGGCTTCCAACATCTTTGTGACATCAAAGGCCCCTATGGTGCAAGTACTCCTGGGTGATGGCATCAAAGGCAAAACCATCAGCTTACCAGTAAAGCCAGTGGTTATGAAGGTCCCCCCTCCCTTGATCAAGGTTGCTGTGAACCCGACCACAGACTGCAATCTCAAGGAGGAATTGTCAGATACCACAATGGAACCTAGAAAGGCTTCACAGGTATGAGGTGTTAAAATCTACTGTGTTCCAAACTCATAAGAGTTTCAGACTATGGTATTATTTGAGAAATTCTTGTCCAAACAGGGATGGTTACACAACCTCTATTTTTCCCGCAAGAATGACAGTTCATTTGGATGTCCGTGCAACTGTGGTCAAGGTCCTGTGAACATGACATGCCATGATTGTGATAAATACCCTGGAATGTGTGAGGAGTGTTTTATTGAGTACCATCGTTTCAATCCCTTGCATTGGCCACGTGTTTGGGACCAGGAGTGGGGGTTTCTTGTCTGCTGTGACATTTCCATTCTCAGGCAGCGAACCTATGCGATCAATATGAGCAGCTGTGAAGGACAATGTTGCAGATTTGGACCTCCACCGTTGCTTTTTCCTTGGTACCCACATCAGCTGTGGGAATCATCTTCATACTCTCTGGCATCAGGCCAGTCTGAAGGAGTTATTTTCACCATAGTAGACTGCAACAGAATCCATTCGACTCATGTCAGGTTCTGCTGGTGTGAAGGGGACCCTAACCAAGTGGAGCAGCTCATGTCACTTGGTCTTTTTCCAGCAACTCTGGACTGCCCAGAGATGGCGTTCACATTTCATGTGCTTAAGCAGTTCCAAATTGCATGTCTTCAAGGCAAAATATCCTGCTACAACTTCATGGACTCTTTGATGTGCCTCACAGATGGTGCTTTTCCCTTTGATGTTGTGGTAAGTCTTCAGTGTGATTCTGATCAGCTTGTAACTGATGAATGAGTAGGACATCTCCTCGCAATTTTGGATGGTGGAATGTGTCTGGGAGGTAATGGCTACTGAGAGGCACACTGGCCAGGCCTATGGGATTAATGCATACTTTCTGCATCGCTGTCCTGGAAGTGTCATCATGCACTGCTTATGCTGCTCTGAGCCGGGGTTCAACATGAGACCAGGCTGGCAAACAACTCCAGATCACCTTTCATAAGTCTCGACCACCCTGACATTGATATGTTGAGCACTGAAAGATCCCATAGACATCTCACTATGGAATACCTCACTGGAGATGGTAACTTCCATGCCTATCGCTTCAACAAGACAGAGAAGAACACAGATTCAGAAAGCAGATCGGGCCTCAACGGTAATGGATACTTTCCCTCAGCTGAACAATTCAAATCTGTTTGGAATAAAGTTCACAATACAGTCGCTGATGTATGTGAATACGTCAAGTAGGAGAACATGGTACTGACGAACTTGCCCAGAAATTGTTATACAACTATTTAAACACAGTTAACAGTCAAGATGTCTCAAAGTTCTTTGGGCTGGATTATACTGGAGTTGTGGTGGTGCTTTGTTCACATGTCCTATACCAGTCCATAGTCAATCTCAAGGGAGGAGAAAAGTATGTTTCTGTTCTGGTCATCGTGGTGTCAGCCTGATCTCTCACTGTAGATATGGTTTAATGGACCTGGCACTCGCCATGGCAAAAGAAATGCTCAATCACAATCACCCAGAAGGTTACAAGGCTCTGCCATCGGTCTTCTCATATGATTATGCATGCCAGTACTTGATAAATCTTCTTGAGTGATTTAATCAAGACTATCCTCATCTGGCCGAAGAGATGAAAGGCTTGTGTTTCGCAATTCCTTTTGTACATGTACACAATCACAAGGATGATTGTACCTACCTTTTCGCATGCATTTACCTCGTCTGTCTCACTCATTTTCATGGTGAAACTGCCGAGCATGTATGGCTGGAGCTGAATGCCTTGTGCAGGCAGTTGTCACAGATGAACTGTGGTCCACGTGAGGAGTTGATAATCACACATTCAAGTTACTGGAATCACAAGAAAATCATGGGAATGTGTAAGTGGATCTTGATTCTGGAATGATTTACTGTTGATGTTCATTAGTTTCACAGCTGATTGCAAACCTGCTTACAGCACTGGACAACCTTGTTGAGAAGCATGCACACCATCTGAATTTGTTGAAAACACATGCAGGCAAAGTCATTGAGTGGCAGAAGCTGGACTGTCATCCTCAGATGAAGGACAACAAGCTTATCACTAGCATGTATTGACATGAGCCTACCAAATGTGAGTGAATCTCCTACCCTGGCTGCAGCATGGTTTAATCTACATGACTGGGCAGTACCCACCAAGCAACAAATCATGGCACTGCTTCTCATGCATGAGAGTGAAGATCGGAAACGTGCAACTGCCAGGGCTCAGGGACTCAACAGTGTTGCTCAGTTCCTGTTCAACAGCATTGATCTCAAATGTGTACAGTGAGAAATACATTCTCTTCCTATTTGAAAGTCCTACTAATGCTGTATGGCTCTAGGCATCTGATCAAAGAGAACATGTGTATTCACAAGGACTTTTTCGCAGACCGCTCGATGGACCAAATTGAGAAACGACATGAGAAGCTGTTGGACCGGCTCAAAGCACATTGACGTGCCCAAAAGCAACTCATGCCTGCTGTCTATGCTCACTACACTGACTGTAAACTGAAGAACACTGAAGACAATGAAACAACAATACTTCCAGAAGATGTCCCTTTGTATCTTCCATCAAGCTTTACTGCTGTACAGTGTGCAAGGTTCAATATAGTGCCCTTGGGGGTGACTGAAGGAAAATTGTGGGAAGCAGTGGCCTATGATGCGATAGTGTCTATTCAAAACACTGTCAAGGATGTTGCTGTTGCAAAGCAAAATAATCAGGCACACAGTCACTCTCAGGTGACACATACACACTATCACAAGGTCATTTGTGATGCAGAGCGAAAGCAGAACAGCAGAACAGCAACCTACCATGCTGCACATTCTGCAATGGTTGCCCTTGGTGTCATTGAAGATGATGACAAGATCTTTCAGCCCATTTAAGACAAAGATCTTTTCTGCAAGGATACATCTATGAAACGGAATATTGGAGACATGTATCGGAATGATGGACGACTCCAGGGCATGCCAGTACCAGATGTATCTTAGATAGAGAATGTCAGTACACAAGGTACTAAATGCAAACATGGGTGATAATATGGTGTTGCTGCTTTTCCATATAGTGACCTATTTTTGTCCGGTCATGATGCAAGCACCCAAGATGTCCATGATCTTGATGTCAGTACCAAGAAGAAGTTGAGGAAGTCACGGAAGGGTAGGGGAAAGCTCAAGCAACAGGTAACAAAGTCGGAAGAATCTTTGCTGTTGGATAAAGAACCAGGTCAGTCCAATGGAACAAGTCAATTCATTTGGCTTACTAGATATTTGCAGGTCAACAGGAGACAGGGAAGTTTAGGGGTAAGAACAAATGGACAGAGGCAGAGGTGAAAGCTTGGGAAGAAGAAGGTACAAGTGTCTAAGTGTCCAATCTGTTCATTATAGTGACCAATATACCCATAGGTAATCATATGCAGTGGTTCCGTGCTGAGGCAGACATGCAACGGTGGCAGGAGCAGTGGGAGCTGCATCAGGCAGAGCTTGATCACCTTCTTTTTGCCTTAGACTATATGAAGACTGTCTGGAAAAACATTGCTAATCAGTACTCAGATTGATGAGGATACTCTGAAGCCGCGTGACAAAAGCAGGCTATGTATAGCAAAATGGAGGCCATTGCAAAAGTCCAAATGGTTGATGCTGGATATGCACATCTTCTGGCATTGCCAAAAGATGAGCCTTTCTGGCACCATATTGATAGGGAGCGACAGGATTTAGATGCTGCCATCGACAGGGTGCTGAGAAAAACTGCATTGATGGCCTTGGTTGGTGATTCCATACTTCCAGATACTTAATCAAATGAGTTTTAATTGCTTTGTTTTAAGTACTTCATCAATGCTATTTAATCACTATTGTTTAATCAGAATATGATGATGACATGGTGAGTGCACCTGATTGTATCAAAGGGTGGTTAAACATTGTGTTTAACCAGCCCTGTGATTGGAACCTGGGTTATATTAATCAAAACTCATGGAACTTACCTGAGACTTTCTTCTCCCTGTTCTTTGTCACATCTTCCTTCAGCCACCTGACATGGTGTGACTTCCGGGTTGTGTTCATATAGATAGGCTAGGCCATTTTGATTCTGAGGATGGAAGGTGGTAGGTATGGAGTGAACAACCATGCTCCAGGTTCACACTACTAGGACTGCTCTCAGGGCGAGCTTGGGGATCCACACATTAGATGATTGGAGCAGCTCATGATCATCATCCTCCGAGTAGACAAAAACTTTCATTCTTGTCTTACTCATGAACTGCACCCCAACAATAGTCATCTGTTCAAGTGATGGCATTCTGCATCCACGAACAACTTCCTGCATACACAACAAAAGTTGATGAGGGGTGATTCCCGCTAGGTGAGAAATATTGAAATATTGCATGCACCACTCAGTGAGATAACAATGTGGTGGTGTTTGGGCTTCAGTGGGGGAGTGGTGAGCTCATGGATGTGAGGTGTTCCTTGTACATGGTTTTCTCATGGTTTTGCTAATGGTGGATGGATTGTATGCTGCTTTGGCTGGTTGGCCTGCCCTCCCCCCTAGTCCAATTGCTGACAATATGTGCCTCTCCATCATCTGTAATTGGTCTGCAACCATGTCTGCCCCCACCCCATCCCATTTCCTGCTTGTGCCTCTGTCCTGTCCACCTCCCATCACCAGTGTCACTAGCTGCATCTCACAAAGATCTATGAGAGCTGCCATTGCCTCTGCTCTTAGCTTGTATTTGTTCTTGGTCCTTGTCGAAGCCAGGAGGACATCTCGAAAGGCTGTTATTGATCCTAGCATTGAGGTTCCCAGTTCTTGTACTGTGATCTGGCTGGCTATTTTGGCCGGTGCTGTGTCTAGGGTGTCACCCATTGTGTAGTCTTGGAAAGTTGTACTTGGTAGGCTAGAGCTCAAAGGCTGGTTAGCCAGGGGGGATTTAGGATGGGTTGATGTACTTTCTCTCGCTTGTGAGGGTGGGAGGGATGAGCTCTTGGTGGGTGTTGATACATTTCTTGGCATGAATTGAGTTGGCTGGGGTCATGGTGCATATAGATCATTTTTGAGTGTGTTTTTCACAGGATTGGCATTGAGTCTGGTCATTATTGGTGGTGAAAATGTAGAGTATGCTTATCACTTGTAAAAGAATGTATGGAATGAGTAACTATGCTCTATACCCTTCCCTTGATGACTGCCAGCTGTTCCATTGCCTGCTAAATGGGCATGGGAAAGTCAGAGCTAGTGGTGGTGTGAGAACAAGGAGCATTCTATTCTCACTTGTTAAAACCTTATCTGACACCCTTGTATCTATCTTAAATGCCACCTTCAAGTCTCTTCACCACCGCATTACACAAACCATTGATTCTAACCATGTCCCCTTTGTGTACATCTGCTCATTACCCAAGGATCAACAACTCATCTGTTATCACTTTATTCTCTTGGTATTTTTGGTGACATATGGTTGAGAAGCTCCAAGAGAAGTCCAGCTCTGTGCTGCTCTTGCTTCTTATGAGTGTCAAGACCGTGTGGTTATTGCAGGGATAGGATCTGGCAAAACTCTCATAATTGCACTTCTCATTCTGATAGACAATCTGTCTGATGGCATAACAATTACTGTGTCCCCATTAAAACGGCTACAGCTGACTCAAGTGCATATTTTTAATGTCTTCCTATTATCATCAACCAATAAGCTTACAGGCTGATGACTTCATCAATAAATATAAGATAATAACACTAGCTATAAATGATGATACTTCAAAGACTCCTGCATACTGGAATGTAAGCTTTTCTGGGCTTTTCTGAGTTGTCTTCATCTGTGCTGAAATTTCATGTTGACACAGGATATGATTTTCAACTTCAAAACAAACACACCTGGCTCTGTCTGACACTTCATTGTCACAATGGAGCAGATGTTCAAGTCCACAGAAGGGTACCTCACATGCCTCAGCATGGCAGCTGTAATAGCTCCAGTAGCAAGGGTTTTGGTGAGCATCTGGATAGTTGGGTATGACACAGACAGACTAGCATGGCTAAGAATCTCAATCATCTGGTGAGATACACCTGTAGCAGATGCAAAAAGCCCAAGAATGATCTGTGACTTGCTGCAAGCTTGCAAACATAAATGTAGTGCCTGTGCAGTAATGAGCTTACATCCCTGAACAACAAATCAGCAGCAGCAACAGCAATGGGAGGCTAGTATGTACCAGAGCAGGATTGTGTTGCTTATTCTTTTGAGCTGATTTTGCATTTGTCATAGCAGCCTTCAAAACAGTGTTCCATTTGGGCATCCCTTTTCGAGCCCTCTTCATCTCATCCTCAAAAGACCACATAGTAATAAATGATGGCATGACATCTGTTGTAGACATAAAGAAATGCTTCTTTGCCTGTTTGAACTCATCATAAATTGTGTCCGAAACCAGATCAGTCCCCTTATCATCCATCCACTTTTCTACATACCATTGTATCTTTGAATGACCCCAGAATGTGTCAAGAATGCAGAAAAGCTGATGTGAGTCTTCCTGATATAGTCCTTGCTGGAATAATGAGAATTCATCATTGGAGATGAGTGTGCTAATGAAGTTGGTCACAGTGAAAGATATTAAGGCCAGATAGTCAAGCGCAAGCTACACCTTGTCCACAGGTGTCCTTTGTGATGATCTATGGGACTTTTGCAATGATTCTTCAGAATGTCATTGCTTGGTTTCTGCATCAAGATCATCAGATGAAAAATTAGTGTTCCATTGTGAAAGGTTGACAAAATGAATGAACAGTGATGCAATGTAAGCATGCCACTTACTCATCAGACCACTCTGATTGTGTTGTAGTTCATTCAACGTCATGTACTCACATATATGAACATGTTTGTTATGTTCCTATCTTCACCTCTTACCACCATCTTTCTCTCTTTCACCTCACTAGATAGTCAACTATTCTTCTTCTGCTTTGGACAATATAGATCGTTCCTCATACTTCTCATGTGATCACTTGCAGTGGTCTCGCTCTCACACAGAGCGTGGTTACACTTTTTTTTATTTTTACAATCAAACTATGTTACCTCCTCTTGCTTGTGCTGTTTCCCCAAAAATGCCTTCTCGCCTTTAAAGAACAGGATGTCTAGATCAATGTGTTGACCGCCATCCACCTGCCCATTGCCAGCACATCTTCCAGTTCCTGCCAGTCCACCCCTGTGCCCGTTACTCATCTGTCAGGTCAAGTTTGTTCTTTCATACTGAAGTTTGCCTGCTGACTGTTCATACATGATATCAGGCCATGTTGTCCCTTTGCTTGCATCCAGTACCTGCCATTCTCACTCAATATCAGTTTCTCTTGACGTCCCTGACACCATCACTGAAGAAGACAAAAATGCCATGGCACAATCATTGAATCCCAGTGTAGCATTTGCACCAATCCCTGCACTGGCAGCCTTCCCCAGTCTCCAGTCCTCAGTGTCACTTGACGAAAATCTCACCAGTGACAGAACCCCCAAAATTTGCCCCCACATACCTTTTCCCCTGTTAATCCTGCTCCCCCACTGGAAATTACCCCAAAGAATTTGCTTAGACATCTAGTCATCAATGATTCCTCCTCTGACTACTATTCTTCCAGCCCCATACAAACAAAATCCCCTGCCACCATGTCCTCATCATCCACAGATTAAGTTGCTTGTGTCCTGTTGCACAGTGGTCAACAGCCACCTACGATTGGATCGGGACATCTCCATGATCCACAGATGATGGGCTGCTATGCTGATGTCAGCATTGCATACATACACTGACAACAACGGAAATGTGTTGCGCTCCTGGATATCTTGTTGAATTTTGTCGACAGTCTCTCAGAAAATTTAGCTGCAGTCACCTGGTTCAAACAAAACAAACCATGCTTGACCCAGCTCTATTTCCCAAACTTCATGACTGCGTTTCATGATCATTTCCTACCTTCAATGTGAAAGAAGGACCTGGCCAACGAGATCTGGCAAGAGACAATGACACCAGGCACGATATTCATTGACTGGATAGAACACCTTCACAGTTGAAATGGATTACTTGCTAGCTATCTGGAATTCATCACTGATGACATTTTGCTGTCTAATCTATGTGGCTGAATCTCGAAACCTCTCTAGGATGTCATACACAACATCCAGGATATCAGAGAGTGCAATGACCTTGATACTTGGACCAAACTTGTTCTGGTACAGGATGATGAACTTTGCTGCAAGTGTAAAGAGCTTGAAGACATGGTCAAAGCCACAATGGCTGCACGCAACAAATGTGTACATGTAGCTGAACCCATTCCTGCAATTTTGACTCTGACCACCACTACCACTACTGCCAGCAGCTCCAGCTTGTCCTACAATCCCCCACCTCAACATCGCATGAACTCGGCACCCCCTGCCAGTTCTTCTTCGAACACACCATACCCCTACAGATACCAGAGCTGTCTTGAACCCGATGAGTGTGCAACACTTGCAGCGAACAACAGTTGTTTTGCTTGTAGGGATATCAACATCCCCAAGGCTGAACAAGGCTACATGAAGTGTAAAGGATGCCTGCCACCTGCAGAAGGCTATGAAGGCTGTACACCCAAATAGGTCATCTGTTGCTGTGCTGACAAGGCAAAAGGCATTCCCCTGTTCACCATTGCTGTCGTCATAAACAACACAACAGCTGCACCTGCACCTGTCCCAGCACCACAGCCTGCCCCTGCAGCTGCCATACAGGTCCTTGCCACAACTGCCTGGCCTGTAGCAGCTGTGGTACCTGCAAACCAGACTGCAGTACTCAATGCTGCCAATGCAGATGGAACTGAGGCAGATGCCAACTTGTCCATTGACTCTGATGCTGTGAATAAATGTTCACCTGTGCCATTCGCAGTTCCACATCTCCTATGGAACTGCACAGTCGATGACCATAATTCTGGTACCAGTAATGCCTGTGCTAATGTGACTGCTTTAGTAGATGATGGTGCCCACCTGGTATTGATTCACCTGCAACTTGTAGATCACCTGAACCTGAAACATTACCCGCTACCTGAGCCTATAGATATTGGGGTTGCCGTATCTGACTCCCCTTCTCCCACTTGCAGATTGACAGAATGGGTTAAACTTAAACCACATGACATTTCCAACACATGGTCTTCCTGCACTGTACATGCTATAATTGCACCTGGCTTATGTTCTGACATAATACTCAGTCTTCCCTTCCTCAAAACGAACCACATCATTATTGATCATCATTCCTGTACCATTGTCGCCAAAGAAGCAAATTTCAATCTTTTACACTCTCAGGCACTGGTCCCTCACCCAGATCCCATACCCTTTGCTGCTATTTGAACCCAGAAGGCAAGGAGCAACCACACTGATTCCCAAGCATTGCCCTTCTATCACCTATCATCAGACGATATGTCCTTAGCTGTTTTAATTGACCCCACATATGAAAAATTGTGTAATTCTGATGTAATAGCTTCACTTCACATGAATATTGAACACTTAGCTTTCCTAGAGTGTCTAAAAGCCTTGCACAATGAGATTAAGGAAAAATATAAAGATGTATTCCAACCGTTACCACACGCAGCGACATTACCAACACACACTACATGCAAGATTAAACTGAAGAATGCAGATAAGATTATCATGTCTAGGTCTTATTCATGCCCATGTACATTCCACAAGGCATGGCAGACATTTATCAAGAAGAACATTGATGCCAGTTGTATATGCCCATCCTCTTCCCTGTACTCATTGCCTTCATTCCTGATCCTGAAAACAGACAAGACCATATGACCCTGATGGGTAAATGACTTCAGAGCTCTCAATGCAAATATGATCTCAGATCGTTACCCACTACCTCACATTGACGATATTCTAGCAGATGCGGGATGAGGCAAAATTTGGAGCAAACTGGACATGACAGATAGTTTTTTCCATACCAGGATGGATGAAGCAAGTATTCCTTACACTGCGGTGAATACTCCTTTCAGACTCTATGAATGGCTAGTCATGCCACAAGGCATGAAGAATGTGCTGGCGATACACCAGCATTGTGTTAACCATGCATTACAATACCTTATAGGCAAGATCTGTCACATTTACCTGGACAACATAATTATATGGTCTAACTCCATAGAAGAACACATGCTTCATGTACATCAAGTCCTTGATGCACTCCATGCAGATGCTCTATACTGCAACCCAAAGAAATCCGAGTTTTTCCTCCTAGAATTGAGTTTTTTTAGGACACTGCATCTTGCAATGAGGTATCGAGGTTGATGAATCCAAAGTGAGCCATATAAAAGAGTGGCCTTGATCTTTGACAGCCTCTCATGTATGACAGTTCCTGGGTCTGACGAGATACCTCACGTCCTTTCTGCCAAACCTAGTGGATCATACTCAGATACTCTCACCCTTGACCACCAACATTGCAGAGAAAAAGTTTCCAGAATGGATGACAGCTCATCAAACAGCCTTCAATGACATCAAAGACCTTGTATCAAAAAGTGCTTGTTTAACAGTCATTGACCACACAAATCCGGGTGATAATAAGATCTTCCTAACATGCGATGCCAGTGATTTCCATACTGGTGCCATCCTCTCCTGGGGACCCACTTGGGAGACAGAGAAACCGGTGGCCTACAATTTGATGCAACTCACCAGCACCCAATTGAACTACTCTGTACATGAAAAAGAACTCCTAGCCATCATACATGGACTAAAGAAATGGTGTTCTGATCTCCTCGGCTCACATGTTGAAGTATTCATGGACCATCGCACACTAGAAAACTTTGAAGGACAGAAGGACCTATCCCAGAGACAAGCTTGCTGGCTAGAAGTCATGTCCCAGTTTGAAATGACAATTAGCTACATCCATGGAGAAGACAATTGCATCGCAGATGTCCTATCACAACTACCCCCAGACAAAAGCCCTGTGATGGACTCAGACCTGGAAGAAATATCATCATGGAAAGAATGGCTCATGATGAATACCTCCAATTCGATCAACACCACAATTTCTATCTCATCTGATAATAAGATGCTAGACACAATTAAAGCCAGCTACCAACACAATGAATTTTGCAACAAGTTTATTTCTGAAGAATTGATACTGCCAGAAGTAAAAGAAATAAATGGAATTTGGTATATTGGAAATCATTTACTCGTCCCACAGGTAGGCCGATTAGAGAGGATCTCTTTTGCATTGCACACAAAACTCTCGGACATTTTGGAGTGGATAAATCTTATGCGACATTATGAGACTCTTTCTACTGGCTGAACATGAGAAGAGATCTAGAACAATTGTTCATACCCAGATGCATACCTTTCCAGCAGAACAAATCAAGCACAACCAAACCTGCTGGTCTCTTACACCTGTTACCTATGCCAGATGAACGTGGAAATAGCATCACCATGGATTTCATTGGACCTCTCCCAGAAGGCAAGGGTTTTAACTGCCTACTGACAATCACAGACTGCCTGGGTTCAGATATTAGGTTAATTCCCACTAGGACAGACATCACTGCAGAGAAATTGGCAACAATATTCTTTGAAAATTGGTACTGTAAAAACGGATTACCTGCTGACATCGTTTCTGACAGAGACAAGCTCTTCATTTCAAAATTCTGGCATGCGCTGTGCTGCACATCTGTGTGTGCACCAAATTTTGGCTTTCACCTTGATACAGCAACAAGGTGCTAATGCTACAACCACTTTCACTTGCTGCTCCTCCAGTCTCAGCATCTCTACTGTTCAAAGACAGAATTCCTGTGGAATCTGCTCAGGCAGCCCCCCATCTGCTATGTGTCCACCAAGCATTGTGCTATCCACCTGGCCATATGCTATCTGCCATGAAACTGCCCCATTTCACAGGTATTTGATTAGCCTAGGCTCCAGGAGCTGACAGCTATCAACCTGAAGCATCCACACCAGCGGATGGTGGAAGGTTTACCCTTGAGAAGCAGACAAATGGGCTGATGGCAGATAGCCATATATGGCTATTCTCAAACCAAACCAGATGTGGAAGGTGTTGTAGAATCCACTCGACAGTTTTGAAGCAGTTCACTAGCAGATTTCAGCATGTCAGCTCATGTCGGATATTGCCTCTAAAGGATACATTCAGGAATATCGGAGCGGGCAGGTGCGGGAGCAGGGATCTGGACTTGGATCTGCTACTATATAAGCATGCATAATGTACTTAGAAAATCAGTTAATCTCACTTGCTCATAGCACACTAAAGGAATAAATTCCGCTACTCTCCTAAGCATATCTAGCCACCTCTGAGCCTAGCATTGCGAGTGGATTGCAAGGAATTCTCCTTTTTCTCGCTATCTCCACACAACCGCTCTCAGTTCAGCATCCTAAGTGGACGCTTGGACTACTTCTTTCTATTGTATCCACAGATGGAGCAGATTCTATCGGATCCCTTCAGAGCGGGTGGTAACCCTCCTTGCATATACAAAAGATCTTGCAGAAGCAGACATGACTTTCTCTTACCAGAGAGTTTGCTAGCCTTACAGCGCTACATAAACTCACTGGAGTACACCTCAACCTTTCTTCTTCCTTCCACCCCAAAACAGACAGCACATCTGAACATTCCAACAAAATGTTAAACTAAGCTGTATGATACCACATTGAATGGAACCAAAAAGGCTGGGTCCGAGCCATGCCCATGATTCATTTCAACATCATGAACACAGTCAATGCATCTACCAGCTTCTCAGGTTTCCAGCTACGCATGGGCAGATCTCTGAGGATACTTCCACCTTTTGTCCTGGCTAACCTCATAGACAATTTGGAAGCCATGCTGGATGCTGCAAAGATCATTGAACGACTTGCCAACAATATAGCTCAAGCTCACAACAACCTCCTCAAGGCAAAAGTCAACCAAGCTCACCACACGAACAAACATTGTGGCAAAGAGATCAAGTTCGACGTAGGCAACAAGGTCATGCTCAACACCTTCCATTGATGCCGAGACTTCAAAGCCGGAGACAAAAACCGTGTCACTAAGTTCATGCCACACTTCGACAGCCCATATGTGGTGATATATGCTAACCCTACTCTATCCTCTTATACTATAGAGATGCCGAATGCCCCTAATGTCTTCCCAACTTTCCATGCCTCGGAATTGAAACCCTTCATCGACAACAACTCTGTACTTTTCCCTTTGCACAAACATCAACCACCTGGCCCTGTTGTCACTAATGACAGCATCAAGGAATTTTACATCGACAGGATCATTGACCAATGATGCAGAGGTCATGGCCATCAGTACCTTGTACGTTGGACGGGATATGGACCGGAACATGACTGCTGGATCACTGGTAGCTCACTTGATGACTGTGAAGCCCTCAACATTTGGCAGAAGGAAAATGGGTCAGAATAGTTTGCACTGAAGAGACTCTGCGCACGCAGGCTAGAAATGCAACAGTGTCGAAGACACTGATCACACCCACACCCAACGCTACACACACAAACCCTCAAAGTTCTTGGGGGGATATTATGCAATAGAAGCAGATTGAAGCAATACAACTAAACTCTCAGAATATACGATACACATGTATAGCAATAGTGCTCATAGGGTATCTGGATCTCTCTAAGTCCAAAGGCTTTTAATAACAAGAGGGGCAACAGATGTCGCCAGGCCTCAAGGCAAGGTGTACTACAATACACAACTCATTGCCACACACCCGGTGACTACAAGCAACTTAAACACACCCTAAACATGACTCAAAGCTTGTGCTCTAAGCAGAAACCCTTCAAAACACGTCCACTCAAGCCACAGGATTTGAACACACATGCTCAAGCTTCCAAACCGATTGTAGACCCACAGGGTTTGAACCTGTGCCGATCCAGAGAAACAATAACCAAATAAACCCTGCCTGACAAGCCAAAGGGTTTGAACCTCTGCCACTTGCAGAAATGAGAACCCTCAAGCATGCACTAATCAGACCACAGGGTTTCAACCTGTGCCACCCGTAGTGCCACACATTAAAAGAAGGCCTCTGTATGAACACTAACCAGACCAAAGGGTTTGAACCTCTGCTGCCTGTAGTATCTCGCACACAAGAAACACCATCCAACAAGCCAAAGGGTTTGAACCTCTGCCACCTGTAGCACCGCACGTCACAAGAAACCCTCAAAACTCAAGAGCGCATCCGCAATGACACAATATCTCTTATTCTCAGGGTGGAGCGCAAGTCAACCAATCACTCAAGCCATACACAAGTCCTGTGCTAGCTTTCTATGCCTCACGCACTACTCAAGTCACTCAAATGTTATCAATAAAAGGTATATTCTCTCACTCAAAGCTACAAACTAATCCCAAAGCTAGAGCGCTAAGCTGAGGGCTTGCATGCTCCAACAAGGGGGGTCCGAAACTTCTACACAATTACTACACTACGGTATTTATACTATGTGCTCTACCAATTAATACAACCTTAAATAGTAACTCTTGGCTGGCGGAACTTCCTTTCCTGGGTCCCACGCATGTCACCATAATCACGCCATTGCTTGGCACTTACTCAGAGATCCAGCTCAGGGCCAGATTCCAGTCTCTCAGCTGCACGACATCGGTTAGCCGCTGTTGAGGCTGGTGATGGGCACCCGTGAAACTGAGCATGGCCTAGCATGTACACACTAAAACACACACTCAACCTCACAAAACACACACACACACAATCTCCTTAAGTGCGGAGGGGAGCAAGGGATTTTAATTCCTTTTGCACCGACAATATCCCAATTTATCTCAGCGAGCTCTCTAGAATGATGCATGTAACAACATGTTTTTCTCAAGCCGTTCTCAATTTCTAGGTTTCCTTGGAGCTTTTACAAGAGAGCAGGGTGAACCACGCAACCCTCGAGGCAAAATATATTTCAATAGCCGGAACACATGAATACGCAGATCCGCAAATTGACCAAGTTCGGTCAGTGAGCTTGCTAAGTATGGCTCGCCGCTAGACCTAATCTGCGCACACCGCCATCTTCCTCTTAGTTGCTAAACCTGACTCCCAAACTCGTCACGATTAGAGGCCCTCGGCACTCCCAATCAAGTCACAAATTACCCTCAAAAACTGTCCCCACAAGTCCTCACACACAGTGTGCTCGCCCTAACAACAGTGCTGTGAGGTCCAACTGCACACACCTGTCACACTTCATGCAACTGCTAGAACAGCTCAATCTGGCTGATTCCCTTGCAACTACTCAAGACCTACACAGAGGCCGACACAACACAAGTTCTCTTCTTACACTGAACCAGAAAAGGAACAGAGCTCTTCTCTCAGATTTATCTCAGCAAACTCTCAAGATGGTGCAGTGTCACTGTTGCCGAATCTCTTTCTTATCTCAAGTAAACCGAAGTTTTTCTCCAAAAGGTTTCTCTGGTTCTATTTCTCTGTGAGCTCGCTAAACTTGCATTCTAGCTGAGACTCAAAGCTACTAACTCTTACACGTCACAACAAGTCCAGATCCAAACTGAAACTTTATTACTGTACGTGGGGGGTAGGTATCTTGTTTTACTACGTGAAATTCTACCTACTTATACTACGGGGGATTGATTATTACAAACGGTCTTTTAGTAAGTTGATTCCTTTGTCGGCCGATAATTCTTCGTCCAAACTGGCGCAGCACTCTTGGCATAGTGCCACTTGGTCCTCTTTTTAGTAACCTCAAAGGGCTAAGCGATGTCGACGTCACTTGCCCTAGCAGCAGAGTAGCTCGCTGACTTGTACTCAATAGCTGCTTAATCCTTGATCATTGATCACACTTCATATTTGGCTTTTGGTTCTGCTCCGAAGGTGACAGCATCATATTCTAGACTCAGTAACCAAGGAATGCTTCGGATTTCAAGCCCGCTCGCTATTCCCATTGGCCAAAGTCTGTTTCTAGGCCATGCCGGGGGTTCTTTTGATTACCCCATGCGCGATATCTTTTCTCCGGATCTCCAGGGACTATGCGTCATAGGTCACCAACACGTAGTTATCTAAATTAGTCCCTGCCTGCATACAAGCGCATCCCACTGAAGGTTGAGTTCTCTACTGCAGACAGATGTTTGTTCAAGTGAGCTCGCTCTTCGGCCTTATTGTCCTGCATGCCTGTAAGGTACAGTGCAATGACAAAGTCCTTATGTTTTACTTCTGTTGCTTCTTTTTCTATCATAGAGCTGTCAACCTCGGTGACCTTGCTTCTTCGCATGTCATTTGCATTGTTAGTCTGCTCTCTGTGCTTCTGCTTTGCTAACGTGTAAGGTATGTGGATTTTGCAAAATTACACCCTTAGACACGCTGCAGGCATGACACCGCGCTATACACGTGTACTGACATCACCTAGTATCTCCTCGGAGTTGTAGCCTAGCGTGCAACTCGTCTTATGGTAATAATATCTTCTAATGATTTCCATGGTCTTCTAGGACCACTAGTTTCTAGTCTAGGCCTCATGCGCATCAGCCGAAGTCAGAGACATCAGTCTTACTTCAATTCTACACATTCTGAGGTCTAGAGCGCTAGCTCCTGGCATGGCAGTGCCTTGCACATCATAGATCAAGGTTGTGCAAAGTATCAATTATCTCCTGAGCTTTGCTAGTTCTATTCTTAGTGCGCATCTTCTATGCATTATCAGCATATTCAGTGTCAAGTGCTGGGGCTTTAGACTTAGCATGACCCTTCTGGTATCACTCTACAGTTAAGCCATGCACTCCACCGAACATCACTCAAGGTATTGCATTGCCTGCACTTAGGACATTGCGCTCTAAGGTATATCTCATTTCCTCGGTATCTAGGTTTTATAAAATGTATGTATTGATACATTTCACAAAATTACACGTGTGAACACTTTTCAAGTGTGTCAGCGTGGTAGCTTTTTCCCACTGGATTTTGACACACCCACAGGTTGATGCTGATTCCTTTTACTTTTTTTTTCTTTCTTCTCTCTCTCTTTCTTTCACTGGACCAGACTCTTTTTTAGACTTGGGGAGAGTGTAAGCATGCTGCTTACTAAACATCACTTACTCATCAGATCACTCTGATTGCGTTGTAGTTCATTTGATGTCATGTACTCACATATATGGACATGTTTGTTATGTTCCTACCTTCACCTCTTACCACCACCTTCCTCCCTTTCACCTCACTAGATAGTCTACTATCCTTCTTCTGCTTTGGACAATATATGTCATTCCTCATACTTCTCATGTGGTCGCTTGCAGAGGTCTCGCTCTCACACAGAGCATGGTTACATGCAAGAATGGTTGGATCATTGAGAATACCATCAGAAGGTGAGTAATTGTTGACTGTATGCGATGATAGTCCATCATTAGGAAGCTTGAGCATAGAGAAGAAAGGAGAAAGAGGACTGGGCAGTTCAGAAGAGACATGGTCTACAGCATGAGTAACAAGAGAGAGTATCAGAGTTTCCATTGGATGTGGTGGTAAAGTGTCAGCAGAAAAGAGAAGTGAGCAAGACATGTCAGGCATGGCATAACTGCCATCAAAAATTGGTACAGGAATTGGGTGTGAGGGAGTTTCAGGTGTCTGCAACCCAAAGGCTGGAATAGTGAGAGTACTAGGATTCTGGGAGGTGCTGGGGGTGGAGACTGAAAACAAGGCTACTGGATTGTGCTCTTTCTGTCTCTTTCTTGGCTTTGCAGCTACAGATTTCAATGCAGCTGCCTTCTTGGGCTTTGGATTGAGGATAAACTGGGTTGATGAGCTGGCAGCTGTTAGTGTTACTGAGGATGAATTGGGAGTATAAAAGACATGTGTAGAGCAAAGAGATTTGTCTGGTAATGAATTCAATTGCTGGATCATGGCTAACAAAATGTACAAAGCAAAGTCATGTCAAGCACATCGAGATTGGTGTGATCACCACCAAAACCCCAATATGGTAATGACTCAAATGGCCTTTTTGGGCCTCAGCAAATGCCTAACTATGTCACCTATGAATTAAAAGTCAGCTTTACAAGTCCTCTACATCAATGCTTGCTCATTGTAGGGGACCAGTCACAGGTCTAATGACAGCCACATTTTAAACTTGAACAGATACTTTGGTATTGGCAATGCATCTTCATTGTGTTGGCTTCATGCTTGACCCCAAACAGGAAACCTCAAGTGATATGCATCTAGGTTTTGCAACATAACAGCACCGTTCCAGCCATTCACCATAAAAGAGATAATACCCACTTCAAGAACTAGGAATAGCCCCCCATCTTTATAGAAATTCAGAGTAAGATTTTAGTTCTGCAGTGCATACTTGCATAATTACTGCTTGAAAAGGACCATGATGATAATTCCAGCACTTCACCACATCAAAACTTTTTTCTTTCAACACATGTTTTGCAGTTCTTGACTCAACTACTTTGGAAACACTAAAACTCAAGGTGATACATATGTAAGCACTCATGAAAGACTGTGACTATGTGGAACCAATGTTGCACTCGCTCATGTGTCAAATCCTACTATTTTATTGGTCTACCACCCACAATATCCTTACTACCTATCCCGGATGGGCGGCCTGTCAACAAGTACCAATGATTTCAAATATGAAATCATCAAGGGTTACCTTCAGACCGCCTACTCAGTGTTCCCACCTTACCTCTGGGATGTTATCTTGGACTGGCTTCTCGAACTGTACTCTAACAATTTGTCCTTGGGCTCACTGTATGACACTAGAAATCCTTGAGCTTGCCTGCAGTATGGCATCTATGAGTTAGGGGTGTCCTTCTTCCCAATAATTCTACACACTGATCTATTTCAGCTAGAAACTTGACCTTTGAAGCTCAATGTTGGACATGGACACAGACTGCTGTGCCTGCCAGCATGAAAGCCTATGGATTCCAATTTGCAGGGAATTCATCATCATGCTTGCCTGAGCAGGGGGGTGGGTATTTCCATTCCTAAATTCATTTCATCCAACTGATACTAACATATTTGCCTGTTACTCATATGGCCAATATAGAATTCATCTCTGGACAACTGTTTTCTTCCAGCAAGTCTGCTTCAACAATGTTGTTGGCTGAGATGATAATGTATTTCATTTGCCAAACCTTGGATCCCAATGATGGCTCAGGGATGTCTTGTGAGTAGTTCTCATTCTGTTGCCAGTCAAATGCTTGTTGATCATCTTTGATGCCTCATAAGACAATACAAATATGGTACAGGATGACTACTGGAAGGACATGATTGAGCTCCTTACAGTAGAGATAACGCCAACGCTTTTCACCAATAAGGCAAGTGCATCTATCGATCTGTAGCTTCCTCTTGCTAGTTTTGTTACCAAAAACTTCCTCTTTGAGGAATTCATCTACTGAAGGCCTGTTTGTTTTCAAGCATGCTGATGCTCCCTTGTTGCCATGCTATGTGCAGATTACTTTGTGGTCATTTTTCCTTTCAATCTGTGATGAACATGTACTCGGTTGTCTCAGACTATGCAGTGGTCTTACTTGAACCTCAACAATGACAGAAAGAGGATTCTCTTCCAGCGCTTTCCCCCCATATTCTACACCATCTTCTACTTCACCACACTGCCAGAATACTCCAACAATCCTATTAATGGCATGTACATCTTCCCTGCATGGAGTGCAATGACCATCACATGCCTTCTTAATGACCTCAAGTATAATTTCCCCTTTCTCCTATGAGGCCTCGGACCCATGCATGTTGAACGGGCCAAATACCGTAAATTTTACTTGGCTGAGGAGCATGAATACCTGGTGGTGACCATGAAGGAATCCTCAGGAGCCTGGCAGAGAGGGTACCTCTTAGTAGACAGGCTCAATGACAGCTCTCTTCATCTGATTGGCAACAGATCCAAAAGAGAAGACCCTCCCAAGACCCATTACTGTTGAGGACTTTGTGGTCCTCCAGACCATTTCGAGTAACACACTGCTGCACAGAGCCACTTTACAGAGCTATCAGTTTGCATACACAATTTGGAAGATTCTCGAGATGGAGACAGAGGCGCACATGGACTGGACCAGCTATGCTGTATGCCAGGGCTATCAGTTTGGGAAGAATTTGGCTGTAGGGGGAGATGAGACACCAGAGAAGATAAAGTTACAGCAGTGGGAAGAAGCAAAGGTTGCCATGGGACAGGAGTTTGATGCTTCACTCAGGGTGAGCCTGACCATCATTCTCCAGAAGAGTAGACCTTACTTCAATAATCCAGTTGTGGCATATGAGCCTGCCATAATTGGAAGAAGAGCAGAGGATGCTAAAACGAGAGATCTAGCACCATTCTGGGAGATGACCATTCATATTGAGGCCTCTAATTCAGGTTTCTGCAACTGCCATACCATTTTCCATACAGCTCTACTCTCTTGGACACAGACAGGATAGTCCATGTAGAAGGGTTGCACATTTCACACCTAATCTCTCTACAATAGCAGGAGTGAACATATGTTTTGCAGACATACGGAGCACCCACAGGGAGACAAAGCCTATATGAGTGGGGAGGCTTTCTCTTTCATTTACTCTCATTTGGATGCAATTTCATGTTTGCTCGGATTTCTTTCTTTATGACCGCTCTGATTACAGTGTGCCAGCATGCGGCTCTTTGCCATTATATGAGTGAGTACTGTTCTTCTCACTTGATCCTTGCGGTACAAAGACTAGTGCATATTGGAACTTCCACATGTTAATAAAGACAAATTATGAGTCTCCTCAGAATGTTAATGGTCTATGTAGGAGATGTGAATTTCCTTAGGACTGGGTAGCTATATCACTTCTTGATTTCTATTTACCTACAATTTCAGATAGCTACGTATGCACTGCTTTTGGCCTTTTTTGATCTTTACCTTTGATTTTTACCTTGATGTCACATTGACACACTCTGCAAGCATTTATGCATGTAATTTTGCAATTACTACCAATGAATACATGTTACAATGTCCAGATACTAAAGCATGGAGAAATACAACAGAGTGCAGTGATTATAATGCCAGTAATAAGATTACCTGAGTAAAGCTGGGTGGAGTGCATGACTTAACCTAAGAATGGTACTGGAAAAGCTGCACTAGGTATAAAGTCCCAGTGCTTGACACTAAGTGCTCTGACAGGGCATAGCACATGCACACTAAGAATAGAGCAGGACACGCTTGTGAGATAATTAAAACTTCACGCAACATTGATCTATGATGCACAAGGCCCAGCAGGCCCAGAACTTAGAGCTCTAGACTTTGTGATGTCAGAACTCAAGTAAATCCAAAGTTTCTGACTTCAGCCAAAGTGTGTGAGGTCTAGATAAGAAGCTTGTTGCCTTCACTACAATAGAATTCCCCCAGAGAATATTATAAAGCAAAATAAGAGTCGCACATGAGGCTGCAACTCCAAGGAGATAGCAACTGACATCAGTACACATGTAATAGCGTGGTTAACCTGTTATGATTTTTCCTTATCTAATCTTCAGCACCTATCTTATCTTCGGCGCTTCGCTTATCTCATCTTATCTAGCAGCTATCCAGACCAGCTACCCGCCTGTATCATACAACTCTCTATTTTTCCACTTAACACGTTTACACCGCACAACATCCAAACCATGTATTCAGACTCCGACTCGTAGTACTTAAGGTATCATACACTTGTACATAAATTCCCTTAGCTTTGAGCTAAGTTTATACATACCGGATTCTACCTCTCCATCTTCACGACTAAACATTATAACTGCTCGCGACAGCAACAATGCAGACTTTGGGTGACTGTATGAATGCGATACAGCCCTTACGTCCTGCTAGTTTGTTATCCATGAGTCCGGGCATAACAATTAGCTCAAAGCTTTTCACAATGTCCTCTACGCTAGCCGAGGGACGTCCCCAAACCAATGAACGACACCCCACGGACGACATTATCACTTTCATACTCTTACAACTCGTCCTTTTCCAAATCGCCACCCTCCTAGCCGACATCGCAAATCATCGGCTCTTCGAGAGGCGTAGATGAACAGAGCAGTTCTAGCTGTCCTGATTATCACCATACTCGTCGTCCTTGCCTTCATTGCATTCCTTTGTGTCATCACGAATGCCTCCGAGGAAGTAGAAGAGATACCTCTCCTCCCTCACCACTACGTCCTGAACCGAACTCTACGACCCGAACCCTCTATCACCATTCACGACGGCATACCTTTTGAAACTCTGCCACTGTCTCCGACCGAAGAAGACAAAGTTCTTTTCGACAATCTCACCGTCCTCCTCTTTGAACTCATCATCACAGTTTACAGAGAACACCTCCGCCTCCATCACCACTCCTGTCAATGAACCCTGACCTGACCAGCCTCCAACTGATTAGCTTAGGCATAGCCGTTGCTATTGCCACGACCTTCACCACCATCCTAATCCTCACGCTCGTATACGCAGAGGAAATCTGTAGACACCTACAACAACTGGGACTCCTCCGAGGAAGGAGAGTCCCAAGAACCGACTTCCGAACCACCCCTTTCTCTGCCCACTATGTCGTCCCCTGATTCAAACAGTGACGACCAATGATCCGTGTGGATCTGGCATCTGGTCACCCAACAACCACGACCCGTTCCATTCACAGGCAAACGGTCATGATTCGGAGTACCTCCTCCGACGAATACTTCTCGAGTCGGGAGGACATCCTGCGAAACGATACCCCGGGGCCCAGCCAGAGACGCAGCTCCCCAGTACCCGAGCCTGTTGACCCGGGCACCTCGGCGTGGCACATACGGAGTGCCCAGGCCGCAGACCCATGGGGCGAGGCTACGAATGTTAGCACTGATAATGACCCCAACTACCCCACGGGATCTTGGAATCCCAGGGATAGAGAGCGAGCTCTCGCTCAGATCGAGTGGGATCAGCCCATCCCTGTCCTCGACAACGACGATCTCCAACCCGAACAGATTGATGCCTTGCCACCCTACTTTGCCAGGGAGGCACTGGCCATCCCCAGGACTCGATTTGGGCACCACTCGCCCGCCTACGACACCTGTGTCCCAGACCCGTTCGCCGGCCTTCAGCGAAACACGATACCCTTCCCGAGAAGGAGCAGAGTCCCGCCTGTCCCATACAGACAGTGGCCTGACAAGTCCGATACCAGTGACAGCTCCAACGAGTCCGATTGAGGACAACGAGAGCAGCAAGGCACCAACGCCGCTGGTGCTTGGCTCAAGGAATCCGTTCCTTGCCTCGATCATAGCACTCCGACAGACCCCTTCAACACGGAGGGACCCGACTATGAGTGGAATACACTCGAACAGATTGACCAAGAAATCCTCGGTCCAGAGCGAGTCGAGGCGTGGGAGCTTCAACAAATGAACGTTGAGGCCAGGACAGACTGGCAACACCAGGGAACGTGAGAAGACATGGAGTACTTCCTCGCCACCAACAGGGGAGCACCTTTCCACTTTGGTACCCCCACAGATGGGGAACTTATGGCAAGGGTCCACGCCAACCGCAACCAGGAGCTATACCACTCCCACCCTGGTCGAAGATGCCCAGACTTACAGGCATGAACAGCAGAGGAACACTGGATCCTTGTCGGCAGACTCACCTCCCTCGCAAGGAGGCTGGACGAATGACTCCATCGGGGTGACAATCCCTGAGGAGTTCGACTATGACTGGGACTCCGTTTTCCCAGGATATAGACCCGAAGACACGGGCTGGGAGGATCCCCAGCCATTAGCAGACTCGCCGCCAAACCCCTGACGCCCCGGGTATTACGCAGGGCCAACGACCAGCAGGCTCATCGCAGGAGCAGGAACAGAAGAACAGATGGGGGACATAGAGGATCTGTGGGGGACTGGCACACCGAATCAGCCACCGGCCCAACCACCGGTACCACTGGCTCAACCCCCACCCCAGGATAGGACGGATCAATTGATCCAACAGGTGGCTCTCCTTCGGGATGAGAACCTGCATCTGCAAGGAGACGTTGCCAACTTGTGACAGCACCACCAGTTCAGAGGGGTGTCGTCACTCATGGTGGTCTTTGCGACCTCCCTCTTTGTCAAGCGCGCCAAACACTGGTGGACCCACTGATGCGAAGACTTCTGGACCACCGACCATCGGGATCCCGCCGGTCCATGCTACCGATATCCACACTGGGACAACTTCGTCCACAAATTCAAGACGATGTTCTGGGACCCAGCAGTCGAAGAGGTCCACGAGAAGCAGATGAAGGAGATGAAGATGGGTAGCGATCCTGCTACCATCTTCTTCCAAAGGTTGGAGCACGAGGCCAAGTTGGCAGGACAGCGCGATGACACGGACTGCTGCGGATCGATGGTTGCCGCGGTACGACAGGGAGTCCCCTGGTTGTTCACGTCGATCATCTCCAGTATTAGGGTTGGCATTCCCCAGATGTACGATGAATGGAAGGAGAAGATCCTTGTCATGTATGAGGAACGACAATGGGATCGTGCCTACAACGAGGCCCATGGCATTGGTCAGCGCGATCGAGGCAATGACAAGTGACCAGGGGGACAGAAGCAAATTACTGCCACCAGCAGTTCGAAGAACACTGCAGGTGGTGTGACAAGTTCCTCTGGCGGAGAAAAGACCCACGACGTGCAAGGCCGATGGCACTCGGTAGCAACGAAGATGTACGGAGGGGCAGGACAGCCCATGGACATAGACGTGAGGAACGAGAAGAAGCAGAAGCAGCGCAATGAAGGGCGTTGCTTCAAGTGCGACGAGCGGGGGCATCTGAGTAGAGATTGCCCCACCAAGAAGGTAGCAGTACATGCTGTCGAGGCGGTTCCAATGGAACCACTTGGCGAGAACACTAAGATTGAGGCGGTAAAAGAGTAGGTCATCGAGCGCCCGATTCCACTGCGACGACCAAGGACTTACATACTGGTGAACTCTCCTCTTCTGTCGGCTGGTCTGACACTTTTATATCGCATACAGACATTTTACCTATTGTGCATTCGAATATACCCCCGCCCCACGTTTCAGGGCAGGCTTTTACGACTTCCACCCGACCACCACCAGTATTAGAATCGAACAACCGATATAGTATCCTTCCAATTGAAGATACTAACGACTTTTCCGTAGAAACCGACGACCAGGTTGTCAGAGCCCCGCCAAAACTGACTAAACATCCGGCGAGTAACTCATTGCAAGCAAAAGCATCAAATGAAAAGACGACCACCATATCGTCACCCATCTTAACGATGACGCACCAGTTGAGGCCTCCCCTCAGGGAGTTTCAAGCCGCAGTGACGAATGCCCGATCGGATGGGGCAGAGCGAGCGCTTGGCATGGACTCTGACGAAGCGGCCTTGCTCATTGGCAAGGTACCTCCACGGGGCTCCAGCTGCGCTGCGAGTTCAGAAGGAATAGCCAGAGGTGGCAAAACTTCCCCTGGTATGGAGCGGATCGCGAGGACATCGAAGTGTAAATCTCCTGGCAACGCGGAGGCTTCGATGAAGACATTCCCTTCCCGTGACCAGTCACGGGGTCTGCACCCCCAGAAGCATGAACTTCTGACGACCGAAGGGAGATCGGGAACCATGAACATAACGAGGGACCCTATGGAGGCACAAGCCTCCTACGAGGGCCAGGGGGTCAGTGACCAGGCTGGTAAGTCCGTTCATTTGGCACAAGTCAAGTCTAGCGTCTCTGCACGTATTAGCGGCCAAGATCAGGATGACGCCCCTCGGGAACGCACCTCAGGTTCCCTACCCGTGACTGGAGAGGACAACAAGAAGACCCGCTACTCTGTCGGCACTTGTGCCCGACAAACGACAGAGGAAAGGACTGCCACAGGGAAGGAAGCTGCTAGCGCCCAGGCAGTAAAGAGGGGGCATATGGTAACTATGATTGAAGTTCCCGACCCCGATGACAACACCGCTTACCGACAATGGCTTAAAAAGGGAAGTCCCATAGTAAGCCCGAAGCGGAACATAATCCCGCTCCCAACACCGCCCAAATCACCAACGAAAACGACCAGCCCACTCCCTAACGAGGGGGTGGGCCCGACTTACGTTAGGAACAACGAGGTGACCTCACCGATGGTAGCTACGCCCTCTGCGGCTAGTGCAAAGGTTCGAGAGGCCCCTCATCAATGGATGCGACCCTTTGAGGTCGATTGGACACTCCGCGCTGTTTGTGAAGCGCGAAATGACAACGCCGCCCATGCCGCCCTTGCAGTATGGATTCACAAAGACAAAGGCGCTGAGATGACAAACGAACTCCTCGCAGAGCTCAGACTCGGAGGAGAGAACGCTAGGGAACGACTCTACGAGCTACGTAACCCACCGGTTATTGTTCACAGTCAGGAGAGTTTGAAGAACAACTTCCTCATCGACATCGTCCTAGACCCCATCACCGGAACGAAGACTCTGAGCACCAAGGGCCTTCTAGACAGCGGCTGCACGAGCAGCACCATCAACCGAAGCTTCGTCGAAAAGCACCACCTCGAGACGTGCAGGATCAACATACCGATCCCTGTCTACAACGCCGATGGAACCCACAATGCAGGCGGGGACATCACCGAATACGTCGAAACCTGAATGATGATCAAGGGACATGCAGAACACATTGACCTCGCCATCACGAACCTAGGAAAGAAAGACATCTACCTAGGACACAACTGGCTGAAGCGTCATAACCCTTCAGTCAACTGGAAGATGCAGTCGATCCTATTTGGCCGATGCTCTTGCGCAGGCAATGCATTCAGTCTGCCCGACTCCAATCCAGACGACAAATGGGATGAAGAACTCGAAGAAGGCAATACGATCCTCGCCGTCCGCATGGAGGAAGAACTTGTAATACGAGCCATGCACCATGCAAACAAACTGGCCGCCACGGCCAACGCTGAGAAGCCAAAGAAGAGCTTTGCCGAGATGGTACCCGAGCACTATCACTCCTTCCATGACTTGTTCTCAAAAGAGAACTTCAACGAACTACCCGAACAAAAGCCTTGGGATCACACCATCGAGCTTACTCCCAACATGAAGTCGACCCTCGATTGCAAGGTATATCCTTTGAATCAAAATGAGCAGGAACAGCTCGACACGTTCCTCAACGAGAACTTAGAGTCGGGACATATTCGTCCCTCAAAGTCACCATTCACCTCCCCTTTCTTCTTCGTCAAGAAAAAGGACGGCACGTTATGACCAGTCCAAGACTACCGGAAGCTCAATGAGATGACGATTAAAAATTGTTATCCGCTTCCGCTCATCTCAGAACTCATCGACAAGCTTCAGGGAGCCAAGTACTTCACCAAGCTTGACGTTCATTGGGGTTACAACAACGTCAGGATCAAGGAGGGGGATGAAGAGAAGGCCGCCTTCCGCACGAATCGGGGCTTATACAAGCCCACCGTCATGTTCTTCGGACTCACCAATTCGCCCACCATGTTCCAATGGATGATGAACGACATCTTCCGCGACTTAATTGGAGAAGGGAAAGTCACCATCTACCTGGATGACATCCTAATCTTCTTGAAAGACTTGAAGGAACACCAACAGATCGTGAAACATGTTCTCCAGTGCCTACGCGAGAACAAGCTCTTCCTCAAGGCGGAGAAGTGCGAATTTGAGGTATTAGAAACCAAATACCTTGGAGTGATCATCTCCGAGAACTCAATTCGCATGGACCCCGTCAAGATAGCAGGAATCGCAGAATGGCTGACGCCAACGAAGAAGCGGGAACTAAAGTCGTTCCTTGGTTTCACGAATTTCTACCGAAAATTCATCAAGAACTACTCGAAGGTTGTAAAGGCACTCACCGCCCTTACCGGACTTGCCACATGGAAATGGGGCTCAGCGCAAGATGAAGCATTTGCCGAGCTCAAAAAGTGTATGGCTGAGGACGTTATCCTCGCCATCCCCAACGAAACCGATCCCTTTATGGTCGAAGCTGATGCCAGCGAAGGCACTGTCGGCGCAGTGCTTAGTCAGAAGCAGAACGGAAAATGGCGTCCAGTAGCGTTCATGTCAAAATCGCTCTCCGCCACCGAACACAATTATGAGATATACGACAAAGAACTGCTAGCAATCATGCTCACGCTTGATGAATGGTGCCATTATCTAATGAGCGCTGCTGTAGATGTCGAAATCTGGACGGATCACCAAAACCTCCAGTATTTCCGAAAGCCTCAGAAGCTGAACCGACGACAAGCCCGCTGGGTGACCGAATTGGTGGAATACCACTTCGTTCTCCATCATAAACCCAGTGCTCTCAACAAGAAGGCTGACTTACTGTCCCACCGCGACGACCATGACCAGGGAAAGGATGACAACGGGGATGTTGTAGTCCTTCAGCCCGCACACTTCCGGGCGCTCATCATGCCCACGACCAACGAAGTACACACGAAGGTCGAGGAAGCCATCCGACAAGAAGAGCTATGGGATGAGGGGATAAAAACCTCCCTCACTCATGAAAGAGGGATCTCCCATGAAGGAGGACTCCTGAAGTACGATGGACGCGTTTATGTACCATGCAATCACCCGCTTCAAGGGAAAATTATCGCCCAGTTCCATGATCACGTCCTAGCCGGACACCCGGGTATCGAGAAAATGAAGGAGTTGGTCCTCAGGGAATACTGGTGGCCAAAGATAAAGAAAGCCGTTGAAGCCTACATCAAAGGATGCGAAGTCTGTCAATGCACGAAATCTACCACGCAGCCCAAGGCCACCCCGCTTAACCCAAATGCCATACCAGAAGGACCATGGACCCACATCTCTGTGGATATGGTCACCGGATTACCCACGTCAAATGGATGTGATGCTCTTCTAGTAATCGTCGACCACTTCTCCAAAGCCATTATCCCCGTCGCCTGTAACGTTGAATTATCAGCTGAAGGATGGGCACAAATTCTACAAGACCACGTCTACACCAAGCACGGCATGCCACAAGTTGTCATCTCAGACAGGGGACCTCAGTTCGTCTCCAAGTTCATGAAGGAGTTGTATCGACTCCTTGACATCATGCCCAATGCATCGACCGCCTTCCATCCCCAGACGGATGGTCAGACCGAAAGAGTTAACCAAGAGATCGAGAAGTATCTCCGAATCTTCATTAACTATCGACAAGACGACTGGACCGATTGGCTCCCACTTGCAGAGTTCGCACACATCAACCGGGTCCATAGTGCTACAGGCAAAAGCCCTTTCATGATTCTGTACGGCCGTAACCCACGACTCATCCTGGATGCCTCGAATTATTACTCGATCTCTAATCCAGCGGCAGAGGAATTCATGATGACGATGAGCGACATTCATCAGGAAATGCGCGACGCACTACAGAAGGCCACGTCCAATATGAAGCGACAGTACGACAAAAAGAAAGTGTCATCCCACGACTACCAAGTCAGTGACAAGGTCTGGTTGGACTCCACCAACCTTCACCTCCCACGGCCCAAGAAGAAGCTCGACGATAAACGCGTTGGCCCCTTCGTTGACATGCTTGAAAAGCATTCATACATGTAATTTTGCGAAATGTATCAATACATACATTTTATAAGACCTAGATACCAAGGCAATGAGATATACCTTAGAGTGCAGTATCCTGAGTGCGGGCAATGAAGTTCCTTGAGTGATACTTAGTGGAGCACAAGGCTTAACTGCAGAGTGATATCATAAGGGTCACACTAAGTCTAAAGCCCCAGCACTTGACACTGAGTACGCTGAGAATGCACGGAAGATGCGTGCTAAGAATAGAACCAGTAAAGCTCAGGAGATAACTGATACTTCGTGCAACCTTGATCTATGACGCACAATGGCACTGCCATGCAGGGAGCTAGCGCTCTAGACCTCAGAAAGTATAGAATAGAAGTAAGACCGATGTCTCCGACTTTGGCCAAAGCGTGCAAGGCCTAGACTAGATGCGGGTGGTCCTAGAAGACCATGGAAATCACTAGAAGATATTATTACCATAAGACGAGTTGCGTGCTAGGCTACAACTCCGAGGAAATACTGGGCAACGTCAGTACACACGGATAGTACGGTTAACCAATGTCGTGCAGCTGAGAGACCAGGATCTGGCCCCGAGCCAGAGCTCTGAGTAAGCGCCAAGCAATGGCGTGATTATGGCAACATATGCGTGACCCAGGGAAGGTGCCCCGCAGCTTAAATGATACTATATTGGGTGGTACTAATTTGTAGAACGTAAAATAGATAAATAGCACAGTGTAATCATAGTGTACAAGTTTCGGACCCCTGTTGTAGTCGTGCGCAAGCCCCCAGCTTGACGCCATAGCTTCAGGACTAGTTTGTAACTTCGAGCGAGAGAATATACCTAGCATTGATATCATATTGAGTGAATTGAGACGCACACGAGGCATAGAAAGCTAACGCGGCACTTGTGTGACTGTTAATTGGTTGGGTGACTTGAGCTCTAACCTGAGAAGAGGAGTTTTAGTGTCATTGTGGACACGCTCTGGTGCTTTGAGGGTTTCTTGTGACACGAGGCACTACAGGTGGCAGAGGTTCAAACCCTTTGGCTTGATTAGTGCTCGCTTGAGGGTATATATTTCCCAAGTGGCATAGGTTCAAACCCTTTGGCTTGCAGACGGGGTTTTACAAGGTTTCTGTGTCTCTGGATCGCATAGGTTAGAACCCTGTGGATCTACGATCGGTTTGGAAGCTCGAGCACATAGGTTTGAATCCTGTGGCTTTAGTGGAAGGTTTTGTAAAGGGTTTCTGCTTGGAGCGCAAAGCTTTGAGTCGTGCATTGAGTGTTATAAGTCGTTTGAGGTCATTCCGTGTGTCGCTCTAGACTTTGTGAGGGTTTTGTGAACATCTCTTGACATTGCGTGTATTGTATTACACCTTGCCTTGAGGCCCAGCGACAACTGTTGCTCCTCTTGTTATTAAAAGCCTTTGGACTTAGAGAAATCGAGATACGTAGCGCACGCTATTTCTATACGTGTGTATCCTATATTCTGAGAGTGTGGTTGTTTCGTTTCTATCTGCTTCTATCACATCAGAATCCCCCACGAACTTGAGGGTTTGTGTGTGTAGTGTTGGGTGTGAGTGTGATCAGTGTCTTCGACACTGTCGCATTTCTAGCTTGCATGCACAGAGTCTCTTCATCGTAATCGTAGACAAAGCAGGAGCAACCACCTACAAGCTGAAGCTCCCACCACATTGGAAGATTCATCCACGCTTCAACAAGAAGCTGTTCACCCCATACATCCCGCCGGCCTTCCCTAATCAGGAAGTCCCACCTCCACCTCCTCCCGACCTCATCAATGACGAGGAGGAGTTCGAAATCGAAGAAATCTTGGACTCTCGACCCCGCACGATCTGTGGCGGACGAGGCAAGAAATCCTACGACGTCATAGACTACTTCATCAAATGGAAGGGATGGATGCGCGAGCATAACTCATGGGTCCGTGACTCAGAAATGGGCAACGCCCAAGAAGCTATAGAAGACTACAAAAACAGGAACAACAGTGCCAGAAGACTTGATGCTATCAAAATCGTAACAACGCCAACCAATAAAACAGTCACCATGATCCTCGACCATGAATACTCAGATAACGGCGACTGCAGATACAATGTACAACGGCACGACGGACTCCAAAAATGGGTTAAACCACCTACGGAGTACTCCTTCGAATGGCTCGAACTCATCAAGGAGTATTGGGCTAATCAGGCAGAAGACGAAGATCCCCCAACATGGGATGATCCCGACTCATACCTATAAAAGCATACAAGCAGTCGGGATGCCTGCCTTAACGAGGGGGTAATGTTACGATTTTTCCTTATCTAATCTTCAGTGCCTATCTTATCTTCGGCACTTCGCTTATCTCATCTTATCTAGCGGCTATCCGGACCAGCTACCTGCCCGTATCGTACGACTCTCTATTTTCCCACTTAACACGTTTACACCGCACGACATCCGAACCACATATTCAGACTCCGACTCATAGTACTTAAGGTATCATACACTTGTACATAGATTCCCTTAGCTTTGAGCTAAGTTTATACATACCGGATTCTACCTCTCCGTCTTCATGACTAAGCATTATAACTGCTCGCGATAGCAACAACGCAGACTTTGGGTGACTGTACGAACGCGATACAGCCCTTATGTCCTGCTAGTTTGTTATCCCCAAGTCTGGGCATAACATAACCGATGTTGCAACACTCAGAGACAGGATCTGGCCCTGGGCCAGACTCCTGAGTCAGCGCCAAGCAATAGCATGCTAATAGTGACATGCATGGGAAGCAGGCAAGGGAGCTTGGCAACCTAAATGATACCATATTTGGTGATATGAATTTGTAGAACGTAAAATAGATAAATAGTGCAGTGTAATCATAGTGTACAAGTTTTGGACCCCCATTGTAGTCGTGCACAAGCCTCCAGCTTGATGCCATAGCTTCAGGATTAGTTTGTAACTTCGAGAGAGAGAATATACCTAGAATTGATATCATATTGAGTGAATTGAGTTGCATGTGAGGCATAGAAAGCTAACACGGCACTTGTGTGACTGTTAGTTGGTTGGGTGACTTGAGCTCTAACCTGAGAAGAAGAGTTTGGTGTCATTGAGGATGCGCCCTTGTGCTTTGAGGGTTTCTTGTGACACGAGGCACTACAGGTGGCAGAGGTTCAAACCCTTTGGCTTGATTAGTGCTCGCTTGAGGGTATATATTTCCCAAGTGGCATAGGTTCAAACCCTGTGGCTTGAGAACAGGGTTTTATAAGGTTTTCTGTGTTTCTGGATCGCATAGGTTAGAACCCTGTGGATCTATGATCAGTTTGGAAGCTTGAGTGCATAGGTCTGAATCCTGTGGCTTTAGTGGAAGGTTTTGTGAAGTGTTTCTGCTTGGAGCGCGAAGCTTTGAGTCGTGTGTAGTGTATTTCAAGTCGTTTGAGGTCATTCCATGTGTCGCTCTAGACTTTGTGAGGGTTTTGTGTATGTCTCTCGACGTTGCGTGTATTGTACTGCACCTTGCCTTGAGGCCCAGCAACACCATCGCTCCTCTTGTTATTAAAAGTGTTTGGACTTAGAGGGATCGAGATACTTGACGCACGCTACTGCTGTACTTGTGTGTCTTATACTTTGAGAGTTTGGTTCTCCTGTTTTTATCTGCTTCTATCGCATCAGAATCCCCCACAAACTTGAGGGTTTGTGTGTAGTATTGGGTGTGGGTGTGATCAGTGTCTTCAACACTGTTGCATTTCTAGCTTGCATGCACAGAGTCTCTTCAGTGTCTCTGACCCATACTTACTCTGGCTAATATATGCCAATCATGCTCTGTGCTTTAGTTTTAGACCCCCTTAAGGTAGATTTCTTACAGTCTGCCAGCACCAAGATGATCATGTAGCTTCGTTCACAATGCTTGATCATGAAATCTTTTTATCACAAGCCACCATGATATATCCAAAGGTGTTGCCATTTGTGATAGCACATTATCGGCCCAGTTGCCTCATCAAGCATGGTCAAAATAGTAGCTGGAGGCGACATGATGGATACAGAGCTGAGGGTCAATGTCCTGAGTATTTTCATGTCCTCTGTGTTGGGATTAGTGTGAGCTGGGCTAGCAAATTCCGAGTCCTGTGTATACAGGTCTTGGTCTTATGTGGTCCTGAAAGTTTGAGTGGTGACATTCTCTCAGCATGTCCTCTGCATTATCCGCATTGATGCTCTTGGACCATCGTTTTCCTTTATCTATGTGTGCTTCATGGTCTTTTCTGTTTTCCATGTTTCTGCTATCGTGTCTCTACTGTTTGGGCTGCTGATTTTTTATCAGGTTATGATTATACATTAAAAGTCTCCGAAGCCCTAGCCTGAGCTTTGATCGATGTGACTCTTACTACTACTACTTTCATTCTAGTCATTGTCATCGTTAGGCTTATATACCTATGGATGTCATTCTTGTCTGATTCCGTGGATCCCAAAGCTTTCTTCCTCCGAGTTTACAACCAAGATGGGCCGGACCGTATCTCATTTTGAGGTCGCCACGCCGAGATCCATGCCTGCACTAATCTCACCACGCTCTGCTCTTCCCAAATGATTTTTACGAGGCAAATAGCCTCTTTTCAGTCAGCCCTTACATTCATGCAGTTCTCCGTCTCACATCTGGTATAGAGTAGGGTACGATGACAGAAGCATGATGCCAACTTTGCCTTGTGTACTATGCTGTGTGTCGATATTCTTTCATTTGATGACAGTCTTCTGACTCACTGTACCATAGTTTCAATTGTATTTCTGTGTATTGTAATTCAAAAGCTCTCAACTCTTCTGTGTGCATTCTACCTGGCCAAATTGCACTGAAGAATCCGTATTTCAGCATCGTGTGCTCTTGTTCTTCGTTCCACTACTCAAAAGCCATGCTTACCATACGACCGATTTCTGTGACGCCCATGACCGTTTGATCGACAGCTCTGTTCGCCCCTTTTCGGACTCTAATTGCTTCTGACCTGTTCCCTATCCCACCATTTTCGGTGCAGTGTAACTTGAGTCGCATCATATATATCTCACTGTACAGACATCCGTGTTGTGCCAGTCGAGTGTGAGGCTCCGAAGATTTAGGGCCCTTGTGAAGACGTTAGACCTCTTCGAGAAGCGACAGGCAATATTCACTACCACCGGGGAAGATGTGCTATTTTCCTTGTTGCTGGTTCTTGTTATACGGCATGCCAGTGCAGGATTGACTGAGTACGCACTTTCTCCCTCTGTTAGGCATCCTTTCTCAGAATTATGCAGGCCCTTTCGATAACTTCTCGCCGAGGTATGATACCTGACATATCAACCCGCAGATGGCCTGCAGCCACCAGGACAGAATAAAGTCAATGCTCACCCTGCTGAGCGCCTATCTGTCGACTCCTTTTTGTTTCTCGTGAGTCATCAAAACCATAGCAATCATCTAATCAAAAGAACTCATCAAGCAAGCACAACTGGACCTCAAGTCGACAGAGGTCATTGTTGAACAAGAGCCCACAATGGCCAGACGCAACGAGCTGGACTTCTGGCTTGAGAATCAATGGCATCTCTAAGGTTTGCTCAACGGTGCGCCTCGTCCGAAGCTTGGTGGCGTTCCTATTTCTGGTTCTGCGTACAATGTACGCGACTCACAGAGTCCTTGGTGACCGTCTTCCAACGTGATTAGCACCTTACCGCTTTTATCTAAACTCGACTGTAGGTGTGAGTATCAAGCTACTTCCAGTCATTCTAGCAAATCGCCGAATCGTCATCGCAGAGCACATTTCCGAGTGTAGTCTTGACTTCCCTTTCGACACCCTCCTCAAGTACACCTCTCAAACGAAATCGCCCGGGCGCGGGGGGGATAGTCACTGGACCGTCAAACCGGGGGTGCCAATGGTGTTCCATCAGACCACCAACATTTCAATGGGTATGTATTGGTTAGACTGGTGACCGTCTGTCTAACCACCCTATTCGTTGCAAGCAAGAAAACTTTAGAAGGAAATGGCGGGCAGTGTGCCAGGTTCGATTCCTGGATAACAGGAATTATGTATATCAACTCGATGCTTGGTGTGCTAAGTGTCTTCACTGTGTACGCTCCCTTCATGTGTAAGGATCACCCGTTTTCCGATAAACATATGGCAGCACGGTCCGGTGGACTCGTGAGACTAGAAGTGTTCTTTTAGGATGTCCCATCCCTTGGTCACACAGGACTCGAACCTGCCACGCCCCGCGGTGGCCCACCACTTCATCGACTGTCCGTGTTTTAGCATGCCTGTTCGGAATGAATGGTCCATAATATAATCACGACCGATAGATACACATTAATTCCTACGCACAGGATACATCATACATTCATACTGGTACTGGAACGACATAGCCACTGTTTCTTAACTCTTCAACGCTCAACCGCATTGATCGTCACTTTCACGGGGTACGTACGCGCTTCCTGAACAACACCTTGCTGCTCTGATTTGGCAGTTGAGTTTCAGCAATCCACACTGACGTGGGGAACTTGTCAAGCTTCACGTCAAAGTTCAGGAGAACGTAGGACATGAGAGCTTTCACCTCGTTGACAGCGAAGAATCGTCCCGGACTGCACACAAATATGTCGACCTGAGGAGATTTCAGAGAGTTTGACCTGTACGCACCATGCTGGCCGCCCGTTGCCAAAGAAGACGAAATCCAGACTCAAGGTGGCCATGTAGTACTGGTGTATGCCTTTGCCTTCTTGTGTTCCCTTTTCAGAGAACCTCCATGGCTTGAATTCTAATGGGTCCTCGTAGTTGTCCTGCATAGGAAAATGGTGAGAGGGACCGTTAGGGTTGAAAAAACTTGTATGTACTTCATCTGTATGCGTGGACAGAGCCGCCACATTGATGTGAACTCCAGCGGGAACCACAGTCCCATCTGAAAATACAAAGTCATTACAGGATTTACGCGGCATTCCGACTGTACCCAATCGTCAGAAGGTATTGATGTAATGAACAGATCGACGACTCACAGACGCCTGGGTTGCCATACAATCTCTGCGCTTCCTTCACAAAGCTGTCGAGCTTGTTCATCTTTCCCATTGCAGATTTCGTACATCCTTCTGCGTAGATGATAGATTCCACTTCGTCACGAAGAATCTCAGCATACTCAGAGTGTGTAGCCAATGCGTAGAGGGAAGTAGTGAAAATCTGTAGGCACGCAATCAGCTGTAGCTCTGTGATGCGTAATCCGACATACCATAGACGTGTTATGGATAGCTCCCAGATTCACCAAGAGCACCTTATCACAATGATCCTTTACTGAGCGCCTATTGTCATTGCCATAAGTTGCGTCAAGCAGCCACGAGACGAGGTTATTCTACCGTGGCGTCAGACAAAAAGTGAATGAAATCAAAACATCCTCACTGGTTTTCCCGGCCAATCTTTCCCATAGACATCTTGCTGGTGCATTCGTTCCCGAATGGTATCGCCAAGGAATTTCTCTGCCTTGGCTATAGCACGCCTGCGGGGCGCGAAGATAGGATAGAGAAGCCTAATTGTATGAAGTTATAGTGCCAGTATGAACAGTATTGCGTGAGGATGACTTGCATTTTCAGGACCATAGGGAACATGTTGATAAGATGAGCAAAAGCGAAAGCATGGATGGTGTAGTTGATATTGAGTTTGATATATTCGGGGTTGCGGCCTCAAGAACGAGTTTATATCAATATGGTATCGAGAGTCGAAACGGAGAGGTGACTCACAGAGAGGAAGCCCGACAAACATCCGGTTGCTCGCTCTGCATACGATTTGCAAAATAGTATCGTATGCAGGTACCTCAACCCAATCTGCGGTAACGTCAGCCTGAGTGACTCAAAAATATCGTCAGTCTCAGCACCTTCAGTCATCGGTATGTTGTCCCTGAAAGCCGCTTCGATCTCATCCTGAACGTCCGCAAAGCAAGGGCCGATATTGCGGGTCAAGGCATCTCGTATCACCACTGCATGGTAAGGGTCCACCCTGTTGGAGCGACCAAAAGCATAGTCCATCTAGTTGTCATAAGCCCAATAATTCGTGCACGACACAAAGCACTCACGTCTTCAGGAATCTGGGCAAAGGGAGCCAGTTCTTCTAGTGAAGACTTTCGGATGTCATTAATTTTCTCTGCTCCGCTGACAACAACCGCCCATCTGTCGAGCATGGGCACTTTGAATATCGATCCATACTATTCACAACGGGTTAGGTCACAGATCGTGAGACAGACCGATACACACCATTCTCTGACCTTCTTTGACGATTTCCTTTGCGTGAAAAATGAATTTGAAAGCGTCTATCCATGACCCAATGATACCAGATGACCCAACCGTAGGAATTGATTTCAGCTAAGACGATATCAGCATTTACCGAGACGAAGTTGATATAACAAATACCTTTCGTCTAGTGATTAAGGCCTTTCGAACTTGGAGCGCCAGCAGAAACACGGTGGCCGAGCCAAGACAGTATAATAATAATGCGGTTTTGCCAACTTGGAGCGCGAGATCGACGCATTCTTCGAAGGACATTTTATGAATATGGGAAACATAAAACATGAAAGTTGGGATTTATATACGCACCGTGAGAATGCAGATAAAGCAGCGAGCTCCTCCGTCCGGGGTTTGTCATTTTGATTTGTAGCAGTCCCACCGATCCGGTCTGAAGAGAACATAGTGTGGCAGTAGACTGATTCGCTTCCTTGAGTCTTAGGTGATCTTTCGCTGTTCGGATGTTCCCGAATCCGATCTCTGATCTTCACATTCCCAAATCGGGACTGGCGCCAAGTGACGTTATGCTCAGGCTGGTTATACTGTGACATACCTCTATTGGAATCGCGAATTTAGAACGAGTTCTAAGATTGTAGTATACAGTGTCGAGCGGATCGGCTGGAGGCTCGGGACCACGAAATGAGCGAGAGGAAGGGGTATTGTATATCCGTTGCAAACGAGATGGCGTATACTACACAAGACAGTCCTTCTATACGACGATTCTAACTAAAATCCGCAGGTATAAGCAACGAATACGTACCATTAATAAGAGAAAAATAACGAGACGTCAACAAGCAGCGGCGACTGGAAAGACAAACACCTCGACATTTAATGATCAGCACTTTCGCTTGGTGACAATGTGGGCTCAAACGCCAAACAACCTCGCAGTCCTTTGTCTGTCGATAAACAACAGTCACAGGGACATCGAGGGAAGGAGGAAAGGCAGACGAGTGAATGGGTCACTCTTATCGATCAAATCGCCGACTAAGCGGCACGGTTCCGAATGCGGAACTGCCCACCTCCAAACAGTGACTTTTAATCTTACAATGCTATTAATTCTGGATGCCAAGACACGCAATGTATCGTCTGATTAAACGTAATAGAATCTTGCTCCTTGTGTGCACGGTGCCAGAAGTAACAAGAATTTTTGTATGTTGTTGAAAGGTTCTGTTGGTTGTGGGAGTTAAAGGGTGTGTCTAGATATTTTCATCTTCGTTTCACAATTAACTCATAGTCTACTCCGAAGATGGTCGACGCCAATGTCATGTTACCGCTCGCGTCGCCTCGGAGGCCTCCATTAGCATCATGCAGAGATTTAGCATTGTCAGTCCTCACCATTGTTCAATCTTACTTGCTTTATCTTCTTTTCCTGTGACTGTTGTCCAACATGCTGCCGACTCCCACTCTTCTGAGTTCCGCTGGAGGCTGCTACCGTCCTTTACCTTACTCGCCCTAACACGGCCACCTTCTCGGAATCTTCGACTTCGGAGCTCGGCACTGTGAGATCTAGGATCGGGAATAGTAGATAACTGATCACTCATGCTACTTGAAAGGTTCGTTCTGTCGCTGAACAATTTAGGAAAGATAAAAGATCTAATAATGACACAACATACCGGGTGCTGTTACATTCGTGAATAGCCTGACGTGTTTGGGGTTGATGTGTTGGTGGTGGTGCCGGTATAAGTTTGCGATCAACACGACCCTCGTGTCCATGTGTCGGCAGCATCAGCTTACCGCTTGCTGCTTCTAGTCATCCGAAGGATACGCCAAGGTAGCTGGGATGGTACATACGCTACAGACGTCTTCCTCATCAAAAAGAGACGATATGATCGATCACCTTTTAATCCAAGTTCGGTTGATGCTTGGCGTCAACATCACTCTATGCCGCGAATTTCAGGGTGTATCCCAGTTCTTGGCGGAGATATCCAAAGGGAAGCACGTCGAAGATACTGAGTAGCCGCCTATCTTTGGCCTGGTGACCGAAGTGGTAGCTAGTCCGTATATGATTCTACCCAATACGATTCGTGTGATTGCCAATGTCCTCACTTGGTGACGCATGAGCGAGTGAACCCATATGTTGACTGAGGACAGCTCCGGAGTAACGCGCTCCCTGCTTTCAGCGCGATGGGGTGGTGCTGGATACTTTGACTCCAAGAAGAAGTCTAATTGAATCGTGAACAACGTTGATGTGTTTACTTATTAAAAAAAATACTCGTTCTGCATGTTTCAGGAGATACTCGAGAGGGCGTTCATGCCACGTCGTCCGACGATTCCTTTTCTCAGTCAACATCAAGATGAGAATTCATATGGATTAGAACTGAACGAAGACATATGTTGTACACATCACCGGCTAATTGCAAGAATACCTGGGACCACAATAAGTGAGAGAAATCCCCGCTTCGATAAATGCCTTAACATACCTCATCCTCCGGCGTGTACTGTGGCCAGAAGGGATCTGGCAATTTTTAATAAGTGTTCAACCAACAACTGAAGAATAACTCACGAGACATTCCCAATCTATCGTTGGGATTCAAGCTCGTAGTAAATGAAACCCAGTAGTCGACCATCATTTCACCCAACAAGATCGAAGACTCGGGCTCAGCGGAGGAATTCAGTGTTCCGTAGATGAAGGGTATCTCTGATCCATGTGGAACTGGCAATAACTTTAGTACAAGTCGGATGGATATAGGAATATAAAATCCCAATCGAGTAGAAAATATATACATGGGTTCCCGTGAACGGTCCAGATGGTTAGGCGAACCAATAGCACAGGGAAAGTATGACGTGGTACCGCGTGGTATTCCTGGAGGTATTCTGGACGAGGAGAAGGAAGTCTTCGAGAGTGACTCGCCGTTGGACCTGGCGAAAGCCCATGGTCATAGGAACGTGACAAGGGCAGTAAGCCTGCACACTGTCAGCGTTGGCTATGCTGCGCAGGATAACGACTCTTTCAAGAGCGTCGTGGGGATCTCATTTACAGAATCTCTCGAGTTTGGCAACGGCACGATGAAGACGATTGTTGGTTTCCCACTGATCGTCGGGTAGGGCTGAGGCTGGAGGTGATGGCGAGTCAGTGTCCTGTGTGCCGGCTGCATCTGACTGGGAGCCGCTGATGGGTCCTCCGTTATTCGGCATAGATGCCGAGATGCCGCAAGGCTTTTCACTCCTGATATGAACTATATTCGCCTAAAAATGCATTATCGACGAGTGGCCTTTGTCTTCAGCATGATCTTCAACTTCGCAGGGCTGAATCCTAAGCTCTCCGTCACGCTCCGACATCCCAGACCATCTACAGCTGGCCCAAATCCGGGATTTGGCACCATACCTGGCAACAGCTCAACATATTTCTGGGGTAGAATGCATTATACATGAACGTCAAAATCGGTCGGGATCGGAGCTGTATAGGGATTATCCGGGGTCCTGGCACGAGGTCTTGATCAACATTGGCATTTGGGTTAATCCCACAACGGCCACATTTTAAACTTGAACAGATACTTTGGTATTGGCAATGCATCTTCATCGTGTTTGCTTCATGCTTGACCCTAAACAGGAAACCTCAAGTGATATGCATCTAGGTTTTGCAACATGACAGCACCATTCGAGCTGTTCACCGTGAAAGAGATAATACCCACTTCAAGAACTAGGAATAACCCCCATCTTTACAGAAATTCAGAGTAACATTTAGTTCTGTGGTGCGTGCTTGCATAATTGCTGCTCGAAGAGGACCCTGATGATAATTCCAGCGCTTCACCACATCAAAACTTTTTTCTTTCAACACATGTTTTGCAATTCTTGACTCAACTACTTTGGAAAGACTAAAACTCAAGGTGATACATATGTAAGTGCTCATGAAAGACTGCCACTACATGGAACCAATGTTGCACTCACTCCTGTGTTGGATCCTACTAGTTTGTTGGTCTACCACCCTCCATATCCTTATGCACCCCTAGAAAGCACGTCGTTATCGGAGTCGGCCAATACAACAGGTTCTTTCTAAGGTCCAAACTTGATGTTGGTGGTCATTAGGGACAGGCAGCCTGTCAACAAGTACCAATGATTTTACAGATGAAATCATCAAGGGTTACCTGCAGACCACCTACTCAGTGTTCCCACCTTACCTCTGGGATGTTATCTTGGACTGGCTTGTCCAACTGTACCCTAACAATCCATCATTGGGCTCGCCGTATGACACTAGAAATGAAACCTTTAATTTGCCTGCAGGGTGACACCTGTGAGTTAGGAGTGTCCTTCTTCCTGATAAATTCTAACACACTGATCTATTTCAGCTAGAGACTTGACCTTTGAAGCTCAACATCAGACATGGATGCAGACTGCTGTGCATGCTGGCATGAAAGCCTATGGATACCAATTAGCAGGGAATTCATTGTCATGCTCACCTGAGCAGGGGGGTGGGTATTTCCATTCCTAAATCTATTTCATCTGACTGATACTAACATATTTGCCAGTCACTCATATGGCTGATATAGAATTGATCTATGGAGGACTGAATTCTTCCAGTGAGTCCATTTCAATGATGTTGTTGGCTCGGATGATGATTTATTTCATTCGCCATGAGCTTGGATCCCAATGATGGCCCAGGGACATCTTATGAGTAGTTCTCATTGATCATCTTTGATGCCTCATTCTTGCCACAGTATACACAGGAGAATGAGGTATGTTGAAACTATTCCTCAAAAGTTTTCTCTCACTGATCATAGTCCTAGGTGCTCTTACAACTGAAAGAAGACAATATGACTGTGGTACAGGATGACTATTGGAAGGACATGACTGAGCTCCTTACAGTAGAGATAATGCTGATGCTTTTCACTGATAAGGCAAGTGCATCTACTATTTCGATCCGTAGCTTGCTCTTGCCATTTTTGTTACTAACAACTTCCTGTTTGAGGAATTCATCTACTGAAGGGTTTTCAAACATGCTGATGCTTCCTTGTTGCCATGCTATGTGCAAATTACTTTGTGGTCATTTTCCCTTTCAATCTGCGATGAACACATACTCGGTTGTCTCAGACTCCTACCAATGACGGAAAGATGATGCTCTTCCAGTGCTTTTCCCACCTATTCTGCATTATCTTCTACTTCACCACACTGCCATAAAACTCCAACAATCCTATCAATGACATGTACATCTTCCCTGCATGGTAGTGCAATTTCAGGCAGTACTTTGTCTGACACTAAGGATCTAGATTTTATTGATAGTGTGTACTATACTTCTGTAGTATATGTGTCAATACAATTTAGATGCAAAAGGATACTAGCTGATGGAGATGGGTGAGGAAGGAACTGACAAAGTCAGCAATCCTGTGGTGAGACGAGAACCCACATGAGAACTAACCCATACAGAGGAGCTAAGCCTTGGCACGTCAATGAGAGGAGTTTGAAGACTCACCTAGGGAGCTTGCTCAAACCTAGGCTAGTATCCTTTCTCTTCTGCATTTAGGTGATTTGTCCATCATTTCCATGTACAGGATGCCTAACTGCTCAATGTTCCTCCAGTACCTTTTGAAGGCTTCTGAAGTCCATCTGCTGAGAGCTTTGACTATGTCTGGATTGATGCCCATAACTAGATAAAATGTCATTCTGCCGATTCTGAAGCAATGCCCAGTTAGTTTGTCGTAGCCTGCTTTTTCCCATATCATGTTGCATCTGCGCATGAAAATGTTTGTCATTATTGTCTTCATTGTCCTCTGCTTGACTTGAAAGATGTGACTGGTGCCAATGGACCTAGGCTGTTGACTTCTATATGGTGTAGTAGCATGTTGATAGGGTTGGTTTTCCCAGCTTGCCTACATCTCATCATGTCCTCTCCTCTGTCTTTTCCTATCTTGGTGCGAGGGAGATGGATAATTCGTGACCCAAGCTTGGATTGGGGTTTTTTGATCTGTGCTACTGTGGGGTTGTTGGTGGGGTCAAAACAAGCAATAGATTGTGTTTCTAGTAAGAGCTCCCCCAGTCTGATTTGCCCATAGAACGATATGCATGCGATGGCATATGTTGCCACATCAAATGGTACATCAAGGTTCAGGTTGTCATGGAGGGTTGTGAGCATGTCCAGCATTACTGGTTTTCTCTGGTCTTGCTTGCTGGATGCAGGTGTGAGTTTGTCGAGGCCCCTGAGAGTGTATTCAAGTTGTCTGCCACTGTGGTATGGGAGGTTTAGGAGGATGTAATGTGATTGGATGCCTTGTAATTTGCTGCGAATGGTATTTCCACTGATGCTCCCTGCGAATGATACTGTGAACCTACAGAGCATCATTTCTGAGGCTGGGAGTCTGTCATTCTGAGAGATTCCTGCTGCCTCACAGAACTCCTTGAAGGCTTTCCATCCTCCCTCATATTTTTCTTTCGTTCTCAGAGCCCATGCCTTTTCTATTGTCTTTCAGACTTTCTCTGGCATGCCCTCTCTGGCATCTCCCCTCTCCTGCCCTATGTTGTATGGTTTGGTTATTCTATAGGTGTTCAGTCTGTGTCCACGGCATTTAGTTGTATGAGGGATGGGTGGAGGTGTAGGTGTTGTTCTGTTTCGTATAGTGATTTTTTTGGCTATTTTTGCTCTGAGTTGCTCTGATTCCAGCCTCGTGGCTTCTCTATTGCTTTGTAATTCTGCTAGTTTTGTGTAGGAAGGGATGTGTGTCCATTTGTTGTGCTGTTGTGGAGAGATCATGGTGGGAAGGAAACAGTATATCATTGCCTTACTTGGGGGTTTGCCCAATTGGTTATAAGTTGATACCCTTGTATTATTTCTACCTGTGTTGTAATCTCTATCTATGTTGTAATCTGCTATCATGGTAGTCTACTGCTTTTGCTATGTATTCCTTTAAGTATTGTGGTATTTTTGGTACATATTGTAAAAGTCTGTTTCTTGGTCCAAAGACACCTCGTGAAGGCTCGTCTGCTAGGTTTTCTTTCGTTGGGATCCATATGGTGGTGATCCATATGTTGTGCTCTTGCATCAATGTTACGATGCAATGGAGTATCTGGTTTTGTGCTTGACCCCTGGAGTATCCCACCTTCAGCGCTCCCACTACACCTTGATTGTCAGATTGTATGACAATGTGGCAGTTCTTCAAGCCTTTTGCAATGAGGGTTCATACAGCTAGGTCAATGGCGACCATTTCCACCCATCCTATCTCCCTGCCATCTGATTTCCAGCCTGGTGATGAGCCTAGACTTCCATGGCAATGGCAACACCCAAAACTCTGAGAGAGCTTAGGCAATTAACATAGCAACACAGCAATCAAGGCAATGTGTGTGCAAGTGGTTCAGTGCACCTCCGTGTGGTCAATTCCTCAATAACGCAAGATACACTGCGACTTTTCAGTCAGCAAAGTAGTACTCTTGGTCAAGGAGTACTAATAGATGTTGGCTGTAAGCCAGGAAGGATCTCGATAATGAGATGGGAATGAATCTGGTATGACGTGAATACCAAGAAACCAGGATAGAGACCACAAAGATGGTCTAGAAAACGTGGCAACATGCTAGAAATCATAGCAATGCCCTAGAAATTGTAGCAACATGCTAGAAATCATTGCGATGCTCTAGAAATCGTGGGGATGGACTGGAAAATGTGGGGAAGGACTAGAAGACGTCGAAATAGCCTAGTAAATGTGGCTTGGGGTGTACCTAATATTGTGAGTCGAAACAATAACAATAAACATACTGAGACTGCAAGAAACTGGTAGAAATTGTGGTAACTGAGGTGCTGAGTGGGGTGTTGCAGCAATAGATGGATGGCAACTCCAAACAATGACAAAGATGAGGGTGATCCTATGGAGCTGAACTGGGCCTACATGGAGGCAATACTGAACTGGGCAATGAAAATGATGGGGATATAGAAGGTGAAAGCAATGAAACAATCCTATGTGGTGAAAGTGAAGTGATGTTGCAGCATTAAAAGACAAAAGCAAGTTATTGATGCAAGATCTCATGTATTGGTGCAACCAACAACGTTTAAGAGTAAAGCAAGCAATAAAGGATAACTTGGAGTAACCTTAGCTGACTGGAATGCCGTAGTCTCGTCAACTGGGTAAGAACTCCCGATAAAATGCAGTATCTAACTAGTCTTTATACTACAAGTACGATTTTATAAATAGAATATTCTTCGGAGCCTTAGTAAGGCTGTAAGTCCTTGGCTTTTGTAATAGCCATAGTAAACATATGGTGTCTGTGGTTCTAAAGTAACAGCAAGTCCTCAACATTGCTGTGTATGGATGCAAACCATGTGGTTTTATTGAGCAATGAGCAGATCATGAGGTGCTGTTTAGCTGCAAATTATTGAGCTGCAGTTGCTGTGCTGAGGTGTATGCATGGGGCAACGATAATTCGAAGTCTTGGCACTGTAACAGCCTTAGTAAACATGGTCTGTAGTTGCCGTGGCTGTAATTATTGTAGCTGGGAGGGTACTCGCGTCAATCATGTCATTTTATTAAATGATTGATGGGCACATCAACCAGATGCTTCTGAGTGATGTAGCAACCCCATTTTAGGATGATTGTCGATCAAAGGTGCCTTGCTGTGATGGGATACGGTAATTGTGATGCGAGGCGAGCTGGGAAGGATAACGGAGTGTGTGAGGAGTGGATGTCATGGTTTTAGGACTGTATCTGAATGTTTGTGGCTTATACTACGAAAATCTGTGGTATTATTGAGAGTGTGAGGATTATAATGGTGTTGTTTTGAAGATATTGTGTGATGAATGGGTAAATCCATGAATTTTGAGCATACAGAGCCTGGAGGCTCATCACCGTGCTCCCCCATAAAAAGCTTTGAGGAAACTGAGAATTTGAGAACAGCTTGAGAAAAATATGTTGTTATGTGCATTATTCTAATGAGCTGGCTGAGATATATTGAGATATTGTTGGTGTGCAATTGGAATTAAATCCCTTGCTCCCCTCTGCACTTAAGGAGATTGTGTGTGTGTGTTTAGTGGGATTGAGTAGTGGTTTAGGCCCCATTCAGGTGACATGGCTTAACCTGGCTCTATGGCCAAATTTGTTAGCCAGGGGCTTATTGTTACGCTTCCTTTTGTCACATACATGTAACGCTGCTTCTCTTCCTTCTATGTCACCATTGTATATCTTTCCCACTGCCTTTTGTGCTCTCTCCCTTCCTTTGTTCCCTTATCGCAATGTCTACTCAATGCAGATGGTCTGATAGTGAGGACAGGACATTGATCAATGTTCTTCTCAAGGAGAAAAAGGCCAGCAACCAGTCTGACAATGGGTGGAAAAAGGTTGTATGGACAAAGGTGGGAACACATCTTGCTGATGAGCACCCTGGCATCCAGAACAAGAAGACCACAGTGAAATGCTTGGAGCATTACAGCAAAGTGCAGCTCCTACTTTTTCTTCTGTCGCAATCTTCAATATACCCTTTTTTCACAGCTGAAGAAGAAGTACAAACAGCTACAGTGCCTCAAAGACTTGTCAGGATTTGGATGGGATAATGAGAGAAAAATGGTTACTGCAACTGATGTGGTGATGTGCTCAGTAACGGGCAGCGTGCAAATGAAACAAATGTCTAGATCGTCAATCTAGATACTAAATCACACACAATCACCAATATTAAGTTCAAGGGTGAGTACGATAGAAGCATTCATGGTGTACATAGATTTCGATAATCAATTGGGTTTTGCTTTAAAACAACTTCGATTCAAGTCTAGAAGTGTTTACACAAGATATACTAATCACAATAGCAAGGTATATAGACGTGGGGGTTTTGTAAGGTATGATTTGAGTGGTTTAGACTTGAAACAACTTTGTCTAGAAGAGCTAGTAAGGCTTTAACTAGGGAAGCTTTAACAATCGAACAATCAAAGACCTAGAGGTCCACAAAGAGCGTAATTGCTCTGGAGTACATGGACTCAATTACAACACAAGCACACGCACTTGCAACAAAGAACCAAAGTTCTACAAAGAGTACACAGACTCTACAAAGAACACACAGGTCCTTGCTTCAAGTACGAGACTTGCAAAGAGTACACAGACTCTAGAGTACACTGACTCATTAACTGTTTGAACTTAAATCGTTCTAGGGCTTATTTCACTTCAACTAGACAACATCTTTGGTCTGTGGTCGACTTAGCACGTCTAGATCTCTTTAGTCGGTGAGGGAGCATGAGGCCTTTGGATGCGGAGCAGTTCAATTAACTAGCAAGGCGCAAACATGGGGATGACTCTTCTTCCTACTTAGTTCTTCTAGATTACTTATAGCCACCCTTTTGGGGTTGACTTGGTAAACTTAATTCACTTCAGTCAAGGATATGCAATTAAACCAGTGATTGATTAGGTAGCTATAAGGCTACTAGCACAAACACGGGGGAATGCTTTCCTGCTGTTATGCATCTAGTTGCTGCTAATTTATATGATTTCTAGCCTAGGTATAGGAGCTTGTATCTAAAAGTAATTATGGTGCAAGCTCTGGGTATCAATACAAATGATGAGTAATTAATTTACAAGGATTGTGCCATTCTGAGGTTTCTATTCAGTTGGATGGAATGACTAGCAGTCATTCTATTGCCAAGGAGTGTCCTAATGGTCCGTAGGAACTCCTCGCTTCTCCTTCATGCCTTGCCACATGGATTCCTATTCAATACTATGGCTTGCACAGTATTTCAAGGATGTAACCACCGATCGTGATTGATCGTCGGACCGAGATTGTATTGCTTCAATCAGTATGCGATCTTAATTAGGTATCTCAGTGCCAAGCACTGGTTATTCAGTTATTCCTAGGTTTAGTTGTGTTCTAAACTAAGTTCATTTCACTGTGTGTAGCATTGTGGACTTAGCAATTCTTTTCTAGGTTTATTCAAGTCGTTGAGATGATGAGTAATCTAGTCCTTCTGTGTTCTGCTTTATTGCTTGTAACTCATCTTGATGTGTCCCTTGGTTCCAACTGTAAATAGTCTTGTTTTGGGCAGGGAATAGCATTCAGTGTTGAAGGCTTATAGAGTTGACTCATCTGGATGTCACTTCTAAGTCCGTTCTGATACTGTATTGCTCACTATCTTATGTAGTATACTAGCTATCAGTGTAAAGCCTTCACTATAGCTCTCTGTACCACTTGTAGACTGTGCTATTTGATAGAAATTCGCAAAATCTATGGGTAGCCTAATACCAAGTGTATCACCATACACCATACCATATAGTCATCTTAAAAGTCTTGTCAGTGTCAGTACAGGTACCTTATGGCCATCTATGGCCATTGATGACTGTGTACCCTAGTATAAAATGAATTTACTCATATAGACTTACCAGAGAGAACCTGCAGCATGGCTTGATGGTTTGATAGTGTTAGACATGATACGCCATCTACATGTTCACACCTAGATTTTGCGATTTTGTAATCCTATGAGTGCATATCTATCTTAGACTAGCCATAGCTAAAGGACTATAGTGGAGGCTTCAAGCTGATAGTCAAGCCAGAAAGCTACTAGTCGAGCCAGGATTTAGGTGCGATACCACTATTGGGTCAAGTCTATCAGCTAGCATGACTAGCACCTCAAATACCAAGTGAGTCAGTAAATAATGACTGCTAGTTGATGGGGGTAGCTACGAGTGCACCCAACAAGAAGCAGAACATACAGGTCTCATGAAAGTATAGTCACTAGTGGAACGGTCTGCACACGAGTGCTTAAGATGGGTTGACTAGCAGTGCAGCAGTCTCTAACGGGACTTAGAAATGAATTTAGCAACAAAGTGCAACTGTCCAGATCATGCTAGTATGATACAGATATATTACAATCGGAGCTAGTATAGCCGGGTTGCACCTTCAATCACGATCGACAGCTGCTACAGGCATGCTCATTCGGCTAGCCGTTTATCCTTGATGCGAGTGGAGCATTGCTGGGCCAAGAACATGGAATGCCCCCTCTAGCAGAGCTCCTAGGCTCACTAGTCAGCAAGTCACCATTTCTAGACCAACTATTGCATGATTATTCACCATTACTTGTGACTAGCCAAGAAATCCTTATCAATAATACCCCTCTAGTCAGTTATTTATATCTTGATTGTACCTTGATTGTCAGTATATAAGTAGTAGAATAGGCTCACGTGTGGCTCAGGCAAGCCATCCCCACAATTGTGACCTACTAGTCAGTACCTAGTGCCCCAAGTAAAGGCTTTTGTGCTTAACCTCAACAAAGCGGCAACTAGTCGCTAAGTTACCCATAGCATAGAGTGAATTGAAGTGTCTTAGAGCAATCTTTCATGTCCTGCAAAGGCCAAGAGTGTTTCAAAGTTAGTTCAAGCAAGTTCTCCAAGTTTAAAGTATTATTCTTAGGCCAAGAGCACCACTAGTCAGCCCAGAGTGCGACTAGTCAAGTGTCTATTACTTGTAGGAAGCAGTATAGGGCCAAGAGAGCCACTAGTTTGAAGCAGTCCCAGTCTGAGCGAGCGCAGTAGCTCAAGTCAAGTCACTATTCACCCAATTGTGTCTTACCAACCCCGCTAGTGCAAGTAGTACACTTGTATAGCTCACTATTAATGAATTAAAAGTCTTTAAACAACTTTCCTTGATTATTGAAGTCTGCAGAGTGCTTCTATCATACTTGAAATGCCCAAATTCAATACATTGGTGATAAGTGTAGAGTTAGTGTTAGGTTTAGTGTTGTTGGTGTTCATTGCCCTTCACTAGTCCTTTTGCCACTCGCCATTACTGAGCACATCACCAAACTCTAATCAAGAGTAAACAATGGCTGTATCACATTCATACAGTCACTGTTGAGTCTCGTGATGAAAGGACATTCTGGACTAAGGTTATTAATGCTTAGCAAGAATGAATGTGTTTCAGTATGAATAAACTTTAGCTCAAAGCGAGGGAATATACAGCTTGAGCTACAGTACTTATATACTAAAGTGAGGGGTCTAATAATAAGTGCACCATTGCAAAGAAGAAGTAGAAATATCACAAGGTGAGCAATGGTGACTGTATCATGATGTCAGGATTCCACAGAGTCACAGATCGTATGGATAAGATAAGATAAGCACTGAAGATAAGATAAGAGGCACTTAGATAAAGAAAAATGAATAAATCATAACAGATAGGCAAAGAAGATAATTGAAGTCCAAAAATAATGGAACTTGAAACTGAAGGCAAGTCAGATGTGCTCAAGACTACAAAAGAACCACAAAATGGACCTACACAATCAAGCTGAACCAGGCCAGAGGCATCCCAGACTCAAGGGAAAATCATATGTGCTTCCCTGAATGCAAACAATACTTGATGAGACCCTGCCAGACAGGCGTGAACAGTCAAACTGTGGTGTGATACAATAAGCCATATTACGACATTGCACGGCCATTGGCAGGAGCTCTTGATGGTGATGGAACAGCCATATACTGTACCGTACAAATGGCTAGCAGGATGCTTTCAGCTTCAGTACATCTTCCATATAACAGTTACCGAACACCATACAATACAGTGACGGTGCGCAGCCTTAGGGTTGGGCCCAAAGGGCTGCTAAATTTTTTTGGTAATACCCTATATATAGGTACATGCACTACTTTTGGCTGTGGTTGAGATGCACAGGATAACAAATGAACCTTTACATGCTCTCAATATCACACAATACTTCTCAAATACACATTATCAGACAAAGTTTACACCTCAGCATGGCTCATGGCAGGACACGGATGCCAAACAGATGTGGCATCAAGTCTGCTGGATGAGATCATCAGGCACATTATGCTATATATAGTAATAATGATGTCATATGGGAGGTAGGTTGGGGGTCAAGGGCTGTTAAAAGTTTTTTCGATGTTGTATGCTAAATCCCAAGATCAGTACCCCCTTGACCTCATGTCGACAGAGGTCATTGTTGAGCAAGAGCCCACAATGGCCGGATGCAATCAGCTGGACTTCTGGCTTTAGAATCAATGGCATCTCTAAGGTTTGCTCAACAGTGTGCCTCGTCTGAAGCTTGGCGGTGTTCCTATTTCTGCTTCTGAGTACAATGTATGTGACTCACAGAGTCCTTGGTGACCATCTTCCAATGTGATTAGCACCTTACCACTGTTATCTAAACTCAACTGTAGGTGTGAGTATCAAGCTACTTCCAGTCATCCTAGCAAATCGCCAAATCATCATTGCAGACCACACTTCCGAGCATAGTCTTGACTTGCCTTTCAACACCCTCCTCAAGTACACCTTCAAACAAAACCGCCCGGGCATGGGGGGGATAGTCACTGGACAGTCAAACCAGGGTGCCAACAGTGTTCCATCAGACCACCAACATTTAAATGGGTATGTATTGGTTAGACTGGTGACCGTCTGTCTAACCACCCTAGCTGTTGCAAGCAAGAAAACTTTAGAAGGAAATGGCGGGCAGTGTGCCAGGTTCGATTCCTGGATAACAGGGATTCAGTATGATGTTCGATGCTTGGTGCGCTAAGTGTCTTCAAGGTGTATGCTCCCTTCATGTGTAAGGATCACCTGTTTTCCGATAAACATATGGCAGCACGGTCCGGTGGACTCGTGAGACTAGAAGTGTTCTTTTAGGATGTCCCATCCCTTGGTCACACAGGACTCGAACCTGCCACGCCCCGCGGTGGCCCACCACTTCATCGACTGTCCGTGTTTTAGCATGCCTGTTCGGAATGAATGGTCCATAACATAATCACAACCGATAGACACACATTAATTCCTACGCACAGGATACATCATACATTCATACTGGTACTGGAACGACATAGCCACTGTTTCTTAACTCTTCAATGCTCAACTGCATTGATCGTCACTTTCACGGGGTACGTACGCGCTTCCTGAACAACACCTTGCTGCTCTGATTTGGCATCTGAATTCCAGCAATCCACACTGACGTGGGGAACTTGTCAAGCTTCACGTCAAAGTTCAGGAGAACGTAGGACATGAGAGCTTTCAACTCGTTGACAGCGAAAAACCGTCCCGGACTGCACACAAATATGTCGACCTGAGGAGATTTCAGAGAGTTTGACCTGTACGCACCATGCTGGCCGCCCGTTGCCAAAGAAGACGAAATCCAGACTCAATGTGGCCATGTCGTACTGGTGAATGCCTTCGCCTTCTTGTGTTTCTTTTTCAGAGAACCTCCATGGCTTGAATTCTAATGGGTCCTCGTAGTTGTCCTGCATAGTAAAATGATGAGAGGGACCATCAGGGTTTTAAAAAAAACTTATAAGTACTTCATCTGTATGCGTGGACAGAGACGCCACAGCGATGTGAACTCCAGCGGGAACCACCGTCCCGTCTGAAAATACAAAGTCCTTAAGAGTTTTACGCGGCATTCCGACTGTACCCAATCGTCAGAAGGTATTGATGTAATGAACAGATCTACGACTCACAGACGCTTGGGTTGCCATACAATCTCTGCACTTCCTTCACAAAGCTGTCGAGCTTGATCATCTTTCCCATTGCAGATTTCGTACAACCTTCTTCGTAGATGATAGATTCCACTTCGTCACGAAGAATTTCAGCATACTCAGGGTGTGTAGCCAATACATACAGGGCAGTAGTGAACGTCTGTAGGCACGCAATCAGCTGTAGCTCTGTGATGCGTAATCCGACATACCATAGACGTCGTATGGATAGCTCCCATATTCACCAAGAGCACCTTATCACAATGATCCTTTACAGAGCGCCTATTGTCATCGCCATAAGTTGCGTCAAGCAGCCAAGAGACGAGGTCATTCTACCGTCGCGTCAGACAAAAGGTGAATGAAATCAAAACATCCTCACTGGTTTTCCCGGCCAATCTTTCCCATAGATATCCTGCTGGTGCATTCGTTCCCGAATGGTATCGCCAAGGAATTTCTCTGCCTTGGCTATAGCACGCCTGCGGGGCGTGAAGATAGGACTTAGAATCCTAATTGTATGAAGTTATAGTGCCATTATGAACAGTATTGCGTGAGAATGACTTGCATTTTCAGGACCGTAGGGAACATCTTAATAATACGAACACAAGCGAAAGCATGGATGGCGTAGTTGATATTGAGAGTGATATATTCGGGGTTGCGGCCTCAAGAACGAGTTTATATCTATATGGTATCGAGAGTCGAGACGGAGAGGTGACTCACAGAGAGGAAGCCCGACAAACATCCGGTTGCTCGTTCTGCATACAATTTGCAAAATAGTTTCGTATGCAGGTACCTCAACCCAATCTGCAGTAACGTCAGCCTGAGTTACTCAAAAATATCGTTAGTCTTAGCACCTTCAGTCATCCGTATGTTGTCCCTGAAAGCTGCTTCGATCTCATCCTGAACGTCCGCAAAGCGAGTGGCGATATTGCGGGTCAAGGCACCTCGTAACACATCTGCATGGTAAGGGTCCAGCCTGTTGGAGCGACCAAAAGCATAGTCCATCTAGTTGTCATAAGCCCAATAATGCGTGCACAACACATAGCACTCACGTCTTCAGGAATCTTGGCAAAGTGAGCCAGTTCTTCTAGTGAAGACTTTCGGATGTCATTAATTTTCTCTGCTCCGCTGACCACAACCGTCCATCTGTCGAGTAAGGGCACTTTGAATATCGATCCATACTATTCACAACGGGTTAGGTCACAGATCGTGAGACAGACCGATACACACCATTCTCTGACCTTCTTCGACGATTTCCTTTGCGTGAGAAGTGAATCTGAAAGCGTCTATCCATGACCCGATGATACCAGATGACCCAACAGTAGGAATTGATTTCAGCTAAAACGATATCAGCGTTTACCGAGACGAAGTTGATATAACAAATACCTTTTGTCTAGTGATTAAGGCCTTTCGAACTTGGAGCGCCAGCAGAACCACGGTGGCCGAGCCAAGACAGTATAATATTAATGCGGTTTTGCCAACTTGGAGCGCGAGATCGACGTATTCTTCGAGGGACATTTTATGAATATGGGAAACATAAAACAGGAAAATTGACATTTATATACGCACCATGAGAATGGAGATAAACCAGCGAGCTCCTCCGTCCGAGCTTTGTCATTTTGATTTGTAGCAGTCCCCCGGATCCGGTCTGAAAAAGAACATAGTGTGGCAGTAGACTGATTCGCTTCCTCCATGCTACTTGAGTCTTAGGTCATCTTTCACTGTTCGGATGTTCCGGAATCCGATCTCTGATCTTCAGATTCCCAAATCGGGACTGGCGCCAGGCTGTGATATACCTCTATTGGAATCACGAGGCTCGGGACCACGAAATGAGCGAGAGGAAAGGGTATTGTATATCTGTTGCAAACGAGATGGCGTATACTACACAAGTAGTCCTTTTATATGACGATTCTAAATAAAATCCGCGGGTATAAGCAACGAATACGTACCATTAATAAGAGAACAATAACAAGACGTCAACAAGCGACGGCGACTGGAGAGACAAGCATCTCGACATTTAATGATCAGCACTTTCGCTTGGTGACAATGTGAGCTCGAACCCCACACAACCTCGCAGTCCTTTGTCTGTCGATAAGCAACAGTCACAGGGACGTCGAGGGAAGGGGGAAAGACAGACGAGTGAATAGGTCACTCTTATCGATCAAATCGCCGACTAAGCAGCACGGTTCGGAATGCGGAACTGCCCACCCCCAAACAGTGACTTTTAATTTGCTTTTAATCTGACAATGCTATTAATTCTAGATGCCAAGACACCCTGATTAAACGTAATAGAACCTTGCTCCTTGTGTGCACGGTGCCAGAAGTAACAGACATTTTTATATGATGTTGAAAGATTCTGTTGGTTGTGGGAGTTAAAGGGTGTGCCTCGATATTTTCATCTTCGTTTCACAGCTAACTCATAGTCTACTCCGAAGATGGTCGACGCCAATGTCATGTTACCGCTCGCGTCGCCTCGGAGGCCTCCATTAGCATCATGCAGAGATTCAGCACTGTCAGTCCTCACCATTGTTCAATCTTACTTTATCTTCTTTTCCTGTGTTGTCCAACATGCTGCCGACTCCCACTCTTCTGAGTTCCGCTGGAGGCTGCTACCGTCCTTTACCTTACTTGCCCTAACACGGCCACCTTCCCGGAATCTTCGACTTCGGAGCTCGGCACTGTGAGATCTAGGATCGGGAATAGTAGATAACTGATCACTCATGCTACTTGAAAGGTTCGTTCTGTCGCTGAACAATTTAGGAAAGATAAAAGATCTAATAATGACACAACATACCGGGTGCTGTTACATTCGTGAATAGCCTGACGCGTTTGGTGTCGATGTGTTGGTGGTGGTGCCAGTGCCGGTATAAGTTTGCGATCCACACGACCCTCGTGTCCGTGTGTCGGCAGCATCAGCTTACCGCTTGCTGCTTCTAGCCATTCGAAGGATACGCCAAGGTAGCTGGGACGTTACGTACGCAACAGACGTCTTCCTCATCAAAAAGAGACAATATGATCACCTTTTTATCCAAGTTCGATTGATGCTTGGCGTCAACATCACTCTATGCCGCGAATTTCAGGGTATATCCCAGTTCTTGGCGGAGATATCCAAAGGGAAGCACGTCGAAGATACTAAGTAGCCGCCTATCTTTGGCCTGGTGACCGAAGTGGTAGCTAGTACGTATATGATTTTATCCAATACGATTCGTGTGATTGCAAATGTCCTCACTTGGTGACGCATGAGCGGGTGAACCCATATGTTGACTGAGGACAGCTCCGGAGTAACGCGCTCCCTGCTTTCAGCGCGATGGGGTGGTGCTGGATACTTTGACTCCAAGAAGAAGTCTAATTGAATCGTGAGCAACGTTGATGTATTTACTTATAAAAAGTACTCGTTCTGCATGTTTCAGGAGATACTCGAGGGCTTTCATGCCACGTCGTCCGACGATCTCTTTTCTCAGTTAACATCAAGATGAGAAGTCATATGTATTGGAACTGAACGAAGACATATGTTGTACGCATCATCGGCTAAAAATTTCAGCGTTATCTCTGATGAAATCAATCTGTTTCTTCCGATAGTCATCCGGGATGACGGTCGTGTTGTCGCCATGTAATTGCAAGAGTACCTGGGGCCACAATCAGTGAGAGAAATCCCCCCTTCGACAAATGCCTTAGCATACCTCATCCTCCGGCGTGTACTTTGGCCAGAAGGGACCTAGCAATTTTTCACAAGTGTTCAACCAACAACAGAAGAATAACTCACGAGACATTCCGAATCGATCGTTGGGATCCAAGCGCGTAGTAAATGAAACCCCATAGTCGAGCATCACTTCACCCAACAAGATCGAAGACTCGGGCTCAGCGGAGGAATTTAGTGTTCCGTAGATGAGGGGTATTCCTGATCCACGTGGAACTGGCGATCATTTTAGTACAAGTCGGATGGATTTAGGAATAGAAAACCCGAATTGAGTACAAAATATATAAGATCCTCACCACAAGGGCTCCCGTGAACGGTCCAAATGTTGTAGGCGAACCAATAACACTGGGAAAAGATGTCATGGTACAGCGTGGTATTCCTGGAGGTACTCAGAAGGAAGTCCTCGACGGTGGCGCGCCGTTGGACCTGGCGACAGTCCATGATCATAAGAACGTGATAAGGGCAGTGAGTCTGCACACTGTCAGCGTCGACTGTGCTGAGCAGGATAACGACTCTGTCAAGAGCGTCGTGGGGATCTCATTTGCAGAATCTCTTGAGTTTGACACCGGCGCGATGAAGAGTTGGTCTCCCACTGATCGTCGGGTGGGGCTGAGGCTGGAGGTAATGGCGAGTCAGTGTCCTGTGTCCGAGATAAGCCTGCAGCGAGGTACCAGCGGAGGATAAGCTAAGGCAGCGACTTGGAGTCCGGCAATATTTAGATGCCGTAAATATACACGTGTAAACAATCCCAATCTGCCATTGCTCGTGGTCTACCTTCGCGTCGTCCCACTTCCTCTATCCCATATACTGGCGCTCAGTTATCCTCAAGATACTCTTGCTTTTTTTATGAACATCTTTTCCCTCCCACGAGCACAGTCCAGCTTGTCTCTCTTCAATTACCAATGCACTATCATTCTCATACTGGACACGACGTCGAAAGAACTACGGGCAATCGCTGGCGCAGCATGAGGAGAGGATTCAATTACCAGGGATGTGGATACGCTGAGCAGGAGCACGACAGACCAAACGAGCTTCAGCAGATGGGCATGGGAATAGGCACGTAACCTCTTTGCTATCAGCAGGACCTAAACTCTGCACTTATGGCTTAGCTTGGGATCTCTCACGACCTCGCGGCGACCAATACCCCACTATATGCTATTCGTACGGCAATTTCAACGCGACATCAATTCCGCGCTCTCTCGTCACGCGTCAATACCAGGCCATCTTCGACCATCCGAGGGTTCAACTGTCGATTGCTACTACAGGACCCGAATCCTATACTTCAGGCTTGGCTGTGGATCCATCATGACCTCGCGGCGGCCCATACCCTCACTATATGCTACTCGCACGGCGATTCCAACACGACAATTCTGTCTGAGTGCCTAACGGTTGACTACCCCCAGCTGGCGCCTACTTTTACTATCTGGGCCATTATATGCGATGTATGATCGCGACAGGTCCATATCATCTATGCCATTTCGACTATACCACTTCCGATATCACTACCTGGCCACTATTTGGGCAATTTAACCACCGCTAGCTCGCAACATACATATTGTTTTTGTTTTCGACATTCATGGCTTCACTGAGGGGACTCTCCCGAGTCTCTCCATATTTCCTACCCATACGACTATCCTTTGCCCATCACGCCTATACTTCGTATTACCTTTTTATTTTATTATTTTATTATTTTTATTATTTTTATTTAAATGCCTCACCATACCTCTCGTATTATCCTGCCTTTCCCTTTCCTTTTCACTACCGATTTTCATAATAAATTCCCCTTCCACCTATCGGGACACGGTCCGCCCACTTCAGCATACTTGAACCCCCACATCAACCCTTCCGACGGTCATTCCAATACTTCTGCTACCTAAGGTGACGGCGACATCCTGCAATGCTGGGTTCGGCGTCCTCATGAGTGATGGGACAGTTCTTCGTATTCCTGGTCGTAGGTCCACGGGATGGCCCGCACATTGGTCATTTGTTTATTTGTCGATCCTCGCTTCGTCCACCGCTCCTTACACCCACAATCCAATGCAATTGGCCCTCCTCGAAAGCTTCAACACCTCCGGTTTCCATACATATGGGGATCACTGGGCGGGCTGCAATACAGACGTCCGCACATTGCGGCGGACATCAATTCCACTGAGTCTCGCCATTGTGATGCCTTCCTGCTCTCGCATATTGCGGAGTCTGCTGCAATACGGGTGTCTGCAGATCGCGGCGCTCTCACTCCAGCTCACTTCAATTCACTTCCCATGTATAGTGGCATCCCACTGCCCTCGCATATTGTGGGCTGTGCTGCAATACGAGTGTCCGCAGATCGCGGCACTCTCAATTTACTTCAATTCACTCCAGTTCATCCATGTATAGTGGCGTCTTGCTGCTCTCGTGTATTGCTTCAATTCACTTCCCACATATAGTCATGCCCCGCTGCCCTTGCATACTGTATGTGAGTGTACAGAGGAAACGGTAATGCGTAATCCAGAGGGTGTTTCGTTGCTTATTTTGCCAAGTGTAACGCGTAACAATAGTTCGGTTTCCTACTTTTTTTTGCGTTACATCATACAAAAAATCAGAAATTTTGACTTTAATTCTCTAAAAAAATCTACTTGGTCCTACAAGTACATTCTTGTCATCTAGAGAGGAATGACCATTATCTGTAACTGTTACAGTAATTGCTGAGAGCACTAGGCTATCCGGTTAAAAAATTGTGTTGCCTGCTTAGGCAACAGTAACACGTAACCCCGGCACCGTTTCTGAGTTTCTTTGGAAACCAAATGTAACACTCAAACCTGTGTTTCCTCTATACACTCACATACAGTATTGCAAGGTGTGCTGTAATCAAACCTGTGTTTCCTCTATTCCCGCTACCTTTGGTAGTGGGTCTTGAAAACCACTAATGTTGTGTGTTTTGGCGTGAGGATGCACGATTACTGCCAATGATTGTGCCCCCTATCCGAATTGTGGCGTGGGTTCAATGTTTCAGAGCCCCCTTATTGTCTTTCTTGTATTTATTGTTTCTCGTCCTCGATCATTCTTTGCTCCGTCGTTTCATGCCGTCCTTAGGGAGCCGTGTCTACCATGTCCACTTCTACATCGACCGTGACTGTCGATAATGAGCTCTATTCTTGCTCACTGTCTCTCGATTCTCTCGTCTCCTTTCATTCTTCGCTTGTACACATATCCGGACAGGGTGATGCTTCTGTCGTGTCGCATACTGATATGGGCACTCATACAGTATCTGTGTATTTGGAATTGAAAGAGGACCTGGAGCCTGATGTCGTTTTGGGTTTCGGCTGGTTTTCTGAGATTGCTGCTCGCGAGGATGTGCTCTCCTGTGAGTGTGTCGGTTGTATGAGTGTGTGTATATGTTGGTTGACATGTATGTAGTGCCCGCCACCGGTTCGCTGAAGATTTTGAATGTGGTTACCATGTATCATTCTGTCGCCCTGCATCATTCCGCTCGTTTCATCCTCTCATCCGGTGAAATGACCGTCGTGAAGTTGATGTTTGTTCATGGGGTTGTGGTGGGCACATCTTGCTCTGATTATCCTGTGCTCCACTTGCATTTGATGCGACACCTTCTATTGGGACGATGCATAGGTGGAAAGTTTTCTGGATATAGGAGCTTTGCTAAGGCTGCGGGAGACGCTGGCATATTCCCACACGTCTTCTGCGTTGCATCCATCATTCATTCAGGCGTTATCAATGATGTCGGAGCAGATGTCCTTTGGGTGTATGCGGACCTTTTCGCTCCGCTAGTTGCCAGAAACATACGAAGATGCGCCAAAGACGGAGCTGCCTCTCGATTGATAGCCTTGCATTATCTTCCATTTGATCCTGAACCAGCTTACTTGCTGAGGGTCTTTTCACCTGGGTTTGATAGGTTGACAGTGGACGAATATAGGAGTATCATGATGGCGCATGGGGTAACTTACACAGGCAATACCACGAGAGCTGCGTTAAAGGAGGCAATTAGTGATCATCTGTTTTTAGGGCACAGAGGATCAATTTCCTCAATTAACGTGTCGAATTCGGCATCCAAAATAGGGTTGGAGTCTGATTCAGGTGCGTTTCTTGTTGCCTCGGGTACACAAGAAGCTTCTGCATCCATGTTGAATCCTTCTGGGATGCAGCCTGATGTTTTAGGAACCGCCTCATTGCATGATAACACCCTTGGTGAGGGCTGCTCTCTTGATGTTGAATTCGATGATATTATGGATGTAGATGTTACTTCGTCCGTCTCACAGTTGAACGATATGCTATTTGGACGGCATAGCAGGAGTTCCCAGGTGTCGGTGTTTGATCTTGACTTGGTATCGCTTCGGTCAGAAATGTGTTCGCATGGCATAGATTACTCTCGGTTGTCCAGAGCTAGTCATGCATACCGTTCTGCACTGTTGTCTCACGTTCTATTAGGCAACTGCTTCTGGTCAAGGTGTCGAGGCACCATAGTAGCACATTCGGACACAGCTCCTGTTGCTTGTAAGAAACTGGCTCGTGGTTGTTTGTCAGCCAAATCTATGTCTCTGGATTTTCTTTGTCATGTCTGCAGCTATTCGAATAAAATAGGACATCTGACTACAACTAAGCTGGTGGGTATAGTGGTTTCACTGGGTTACACTGGAGCGGCTTTTCATCCGACAATGTTAAGTTATCTGGAAACCATTTGCGACCGAATAGATAGTGAGCGCAATCATTGGGATCTGGTGAAAGAACTCCCTTCTACGCATATTTTACCCTTGGCCATTGTGCATGGGGTTCATGTTCCTCGTGATGCTTCCCTGTCGATTGGTAAGACTTTGTTGCAGGATCATTTCAGTGAGGGTGTGTGCCCCATTAACAACTCGGCTGACATTGGACAGAATTTGGTGAGTCCACAGGTTGTATCGGTTGGAAATCACGACAAATGGATGGATGCTTATCTTATATCCATTGACAATGTGGTGAAACGGATGAGCCGTAAAAACTGTATGCATCTGATAGCATCTCAAATCTATTGTACAAAGTAGTTTTTATTAGTCGTCAGTACTGACCGCATGTAACATTGAATTACGAAAATCATCAAGGGGTTGGCGGACTGTTGTTCTGGCATATCGGGTCAGTCGGTCGGTCGACCTCATGAGGCCTAAAAAGATTTTTGAACCTCACCTGCTCCAACTGAAAAATATAACCATCCAAGTATTATGACGTGTTTCATAGCATATATTCTAGCTGTTTACTATCTTTCTAACAATGATTCACCAGAGATTTCAGTGAACAAGGACAGAACTTCAAAAAAGAAACATTTGCCAGTGTTGCCACTTGCCCTGGCATAGGTCAAACATGGTCCATGGTACTCCAGTGAGCAGTCTAAATCAAGAATGCTAATATAATGCATTAAAGTATTGTCAGGGCATGCCAAACCCGCAACTTACAAGTTCAAGAGCAGGTTGACTCAGGGGTCTTGCAAGAACCAAAGGGTACGATGTCATCATATAGATCATGTGATACGTCTAACTTTGGAATATTGTTCTCACAGGGGTCGGTTGGTCGAGCCAATGAGGGCTAAAATATTTTTTAGACCCGATGTCATGTATTTAAAATGCACAAACCCCTTGAAAATCATACTGAGGCCCCGGTATCATCCGTACATTGAGACAAGGTAGCGGGCCTTGCCGCTTGTCAGCCTTACTTAGTTATACACTCACATACAGTATTGCAAGGTGTGCTGTAATACAGGTGTCTGCAGATTGGGGCACTCTCAGTTCAGTTCAGGCCAGTTCAATTCAGTTCAGTTTGGACCATCGTGGCATGTATAGTGACGTCTTGCTGCTCTTGCATATTGCAGGGTGGGTGGGCTGTGATATGGGTGTCTGCAGACTGTGGCGCTCTCAATTCAATTTGCTTCAATTCACTTCAGATCATCCATGTATAGTCACGTCTCGCTGCCCTTGTGTATTGCTCCAATTCACTTCCCATGTGTAGTGACATCCCACTGCCCTGCATATTGCAGGACATGCTGCAATATGGGTGTCTGCAGATCGCAGTGTTCTTACTTCAATTATTATTATGAATCTCTTGAGCAATCGTAATTGTGATATATTGTCACTCCTGCATATCACAGGGTATGTTGCAATAGAGGTGTTTGCAGAGACAGAGCCCCTCATTTCAATTTCACCTTTTCAAACATTCACAATTGTGCTCCCTCGTTGGTGAGTTGTTGCTCTTGCACACTGCAATGCAGGATGCAATACAGTGCCTGCAAATTGCAGAATTCCCTTTTTTTCGATTCACCTTTCAAGTATTCATATTTCTCAGCAATTTTTCTTTTCAATCCACTTCTTGAGTTTTTTTTTACATATTGTGATGTCTCACTATTTGCTCTGCAATTTGGGTGCCCAAAATTCATGGTGCTCCTCATCCAATTCACTTTCTAAGTCCTCACATATCATGATATCTTGCTGCTTTTGCACCACAATACGAGTCACTGCAGATTGTGACCCTCACATCTCAATCCTCCTTTTCAAGCACTGACAGCTATAATGTCTCAACACTCTCGCTTATTGTGGGGATACCATGCAATAGGGGTTCCCAAAGATTATGGTGATCTCAATTTATATTATATTCACTCCCAGTCATTCACATATTGTAACATCTCACAGCTTTTGCAGGCACACTACTTCAATCCATTCTCTGAGTATTCACAATCATGATGTACCACCAATCTTGCTTATTGGAGAATACCATTCAATGTGACAGTCTGTATATTGGAGCAGTTCTCACTCTATTCACCTTTCACTGTTCTCATATATTGTGGGGCATGATGGCAATCTACATGGCTTTACTGACTGCAATAACAACATGGGTACTCACAGATTGTGATGTTCCCATTCCTGTCCACTTTCTAAACCTTCCCAGTTCACCTTTGTGATTTCAATTCACTTCTGAGTCTTTACAATAAGCTTATCACATGCCTCCACAATTGCAACACTGCAATACTCTCATTTATCACAGAAGATTCTGGTATCTGCAGATTGTGGTGCTCTCACTCATATTCACTTTCATGATCTCTTCAATGGCCCTTGCCTATTGCAGGGCACAACACAATCTGTTTATCCACAGATTGTGGCACTTTTTATTCTACTTACTTTAGCCTTCATATGCACAATACCTTGACATTCTCACTTATCACTGGATGCACTGCAATATAGGTGCCTGCAGATTGGGATATCCTCAATTCTACACTTCCAAGCATGAACATTTACAATGGTAATATATCAAGATTAGGGTTCCTTCCCCTTTATTCACTTCCAAGTATTCACATATCAAGTTATCTCACTGATATATAATTCCACTCTCTCTTCAAGAATCTATAATCCACATTACAAGCACTTCAAAGTTCATAGATCACACTTTTGTATATTATCTCACAATCCTCATTAGTAGTCATCACTATTAAGCAGCTGTGCTACTCTTTACTCTCACACTCACTCATGATACTCCCTCATATGCTTGATATTTCTCAATACAGATAAGCACTTGCTACAATTCTTCAATCAGAGCTTTGCTCATTTGGATTAACCAGATTCACACTGACTCATCCCAAATCTGCTTGTTGTGAGCTTCAGCTCTGCTTGGTGTTACCAGATTCAGGATTCCCTGTCTTCTGGTTTCACCAAACATTCAGACTTGATTGGCTTCATGTCAGCATCCCAACATCCTCACTCCCAAAGGCTGAATGCTTATCTAAAACACCTTATGTAATCACTTTGGTGTTTTGGCCCCTTCACCTTGACTTCTCCCTTCCCCGAAGCCTCAAGTCTATGCAACCCCCCTAAATACATATTGCATTTGGGGCACTCATACCTATCAATCCCTATACTATCACTTACATCTCATGAAATAGCAATATTAGCTTATTGCCAGCTGCATCTGACTGGGAGCTGACTAGAGTGACATCTGCTGATGGGTCCTCTATCATTTGGCATAGATGCCAAGATGCCGCAAGGCTTTTCACTCCCAATATAAACAATTTTTGCCTAAAAATACATTATTGACAAGTGGCCTCTGTCTGCAGCATGATCTTCAACTTTGCAGGGTTGAATCCTAACCTCTCCATCATGCTCCGACATCCCAGACCATCTACAGCTGCCCCAAATCTGGGATTTGGCACTATACCTGGGGAAAGCTCAACAAATTTCCAGGGTAGAATGCATCATATATACATGAACATCAGAATAGGTTGAAAATCTGGGATCAGAGCTGTATAGGGATTATCCAGGGTCCTGGTACAAGGTCATGATCAACATTGATGTTTGGTTAATTCCTGTGATGGCCACATTTTAAACTTGAACAGATACTTTGGTATTGGCAATGCATCTTCATTGTGTTTGCTTCATGCTTGACCCAAACAAAAAACCTCAAGTGATATGCATCTAGGTTTTGCAACATGACAGCAACATTCCAGCCATTCACTGTGAAAGAGATAATACCCACTTCAAGAACCAGGAATAGCCCCTATCTTCACAGAAATTCAGAGTAACATTTTAGTTCTGCAGTGCATACTTACATAATTGCTGCTCAAAAAGAACCCTGATGATAATTCTAGTGCTTCACCACATCAAAACTTTTTTCTTTCAACACATGTTTTGCGATTCTTGACTCAACTACTTTGGAAAGACTAAAACTCAAGGTGATACATATCTAAGTGCTTGTGAAAGGCTGCAATTACAGGGAACCAATGTTGCACTCACTCATGTATCAGATCCTACTAGTTTATCAGTCCACCACCTATGATACACTTATTACCTACTCCTAGAAAATGTGTTGTTATCGGAGTTGACCAATATAACAGGTTTTTTAAGGTCCGAACTTGACGTTGGTGCTCATTAGGGACAGACAGCCCATTGACAAGCACCAATGATTTTACAGATGAAATCATCAAGGGCTACCTGCAGACCACCTACTCAGTGTTCCTGTCTTACCTCTCGAATGTTGTCTTGAAATGGCTTCTCAAACTGTACTCTAATAATCTGTCCTTGGGCTTGCTGTATGACACTAGAAATGAAGCCTTCAGCTTGCCTGCAGGATGGCATCTATGAGTTAGGAGTGTCCTTCCTGATAAATTCTATACGCTGATCTATTTCAGCTAGAGACTTAACCTTTGAAGTTCAACATTGGACACAGACACAGACTGCTGTGCCTGCTGGCAAGAAAGCCTATGGATACCAATTTGTGGGGAATTTATCATTGTGCTTGCCTGGTGAACAGGGAGCCAGGTATTTTCATTCTTAAATTTATTTCAGCTACTAATATTAACCTATTTGCCACTTCCTCATTTGGCTGAGGTAGAACTTTTCATCTATGGATGACTGAATTTTTCCAGCGAGTCTGCTTCAATGATGTTGTTGGCTGAGATAATGATTTATTTCATTTGCCATAAGCTTGGTTCCAAGGATGGCTCAGGGACATCTTATGAGTAGTTCTCATTCCTGTTGCCAGTCAAATGCTTGTTGATCATCTTTGATGCCTCATTCTTGCCACAGTATACACAGGAGAATGAGGCATGTTGAAACTATTCCTCAAAAATTTTCTCTCACTGATCATCATTCTAGATGCTTTTACAACTGTGGTACAGGATGACTATCAGAAGGACATGACTGAGCTCCTTACAGTAGAGATAATGTCAATGCTTTTCACCAATAAGGCAAGTGCATCTACTATCTCAATCTGTAGCTTCCTCTTGCTAGTTTCATTACCAACAACTTTCTATTTGAGGAATTCTTCTACTGAAGGGTTTTCAAATGTGCTGATGCTCTCTTATTGCCATGCTATGTGCAAACTACTTTGTGGTCATTTTCTCTTTTGATGTGCGATGAACATGTACTCAGTTGTCTCAGACTCCTACCAACAACGATGACAGAAAGATGATGCTCTTCCAGTGTTTTTCCCACCTATTCTATATCATCTTCTACTTCACCACACTGCCATAATACTCCAATAATCCTATCAATGACATGTGTACATCTTCCCTGCATGGAGTGCAACGACCATCATATAGCTTCTCGATGACCTAAAGTATAATTTCCTCTTTCTCCTGCCAGACCTTGGAACCATCCATGTTGAACAGGTTGAATACCGTAAATCTAGCTAGGCTGGGAGCATAAATACCTGGTGGTGACTGAAGGAATCCTCAGGAGCCTGCTGGAGAGGGTACCTCTGAGTGGACAGGCTTGATGACAACCCTCTTCATCAGAATGATAACAGATCCAATGAGACCTAAGTGACAGACTTGTCATCTTGTGCAACCCTAATGAAGCTTGGAATGTGATGTCTTCATTCTCACTTGCTTTTCTAGCAGGGCCAATATGCCTATAATGTCAGCTTATAACTATGGACTTCCTAAGACCCATTACTATCAAGGACTTTTTGGCTCTCATTCAGACTATTTTGAGTAATGCACCGCCATGCAGAACCACTTCACAAAGACATCAGTTCACATACACAACTTGGAAGGTTCTCAAGATGGAGACAGGGGTGCACATGGACTGGACCAGCTATGCTGTATATGCCAGGGTTATCGTTCTGGGAAGAACTTGGCTGTAGGGGGGGGGGGGGGGGGGGAGATGAGACACTGGAGAAAGTAAATCTATAAGCAAAGGTTGTTGTGGGACAGGAGTTTGAAGCTTTACTGCAGGTGGGCATGACCATCATCCTCCAGAAGAGTAGACCTTACTTCAATGATCCAGTTGTGGTGTATGAGCCTGCCATGGTTGGAAGAAGGACAGAGGACACTGAAACAAGAGGTCTTGTGCCATTTTGGGAGACAACCATTCATATCAAGGCCTTTAATTCAGGCTTCTGCAACTGCCATATCATTTTTCCATATAACTCTACTCTCTTGGACATGGACAGGATAGTCCTGCATAGAAGGGTTGCATGTTTCACACCTAATCTCTCTACAATAGTGGGAGCAAATGTGAGCAAGGAGGCTTTCTCTTTCATTTTACTCTCATTTGGATGTGGTTTTATGTTTGCTACTTTTTTGGTTGTGCAGATTTCTTTCTTTATGACCACTTCAGTTATGGTGTGCTAGCATGCAGCTCTTTGCCATTGTAAGAGTGAGAACTGTTCTTCTCACTCGGTCCTTGCAGTACAAAGAGTATGTGCATATTGGAGCTTCCATATGTCAAAGGCTTTTAATAACAAGAGAGGCAACAGACATTGCCGGGCCTCAAGGCAAGATATACTACAATACACAACTCATCACCACACACCCACAAAACCCTCAATAAGTCTTGTGCAACACACACAGGTGACTACAAAGAACTTAAACACATCCTAAACATGACTTAAAGCTTGTGCTCTAAGCAGAAACCCTTCAAAACATGTCCACTCAAGTCACAGGATTTGAACCCATGCACTCAAGCTTCCAAAACCGATTGTAGACCCACAGGGTTTGAACCTATGCAATCCAGAGACACAATAACCAAATAAACCCCATCCGACAAGCCAAAGGGTTTGAACCTCTGCCACTTGTGGAATGGTATACCCAACTAAGCACATGCTAATCAGACCAAAGAGTTTGAACCTCTGCCACCTGTAGCACCATGCTGACATGCTCTGCAAGCATTTATGCATGTAATTTTGCAATTTCTACAAAGGAATACATGCTACAGGGTCTAGATACTAAGGCACAAGGAAACTCAACAGAGCGCAAGGTTTATAATGCCAGTAATGAGATTACCTGAGCAAAGCTGGGTGGAGTGTATGACTTAACCTAAGAATGGTACTAGAAAGGCTGCACTAGGTATAAAGTCCCAGTGCTTGACACTAAGCGCTCTGACAGGGCATAGCACATGTGCACTACGAATAGAGCAGGACACGCTTGTGAGATAATTAAGACTTCACGCAACATTGATCTATGATGTGCAAGGCATGGCAGATCCAGAACTTAGAGCTCTAGACTTTGTGATGTCAGAACTCAAGTAAATCCGAAGTTGCTGACTTCGGCCGAAGCATGCGAGGCCTAGACAATGAGTTTGTTGCCTTCGCTATGACAGAATTCCCAAAGAGAGTATTATGAAGCAGAATCGGAGTCACGCGCTAGGCTGCAACTCCGAGGAGATAGCAACCAACATCAGTACATGTGTAATAGCATGGTTAACCGATGTTGCAACACTTAGAGACAGGATCTGGGCCCGGGCCAGACTCCTGAGTCAGTGCCAAGCCATGGCATGCTAATGGCGACATGCATGGGATGCAGGCAAGAGAGCTCGGCAACCTAAATGATACTATATTTGGTGGTACTAATTTGTAGAATGTAAAATAGATAAATAGTGCATTGTAATCGTAGTGTACAAGTTTTGGACCCCCATTGTAGTCACACGCAAGCCTCCAGCTTGACACCGTAGCTTCAGGATTAGTTTGTAACTTCAAGCAAGAGAATAGACCTAGAATTGATATCATATTGAGTGAATTGAGTTGTGCACGAGGCATAGAAAGCTAATACAGCACTTGTGTGACTGTTAATTGGTTGAGTGACTTGTGCTCTAACCTGAGAAGAGGAGTATAGTGTCATTGAGGATGCACTCTTATGCTTTGAGGGTTTCTTGTGACACGATGCACTACAGGTGGCAGAGGTTCAAACCCTTTGGCTTGATTAGTGCTCGCTTGAGGGTATATATTTCCCAAGTGGCATAGGTTCAAACCCTGTGGCTTGCAGACAGGGTTTTATAAGGTTATTGTGTCTCTGGATCACATAGGTTAGAACCCTGTGGATCTACGATTGGTTGGAAACTGGAGCGCATAGGTTTGAATCCTGTGGCTTTAGTGGAAGGTTTTGTGAAGAGTTTCTGCTTGGAGCGTGAAGCTTTGAGTCATGTGTTGTGTGTTTGAAGTCATTTGAGGTCATTCCATGTGTCACTCTAGACTTTGTGAGGGTTTTGTGTACGTCTCTCGATGTTGCATGTATTGTATTACACCTTGCCTTGAGGCCCAGCAACATCTGTTGCTCCTCTTGTTATTAAAAGCCTTTGGACTTAGAGAGATCTAGATACTTGACATGTGCTATTCCTATACATGTGTATCCTATATCCTGAGAGTTTGCTTGCCTTGTTTCTGTCTGCTTCTATCACATCAGAATCCCCCATGAACTTGAGGGTTTGTGTGTGTAGTGTTGGGTGTGGGTGTGATCAGTGTCTTCAATGCTGTTGCATTTCTAGCTTGCATGCACAGAGTCTCTTCAACATGTCACAAGAAAACCTTAAAACTTAAGAGCACATCTGCTGATGTGCTCGGTACTGTCGAGTGGCAAAAGGACTAGTGAAGGGCAATGAACACCAACAACACCAAACCTAACACTAACTCTACACTTATCACCAATGTATTGAATTCAGGCATTTCAAGTATGATAGAAGCACTCTACAGACTTCAATAATCAAGGAAAGTTTTTAAAGACTTTTTATTCATTACTAGTGAGCTATACAAGCATACTACTCATGCTAGTGGGGTTGGTAAGACAGAATTGGGTGAATAGTGACTTGACTTGAGCTACTGCACTCACTCTGACTGGGACTGCTTCAAACTAGTGGCTCTCTTGGCCCTATACTGCTTCCTACAAGTGATAGACACTTGACTAGTCACACTCTGGGCTGACTAGTAGTGCTCTTGGCCTAAGAATAATACTTTAAACTTGGAGAACTTGCTTGAAATAACTTTGAAACACTTTTGGCCTTTGCAGGAAATGAAAGATTGCTCTAAGACACTTCAATTCACTCTATGCTATGGGTAACTTAGCGACTAGTTGCCGCTTTGTTGAGGTTAAGCACAAAAGCCTTTAATTGGGGCACTAGGTATTGACTAGTAGGTCACAATTGCAGGGATGGCTTGCCTGAGCCGCACGTGAGCCTATTCTACTACTTATATACTAACAATCAAGGTACAATCGAGATATAAATAACTGACTAGAGGGGTATTATTGATAAGGATTTCTTGGCTAGTCATGAATAATGGTGAATAATCATGCAATAGTTGGTCTAGAAATGGTGACTTGCTGACTAGTGAGCCTAGGAGCTCTGCTAAAGGTGGCATTCCATGTTCTTGGCCCAGCAATGCTCCATTCATGTCAAGGATAAATGGCTAGCTGGACGAGTGTGCCTGTAGCAGCTGTCGATCGTGATTGAAGGCGTGACCTGGCTATACTAGTTCCAATTGTAATAGATCTGTATCGTACTAGCATGATCTGGACAGCTGCACTCCATTGCTAAATTCATTTCTAAGTCCCGTTAGAGATTGCTGCACTGCTAGTCAACTCGTCTTAAGCACTTGCACACACATTCCACTAGTGACTGTACTTTCATGAGACCTGTATGTTCTGCTTCTTGTTGGGTGCACTCATAGCTACCCCCGTTGACTAGCGGTTGTTATTTACTGACTTGCTTGGTATTTGAAGTGCTAGTCACGCCGGCTGATAGACTTGACCCAATAGTGGTATTGTGCCTAAATCCTGGCTTGACTAGTAGCTTTCTGGCTTGACTATCAGTTTGAAGCCTCTGCTATAGTCCTTTAGTTATGGCTAGTCTAAGATAGATATACACTTGTATGATTACAAAATTGCAAAATCTAGGTGTGAACACATAGACAGTGTATCACTGCAATGACACAAATCTCTTATTCTCAGGTTAGAGCACAAGTCAACCAATCTCTCAAACAGTACACAAGTGCTGTGCTAGCTTTCTACACCTTGCACGCTACTCAAGTAACTCAAATGTTATCAAAAAAAGGTGTATTCTCTCGCTCAAAGCTACAAACTAATCCCAAAGCTAGAGCACTAAGCTGAGGGCTTTTGTGCTCCAACAAGGAGTGTCCGAAACTTGTACACTATTACTATACTACGGTATTTATATACAATGCACTCTACCAATTAATACAATCTTAAATAGTAACTCTTGGCTTGCAGAACTTCCTTTCCTGGTGCCATGCATGTTGCCATAATCACACCATTGCTTGGCACTTACTCAGAGCTCCGGCTCAGGGCCAGATCCTGGTCTCTCAGCTGCACGACATCAGTTAGCTGTGCTATCCACATGTACTGATGTCGCCTAGTATCTCCTCGGGGTTGTAGTGTAGCACACAACTCATCTTTATCATAATAATATCTTCTAGTGATTTCCATGGTCTTCTAGGACCACCAGCTTCTAGTCTAGGCCTTGCACACATCGGCCAAAGTCAGAGACATTGGTCTTACTTCAATTCTACACATTCTGAGGTCTAGAGCACTAGCTCCTAGTATGGCAGTGCCTTGTGCATCATAGATCAAGGTTGTGTGAAGTATCAATTATCTCCTGAGCTTCACTGGTTCTATTCTTAGTGCACATCTTCTGTGCATTGTCAGCATACACAGTGTCAAATGCTGGGGCTTTAGACTTAGTGTGACCCATATGGTATCACTCTACAGTTAAGCTATGTGCTCCACCGAATATCACTCATGGTATTGCATTACCTGCACTTAGGACATTGCGCTCTAAGGTATATCTCATTGCCTTGGTATCTAGGTCTTATAAAATGCATGTATTGATACATTTCACAAAATTACATGTGTGAATGCTTTTCAAGTGTGTCACCATGTTTCTGGCATGGTGTCTCTACTGTTTGGGCTGCATCAGCAATCTCACAAATGGTATAGAGGGTATAGGAACCATGTGGCTATAGCACTCTATACCCTATAACACAGTATAGGGCTATAAGAGATATGCATGTTTCCTATAACCATTTCATAGGACTACAGTTGCCCTATACTCACCTATACCCACCATATTTGGCCTTATGCAGGCAGCTGCACCAGAATATTTCAATACAGCTTGACATTCAATCTTTCAGATCAGCACAGTAGATGTTCAATAAATATTATATTCACTACATGTTTGCAAATCAGATATACCTAATGCAGTCCTATTATTTACTCACCCCTCCAACATAACAGCAAATCTCAGCAAGTGTAATGTCTGTGAACTGAAGCCTTACTGATGTACTTATTGAGTTGGACAATATCACCTAGCATGGTGTAAATATGTGGCCACTCATCATGAAATGCCAACTCACAGTGAGAACTTGCATGGAGAAAGGAAAAAAGTGGTGCAGCAATGAGGAAGCAACTCTATGATAGGTGAGGTCAATGTCGACTCTACAGCAAGACATGCTACATGTACTGGAAATACTTGCTCCCATCTGGCATGACCACAAGAATAAGAATGACCACCATTGATCTAGCCTGCACATAGCATCAATAAGCCAAGAAAAAGAGAAAGAATTTGCACACCTAACTACCAATGTCTCCTGCTATCTCTGCCTCAAGCCTTTCAGGTGCTTCACAATCCATACAACTTCCTCCAAGTCAGCAAAGCACAGAGTAAATAGTGAGAGTATAAAGACTGGCAAAAAAGAGAGGGAGGTGACTTGGAACTCCTGCATAGCTCTAGATTCAGGATGTTGTCCCATTGTTGATGAGGTTGTGAGACCAGAGCCTATAGATAGCTCATGTAGTTTGAGAGAATAAAAATAAGAGTGACTTGCCAAAGCATTGTACAGATGGGAGGGCAAGGGGACAGCACAGAGGAAGAAGAAGTGAGAGAAGAGCAATGATCAACATGAAAATTGGTGCAAAATTCAACTTACATGTGACCATATGATGCAATTGTGCACAGGCCATTTCCATTTTGGGGACATGCTCAATGCTCTTGGTGCTCTGGTCATCTTTTCCATAATCATACACCCTCAGCTATATGATTCTAATTCTTTACTATTGCTATCATGTGTTTGAAGTCCTGCACTGACTTCTTTACATGAATTTGACATAGGTTGCCTATAGGTATATAGTGGTATAGGTGTCATAGATGGTGTAAATTGTGAATACACACAATATTCCCTATACCACCTATGTCACCTATACTCTCTACTGTACGTGAGTGTAGGGAGGAAACCGTAATGCATAATGCTGACCCCGTTGCATTGCTTATTTGGCCTTGTGTAACACATAACGCTCCCCCCATTTCCAAGTTTTATCATTACTTTGTAAAAAATCGGAAAAATACGAATAAAATCGTTAAAATTCACTACTAAGATTTCTGTACAACTCCCAAGAAAATCAAGCTGTTCTTTCATCATCTTTGAAGACTATAGCCCCGTTTTCAAGATCCTTCCAAGAGACACCATTGTCATCGTAGTTCAAGATGTTTTCCTCTGTTTCATCTGGAACCAACCTCCCGCCCTCATTCCGAACATTTCTTACCATCATATCTGCATCGTAGTGGGCATCAGCAATATCAATACCCAGATCATCTCGCATGATGGCACTGATCGGGATATCAGAGTCGTCTTCTTGGTCTAGGTCTGCCTCGGCTTCTGCTCCTGTATCAACACCATATACTTTTCCAAGGCGGTTCTCAATTTTGGTGCGAAGCTCTGTGTCATTTCGGAGGTATTCATTGAGTGCATTTTGAGCTTTGCGGCTGGTAAGACATTCAGCAGAGAGGCACCACTCCTTTGCGACACATTTCTCCCATGCCTGTTCAGGATTAATCATAAGTGGTCCCAGAAAAGCGCAAACAGAGAAGAATTATCCACCTTCTTCACATTATCACGGCCACTAGGTCCGTTCATGAATTCATACAACTCCACAAGACCGGCTACAGAGGCATCATGGAGCTTTGGTAGCCCTGTTGCAATCTTAACGGCCGCTGGATTTATTCCCTGCTTCACCTGCTTCTGCTGCTCCTCGACAAGAAATCTGAAGAGAGTTTGTTTGAGATTATGCTTTGAGATCCGCTGTAGTCCAACATTGGCTGGTTGAAATGCGCCAGTGCAGTTCCCAGGAACAAAGATCAGGATGATAAAGGGATGGTGATCGTAGACGTAGCACGTAAAATCCTTGCTCATGTGAACAGGGTAGATATCAATGAAAAGTATGCACTTTTGATCCGCAGGAAGATCTGGGTTTGATGCAAGAACACCCTCATAATACGGAACGAGAATGTGCAGAATCCACTCTTGCATTGTCTTGAATGTGCTGAAATGACTCCGAGGGCTTGTTACACTTGCGGCTGAAGCAAAATGAAACCCATGCTTCAGAGCATCACCCATCCGTGGAGCACTGCGACTTGGAAGAGATCCTGCAGTTTTTCCGGCCCAAACTTGTTGAAATGGGAGGAACGCGCTAACACGCTCTGAAAGCGTTTACGCGTGTAATTTTGCGATTTGTACAAATAGGTACGGGCTACAACGTCCAGATACTAAGGCACCAGGAAACACAACAGAGCGTGAGGGTTATAATGCCTGTAATGAGATTACCAGAGTAAAGCTGGGTGGAGCGCATGACTTAACCTAAGAACGGTACTAGAAAGGCTGCACTAGGTATGAAGTCCCAGCGCTTGACACTAAGTGCTCTGACAGGGCATAGCATGCGCACGCTAAGAATAGAGCAGGACACGCTGATGAGCCTCCAGGCTCTGTATGCTCAGAATTCACGGATTTAGCCATCCATCACCCAATACCTTCGAAACGACGCCATTATAATCCTCACACGCTCCATAACACTGCCAACACTCGATAATACCACGGATTTTCGCAGTATAAGCCACAAACATTCAGATACAATCCTAGAACCGTAACATCCACCCCTCACACACTCTGTTATCCTTCCCAGCTCGCCTTGCATCACAATTACCATATCCCATCATGGCAAGGCACCTTTGATCGACAATCATTCTAAAACGGGGTTGCTACATCACTCAGAAGCATCTGGTTGATGTGCCCATCAATCATTTAATGAAATGATGTGATTGATGCGAGTACCCTCCCAGCTACGATAATTACAGCTACGGCAACTATAGACCGTGTTTACTAAGGCTGTTACAGTGCCAAGACTTCGAATTATCGTTGCCCCACGCATACACCTCAGCACGGCAACTGCAGCTCAATAATTTGCAGCTAAACAGCACCTTATGATCTGCTCCTCGCTCAATAAAACCACATGGTTCGCATCCATACACGGCAACGTCGAAGACTTGCTGTTACTTTAGAACCACAGATATGATATGTTTACTATGGCTATTACAAAAGCCAAGGACTTACAGCCTTACTAAGGCTTCGAAGAATATTCTATTTATAAAATCGTACTTGTAGTATAAAAACTAGTTAGATACCGCATTTTTAGGGAGAGTTCTTACCCAGTTGACGAGGCTACGGCATTACCAGTCAGCTAAGGTTGCTCCAAGTTATTCCCCACCGCTTGCTTTACTCTTTAAACGTTGTTGGTTGCACCAATACACAAAATCTTGCATCAATAACTTGCTTTTGTCTTTTAATGCCACAACATCGCTTCACTTTCACCACATAGGATTGTTTTATCGCTTTCACCTTCTACATCGCCATTGTTTTCATCGCCCAGTTCAGTATTGCCTCCGTGTAGGCCCAGTTCAGCTCCATAGGATCACCCTCATCTTTATCATTGCTCGGAGTTGCCATGCATCTATTGCTGCAACACCCCACTCAGCACCTCAGTTGCTACGATTTCTACTAGTTTGTTGCAGTCTCCATACATTTATTGCTATTGTGTCGACTCACAATATTAGGTACACCCCCAAGCCACGTTTACTAGGCTATTTCGACGTCTTCTAGTCCCTCCCTGCATTTTCCAGTCCATCCCCACGATTTCTAGTGCATTGCTACGATTTCTAGTGCATCGCAACGATTTCTAGCGTGTTGCTACGATTTCCAGTCCATTGCCACGATTTCTAGAGCCATTTTCGTGCTCTTTAGCCCATCCCCATGTTTACTAGACCATTTTCGTGGTCTCTATTCTGGTTTCTTGGTATTCACATCATACCAGATTCCTTCCCATCTCGTTTATCGAGATCCTTCCCGGCTTACAGCCAACGTCTATTAGTACTCCTTGACCAAGAGTACTACTTCGCTGACTGAAAAGTCGCAGTGTATCTTGTGTTATTGAGGAATTGACTGCACGGAGGTGCACCAAACCACTCGCAAACACATTGCCTTGATTGCTGTGTTGCTACGTTAATTGCCTAAGCTCTCCCCGAGTTTTGGGTGTTGCCGTTGCCATGGAAGTCTAGGCTCATCAACACTTGTGAGATAGTTAATACTTCACGCAACATTGATCTATGACGCACAAGGGCCGGGAGATCCGGAGCTTAGAGATCTAGACTTGGTGATGTCGGAACACGAGTAAATCCGAAGTATCTGACTTCGGCCGACGCGCGCGAAGCCTAGACAAGGAGCCTGTTGCCGTCACTACGATAGAATTCCCTCAGAGAATATTATAAAGTGAAATAAGAGTCGCGTGCGAGGCGGCAACTCCGAGGAGATAGCAACCGGCATCAGTACATGTGTAATAGCGATGTTAACCGACGTCGCAATGCTCAGAGACAGGATCTGGCCCCGAGCCGGACTCATGAGTCAGCGCCAAGCCATGGCATGATAATTGCGACATGTGCGGGACGCACACGAAGGAGTTCGGCAACCTAAATGATACTAAAAATGGTACTGCTAATTTGTAGGATGTAGAATAGATAAATAGCGCAGTATAATTGTAGTGTACAAGTTTCGGACCCCCGTTGTAGTCATGCGCAAGCCCCCAGCTTGACGCCGTAGCTTCAGGACTAGTTTGTAACTTCGAGCGAGAGAATATACCTAGCATTGAGATCATATTGAGTGAATTGAGATGCGTGCGAGGCATAGAAAGCTAACGCGGCACTTGTGTGACCATTAATTGGTTGGGTGACTTGAGCTCTAACCTGAGAAGAGGAGTTTTAGTGTCATTGTGGACGCGCTCTTGTGCTTTGAGGGTTTCTTGTGACGCGAGGCACTACAGGTGGCAGAGGTTCAAACCCTTTGGCTTGCAGACGGGGTTTTATAAGGTTTCTGTGTCTCTGGATCACATAGGTTAGAACCCTGTGGATCTACGATCGGTTTGGAAGCTCGAGCGCGTAGGTTTGAATCCTGTGGCTTTAGTGGAAGGTTTTGTGAAGGGTTTCTGCTTGGAGCGCGAAGCTTTGAGTCGTGCGTTGTGTGTTATAAGTCGTTTGAGGTCATTCTGTGTGTCGCTCTAGACTTTGTGAGGGTTTTGTGAACGTCTCTTGACGTTGCGTGTATTGTATTACACCTTGCCTTGAGGCCCAGCGACAACTGTCGCTCCCCTTGTTATTAAAAGCCTTTGGACTTAGAGAACTCGAGATACGTAGCGCGCGCTATTTCTATACGTGTGTATCCTATATTCTGAGAGTGTGGTTGTTTCGTTTCTATCTGCTTCTATCGCATCAGAATCCCCCACGAACTTGAGGGTTTGTGTGTGTAGTGTTGGGTGTGGGTGTGATCAGTGTCTTCGATGCTGTTGCATTTCTAGCTTGCGCGCACAGAGTCTCTTCAGCGCCGCTAGCAGTACTGGCTGTGAGGGCTGTGTAACACCATTTCTCATCTTTGGCAATAACATCAACTTGCCGGGCTCCTTTCTCATGAAAGGTATAGCTGTTATTTGGTAACAGCCATACACCGACTTGATCAACGTTAATTACAAGCTACAAAGATTGATTTTAGATTAGAGCAGATAGGGTAGTAACAGTGACTCGTACCTCTGGAGGAATATTGAACCACTTCATCGCATAGACAATTCGGAAGAATGCTTGCTCACAGAGATCAGGAGCATTCGCAGGCAGATGAGCAGCTGCACGTGTTGCCTTTCTTGGACTCCACTCAAGAACACTGGAGTAGTAATCACAGACAAACCGCTCAGAGCACTTGAAACGATCAAAGAGCTTGGGTTCCTTCTCTTTGATGATTGCAATCATAATTGACCGACTGATACTGACATTCAGGGGAATCCCAGATGAACGCAGACCTCGGAGCGCCTCATTGATTGCCTCCCAAACATTGTTGTAGCCAGCCAAGATGCCAGCACTGCCAGATCCTTCGAGAACCGTGCGATTGCGAACATTGAGAAGAGTTTTCTCAGACCATTCCTTCTTTCCATGTGCAGTCCACTTCGAGATGGTTCCTTTGTTGATCTTTGAAAACAGCATTGGATGATCATGCTGAAGTAATTTTGCAGCCGCACTTGGGCTCCACCCAACTGTACGCATTGCTCGATCGATATGAACCCAGACATAAGGATGATAGTAATTCATCCGAGCGGCCTTGATTTGAACAGCACCTCCCCGGGTTCCATTTCGAGTATCATGCCAGTTCTTGCCAGGCCGTGAGACTTGTGCAACATCAGAGATCAGCTGCGATGAAGAGGACACTGCTTCAGCTCCGCGCATCAAAGCTGTGTTGACATCGACGTCTGGTTCCTGATCATCAGACTCAGCTTTCTTCTTCAACCTTTGTCTCTCTCTGAATTTCCTGGCTTGTTCAGCACCCAGCACCCGCTTTCTCTCTTCCATTGCTTCCTTAGACCTTTCCTCTCTTTCCTTTTGCGCCTCTCTCTGTCTGGCCACCTCTGCTACATTTCACTTCAAGAATACCTCTTTTTCTCCAGGACCCCACTTTGTCCATCCCACTGCACCCAGAGTCTTCTGGGCTCCCATAATGGGTCATTGCCAGTCCCCAAAAGGTCCAAACAAAGACAGGATAGCCTGAGAAGTTGTCTCGCTACTGGGATTGGTGGCATTATCACTCGGGGTGGGCTGGCTTGGACTAGTACTCGTGTGGGGGAACAGATCGTCATCGGAGTCACTGTCAATGACAATGGGAAGGCTTGGTTTTGACTTCTTTGATGGATGGAGCTGTTCTGAGTTATCTGTAGCGGTAATGGATGTTTCCTGAGACAGTGCTGGTGTTGGATTCTCACTGCTATTGACTTGTAGAACATCTGCTTTTCGCTTCAACTGTGTTGGAATCTTTGTGCCAGCTTGAATAGCAGCTCGGATCAATCGCTCGAGCCATGCATCTCTGAAAACCGTGTGGTCAACATCTGTTTTTAGATGATACTTCAGTGTTTCCTTCAGGAACTTGATCAGATCTTCTGATAGACGATGTCCTTGTTCTTTGAATTCGATTTCTCCATCTGGCCGACACCAGGTATCAAAGGCGACTTCAAGACACCGAGAAAGTGCAGCAATACCAGTGGGATCCTCGGATAAAATCTCAGGATCAAGAAAGAAGACGTATTTGGACTGGGCAGGATCTAGCGGAAGATCGGGAGATTCGGGAAGATGCTGGAGGAGATGTTTCAGATGATTTATGCGCTCGATGAGGGTTTGTGGCGGCCCTATTGATGGCTTTGGCCTCGGTTTTGGTGCCATGTTGGAGATGAAGTCAGACTCAAATGAGATCAGGTTGTAGTAGAGAAGAAAATTCGAGTTATACACAGTAAATTGTAATTTAGCACTGAGTACAAAGTAATTTCTATCTTGAACAAGAGGTCAGCATAGCAAAGTAAATGGCGCAAAGTTGATGCGAAGTCCATTGTCCCAGTGAAACGCCACTTGACCCTTGTTGCTTAAATCAGAAACCGTAACGCATAACATGGGGGTTGTTTCCGAGTTTCTTTGAAACCGGACCGTAACACTGAAATTTGTGTTGCCTCCCTACACTCACGTACAGTAATTGATTCTTTGCTGCTGGTCTTGCTTAAAGCTTCACAGCTACATCAACTGATGTCGAACATCTGTTCTCGCATGGTGGCTTAAACGTGACCAAACATAGGCATAACCTGTCTGCTGAATTGACGATCAATCAGACTGTGCTGAACTCATGGACAAAGTGCCCAGGCTTGGTTATCGAGGATGAACTCAGTCAATTCTTCAACAACAAGTCAAAGCGGCCAAATAATAGAGGTAGACAGACCAAAGGTGACAATATGGCTACAAGCAGTGCTGCTGAGGTTACTGTAATAGATGAGGATGTATGATCGGAGTCATTCATTCTTGTAGTAGCTACTTTTGTCTTCGCTGATGTGTTTACTATCCCACTTTTCATACTTTGTTTTGCTGTAATTTGTACCAAGGATTGAGGCAGGTGTCACTGTGTCACCCGCGGGTTACAGTATTTTGAAGACTCTGGCTCTGCCACCTGTTCGGGACTTGTACCTGTGACCACACGTGCATATTTAAACCAAATTTGTCTCACCTGTGTGCAGGTGCACCCGGGTTCAGCACCTGCTGGGACCTGGAATCGTGCAACTCTTTAGTTCCTTTATCAAGGTATCTTTGCCGGTGATACCAACTTTTGACTAAAAAACCTTTTCCACTCTACCACAGAGATGGACCCAGGCCTTCACACTGGTCTCACTTACTTTGTAAAGTATGTGCTCTATTTGTTGCACCTCGCCAAGTATACGATGCAGAAGGATGTAAGTGAGGTGGTGTTTTGCTTACTCCCAACTGACTCGCTGTCCTTCTAGATTTCTACTTGCAGTGGCTTCAAGACCCTTTCCCATGCTGAGACAAAGGGGGAGGCGGGTTTATGGGCCACCAGGGTGGGTATGTGTGTATGCATGAGACATGAGATGATATGTGCAAACAGTGTTGGTGACTTGCAGAAAGGCGACAGGTAAGCGAGGTCACTGTCACTGGTCACCCTGGGTTGATTTAATTTGCACAGATATGCCAACATGGACTATATAATGCTTTCTGGGATCATGCCACTGAATTTGGATGATTATTTTATTTCATATGATATCGCTTGCCAATGGAGTGTTAACTTCAAGACTCGGATGCAAGAGCTACCGAACCATCTACGACTGAGAGGAGAGTGTGGTCTGTCATGTGGCATTCCAAAGCTGCATACCAAGGCCCATCAACTCTCCTGTCAGTCTGAGTTTGCGATTGGTATTCAGGATGGCATGGGACAACCTGATGGCGAGGGTATAGAATGTACATGGGCAGTTGTCAATGCATTGGCAAATTCGACTAAGGAAATGGGGCCAGGCTCAAGACATGATACTTTAGACAATCATTTCTCCTACCACAATTTCATGAAGCTCATCGGTCTTGGTATGTGCCTAGTCTGTGATTGCCTGTGGTTGTATTAATTGGGCATACAGGTCGATTACTACATTGAAGAGCTGCAGAGGCTGACAAAGAGGTCCTTGCCCACCAAAAATATCACAACAATTTTACTAATGCTCTCCTGAATCATCAATTAGCTATCAAGTGGACGACATTGGTTTCTGATTGGGACAAAGATAAATCAAAACCTACCCCCTACCTATCAGCAGTGGAACATGAGTTTCGATGATGTTTTAAGGTTCCTGGCATAATCGAAGTGCAATATAGATATGACCAAAAAAGATCTCAAAATGAAACTTAAAGACAAGGAGCGTGCCATGAAGGAGAGTGGTGAAATACCCATCCATGATATCAGCCCGACTGCATTCATGGGGTTGGGTATGCTGATTGAAGATTTGCAGTGAGTTTTCCTCCTGGGGCTGAGCTTGACCTGTCTCATACTGAGTTATTTAGACGATGTCTGTCCATGAAGTCATCAGGAGAGGGCAAGCTCACTGGCCTGCAAGCAGTAGATATTCATCAACGCTGTTTGACCCTGGGGAAGCAGATCAACCTATTTCAGGAACTGCAGGCTGTCTACATGCCTGGTGCTGCATTGTGACATGAACAAATGGTCATGGAATCAACTGTGGAGATTGAACTGGAGGATGATAAGCTTTGGTTTCCATCAGATCTGACACCCACACTTCATTCAGTGTCATGCAATCCAGGCCTGGAGCAGAAGGAGGACTTACTGCAAGAAGCCCAGTGTTGGAATGCACTGGCATCCATCTGGTCCTTGATGAGAGCTGAAGTGGCTGTCTATGATTTTCATAATGCCAATCTACAGGGTCAGAAGGCACTAGGGTGGGCAGCTGATGTTCTGGATGCATGGAAGGAGAAGTGGTTATTGGCTGTAGCGAAGTACCAGAGGTCATGTAAGGCTCTGCTGGCATTGAGAGGAGCAGGACTTTGGGCTCAGGAGTTGTGTGAGCTGCACAAGAAGGATATGTCAACAATGTATGGGGTAGTGCTGGATACACAGGAGAAGAAGGTGCAAGTGGAATCATCACTGATGTGTAAATGCAAGAGACCCTGAGTTGATACCACTAGTGAGCAGCTGAGGGAGGTCTCATGGATCTGGTTATTGGAGGGTAGCCTTAGGGAATGCAATGTAATGTCAAGTCTTGAAGGTATGTCAGCTGTGCCAAGCTGAAAGCTGCTAAATTGACAAGAATACAGATGACCATGTGCACTGGGTGAGGAGCTGAGCCTGAATGAAATGGTGGGAGGAAGAGCAAGCACTGTTATGCAAAGAGCAGTGCAGAGTGTTGGTTATGCTCAGATGGCGAGTGAAATAGTGGGTGAGCCAGAAAAGTGGGTGGGCAGGGCTGAGCCCGAATATGGAGGAGGGCATTCACACTTATGCTGTACAGCAGGCTGATGCTCACCATTACCTCACTATTAACTTCTCACAGTTGTGGAAGATGGAGTATATACCACCCATGGACAACAACTATAAGTGATGACGACGACATGCTTTAATTTAATAGTAATGATAGAACAAAACATTTTCAATATTCCTGATTTGGAATCCGGATGGAGGCAGTTGTGATGTTAGGTAAGCAATGATTATGTGTGGAACTACTTTGCACTGAAAAAAATACCTATGGGAGTTTGAGTAGGTAGTTGCCTTTCATGGGAGGCCAACTTTTCACCAATGAGAAAAACATTTGGGCATTTGGTGGCATTGAATGGTTCTGCCAATTAGCAAGAAAAATGGCATTTTCTCCAATGCTAACTAGCATATGGAAAGGCATTCCTATGCAGCATAAGATGCCAAATCCCAGATTTGGGGCAGCTGTAGATGGTCTGGGATGTTGGAGCATGATGGAGAGCTTAGGATTCAGCCCTGTGAAGTTGAAGATCATGCTGCAGATGAAGGCCACTCATCAATAATGTATTTTTAGGCAAAAATTGTTCATATTGGGAGTGAAAAGCCTTGTGGCATCTTGGCATCTATGCCAAATGATGGAGGACCCATCAGCAGATGTCACTCTAGTCAGCTCCCAGTCAGATGCAGCCAGCAATAAGCTAATATTGCTATTTTGTGAGTTGTAAGTGATAGTATAGGGATTGATAGGTATGAGTGCCCCAAATGCAATATGTATTTGGGGGGGGGGGGGTTGTATAGACTTGAGGCTTTGGTGTGCTGTACCACATTTATGTGTGCACCAAATTTTGGCTTTCACCTTGATACAGTGACTAGGTGCTATGCTACAACTACCTTCACTTGCTGCTCCTCCAGTCACACTTTCCTACTGTTCAAAAACGGAATTCCTGCAGAATCCATCCGGGCAACCACCCATCCACTTTGTGTCCGCCGAGTGATACATTGTCCACCTGGCCATATGCTATCTGCCATGAAACCACCTTGTTTCATGGGAATTTGACTAGCCTAGGCTCCAGGAGCTGACAGCTATCATTGATCAACCTGAAGCACTCATGCCAGCGGATGGCAGAAGGATCATCCTTGAGAGAGCGGTGATACGCCGTCTACGCGTTCACACCTAGATTTTGCGATTTTGTAATCATACTAGCGCATATCTATCTTAGACTAGCAATAACTAAAGGACTATAGCGGAGGCTTCAAGCTGATAGTCAAGCCAGAAAAGCTACTAGTCGAGCCAGGATTTAGGCACGATACCACTATTGGGTCAAGTCTATCAGCCGGCGTGACTAGCACCTCGAATACCAAGCGAGTCAGTAAATGACGACCGCTAGTCGATGAGGGTAGCTACGAGTGCACCCAACAAGAAGCAGAACATACAGGTCTCGTGAAAGTACAGTCACTAGTGGAACGGTCTGCGCGCGAGTGCTTAAGACGAGTTGACTAGCAGTGCAGCAGTCTCTAACAGGACTTAGAAATGAATTTAGCAATGAAGCGCAGCTGTCCAGATCCGACTAGCGTGATACAGATCTATTACGATTGGCACTAGTGTAGCCGGGCTGCGCCTTCGATCACAATCAACAGCTGCGACAGGCACATTCGCCGGCCTAGCCATTTATCCTTGACACTAGTGGAGCATTTCTGCGCCAAGGATACGGAATACAACCATTAGCGGAGCTCCTAGGCTCACTAGTCAGCAAGTGACTGTTTCTAGACCGACTATTGCGTGATTATTCACCATTATTCGTGACTAGCCAAGAAATCCTTATCAATAATACCCCTCTAGTCAGTTATTTATATCTCGATCGTACCTTGTTTGTCAGTATATAAGTAGTAGAATAGGTGCACGCGCAGAGGAGGCAAGCCATCCCCGCAATTGTGACCTACTAGTCAGTACCTAGTGCCCCAATTAAAGGCTATTGTGCTTAACCTCAACGAAGCGACAACTAGTCGTTAAGTTACCCATAGCATAGAGTGAATTGAAGTGTCTTAGAGCAATCTTCCGTGTCCTGCAAAGGCCAAGAGTGTTTCAAAGTTAGTTCAAGCAAGTTCTCGGAGTTTAAAGTATTATTCTTAGGCCAAGAGTGCCACTAGTCAGCCCAGAGTGCGACTAGTCAAGTGTCTATCACTTGTAGGAAGCAGTATAGGGCCAAGAGAGCCACTAGTTCGAAGCAGTCTCAGTCAGAGCGAGCACAGTAGCTCAAGTCAAGTCACTATTCACCCAATTGTGTCTTACCCACCCTGCTAGTGCGAGTAGTACGCTTGTATAGCTCACTAGTAATGAATAAAAAGTCTTTAAACAACTTTCCTTGATTATTGAAGTCTGCAGAGTGCTTCTATCGTACTCGAAACGCCCGAATTCAATACATTGGTGATAAGTGTAGAGTTAGTGTTAGGTTTAGTGTTGTTGGTGTTCATTGCCATTCACTAGTCCTTTTGCCACTCGCCGTTACCGAGCACATCAGCGGACAAATTGGCTGACAGTGGATAGCCATATATGGCTATTCTCGAACCAGAGCGGATGAGGAAGGTGTTGCAGAGTGTGCTTGATGATGCTGGAGTAGCTCGCATAGCAGATTTCAGCGTGACAGCTCATGTCAAATACCAGCTTTTGAAGATACATTCAGGCACTGCAGGGGCCGATACGTTTTCCGATCGGAAAAATGAGACCTCAAAATGTTGTGACATTTCAATTGATCTTCTAATGGTAAAAATGAGTTCAGAAAAAGAGGTTGAAAGACGGGATCATTTACGTACTCTTTTAAGGTAAGGAAAAGAGCTTCAAAAGCGGAATGGAAAAGGTGTTTCCCACGGTCAGAACAAAGGAAACCAGGTTTCATTTGTAGAAAAGCGGCTATTTTTGGCTGGCAAAAGGAGCGCTAAACAGGACAAGTTTTTCATTCCGTATCCCGTTTTTGCGGCATACAAAGGTAACGAAAAGTCACAACATTTTTAGAACACCTTTTTCCGTCCTGAAAAGGAACCGGCCCCAGCAGTGAGGGCTATTGGAGTGGGCATGTGCGGAAGCAGGAATCTGGACTCGGATCTGCTACTATATAAGCATGCATAATGTACTTAGAAAATCAGTTAATCTCACTTGCTCATAGCACACTAAAGGAATAAATTCTGCTACTCTCCTAAGCATATCTAGCTGCCTTCGAGCCTAGCATTGCAAGCAGATTGCAAGGAATTCTCCTTTCTCTCCCTATCTTCACACAACCGCTCTCAGTGCAGCATCCTAAGCGGATGCTTGGACTACTTCTTTCTATCGTATCCACAGACAGAGTGGATTCTATCGGATCCCTTCAGAGTGGGTGGTAACCTTCCTTGCATATACAAAAGATCTTGCAGACGCAGACGCGACTTTCTCTTACCAGAGAGTTTGCTAGCCTTACATTGGGGAAGGGAGAAGTCAAGGTGAAGGGGCCAAAACACCAAAGTGATTATGTGAGGTGTTTTGGGTAAGCATTCAGCCTTCAGGAGTGAGGATGTTGGGATGCTGACATGAAGCCAATCAAGTCTGAATGTTTGGTGAAACCAGAAGGCAGGGAATCCTGAATCTGGTAACACCAAGCAGAGCTGAAGCTCACAACAAGCAGATTCAGGATGAGTCAGTGTGAATCTGGTTAACCCAAATGAGCAAAGCTCTGATTGAAGAATTGTAGCAAGTGCTTATCTGTATTGAGAAATATCAAGCATATGAGGGAGTATCATGAGTGAGTGTGAGAGTAAGGAGTAGCACAGCTGCTTGATAGTGATGACTACTAATGAGGATTGCAAGATAATATACAAAAGTGTGATCTATGAACTTTATCATGATATGTGAGCACTCAGAAAGTGAATTGGATAAGGAGCACCATGAATTGTGGACACCCAAATTGCAGAGCAAACAGTGAGACATCACAATATGTATTAAAAAAACTCAAGAAGTAGATTGAAAAGAAAAATTGCCAAGAAACATGAATACTTGGAAGGTGAATCAAAAAAAAGGGAATTCTGCAATTTACAGACACTGTATTGCAGCCTGCATCACAGTGTGCAAGAGCGATGACTCACCAATGAGGGAGCACAATTATGAATGTTCGAAAAGGCTAAATTGAAATGAGGGGCTGCAATCTGCAAACACCTGTATCGCAACATACCCTGCGATATGCAGGAGTGACAATATATCACAATTGTGATTGCTCAAGAGATTCATAATAATAATTGAAGTGAGAACACTGCGATCTGCAGACACCTGTATTGCAGCACATCCCGCAATATGCAGGGTGGCAGGATGTCACTACACATGGGAAGTGAATTGGAGCAATACATGAGGGCAGCGAGACATGACTATACATGGATGATCTGAAGTGAATTGAAGCAAATTGAATTGAGAGTGCCATGGTCTGCAGACACCCATATCGCAGCCCACCCACCCCGCAATATGCGAGAGCAGCGAGACATCACTATACGTGCCATGATGGTCCGAACTGAATTGAACTGGCCTGAACTGAACTGAGAGTGCCCCAATCTGCAGACACCGGTATTATGGCACACCTTGCAATATGCAAGAGCAGCAGGGCATGTCTATATGTGGGAAGTGAATGGAAGCAATACACGAGAGCAGCAAGACGCCACTATACACACTGCACAAAAGTTTGAGTATTTTTACCCATCAATATATATAAAATATACAAAGTTTCTTTTGAGTAATTTTGCTGAGAAATCAGTAAAAATATTTAAAACATTTTACCATATTTTGCAGATTTTGTATAAAACAGTGAAATTTTCAAAACATTTTCAGTACTTTTTTCAGTGAAGAAACCTTGAAGAAACTTTCAATATTTTCTCTGTTTTTATGGGTGCAAAAACATTGGCTCTTATCCAGTGACATGGATGAACTGGAGTGAATTGAAGTAAATTGAGAGTGGCACGATCTGTGGACACTCGTATTGCAGCACAGCTGTTGGGGACCTTGGAATACTGAGCTAAATCGGAATTAGCGAGCGGAGGGCGAGGTAGATTGTGAGCTTAGGATGTGTAGATGGTATATGAATGGAAGGTATTTCAAGGTGTGTTGTAGCTATGCTAAGGGAATGGCTTCAAGAAGATATAAGGTACGATAGTACCGGTTGGTAAGCTGTCTTAAAATGGGTGCTCAGAGGTACGCGAGCTCATAGGGTTGCTCAGAGAAGTGCGCGAGCTCACAGTTGCTAGGTTCAGTCAAAGATAAGGAGGTAAAATTAGATGTATTATGGGTTGGTACTCAACCCGTTATATAGTACAAAGGTTGATAACTAGTATGTTCTACAGTATTCTAGGCGTTTCAAGGGATTGTGAGGGCTCCTTATTAGTAAGAAATGTAAAGTAAATGGTAAAGAAAGTGCTAGACTTCGGTAGAAGAGGGAACTAAAGAATAAGGGAATTTACTGATCCGAGTCGCATCGGATTAATCCATAACACTGCCCCCCACCAGTCTTTAGTTACCTAAGGAAGCATGGTGAGTAACGCCGAATGTTGCAAATCCGAGGCACTTACGCAGGGCCATGGTGCTGAACCGTTCATTCAGGGATGCCTCATATTGGGCTGGACACTCATTGTCCGAACTAGAGCTGGAATCGGACGAGCTACTGAATTCCACGTCCATGGAATCGGCCGAGGCATCAGAATCTGTGTCTGAGTGCGAAGAAAATCCTGCTTGATATGAATCGGAGACCGTTGTTGGAGGCGAGGGCGCAGCCATTTCAACGTCGGTGCCGCTGATCGACTTGTAAGGAGTGGGAAGGGATGGACAAGGAGATGGTTTCGATAGGTCCTTCCGCACAGGTGGCATGAACGAAGCTAGACCCGTTAGATTGATAGAAGGGAACCGGGGATCATATAGAAAGGGTAAATTTGAAAGGTCCAGGGGGACCAAGGGACTTACTTCCGGAAGATAGGGCACTAGTGATAGCTGATCCGAGGCAGAATCCTTAAGGATATGCCCTACACTAGTGTTGCGTCATCGCGCCTCGTTGATGATTGTGGAAGGCGAGACGCGAGCTAGGAACTCTGTCCAACTGAGGCCTATAAAGGAGCCCCAATTGATTACAGAATCGAAGCCCAAGTCAATGGAATTGCGAACTTGAGTTGCCATCCAGCGGACAAGTCGTCGTAGGAGATAGTAGAGGGCATTGTAATGAATGAAAAGGTCATCAAGGGAGTCATAAATGGTGGTCGCAAATTGGTCGGGAGCGGTACTGATGTAAGGTACCTGAACGTCGTGAATGGATTGGATATTCATCTGTAGCAGTGCATGACGCGGGATCGACTCGGGCCTTTGTCGATCATTGAGCGTGCGGTAGGATTTATTGACACTGAAGAGGAGAGCGTCATTCAGGAAGGACATGGCCCGTCCGAAGCGCTCAGCTACGTGATACTTCAATGCATAGCCTCCACCATTACCATTCTGGTGCGCGACATTGTTGCTATTGAGGGGCTGAAGGGCCGGAACGAGATGAAGCTCGATGAGAGGAATGTATGCGGTGTTATTGACGGCCGTCTTAAGTTGTTGGAGACAGTTGTTGGGGTAGAAGGCAGAGAGCACGGATTCACGAGTGGAGTTCATGTTGATTAGCTATGATGGTTGTAAGTTAGTTGGCTTCTAAGTTGCCACGGCGAAAAGAACTTGCTTGTAAATGATTAGGCTTTGGAGAATGAAGGCGATTAAGGTATGCTTGTGAGTAGGATAGTTGATGGAACGATAACTCCTCCCTTTCTGTGCCAGCAGTATTTATACTATGTTCGAAAATGGACGAGTTGGATGAGTAGAAGCATGAGGCTGGGTAATGGGACAAGGAATACTGTGCACCCAGTGAATGGATTGCGACACGGAGACTGGTAACGTTAGAGTGGTACACGAGGCTGTTTGAGTTCTCATTATTTTATGAAGGATGATTCGATCTTCTAGTGTCATTTTAAATTTGTTTACGCGTTTCTTACGCGTTACTCTCGTGCCTGTCATTGTTGCGTTGAATTTCCCATTCTTTCAGGATCAACAGTGCATTTTTCAACTGCTTCCGAGTCTTCCATTCATCCTCATTTGGGGGAAATCCCTTGAATCGGACCTTGTATTTGGTGATTCGCCGATTCTTGCCAGGTGCCTTGAACATTCGTTGCTGGACAATCCTTTCAATTTCAACTTCCTGAACTAAGTCCTGAAATTCTTCAGGCCGCATTCTAGTGGTGGGCCTTACTCCAAACTCTGGGGGTGATTGCTCGTATTTCTCTAGATGAGCTATATTTAGTACTGGATGCATTCGGTAGTTTGCCGGTAACCGCAATTGGTAGGTGATCGGACTTAATTTTTGAACGATCTCAAAAGGGCCATCGTAGCGCATTAGAAGCTTGTCCCCCTTGTCTTGGTTTCTTTTGACCATGTCTAAAGAATGAGGATTCAGAACAACCAAGTCTCCTTCCTCAAACTCTTTTGTAAGTCTTCCCTGATTGTAGTACTTTTGTTGAAATGCTCGACTTAGTGCCAAGGCATCCTTGGCACGTGTCCTTTCCGCTTCAAATTGTTCTGCCATTTCAATGGCTCTCTCATCCTCGTGTCGCATTCGAATTTCATCAGTATTGCGTTTTTCCATGAATGTTTCGTTCCACGGGATGTAAGCGGGGTCTGTGAGAAGTGTGGATTCCGTGGTTGGATTGTATCCATAAAGTAGATAGGCTGGTGAGTATTTCGTTGCAGTGTGAGGCGTTGTATTGTATGCTAGAGCTAAGCCGTCCAACAGAGCATGCCAATTATCACGGGTCGGTCCGATGTACGCACGGAGTGCGATCTCGAGGCCCTGATTCATAACTTCTGTTTGGCCATCGGCCTGGGGATGGTAAGCGGTTGTGAGGGCTCGCTTCATTCCCATTAATTCACAGACCTCTCTCCAGAATGCATTTCTCCATCAGGTGTCTCTATCTGTAATTATTTGCCGCGGTAAACCAAATTTCGCTATGACGTGATGAAAAAATAACTTGGCTGTTTCAAGCTCTGTTATTTTGGTCTCGCACGGTATGAACATTGCATACTTGGTGAGCTTGTCGACGATAACCAAAATATTGTTGAATCCTGCTGAATTAGGGAGGTCCGAGATAAAGTCCATGGAAACAACTTCGAATGGCCGAGTGGGGATCGGGATTGGTTGTAAAAGACCAACGGGCCAGTGGCGACGAGGTTTAGACTTTTGACAGATGTCGCAAGTATTGATGTAGCATTTTAGATCGCGTGACATCCCTGGCCAGTAGTGGGTAGACGCGAGATGGTTATAGCACTTGTGATAACCTCCGTGTGCCGATTCAGTCAGGGAATTGTGTACTTCCTCCATCACAGAAGTGCACAGTGATTTAGGTACGCAGAGACGGTTGTTTCCATTGGAGTCTTCAAAAAATATTAACTCTTCCTCCGAGTAACGATATTGCGGATATTTAGGAGTGATCTCGGACTCGACTTCTCAAAAGGCAAGTATGACGTTGGAGAAGTGAGTATCGGATTCGTATGCACTTTTCCACTTTGCAATTTCCTCATCCTTGATTCCGATGAGCAGGGTATACGTTTGCACCATTTTGACAGGTGATTCCCCCATTTCTGCTCCTGCGGTATCAATGACAGGTACCTGGCCTAGGTCAACACCTAGATGATTCTCCATGGTAGCATCTTGCGAATTCACATAATGACTAGTGAGGTTCAATATTTTTTCTTCCAAATTTTCACTCAAGGACTCATACATCCTTCTCATTGCATCTTTCTCGTCTTCATCTGGCTTTAATTCCGCAAATCTGATTGTATCCGTTGCAAGGCCATTTTCAGGAGGCAGCCGCCGCCTTAATCGAGATATTGGATCTACATTTGAGTGTACCCGTCCTGCACGATGCACAATTTTCAAATTAGGGTATGCTGAAAAGACCGTTCCCTAGGTAAGTAGTCTTCGGTTAATGCTTTGGAATGTCCGAGCCCAAGTTAATGCAGCATGGTCTGTGACGGCAAGGATGCTCTCGCCCTCGATATAGGGTTGAAACTTTATGAGAGCTTCCTTTAACGCCAATGCTTCTCTTTCCGTTGGTGAGTAATTTCGTTCTGGGGATTTCAATACTCGAGACCAGTAACATATTACTCATTCGACATGGACTACCGTGTCTTCAAACTCCTTGGCCCATTCTCCAGGACTAGGCATGTCATCTAATTCCTTCGAGATATTTGTGACTATTTGCGGAATCGGATCCCCTTTTTTGTAGGAGGCGAGTAGCCTTTCGTAAATATTTGTGTCGCGTAGATCTCGAATTTGAATTGGCTGAACTTGTTGTAATATTCCTGCCAAGGCATAGTCGCATGCATCGGTGTAGACTCGGTAAGGCTTACCTTGCATGGCGTATCCGCGGACAGGAGCACTTGCAAGCACCTGTTTGCATAACTTGAAGGCTTCATCGTGAAGTTCCGTCCACTCCCAGGTAACACCTTTTCTCAAAAGTTGGAATAAGGGATGGGCAATCCAAGCATAAAATGGAATGTAAGATGAAAAATACACCATCATTCCTAAGAATGTATGAAGCTCTTGTACATTTCTTGGGGTTTCGAGGAGTAATATTGCCTCGACCTTTTCTCGATGGGTGGACATCCCTAAGTGCGATACCTTCTGTCCTAAAAGGAGAAGGGACTGGTAGGCAAAATGGCATTTTGTCGGAGATAAAGTTATCCCGGAGTTAATAATTGCCCTAAACACTCTTTCCAAATGGGTTATATGCTCTTCGAAGGTAAGTGAAAAGACTACAATATCATCAATGTAGACAAGGGCAAAAATCCACAGGAATGGTGCGAGCACATTTTGCATGACTCGCTGAAAAGCGCTTGGTCCGTTTCGGTACCCAAATGGCATGCGAGTAAACTGCCATAGCCCACGGTGACTGCGAAATGCCAATAATTCTCGAGATCCTGGATGCATAATCAACTGGGTAAATCCCGACAGGGCATCAAGGGTCGTTAACCATTGGGCGCCACTTAGTGCCTGCATCATGTCATCCTGCCGCGGTAAAGGAAATTTGTCAGGGATGACTAGTGAATTTAATTTTCGGTAATCTATTACCATCCGTGGCTTTCCGTTTCGGTACACAATGAATGCGGGGGCGCCCCAAGGGCTTTTGGATGGTTCAATGACCCCTTGCTGAATTCAAGCATCCATTTGCTTATTCATGACTTCTCTGTTTGCTGGTGAAGTCGAGAACGGAGGTAAAGATACTGGTTTAGCGTCCTTCTTCAATTGAATTTGAACTTGAGCATCATGATTACCTAGACGGCCGTCAAGTCCAAAGGCTGCTTGATTTTTCTCAAGAAGGCCTAAAATAGCCTGCCGCTGTGACTCGGTTAACGATGGAGATATATCTACTTCTTTCAAAAATACAGACGAAAGTGTTAGCTCCGGGCCAGATAAGGAGGTTTTCGGTCCGCCTTCAACAGGTTCCTGAGTACTAGGATCATCAGGCTCAAACGCATTTCTTTGCGCTTTCGATGTGATGTCACTTTCACTTCTTATGTGAGCAGACCGTGATTGTGATCCGAGATTCTGTCCTTCTTCGTACGTCATTTGTTGAATGAATCGGGCATGTGCTTCGTTTCTTTTTCTCACCGCAGGTGTATGTATCCTATCCAGCCAATTTTTAGGGTTGTGAACACGTCCTACTACCTGTCGTTTTCCAATAACAACAGGTGAGTCTGAGAAATTTGATATATGCACAAAGGGATTAGAGGGAGATATCAAAGAATCAGGTGAGCCAAAGAATTGTCGTCCGTGGTGATCCTGTTGGATATTTCGCTCTATCAACAGATCATTCTTCCCTTCAGGTATTGGTAGTTCTACCGCTACTCGGACGCATGATTCCGCTGGGATAACTACGTGTTCCCTAGATCGAACCTCCCCATGATGCTGTTCAAGCCTTTGCCTTCGACGACGTTTCTGGGACTTTCGGTGGGCTTTAATTTTTGCAAACCGGGTAGAGGCTTCTGCAATTACTCTCACCTTGAAGGTATTTCCTCGGTCATCGAGGAATGATGAAGATGTTGAATTTTCCACCTTTAGCTCCCTTCCGGTGTCTCCAAAGGAGAGGAAGCTTTCGCCCTCTCGTCTGATAATAGAGATGGAGTACTGGTCTGCATAGTCATTTCCTAAGATGAAGGGAGTAGACATTCCTCTTACAATGTAAGCGTCTACATTGATTTTCACTGGTCCATCCTCGGTTTGAAAGTAAAGATCTAGGTTAACGAATCCTGATATTGACGAACTTCCGGTGACCTGTATTAGGTTGACGCGCTGTCCGGTGTGTATTCATGGTGAAGATGATAGGGCCTTCAGTGCAGCCGATGAAATTAGGGTGATGTCTGATCCTGAATCGATGATAATTTTAGTAACGTCCAATCCTAAACCGTTGATTCCTACTCGCGTCTCTGTAGCTTTGCTTCCCAAGAAGGTACAACCTGATGGTCGTTCCATGTGTTTCTTGAGCTCACAGATGACCTTTTCAGATCCTGGTATTCGCTTCGCTATGTGATTACTTCTTTTCTGCATGCGAATCGCATCCCTTCAGAATTTCCGATTACCCATAAGATGGCTATTGTCAATAGCGGGTGGATTGTTAATGGATTCTATCCGAAAGGATCCAGCTTCGACGCTGGTAGGGGAGTCCCTTGTACTTTGACTATCATGTTTTTCTGAATAACTTCCTCCCTCCAGGGCCGAGATTTCTGGTGAATTTGAATCTTCGGTAGTCTGAAGGGATTGACTAAAATCCGAGCTCGGTTCTTCGCGATCTGAGTCTGACAAGTCTTCTGTCTGGTCTAAGCCATAATACAAGTCTTCGTACTCATCTTGAGCTTCTAGGTATTCCATATCTGTGTTTGCCAATCGGGTTCGTGCTTCTCGCATACCCTTCTTATGATACTTACATTCGGGATCCCAGTGTAGGTCACTACCGCAATGCCTGCAAGGTCGTGCTCCTTTCTGTTTCGGAGTAAGGCCTTTCTTCGTGACATTGGAGTCATCCTTTGGGTACTGAGGCGGCGGGAGTTTTGATGACCAACCTACCAGGTTGACTCTGGCTGAGCGTTCTGGGACATCGTTCCGTTGGTTAAACGGTTGAAAGTTGGAGTATCGGAAGTTACGGCCCTGAGACAAGTTCATGAGTGTTTCTTCATGATACTTTATACTGGCTTGGAATTCAATCGTGTCGGCATATCTCTGGGTATCCAGTACACTTGACCAAATATCAGGTGCGCCTTCCATTACTTCTGTGATTATTTCCGAGTCGCTTAAGGTGAAAGCCAGGTTGAGTAACTCTGACTTGCGGATGTAATATTCGCTTGGAGTTTCACGGGTGTGTCCGTAATCACGGTACGCAGCATTCCTTGCTTTCTTCCTTTGTTTCTCCCACCATTTACGAGTCATGTAGTAACTGGCAAAGGCCTGACGCAAGGTTTCCCAATCCGTCTCTACGTTACGGCGGTAAGACACTGGTAATGACCAGTACCAACGATCTGCTGATCCAGTGAGTCGTTTGGGTACCAGTTTTCCTAGTTGGATCCGTACCTTGGCACTCCATGTAGCGAGGTCATCTAACTTAATTAGCCAGGTGGCTAGCGTGTCCGTATTTCCATCCCAAGTTTCAATATCTGATAATTTGAGCTTTTGATCGAAGTGAGGCTCCGATGAATTGGCCATTCTTATATCTGGCGGTGGAATTGTTGCCCCAGGATTTGAATATCGATTTCCTCCTGGTGGCGGCGGTCGATTTTGGGAAGGATCTCGAGGTCGATCACTGTGAGGACGTCCTCGTGGATCATCGTTTGGGTCATCATCTCCGTCATCCCCGGGATCCGGGTTTGGAGCAGGCGCTTGTAGTGGCATGGTATTTACCCGTTGATTCTGATATGAAGAAGCAGACATTTTTTCCTGTTCCAAGTGACCATAGCTATGAGATAGCCTGGGATCTCTGTTCGGAACTGGAGGGAGTCTTTCACCGTAAACTTCCTCTCCCCTCGTTGAGAATTGGGATGGTCGAGTGTATCCTGGTCGAGAACTTGTACGAGACCGTTCACTCAAGGTCTGTTCTCTGAGCTCATGGAGAGAAGATAGTCGACGAGAAGGTTCATCTGTTCTTTCTCCCTCAGCAAACCGTGTCGCCTTCTTGCTTCGGTCTTCTACTGTAGGATCGATGATTCGACTCTGTTTGATGGGTGTTTTACTTTCAATTCTGTCGAGATCGTCTGTCTCCTTGGGACGGAGCGTTCCTGTCTCCCAGTCATGGTATAAGGCAAGAGTTGCTAAAAAGTGTTCAATCTTGGCTAACCATTCAACAGTGTAAAACTCGTAGTCTTCCTGGCCTACCCACACATCTACTTGGCCCGTAGGACCCCATACTGGGACTTCCAGGTCGAAGATATGGTACTCTTCAAGCGAAGGTCGTGCTAAGTCCAGGCGCTTCCTTAACCGTCGAAGGAGAACACCGTATTTATCTTCGTCCATCTGGTAGCCAATCTCGTGCTCAAGATTTTGAAGGGCAAAGACATGACGACAAGCTTTGTCCCACATGTCTACTTCCTTTGCATAGAGTCCTTCGACCTGATGCCTTTGTAGACCCTTCAGCTTATGAAGCTTCAGTGTCCCATAAAGACTACAAGCCTTCAACATCTTTCGTCGCCGTGATAACTGGTCTGGCCATTTCTCAACAATTTCTACATGAGGAAGGCTTAATGTCGGTGCTTCTATCAAAATGACGGTAGCGACGCCTGCCTCTACATAATTTCTTTTTGGCCATGGACCTCTCGGTCTCTTGATCGGCCAGAGTTCGAATTTTTCTTCTTGTACGCTGCCTGTGTCAGACTCAGAATCCGAATCTTCCGAATTGTTATTTATGTCGAGGTTACTCTGATGTCGCTTCTGTTTCCGAGTGCGTCTAGTCACATTGCTCGGTGAGTCGTTCCTGCTAGTTTCACCTTCGCGACCAATTTCGGTTGTAGGACTGTTCACTTGAAATCCCCGGATGAAATTGGATGGAGATGCAGCTCGCGAGGATTGGTCATCGACAATGCCAACGTTTCCCGGGCGCGAAGGTAACGATGACGAACTGGCAATTGGCTGCGAAGATTTGCTTGATCCAGCTACCGGATTAGTTAGCGGTTGACCCAACCCGGACTGAAACGAACTGCTAGCGCGGCCAGGAGAGCCCTTGTTCTCGGGATCCGGTTCTAGCATCATAGAACTCATGGAAATGTTGTTTAGGACTCGCGATAAAGGAGACAAGGTTTGGGGTAAGGTAATTCTTCAATTACAAGCAGTTGGTACCTAATTCTTCTGCAAAACCGGTCCCAATGTGTCCACCAGTGTTGGGGACCTTGGAATACTGAGCTAAATCGGAATTAGCGAGCGGAGGGCGAGGTAAATTGTGAGCTTAGGATGTGTAGATGGTATATGAATGGAAGGTATTTCAAGGTGTGTTGTAGCTATGCTAAGGGAATGGCTTCGAGAAGATATAAGGTACGATAGTACCGGTTGGTAAGCTGTCTTAAAATGGGTGCTCAGAGGTACGCGAGCTCGCGGTTGCTAGGTTCAGTCAAAGATAAGGAGGTAAAATTAGATGTATTATGGGTTGGTACTCAACCCGTTATATAGTACGAAGGTTGATAACTAGTATGTTCTACAATATTCTAGGCGTTTCGAAGGATTGTGAGGGCTCCTTATTAGTAAGAAATGTAAAGTAAATGGTAAAGAAAGTGCTAGACTTCGGTAGAAGAGGGAACTAAAGAATAAGGGAATTTACTGATCCAAGTCGCATCGGATTAATCCATAACAACAGCCCACAATATGCGAGGGCAGTGGGATGCCACTATACATGGGAAGTGAATTGAAGTGAGCTGGAGTGAGAGCGCCGCGATCTGCAGACACCCGTATTGCAGCAGACTCCGCAATATGCGAGAGCAGGAAGGCATCACAATGTCGAGGCTCAGTGGAATTGATGTCCGCCGCAATGTGCGGACGTCTGTATTGCAGCCCGCCCAGTGATCCCCATATGTATGGAAACCGGAGGTGTTGAAGCTTTCGAGGAGGGCCAATTGCATTGGATTGTGGGTGTAAGGAGCGGTGGACGAAGCGAGGATCGACAAATAAACAAATGACCAATGTGCGGGCCATCCCGTGGACCTACGACCAGGAATACGAAGAACTGTCCCATCACTCATGAGGACGCCGAACCCAGCATTGCAGGATGTCGCCGTCACCTTAGGTAGCAGAAGTATTGGAATGACCGTCGGAAGGGTTGATGTGGGGGTTCAAGTATGCTGAAGTGGGCGGACCGTGTCCCGATAGGTGGAAGGGGAATTTATTATGAAAATTGGTAGTGTGAAAAGGAAAGGGAAAGGCAGGATAATACGAGAGGTATGGTGAGGCATTTAAATTAAAATAATTAAAATAATAAAATAATAAAATAAAAAGGTAATACGAAGTATAGGCGTGATGGGCAAAGGATAGTCGTATGGGTAGGAAATATGGAGAGACTCGGGAGAGCCCCCTCAGTGAAGACATGAATGTCGAAAACAAAAACAATATGTATGTTGCGAGCTAGCGGTGGTTAAATTGCCCAAATAGTGGCCAGGTAGTGATATCGGAAGTGGTATAGTCGAAATGGCATAGATGATATGGACCTGTCGCGATCATACATCGCATATAATGGCCCAGATAGTAAAAGTAGGCGCCAGCTGGGGGTAGTCAACCGTTAGGCGCTCAGACAGAATTGTCGTGTTGGAATCGCCGTGCGAGTAGCATATAGTGAGGGTATGGGCCGCCGCGAGGTCATGATGGATCCACAGCCAAGCCTGAAGTATAGGATTCGGGTCCTGTAGTAGCAATCGACAGTTGGACACTCAGATGGTCGAAGATGGCCTGGTATTGACGTGTGACAAGAGAGCACGGAATTGATGTCGCATTGAAATTGCCGTACGAATAGCATATAGTGGGGTATTGGTCACCGCGAGGTCGTGAGAGATCCCAAGCTAAGCCATAAGTGCAGAGTTTAGGTCCTGCTGATAGCAAAGAGGTTACGTGCCTATTCCCATGCCCATCTGCTGAAGCTCGTTTGGTCTGTCGTGCTCCTGCTCAGCGTATCCGCATCCCTGGTAATTGAATCCTCTCCTCATGCTGCGCCAGCGATCGCCCGTAGTTCTTTCGACGTCGTGTCCAGTGTGAGAGTGATAGTGCATTGGTAATTGAAGAGAGACAAGCTGGACTGTGCTCGTGGGAGGGAAAAGATGTTCATAAAAAAAGCAAGAGTATCTTGAGGATAACTGAGCGCCAGTATATGGGATAGAGGAAGTGGGAGGGCGCGAAGGTAGACCACGAGCAATGAGCGCTGATAGCGAGTGCTCGATGATCACAGATTGGGATTGTTTACACGTGTATATTTACGGCATCTAAATATTGCCGGACTCCAAGTCGCTGCCTTAGCTTATCCTCCGCTGGTACCTCGCTGCAGGCTTATCTCGGACACAGGACACTGACACGCCATTACCTCCAGCCTCAGCCCCACCCGACGATCAGTGGGAAACCAACTCTTCATCGCGCCGGTGTCAAACTCAAGAGATTCTGCAAATGAGATCCCCACGAGGCTCTTGACAGAGTCATTATCCTGCTCAGCACAGCCGACGCTGACAGTGTGCAGACTCACTGCCCTTATCACGTTCTTATGATCATGGACTTTTGCCAGGTCCAACGGCGCGTCACCGTCGAGGACTTCCTTCTGAGTACCTCCAGGAATACCACGCGGTACCATGACATCTTTTCCCAGTGTTATTGGTTCGCCTACAACATTTGGACCGTTCATGGGAGCCCTTGTGGTGAGGATCTTATATATTTTGTACTCAATTGGGATTTTCTATTCCTAAATCCATCCGACTTGTACTAAAATGATCGCCAGTTCCACGTGGATCAAGAATACCCCTCATCTACGGAACACTAAATTCCTCCGCTGAGCCCAAGTCTTCGATCTTGTTGGGTGAAATGATGGTCGACTATGGGGTTTCATTTACTACGAGCTTGGATCCCAACGATAGATTAGGAATGTCTCGTGAGTTATTCTTCTGTTGTTGGTTGAACCCTTGTTAAAAATTGCTAGGTCCCTTCTGGCCAAAGTACACGCCGGAGGATGAGGTATGCTAAGGCATTTGTCGAAGGGGGGATTTCTCTCACTGATTGTAGCCCCAGGTACTCTTGCAATTACATGGCGACAACACGACCGTCATCCCGGATGACTATCGGAAGGAACAGATTGATTTCATCAGAGATAACGCTGAATTTTTTAGCCGATGATGTGTACAACATATGTCTTCGTTCAGTTCTAATACATATGACTTCTCATCTTGATGTTGACTGAGAAAAGTGATCGTCGGACGACGTGGCATGAACGCCCTCGAGTATCTCCTGAAACATGCAGAACGAGTATTTTTTTAATAAGTAAACACATCAACGTTGCTCACGATTCAATTAGACTTCTTCTTGGAATCAAAGTATCCAACACCACGCCATCGCACTGAAAGCAGGGAGCGCGTTACTCCGGAGCTGTCCTCAGTCAACATATGGGTTCACCCGCTCATGCTTCACCAAGTGAGGACATTGGCAATCACACGAATCGTATTGGGTAGAATCATATACGGACTAGCTACCACTTGGGTCACCAGGCCAAAGATAAGCGGCTACTCAGTATCTTCGACGTGCTTCGCTTTGGATATCTCCGCCAAGAACTGGGATATACCCTGAAATTCGCGGCATAGAGTGATGTTGACGCCAAGCATCAATCGAACTTGGATAAAAAGGTGATCATATGGTCTCTTTTTGATGACGAAGACGTGTGTAGCGTATGTACCGTCCCAGCTACCTTGGCGTATCCTTCGGATGACTAGAAGCAGCAAGCGGTAAGCTGATGCTGCCGACACATGGACACGAGGGTCGTGTTGATCGCAAACTTATACCGGCACCACCACCAACACATCAACCCCAAACACGTCAGGCTATTCACGAATGTTACAGCACCCGGTATGTTGTGTCATTATTAGATCTTTTATCTTTCCTAAATTGTTCAGCGACAGAACGAACCTTTCAAGTAGCATGAGTGATCAGTTATCTACTATTCCCGATCCTAGATCTCACGGTGCCGAGCTCCGAAGTCGAAGATTCCGGGAAGGTGGCCGTGTTAGGGCAAGTAAGGTAAAGGACGGTAGCAGCCTCCAGCGGAACTCAGAAGAGTGGGAGTCGGCAGCATGTTGGACAACACAGGAAAAGAAGATAAAGTAAGATTGAACAATGGTGAGGACTGACAGTGCTGAATCTCTGCATGATGCTAATGGAGGCCTCCGAGGCGACGCGAGCGGTAACATGACATTGGCGTCGACCATCTTCGGAGTAGACTATGAGTTAGCTGTGAAACGAAGATGAAAATATCGAGACACACCCTTTAACTCCCACAACCAACAGAATCTTTCAACATCATATAAAAATGTCTGTTACTTCTGGCACCGTGCACACAAGGAGCAAGGTTCTATTACGTTTAATCAGGGTGTCTTGGCATCTAGAATTAATAGCATTGTCAGATTAAAAGCAAATTAAAAGTCACTGTTTGGGGGTGGGCAGTTCCGCATTCCGAACCGTGCTGCTTAGTCGGCGATTCGATCGATAAGAGTGACCTATTCACTCGTCTGTCTTTCCCCCTTCCCTCGACGTCCCTGTGACTGTTGCTTATCGACAGACAAAGGACTGCGAGGTTGTGTGGGGTTCGAGCTCACATTGTCACCAAGCGAAGGTGTTGATCATTAAATGTCGAGATGCTTGTCTTTCCAGTCGCCGTCGCTTGTTGACGTCTTGTTATTGTTCTCTTATTAATGGTACGTATTCGTTGCTTATACCCGCGGATTTTATTTAGAATCGTCATATAAAAGGACTGTACTTGTGTAGTATACGCCATCTCGTTTGCAACAGATATACAATACCCTTTCCTCTCGCTCATTTCGTGGTCCCGAGCCTCGTGATTCCAATAGAGGTATATCACAGCCTGGCGCCAGTCCCGATTTGGGAATATGAAGATCAGAGATCGGATTCCGGAACATCCGAACAGTGAAAGATGACCTAAGACTCAAGTAGCATAGAGGAAGCGAATCAGTCTACTGCCACACTATGTTCTTTTCAGACCGGATCCGGGGGACTGCTACAAATCAAAATGACAAAGCTCGGACGGAGGAGCTCGCTGCTTTATCTCCATTCTCATGGTGCGTATATAAATGTCAATTTTCCTGTTTTATGTTTCCCATATTCATAAAATGTCCCTCGAAGAATACGTCGATCTCGCACGACAAGTCGACAAAACCTTAGTTTTACGCAGTCTTGGTTTAGCCACCGTGCTTCTGCTGGCGCTCCAAGTTCGAAAGGCCTTAATCACTAGACAAAAGGTATTTGTTAAATCAACATCGTCTCGGTAAATGCTGATATCATCTTAGCTGAAATCAATTCCTACTGTTGGGTCATCTGGTATCATCGCGTCATGGATAGACGCTTTCAAATTCATTTTTCACGCAAAGGAAATCATTGAAGAAGGTCAGAGAATGGTGTGTATCGGTCTGTCTCACGATCTGTGAATTGACTCGTTGTGAATAGTATGGATCGATATTCAAAGTGCCCTTGCTCGACAAATGGTCGGTTGTGGTTACCGGAGCAGAGAAAATTAATGACATGCGAAAGGCTTCAGTAGAAGAACTGGCTCCCTTTATCGATATTCCTGAAGATGCGAGTGCTATATGTCGTGCACAAATTATTGGGCTTATGACAACTAGGTGGACTATGCTTTTGGTCGCGACGCCAGGCTGGACCCTTTCCATACAGAGGCAGTACGAGGTCCCTTGACCCGCAATATCGCCTCTTGCTGTGCGGACGTTCAGGATGAGATCGAAGCGGCTTTCAGGGACAACATACCGATGACTGAAGGTGCTAAGACTAACGATGTTTTGAGTAACTCAAGCTAACGTTACTACAGATTGGGTTGAGATACCTGCATACGAAACTATTTTGCAAATTGTATGCAGAGCGAGCAACCGGATGTTTGTCGGGCTTCCTCTTTGTGAGTAACCTCTCCGTTTCGACTCTCGATACCATATTGATATAAACTCGTTCTTGAGGCCGCAACCCCGAATATATCAAACTCAATATCAAATACACCATCCATGCTTTCGTTTTTGCTCATACTATCAACATGTTCCCTACGGTCCTGAAAATGCAAGTCATTCTGACGCAATACTGTTCATACTGGCACTATAACTTGACACAATTAGGATTCTAAGTCCTATCTTCACGCCCCGCAGGCGTGCTATAGCCAAGACAGAGAAATTCCTTGGCGATACCATTCGGGAACGAATGCACCAGCAGGATGTCTATGGGAAAGATTGGCCAGGAAAACCAGTGAGGAAGTTTTGATTTCATTCACTTTTTGCCTGACACGACGGTAGAATGACCTCGTCTCGTGGCTGCTTGACGTAACTTATGGCGATAACAATAGGCGCTCAGTAGAGGATTATTGTAGTAAGGTGCTCTTGGTGAATGCGGGAGCTATCCATACGACGTCTATGGTATGTCGGATTACGCATCGCAGAGCTACAGCTGATTGCGTGCCTACAGACGCTCACTACTGCCCTGTATGCATTGGCTACACACCCTGAGTATGCTGAAACTCTTCGTGACGAAGTAGAATCTATCATCTACGAAGAAGGTTGTACGAAATCTGCAATGGGAAAGATGATCAAGCTCGACAGCTTTGTGAAGGAATCGCAGAGATTGTATGGCAACCTAAGTGTCTGTGAGTCGTCGATCTGTTCATTACATCAATACCTTCTGACGATTGGGTACAGTCGGAATGCCGCGTAAAACTCGTAAGGACTTTGTATTTTCAGACGGGACGGTGGTCCCCGCTGGAGTTCACATCGCTGTAGCCGCTCTGTCTACGCATACAGATGAAGTACTTACAAGTTTTTTCTAAAACCCTGATGGTCCCTCTCATCATTTTCCTATGCAGGACAACTACGAGGACCCATTAGAATTCAAGCCATGGAGGTTCTCTGAACAGGGAACACAAGAAGGCGAAGGCATTCGCCACTACAACATGACCACACTGAGTCTGGATTTCGTCTTCTTTGGCAACGGGCGGGCACAGTGGTGCGTATAGGTCGAACTCTCTGAAAACTCCTCAGGTTGACATATTTGTGTGCAGTCCGGGACGATTCTTCGCTGTCAACGAGTTGAAAGCTCTCATGTCCTACATTCTCCTGAACTTTGACGTGAAGCTTGACAAGTTTCCCACGCCAGTGTGGCTTTACGAGAATCAGATGCCGAATTCGGCCAGCAAGGTGTTGTTCAGGAAGCGCGTACGTGTCCCGTGAAAGTGACGATCGAAGCAGTTGAGCATTGAAGAGTTAAGAAACAGTGGCTATGTCGTTCCAGTACCAGTATGAATGTATGATGTATCCTGTGCATAGGAATTAATGTGTATCTATCAGTCGTGATTATATTATGGACCATTCATTCCGAACAGGCATGCTAAAACACGGACAGTCGATGAAGTGGTGGGCCACCGTGGGGTGTGGTAGGTCCAAGTCCTGTGTGACCAAGGGATGGGACATCCTAAAAAAACACTTTTAGTCTCACAACTTCACTGGACCGTGCTGCCATATGTTTATTGGAAAACGGGCGATCCTTACACATGGAGGGAGCATACACCATGAAGACACTTAGCACACCAAGCATTAAATTGATATACTTAATCCCTGTTATCCAGGATGTTGTAAATAAGGCTTTACCTCAGTACAATGCTTGTAAGACCTATAGTCTCTGGGTTACAAACTCCTGAGGAGTTTGCCCATTGACTTCCTATATTTATACTAAACTACACTTATTCTAGTAATTTCTATTGAATCAATTTCTTACTCAGCATGCCGGAATGCCAGATTGCTCAAATTCTCTTGCATATTCCAACACAGGAATCGAACCTGGCACACTGCTAGCCATTTCCTTCTAAAGTTTTCTTGCTTGCGACAACTAGGGTGGTTAGACAGATGGTCACCAGTCTAACCAATACATACCCACTGAAATGTTGGTGGTCTGATGGAACACCATTGGCACCCAGGTTTGACAGTCCAGTGACTATCCCCCCTATGCCTGGGCAATTTCATTTGAAAGGGGTACTTGAGGAGGGTGTCAAAAGGCAAGTCAAGACTCCACTTGGAAGTGTGCTCTGTGATGATGATTGGGCAACTTGCTAAAATGACTGGAAGCAGCTTGATACTCGCACCTACAGTTGAGTTTACATAAAAGTGGTCAGGTGCTAATCACATTGGAAGACGGTCACCAAGGACTCTGTGAGTCGCTTACATTGTACTCAGAACCAGAAATAGGAATGCTGATGAGCCTAGACTTTCATGGCAGCAGAAAAACCAACTCAGAATGAGATTGGGTGAGTTAATGTAGTAGCACAGCAATCAAGGCAATTGTGTGTGTGAGTAGGTTCGATGCATGTTAGACCTGAACTCCAATCAAGAGTAAACAATGGCTGTCTCACATTTGGGCAGTCACCATTGAGTCTCCAAGCGAAAGGAGATAAGGCTTAATGTCTTAGCATCTTAGCAAAGATTAGCAGGGATATTTGGTATGGATAAATCTTAGCTCAAAGCTGGAGAACATACAGCGAGAGCTACACCACTTATATACAAAATGTGAGGGTCTAAATATAAGTCTTTGGTGGGAGAAAGAAGTGAGAACATGTGTAAGGCAAATAGTAATCGCAGGGTTATTTGGTAAAGTCATGATGACCGGTCCAGGCATCTAAAGATAAGATGAGATAAGAGAAGCACTGAAGATAAGATAGAAGAAAATGAATAAATTGTAACGTTACCCCCTCCTTAAGGCAGGCATCCTGACTGCTGTTTATGGTATGTTGTCTGGTTCAAAAGGCAGTTTGCTGTACATGGATTGCTCACACCTGATAGACCCACATGGTGCCTGATATAATAGTCATCACCATGGTCAGGGTCCAGCTATAATTATAGTGATTCTGTCTTAGGTACACAACACTTGAATAACACTTGAATAGTGACTCACCTTTACTGTCATTCCCTCCCTAAGATGGCGTCATAAATCCCATATCAGTGGCAGCACCCACCTGTCAGTATCAGGGACTGTCAGTCTGATTAACCATAGCCTGATGGCCTGCACATTGTTCTGCTTCTATTCATTGTGCGCTCTCCCCTGGGCTCAATTTTGCCTCGAAAAATATGAAAAAATATGCATTAGATACATATAAACTAACCAAATATATGCTACTCTTCTTTGCCTTTCATTATCTTCCAAAACCTGAATAATAGCTTGGACTTCCTCAAATACAGTCTCTTTAGCCACCTCTTCATTGCTGTTGTTGCTTTCACCATCTGTATTGCCACCCAGACCCACATATTTGCTATCCACATTCATAACATCATCATCTGGCTCTTCCAACCCAAACCCATTGTGCAGTGCAACTACACCCAGACTAATATTTCCTGTGAAGCTGGCATCCTTTGATAATGCATAAAACCATTGCATATGGGCTGCATAGAAACATTCTTGGCTATTGCAGTATACAGATATTTGAAGAGCAAGAGCAGGATCTATAACAGCAACCATTGCTTCATGCCAGTGCAGATGTGCATCTTCAACATCCATATAAGTGATGACTCATTGGATGTTGATGTTGAGGTGTTTGATCTCCTCCCTTGCTTGACAAATCTTGAAATACATGTCCATCACTTGACAGCCTGCTGGAGTGGCCCATCTGTGGCCACTCATATCCTGTCATAGATCCCAGAGGAGGTCAAAGTTGGCTAAAAAGGTGTACTTGATGACACGGTCCCACTGGAGTGGTGGTCTTGGGGGGCTAAGAGTGGCAGCAGCAGCATTATACTGGCTGAGGGCAGTCCAAATGGCTTGTGAGCATGCCTTCAGGGCCTTGCCTATGTGTTTTTGCATTTTATATCCTATGATTTGCTTTTTAATGCAGGGTTTGCAGTGTTGTTACTGACTCACCAGTATGAGACATATTCATCTTTGTTAGCTTGAAGATTCACACCACTACCAGACCTTCAAGCCGATCTAGACAATACCTGTATGTCCTCATAGCAACCCTCTGCTTGTTATCCTTCCACTTCTCTGAACCAACCATCCATCGTTCATCAGGAGCAATGTTCAACGAGCGCTCAAGGTCCTGTACCCTCTCTAACTCCTGCAACTGTTTTTCAAGCAAATGCCTTCACGCCATCTCCATCTGGTGGGTGTTGTCTCGTGTATGTGGCTGTGTCTCAGTTGTTGTATTGACAAACACCACTCTGTGGCTTGCAGCAACCTTTGATCTATGTGAGGACTGAAGTTAGCTATGAAAAGCACTTGAAAAGGCATCAAACTTACTCTATGTCATAGTCATGGACAAGTCTTGTATAGTACTCCATCTCTATGGTCTCCTCAGGCGGTTCATGCTGTAGATTAGATAAATAAGTCTCCTCCTCTCTCAACCATGCTTTAAACTCCTTCTCAACAGTTATGCCAAGCTCCCGCATGGATTTCTGCAATGCTGGGTAGTTATCAATAATATCTAATGCCTGTCAGTAGTTGTTACACAAGAACGAACCTACACATTCTCTCATGAGGTTTACGGTTCATAAAAATGAGGATAAGACTTACTTAGATGCTCAAAGGAGTCCAAACAATCAATATGTTTCAGATACAAGCTGATACGCTGGTGACAGTGAAAGCGACTGGCATAATGAATAGCACTAGCCAAAGAAATGCTCCAATGTCTCAAGATTCTCAAGACCTAAGCCCTTGAGATATGTTTCAAGATGTCACAGCTGACACAGATGATTGTGGGCATGTCCATGGAATAAACCGACCAGTATATGGAACAGCTTTGTCTTTGCTAGCTGACCAAGAGGGGATCGATGCACTGTGCCTCAAAACTTGCATCTGATGTCATATTCATATCCAATGCCAAGGTGGTCTCCAAAGACTTGTAAGAGTTTTGCAACAACTGCTAATGGATATTTGGCCCTAGGAACAGAACAGTCAGTTATAATTCTGGCTCAATTATGAGAAATCTTACTGCTCTCTGCTTTTTACCATGTCTGCACCGACAAGCACAGAGCCATGAGGACACAGTGAGAGCAAGAACCCTGTCTCTTCAAACACTCCCCACATCTTGGAGATATGATTGTCTGACATATTCTTCCATTGTGCTTTGCATGGTGGTGCACTTGCTTCATCCACTATGTCCATGTCCCCTATGGCCTCCTTGGACCAGCAATCAACCTCTGCTCTTGGTAGGATGTATTCACTGCCTCCATCACGTGAATCATCCCATTCACTGCTAATCCGGTCATCTTCTGCTGATGTACCCATTTTCTTACTGCACAGTGAAGAGACTCTGTGCATGCAAGCTAGAAATGCAACAGCATCAAAGACACTGATCACACCCACACCCAACACTACACACACAAACCCTCAAGTTCATGGGGGATTCTGATGCAATAGAAGCAGATAGAAACATGAGAACCAAACTCTTAAAATATAAGATACACAAGTACAGCAATAGCATGCATCAAGTATCTAGATCTCTCTAAGTCCAAAGGCTTTTAATAACAAGAGGAGCGACAGTTGTTACTGGGCCTCAAGGCAATGTGTAGTACAATACACGCAAAGTCAAGAGATGCACACAAAACTCTCTCAAAGTCTAGAGTGACACATGGAATGACCTCAAATGACTTAACACACACAACACATGACTCAAAGCTTTGCGCTCCAAGCAGAAACACTTCACAAAACCTTTCACTAAAGCCAAAGGATTCAAACCCATGCGCTCAAGCTTCCAAACCAATCGTGGATCCACAGGGTTCTAACCTATGCAATCCAGAGACACAAAAACCTTATAAAATACTGTCCGCAAGCCACAGGGTTTGAACCTATGCCACTTGGGAAATATATACCCTCAAGCGAGCACTAATCAAGCCAAAGGGTTTGAACCTCTGCCACCTGTAGTGCCTCGCATCACAAGAAACCCTCAAAGCACAAGAGCACATCCTCAATGACACCAAACTCCTCTTCTCAGGTTAGAGTGCAAGTCAACCAACCAATTAACAGTAGCACAAGTGCTGCGCTAGCTTTCTATGCCTCATGCGCAACTCAATTCACTTGATATGCTATCAATCCAAGGTATATTCTCTCGCTCGAAGTTACAAACTAATCCTGAAGCTACGGTGTCAAGCTGGAGGCTTGTGCATGACTACAACAGGGGTCCGAAACTTTTACACTACAATTACACTGTGCTATTTATCTAGTTTACGTTCTACAAATTAGTATCACCAAATATAGTATTATTTAGGTTGCTGAGCTCCCTCACCTGTGTCCTGCACATGTCGCCATTAGCATGCCATTGCTTAGTGCTGACTCAGGAGTCTGGCTCGGGGCCAGATCCTGTCTCTGAGCATTGCGATGTCAGTTAACAGCGCTATTACACATGTACTGATGTCGGTTGCTATCTCCTCGGAGTTGCAGCTTAGTGCTGACACGCTCTGAAAGCATTTACACGTGTAATTTTGCGATTTGTACAAATAGGTACGGGCTACAACGTCCAGATACTAAGGCACCAGGAAACACAACAGAGCGCGAGGGTTATAATGTCTGTAATGAGATTACCAGAGTAAAGCTGGGTGGAGTGCATGACTTAACCTAAGAACGGTACTAGAAAGGCTGCACTAGGTATGAAGTCCCAGTGCTTGACACTAAGTGCTCTGACAGGGCATAGCACACGCACACTAAGAATAGAGCAGGACACACTTGTGAGATAATTAAGACTTCACGCAACATTGATCTATGACGCGCAAGGGCCAGGAGATCCGGAGCTTAGAGATCTAGACTTGGTGATGCCGGAACGCGAGTAAATCCGAAGTATCTGACTTCGGCCGACGCACGCGAAGCCTAGACAAGGAGCCCGTTGCCGTCACTATGATAGAATTCCCTCAGAGAATATTATAAAGCGAAATAAGAGTCGCGCGCGAGGCGGCAACTCCGAGGAGATAGCAACCGGCATCAGTACACATGTAATAACGATGTTAACCGATGTCGCAACGCTCAGAGACAGGATCTGGCCCCGAGCCAGACTCCTGAGTCAGCGCCAAGCCATAGTGTGATAATTGTGACACGCGCGGGATGCATGCGAAGGAGCTCGGCAACCTAAATGATACTAAAAATGGTACTGCTAATTTGTAGGACGTAGAATAGATAAATAGTGCAGTATAATTGTAGTGTACAGGTTTCGGACCCCCGTTGTAGTCGCGCGCAAGCCCCCAGCTTGACGCCGTAGCTTCAGGACTAGTTTGTAACTTCGAGCGAGAGAATATACCTAGAATTGATATCATATTGAGTGAATTGAGACACACGCGAGGCATAGAAAGCTAACATGGCACTTGTGTGACCGTTAATTGGTTGGGTGACTTGAGCTCTAACCTGAGAAGAGGAGTTTTAGTGTCATTGTGGATGCGCTCTTGTGCTTTGAGGGTTTCTTGTGACGCGAGGCACTACAGGTGGCAGAGGTTCAAACCCTTTGGCTTGCAGACGGGGTTTTATAAGGTTTCTGTGTCTCTGGATCACATAGGTTAGAACCCTGTGGATCTACGATCGGTTTGGAAGCTCGAGCACGTAGGTTTGAATCCTGTGGCTTTAGTGGAAGGTTTTGTGAAGGGTTTCTGCTTGGAGCGCGAAGCTTTGAGTCATGTGTTGTGTGTTATAAGTCATTTGAGGTCATTCCGTGTGTCGCTCTAGACTTTGTGGGGGTTTTGTGAATGTCTCTTGACATTGCGTGTATTGTATTACACCTTGCCTTGAGGCCCAGCGACAACTGTCGCTCCTCTTGTTATTAAAAGCCTTTGGACTTAGAGAACTCGAGATACGTAGCGCACGCTATTTCTATACGTGTGTATCCTATATCCTGAGAGTGTGGTTGTTTCGTTTCTATCTGCTTCTATTGCATCAGAATCCCCCACGAACTTGAGGGTTTGTGTGTGTAGTGTTGGGTGTGGGTGTGATCAGTGTCTTCAACACTGTTGCATTTCTAGCTTGCACGCACAGAGTCTCTTCAGCGCGTGACTCTTATTTCATTTCCTAATATTCTCTTAGGGAATTCTATCATAGTGAAGGCAATGAGCTTCTTGTCTAGGCCTCACATGCTTCGGCCGAAGTCAGATACTTCAGATTTACTCGAGTTCTGACATCACAAAGTCTAGAGCTCTAAGTTCCGGATCTGCTGGGCCTTGCATGTCATAGATCAATGTTGCGCAAAGTCTTAATTATCTCACAAGCATTGATGAGCCTAGACTTCCATGGCAATGGAAACACCAACTCGGAATGAGATTGGTTAATTAATGTAGTAGCATGGCAATCAAGGTGATCATGTGTGCAAGTGGGTTTGGGGCACCTCCATGCAGTAAATCAATTCCTCTATACACAAGTATACACTGCAACTTTAAGTCTGCAAAGTAGTACTGCTTGGTAGTCGAGTACTAGATGCTATGGCTTTAAGCCAGTAGGGATCCCTCAAAATGAGAGGGAACGGAAGCGGGTATGACGTGAATATCACGAATCCATATGAGAAAATGTGCAATGAGACTAGAAAACATCGCTGGACAGTAATCCAAGTGGGATGAATGATGGGAGATAGACTAAACAGTTGGCAGTAGTCTATGAGTGAATGAGGCGATGAGAAAACAAAACAGTGACTGTGTGTGGCAAGAGAAAATGTGGAATGAGATGCTGGGAGTGGAATGCCGAGAGAAAATGTGGAACTACAAAAACTGGCGGCAATACTAGTCCTATACGATGCGATGGTGCTGAGTTGATGTCAAAACTGGTCTGGTACTGAAATGATCCTATCCTATGTCAAACTAACCTTCAAGTCCACTCAGGGAACTGATACTATGTGAAAACTGGCTGAAACTGATCCTTAGTCTGCTCTGAGACTACTTAAGTGGGCGATGATAATGATGGTGAAAGAGAAACTGTAAAAACTCCAATGGTGTGAAAGTGAAACGATGATGGCCTATAAAAGATAATGTGGGTGAGGTATGGCACAGCGATCACATATTGGCACAGTATGAGCATGCACCAATAGTGTTAAGAGTGAAGAGCATGTAGCAAAGGACTCTTCACAGTTAAAAACCATGGAATAACTCTGGTGAGCTTAAGAGTTGATGTGCAATCGAGAATATGCTGGGGTAAACTGTATATTGCCGTAGAATGGTGAATAAACATTGTTTACTGGTGATAGACTAGAGCGTGATGATAATTGACGTAGTCTGGGGTCAACTAGAGATGAACTCGTCCTGAACTACATTTTCTAGCTAGCTTTTATACTACAAGTATGAATTTATAAATAGTGTAAATATGCGAGACTTAGTAAGGCTGTAAGGCCTTGGCTTTGTAAAAACCATAGAAAACATATGGTCCTTTGTCTTCTAAAGTAACAGCAACTTGTTGACGTTGCCATGTATGGATGGAAACCATATGGTTTTATTGAGCGAGGAGTGGATCATTAGGTGCTGTTTAACTGCAGATTACTGAGTGATAGTCGTCATACTGAGGAATACACATGGGGCAACATTTTCTTGAGGCCTTGGTGAAGTAACAGCCTTAGTAAACACAGTCTGTAGTTGCTGTAGCTGCAATTCTCGTAGCTCGGAGGGTACTTGCATCAATCATGTCATTTCATTAAGTGATCAATGGGCGCATCAACTAGTTGCTTCTAAGTGATGTGACAATTCAGTATTAGGATGATTGTCAATCAAAGGTACCTTGCCATGATGAAATATGGCAATTATGATGTGTAGCAAGATGGGATGTATAACAAAGTGTGTGAAGAGTGGTTGCCATAGGGTGAAATTGGTATTGCCATGTGTGGAATTATTGGTTTACTGAAAGGCTATTGAAGGGATGGTAGCATTAATTAGCAGCATAAATCTGTGAATTCTGAGCATACAGAGCCTGGAGGCTGATCAGCGTGTCCTGCTCTATTCTTAGCATGTGCGTACTATGCCCTGTCAGAGCACTTAGGGTCAAGCACTGGGACTTTATACTTAGTGTGGCCTTTCCAGTACCATTCTTAAGTTAAGCCATGCGCTCCACCCAGTTTTACTCAAGGTAAATTTATTACCAGCATTCTATCATTGCTCTCTGTGTTGTTTCTTTGTGCCTTAGTATCTGGACATTGTAGCCTGTATTGATTTGTATAAATTGCAAAATTACACATGTAAACGCTTGCAGAGCATGTCAGTGGTACATGTTTCAGCGAGTCGTTGCTGTCCATAGCCCCAGACATGCTGAATTCCAACTCCTCCTTGCCCTCAAGTTTAAATGTGCAAGTGGCACAACAATTCTTTAGCCACCAATCAGGATTTGAGTGACTGAGTTCTTTCATGACTCTAAGCTCAACATTGCTGAGAATGGCAATGAAGACATTGTAGCACATACTGAACTGTCCTCTGAGGCCACCTGCAATGGGGTAATGATGTAGGTCACATAGTGTTCGAACAAATGCTTGAATGGAAAGTTGAGGACAGTGAAGGATGGCCATGTGGAATATTTCCATTTTCCAAAATGTCATGACAAGGCTAGGTCGCTTTGGTGCACATGGAATCATACTGCAGTGGACTAAAGCATCAACTGTAACATGCGCATTAAGCATACAGTAGTGTCCTATGACATGAGGGTTAGTGACATATCCCAGTCTCCCAAAGTCAACAACTTACTAAAAATATCAACCACCCAGATACCTTCAGATGACTGACACTCTTCTTCCACAGACAGTGATTTATTTTTGTCTCTATTCAGCATCCAATCCATGTATGCATCTGTCATTGCTTCCAAGATGTTTTTGAAAGCATTGACATGTTGCTGGATACAATTTCGTTGAGTCCTGAAATCCCATCGCCTACTAACATATGAATGAGCTTAGCTGAGGTTTTCAATGAGATTTTAAATCAGACATACATTCTTTGTCTCCTCCACTTTGTTGACAGCCTCTCTTGCACATCTCTCACCAACTTGAACTCTCTGCCTTCATGGCTAATTTCTATGACCTCATTCCCTCATAATATTCCATCTAGCCTTGTTGCATTTGAGGTGTCTTGCCAGGAGCCAGAGTCGAAGTCGTCATGGTCATCAGGGAGCTGCAAAGCCAAAGTCAATTGGACCCTTTGAGCTTCAAGCTCAGAGAGTTGTTCCAAGGTAAGGTCTAGAAAGACAATGTTCAATCACCAAAGTTCAGAAATAACAAAGTACTTGTACCCACCCTTGAGGTACTCTTTCTCAATGACTTTTGCATCTCAACAGCATTTTGTTACAGCCCTGCAGGAGTGGTGGATGGATCTATTGTGACCACCACATACTGGAACAGGTAGGCAAATTTTTGAGGAGGATCCAGACGCACGTTTGATGCTCATTAGAAATTTAGAAAGGCAAGGCCACTGGCACAATGCAATGTGACACATTAAGTTCAAGTTGAAATTCAACAGTGACAAATGATTATGATCACATGTCATTGCATCATTGCTTGCTCGATGCCGCCTTCATCAACTCTGTTATAAATTCCTCTGTTGCTCAATATTCTTTATCTCAGTACCACAGCTTACTGCCAAGGATCCAACATCTGCAACATGCATGGACATTAACACAGAGGAGCGAGTAATGAGCCATTAGATCAGAGGGAGGTCTATTATCTAATAACTGGTTTAAGGTAGCACTGATGAACTCACCAATATTTTACTGAACAGTCTTGAATGGAATTTGTAGGTTTTTTTTGTAAGGATATAGATTGTAGAATTGGAAGTAGCATTGGCAAGTTCAGTTCATATTACTAGCACTGTGCTACAGATTGAGGTAGGTGAGCTGGTGAATATTAATTAGTGTTCAGGAGTCTCATTCAAACATAATTGTATTAAATTTGGGTAATATTAGTGTTTATAATGTCCTCGAATCATCAATGTGTCATCCTCTAATTGATAGAACTGCTACAGATGTCTGTGAGACAACAATCATGAGTGGGTTTGAGATTGTCACCAAGTCCTAGAAATGTGATCTTATTTGGACTTGATCCAGTCACAGCTTCAACTTGTTTCAGTTCTCACTCATTCATCACTGTGCTGTATAACTTGAAATTTGTTCAAGGCCCTACTATCAACTGTGTCTATATGTCTATATCATTTCCCCTGTCTCAATGCTGTTAATTGACAGTCTAATTTTTGACAGTCAATAACTCACCACGTAAGACTACTGACCTCAACCAAGAGCTTTTGGGACCTTGTAAAACCCAGAAACTGTCATAGGACTGGCATGGATTCCAAAGAGAAGTGGCACCTCTCCAAGGAGGCATATGAGAAAGGTCTGAGGGTATTAATACCTGCCAATAGCTTTGCTCTTTCTCACTGACTGCACTTTCACAGGAACAAGGAATCAAGGAGGGAGAGGGCACACAATGCCATGCAATAGTAATTCAATGCATTTTTTTTAAATGACATTAATAACATTCTTTTCATACAGATGCAGAGAGTGCATAAAGGCAATGCCACTGGCACAGCAGGAAGTGGTGAAGGCACAACAATGAGCCTCTCAAGTGAAGTACCAAAAGGCATGAGTATCTGTGTTTGAGATATTTCTTTACTTCTGAATTCTAGTTTTCAATAGGAACAGGGAAAAGCTTTGCCTCAAAGCTGACTCTCAAAGCTGGATGTCAGTGCCTATGCTCTTTTCAAATCATTATAACCAAATATTAAGTTTTCCAATGCAGGTCCTTCATGGTGATGTATGAGAATGACCCTGGTCAGATGCCTGATGACCACCCACACAGATGAGGCCATATCTACCACCCCGAAGACTATATTCCTCATAGGACTTAAGAGAGAGAGAGTTCATTATCTTGTACTAGAACTGTATGGGATTGAATTGAAACATACATAGATATAAAGGGTTCTTCACAAATTCCTATGGTACCCTTATCAAACAATTTCTCATGACCAATACTAATAATTATTCCATCGCTGATGAACCTAGACTTCCATGGCAACAGCAACACCCAAAACTCTGAGAGAGCTTAGGCAATTGACATAGCAACACAGTAATCAAGGTGATTGTGTGTGTATGAGTGGTTCATTGCACCTCCATGCGGTCAATTCCTCTATAACACAAGATACACTGTGACTTTTCAGTCAGTGAAATAGTACTCTTGGTCAATGAGTACTAATAGACATTGGCAGTAAGCTGGGAGGGATCTCAATAAACGAGATAGGAAGGAATCTGGTATGATGTGAATACCAAGAAACTGTGATAGAGACCGTTAAAATAGTCTAGAAAACATGGGGATGGGCTAAAGAGCATGAAAATAGCTCTAGTAACCATGCCAATGCTCTAGAAATCATAGCAATAGGCTAGAAATCGTGGGGAAGGACTAGAAAATATGTCCAGATGGTGTACTGTGATGCTGAGTCAAAACAATGGCAATAAATGTGTGGAAATTGCCTTGGAACTGGAAGAAAACGTAGCAACTGCAGTGCTGAGTGGAGTGTTGCGGCAATAGATGCATAGCAACTCTGAATGATGACCAAGACGAGGGGGATCCTATGGAGAATGATGCTGAACTGGGCCTACACAGAGGCAATGCTGAACTGGGCAATGAAAACAAAGGCAATGTAGAAGGTGAAGATGATAAAACAATCCTATGTGGTGAAGGTGAAGTGATGTTGCAGCATTAAAGACAAAAGCAAGTTATTGACATGAGATTCCATGTATTGGTGCAATATACAAAGCGAACCAACAACGTTAAAAGTAAAGCAAGTGGTGAGGGATGACTTGGAGTAGCTGTAGCTGACTGGAAATGCCATAGTCTCATCAACTGGGTAAGAACTAGAACTAAAAACACAGTTTCTAACTAGTTTTTATCCTACAAGTCCGGTTTTATAAATAGAATATTCTTTGGAGCCTTAGTAAGGCTGTAAGTCCTTGGCTTTGTAATAGCCATAGTAAACATATGGATTCTGTGATTCTAAAGTAACAGCAACTCTTCGACATTGCTATTTATGGATGAAAACCATGTGGTTGAATTGAGCGATGAGCGGATCATAAGGTGCTGTTTAGCTGTGGATTTCTGAGCTGCAGTTGCTGTACTGAGGTGTACACTTGTGGCAACAGTAATTTCAGGTCTGGGCACTGTAACAGCCTTAGTAAACGTGGTCTGTAGTTGCTGTGGCTGTAATTATCATAGCTGGAAGGGTATTTGTGTCAATTGCATCATTTCATTAATGATTGATAGGCACATCAACCAGGTGCTTCTGAGTGATGTGGCAACTCTATATTGGGATGATTGGTGATCAATGGTGCCTTGCTGTGATGGGGTACAGTATTTATGATACGCAGCAAGCTGAGAAGGATAATGGAGCATTGAAGGAGTATGAAGGGCACAGTTTTAGGATTGTATCTGTGTGTGAGTGGCATATACTGTGAAAATCCATGATATTATCGAGTGTTGGCAGTATTATGGGGTATGTGGGAATTATAATGGTGTTGTTTCGAAGATATTGGGTAATGAATGGGTAAATCTGTGAATTTTGAGCATACAGAGCCTGGAGGCTCATCAACGGTACCTGTATTCACTGTATGTACAGGTATGTTGGGCATTCCTACCATCTGTACATATTTTAGATTCAATTAGGGCTTCAATGCCTTTACATTGTAATATATATGATGACTGGTCTACAGCTGTATAAATGATGGTGTGAAATTTGAAGTTTGAACACTGCTAAGTCCCATGTCAAAGTGGTCATGTTATTGGGTAAGGCTCATGTTAGGAAATAAATCAGTGTGCAATACCAACTAAGTTCTAAACGGTCTCCTTGTATATGCATCCAGGTTGTACAGAATAACTATAGTAAATATCTATAGTAAAGCTCATGGCATTGACACTGGTGAGGCCCAATGTTTGTTTGGTACCATAGCATAGCTGTGTAGTGATAGGTAATGTATGTATAGTATGGACTCTGGTCAGTCAACTTCTTATAGACAGTGATCAGAATACAATCTCCTCCTCCTTGTCGATTCTGCCTGCTGAGTAGAGATGCCCACCATATTGTATATAGTTATGGAGGATATGACCATAAGCTGTATGGCAAAAGCTCATCAATGGTACAGTACAGGTTTTGCCCATATACTGTACCATACCCATCCCTATATGGGTGGCATTTAGGAGGACAGTAACCTATCTCGGGTGAGATTTGTGGTCAAAATGTTATATTTTGTTAATTGTACTCACAACATATATAAAATAAGAGTTATACACACCAATTTGATCTACACATACAATACTCATACAAATACAACCATAAAAATTGAATTCCAAAGTGCTGATAGTATGAGTACAGGTCTGTATATATAGCACCTGTGTCCACCATATGTATGGGTATAGTGGGCATGCCTACTGCTGGGGAAGGCCTGCAAATGCCTTATATGAATTAGTAACAAATTAGCATGCCACCTGTATTACCTATATTTGAATGATCTCAGGGCCCCCGATTCTACATGTGAACTTCACATCTGATGCTTCTTGACTCATTCAATGTTGCACAATGCTTGTTGAACTTGCTCAATACTCACTTTGTAGCCTATAGCATGCATAGCAGGTGAATATTCTATGTTCCATGCATACTAGGTGCCAATCATGCCAATAATGTGCCATGAGGGGATTGCAGAGGCAGCAACACAGCAAAATTGAAGCTTGTTGGCAGCAGTGATGGCAATGCAATGCAATTGAAACTCAGCTGGAATAGGCTGTGGTCTGGCAATGGCTGAAAATTTAAAGTCCACCTTATTATATCATCTTTGCTACCTGTCTTAATATATAGACAAGCCTATGCCCCATGTCTTTGTCATGATTCCAGACCCTTATACCTTAGGTCCCAGCAACCTGACTACAACACGGGACTTTGGCTTGTTGGGGCCCACCCCAAACCCAGCTTATTACTTGGGAGTGTCAGTTATTAGTTCAAAAACAAATATGTATTATGAACATAATAGAGCCTCAGGGTACTGTGCCTGATCAGGAAACGGGTCATGCATGGTAACGGGTCAAACGCTCATATTTCGACGACGACAGCACTTTTTGGTGAGCGGTTTTTTTCAGGTCAGAGATTGGGTTATTCAACATCTATGTACCTGAGCTTTAGCTGTGTCATTCTGAATTTCTCTCTTAATAAATATTTCATCTGGGAATAATATGAAATTGTCAGCCATTTCATGAAAATAGGTAAAATTTTTACTCCTCATCGCAGTCACAGGCTTCTGCTACATAATTAGGGATCCCAGCTTACTTTTGGAAGCTTCTGGTGAGGATGAGATCATAGCAACAAGAAGGGCTTCCTTGAAACTATCTAAATACCGGTAAAATACCCATTGACCTATTTCCATGCTTTTGAGGCCATCACTAAGGAAAAAATTCATAGCATAGGATGCCTCCTATCTAACGGACTCAAGACTTCATAAAATAATAGAATACATACTTTTCTTGTTACACTGGATAAAAGCCAATGTTTTTGTACCTACAAAAATATTGAAAATATTTTGAAATTTTCACTGTTTTATACAAAATCTGCAAAATATGGTAAAATGTTCTGAATATTTTTACTGATTTTTCAGTAAAGTTACTCAAAAGAAACTTTGTATATTTTTTATGTATTTATAAGTAAAGATACTTAAACTTTTGTACAGTGTTATAAGCAGTGACTGACATAGAATAATTGTGATATTTGATTTTTCATACTTAAAATATACCAGCTCGGCCCAGTTCCGGGTCATGCACAGTATACAATATTCAAAGTATTTGTACCTTTTTCTGTATCTGGAAAGAGAACTTGAATTCATTGTCCAGAAGTGTAGTGGCTAAGTGCCACATAGAGTTGTCCATGTGAAAAAACTGGAGTACGCAAATCCAATCCAACATAGGTAACTGACTGGCCTTGAGACTTGTTGATTGTTATTGCAAAAGCCAACCTGACTGGAAATTGGTGATGTGAAAATGTGATAGGCAGCTCAGCTGTATCGGCATTGATTGTAATAGGTGGGATGAAGACAGTCTTGCCTGCATTGTTGCTACTGAGAAGATGACATTCCAATATATGATGATGAAAGCATGTGAGAATCATTCGTGTCCCATTGCATAGGCCATTTGCTGGATCCAGATTGTGTAGGAGCATGAGAGGGCATCCAACCTTGAGAGCTAGCTTTGCACGTGGTAAACCAGAGGCATTAAAATTTTGAAGAAATTCAACTGGATAAAGGGTAGCAGCATCATCCAATTCATCCTCCATCATCTTGTCAGTACTCCAATATACTGTCTCCTGTCCTGGAAACATCTCCAGAACCTGCTGATTGACTTCATCAACATCATCATTGTGTTCAGAAAGAATTGTCCTTTCTAAAAAGAAGTGATCTTGAAAATTGCCAGCTGTGATATTCAGATAAATGTATCTGATGAGCCCAGAAAGTGAAGAGTCTGCAAGGTGCATGGAAGCAGGAAGAGAGATAGTTTGATCTTCGGTGAGTCCTTCACCTGCACCAACTGTAAGCAGCCAATGTGCAAACTCTATGTTTTCAGGAGTCTGATCCAGGCACATGTTTTTCTTTAAATGGATGACTTCAATATGAGGCCATAAAGGTGAATGGCAAAATGAAGCTGCAACAATCTGCTCCTGTGATCCTTGTAAAACAACTGGCAATGTCTGACAAAAGTCTCCTAAAATAAATAGTCAGAAATGATGATCTATAGTGACTCAAAGTAAATACACATACCACCAAAACTAACAGTTTTTCCACCAAAAGGAGCATCTATATTGCAGATATCATGAAGAGTACGATCAACAGTTTCAATATCATGTTGGTTCTGCATGGGAACCTCATCCCAGATGATAAGAGAAGTTTGACAAAGAAGTTCAGCCAGATGAGTCCCTCTGCGAATGTTGCATGTTGTATCATCATATGAGGGAATTGGAATTTTGAAGGTGCTGTGGCTTGTATGTCCTCCAACTAAGAGAATTGCTGATATACTGGAGGAGGCACAGGTTAATACATTCTGTCCTTGGGCATGAACAGCAGCAGCAATAGTATTGCATAAAAAAGTCTTTCCACCACCTCCAGCACTGTGCAGAAATACTAATTTCCCTTGTTGATGAGTAGCAGAGTCAACCACAATATTGTAAGCAGTCATTTACTTTTCTTTGAATGTTTGAAGGTTGTTAGCAACTAATTGCTGCAGAGATAGGATATCATAGTGGCCACCGGCAATGCCCGGTTCCAGAACGTGAGCTGACTAAGCCCATTTTCGGCTATTTCGATGGCAAATTAAGGTCAATTGCTTCAACTCTTATCAATAGACTCTCTTATCACCTTGTAAAGCTCCATACAAGTTTAAGTAATATAGCTGCACCATTTTACCTGGAATAGAACTCCTCTTCACTGTCATACTGCCCATCAACATCAACATCTATGACTTGTTGCTATTTCATCAGAAGTGTGATGGGCAGCCTTGATCTTTGCGAATTGATATTTTTGCTGTGCAGATTACTGTTTTGTGGTACCAGAATATTAGAGAGTTAGAACAATGCCCCATGAAGTGTTCCATATGCTTGAAAGGTGTGCAAAGGCATGAAAAGCAGTGTCATGTTTGTTTGGTTCTATTTGCAGTGCCATTGGACTGCTCATCCAAATGCACCTCGTACAAGCTTCCACATTGCTTGTATCACTTCGAAAAAATTACAGGATATTATTTTGAAATTAAATACATGTATTCTTCGGGGCACATTTTTTTTAAAAGCACTTTTAATGCCATAAATGCACAGAAACTATGGTTATACAAGGCCTAAAAAAAAAGTGCTCCAAAGAATACATGTAAAATCATCTTCGGAGTAAAAGACTCCTGCAAAAGTAGTCGTGAATCTTCCTCCCTCGAGCTGCAGTAGGTGCATCCATGAAACTGGTATATTTCGGACCCTGATCGAGATCGCTCAGAGTGCGAATTTTGGCGGGGGTTGCCGGTGCCCAATCATAGGCCAGCTGTGCAGCCAGAAGAGGATTATTCTCATAAGCAGCTCAGTCCATGGTAGAGGCTGGCATCTGGGTCCACTCAGAAAGACGATGACCATGAGATTGAAGGAGTTCATCGATAAGATAAAGACCAAAATCATAGAGCTGAGCATCTGTTGGATTTAGAACATCACGTTGGCAGAGCTTATGTGCCAGATCATCACAAATGTTCTCCTTAAACTCCTCCCACAGCTCATCTGGCTTTGCTGGCTGGCAGAAGAGAAGGAGGGTCACAAATGATGATCCCAACTGTGCTCCTGACTGCATAATTGCTGCCTCCTCTAAGCATTGCCTCCATTCATTATCATTTTCCAGCAAACCCATGGCTATGCATGCCTCCTTAAAGGTAGCACACTCCACATTATTGACAGTGCGTAGATGTTGGAAAGATTGAGCGCCAGCAACAGCTGTCAAAAGAAGCCACAGATAAAACTGCTCGCCACATGAGGGGGCAGCCTGATACATTCGGCCAATAGTACCACCAATAGTTGTGTGTCTTTGGTGTGGATTCCAGCATTTCTTGTTCTTGTTCCAGGTATAGTGGGCAGGAATGTCTTGATACAGATACCAACGTGCACTGGGATCTTTTTTGTTGAGATTGAACCATTGTAACAGAGTTGTCGTCTTTGCCTCAGCTGCTGCTAAGATCTCTTCTGGACTGTTGGTCTCATCATATGTCATGAGATGTTCATCAGGAAGATGAACCTGTAGATGCACAACATTTGGCTCCTCCTGATGTAGCCGGAAAGAAAAGATCCTCCAGCATGACTCAATAGCAGAGATGTAATGTGCATCCAGAAACTCCTTAATCTCATCATGATCCTGAACCTCCAATGTAGTCCTATCGTGGCCCTTGTAGATGTATTTGTGGATATATTTTACAGCCTTAACAGACACACAGACCTCCACATTGATATGACAGTTGTATGGTGTAGACAGTTTGCATTTCACCATGCATCTTGACATACTCACGACCATTGTTGGGGTGTGCCAGATTGGGATATCCATCAGTGGTGAATTCTGTCTGCTCATTGAACTCCTTTGGAAAATTCTTTGTGCAGTGGTCATCCTTCTGGCAACGATGATCACAGGGACCATGCACCATGCATTTTGTGACCATCTCATGAAGAATTGGATGTGTTTCAGGATCAGGTATCTGAGCACATCAGACTGAATCAGCATCAGCAGGTGAGCAAATCTTGTCTTCTGGATCCAGAAAAATCAGAAGATGCATATGAGGGAGTCCACACTTCTGAAATTCAATGGTATGCACAACAGCCCTGACTTTGTCAAATATTCCACCTTTTTTGATTTCCTGCAGTAAGGCCTCCTTCTTCAACTGAAAGACCCTGGCCACAATATCTGGTTGATCCTCCACTTTCTGATCTGGTCCATCTGTGCGCTTCAGAGCCTCAACAATTTCTGGCCACTGTGGGTTTGCTGTCATTGTAAGAAAGATATCTGACTTCTGCAAAACTTTACAAATTGCCATAGAGTCCTGATACAGCTGATACATTGCATGGGGACTGCCAGTATGTGATGAAGGTAGGACAATACGCTGGCCAGAGTCTTGCAATCCATTAGTATTAGTAGCTGCATCCACCACTCCTTTATACAGATCTGCACGGATAGTTTTCTGATTGTTCTGAAACCAGTTGAGATTACTTTGTTCAATTGAAGCCCATGCATCTACAATATACTGTTGGTAGAGTGGTCCCCCTCTATACAATGGTGCATTTGGTTCAATTCCTGGATGATCATGGAGGTGGTAAGCATAATACATATGCTGAGTAACCTTTTTATGCTCTGTACATTCACTTGTTTCAGTCTCTTCCAGGAGCATATGTATATTCCAACCCAATTCTCCATGTGGAAAAAGAAGAACATAATGGAGAGATTGATAACTTGGATAAAATTGGCTAATGCACTTGAGAGAATGATCATGCATACGTAAAACAATATCTCAATCATTTTGAACAGGCTCAGATCCATCTCCAGGAATAATAGCAGCCAACTCATTTACTGTTGGAAGATTATATTGTCACCCATCAGTTCTATCACCCACATGCAATCATACTTCAATATTGGGATACTCTTCATGGGGCTTGTTCTTCATAATGAGATATGCATGATGATATAAAACCACATATGGATTCACATTCTGCAATAAATCTTGTAGTTGAGACATGATTTCAGGATTTAAGTTAGGATTGCAGCGATTATGCATACTCAATGCCTCTGCTGGATCATGTATATACAGCTGTGCATAAGACAATTTCCCTTCTTCCTTAGGCAGTAGAGATCCCATCTGATGATGAAGCTTGCCAGATACACAAAAGCAGTATGGTCCTGAAGAGTTGGTAATTGCCTCATCAACTTTTACAGCTACAGATGTAAATGCCAATGCTGCATTATACTGTCTGATATCTTGTAAGAAGGCTTTTGACAATGGATTGTTGCCACAAAGAAGATTTTGAAGAATAGCAGGAGCAGGAAGAAGAGGAGGTAATTTGACCTGCCCTTGTAGACAGCATATCCCAAATTGTGGTGTAACTCTTGACTTATGCTTAAGTCATTCATCATTCCAATGTAATGCTCCACAATATTCACAAATGCAATTTCTACTTCCAATATCATACTGAGCATACACCTCAGCATATGGACATCTTGCCAGAGGAAGTTGTACAGGAATAGCATGTCATGGTTGATGCTGATGTGGTAGAGGTAAAGGTGGCTGCAGAGGTGGTGACTCTCTTGTAGGTGATGGTGATTGCTGGTGATGCTCAGCAGAAATTACTCTGTCAATATTTTGCAGTGGCTCAGTGTGTGGAGGATGAATTTCAATAGCTCTCCCTCGCTCATATCCTTGACCACCACCATGTCCATGGCCTTGTGGACCTCCAGGAAGCTGTGGAACAGAAGTACTATTAAATGCAGATGACTGCCCTTCAGGAGCACCACTATGTAATTGTCTACGACATCTACCTCTGGTGGGAAAAACAGGCAGAGATGGTACTACAGGCATAGGATGTTCACATGGACAATCTAACTGAGATGAAATATGGGTCTCAGATGGTATATTAAAACGTGGAAGTTCAATATTAGGATCAGGACCTGGCCATGGTGATCAATCACGACAGATAGAGGGGGAGGTCATCTGAAGATGCTGAAGACGATCCTGCTCCCGTTGAAGAGACTCTGTGCATGCAAGCTAGAAATGCAACAGCATCAAAGACACTGATCACACCGACACCCAACACTACACACACAAACCCTCAAGTTCATGGGGGATTCTGATGCAATAGAAGCAGATAGAAACAAAACAACCAAACTCTTTGAATATAGGATACACATGTATAGCAATAGTGCGCATCAAGTATCTAGATCTCTAAGTCCAAAGGCTTTTAATAACAAGAGGAGCAACACTTGTCGCTGGGCCTCAAGGCAAGGTGTAGTACAATACATGCAACGTCAGGAGACACACACAAAACCCTCCCTAAGTCTAGAGCGACACACGGTGACGAGGCTGGTGACAGGCACCCATGAAGCTGAGCATGGCCTAGTGTGAAAACACTAAAACACGCACTCAACCTCACTAAACACACACACACACAACCTCCTTAAGTGCGGAGGGGAGCAAGGGATTTTAATTCCAATTGTGCGCTGACAATATCTCAATTTATCTCACCGAGCTCGCTAGAATGATGTACGTGACAACATATTTTTCTCAAGCCATTCTCAAATCCTCAATTCCCTCGAAGCTTTTACAAGAGAGCATGGTGAACCACGCAACCCTCAAGGCAAAGTATATTTCAATAGCCAAAACACATGGATATGCAGATCCGCAAATTGACCAGGTTCGGTCAGTGAGCTCGCTAAGTACGACCTGCCGCTAGAGCTAATCTGCATATGCCACTGTCTTCTGCTTAGTTGCTAAACCTGACTTCCAAACCCGTCACAATTAGAGGCCCTCAGCACTCCCAATCAAGTCACAAAGTACTCAAAAACCGTCCCCGCAAGTCCTCACACACAGTGCACTTGCCCTAACAATGGTGCCGCGAGGTCCAACTGCGCACACCTGTCACACTTTGTGCAACTGCTAGAACAGCTCAATCTGGCTGATTCCCTTGAAAACTACTCAAGACCTATGCAGAGGCCAATACAACACAATTTCTCTTTTCACACTGACCCAGAAACGGAACAGAGCTTCTCTCAGGTATTCCAGCAAACTCTCAAGATGGCACAGCATCACTGTCGCCGAATCTCTTTCTTATCTCAAGTAAACCGAAGTTTTTCTCCAAAAGGTTTCTCTGGTTCTATTTCTCTGTGAGCTCGCTAAACTTGCGTTCTAGCTGAGACTCGAAGCTACTAACTCTTACGTGTCACAACAAGTCCAGATCCAAACTGAAACTTTATTACTGTATGTGGGGGGTAGGTATCTTGTCTTTATTATGTGAAATTCTACCTACTTATACTACGGGAGATTGATTATTACAAACAGCTTTTTAGTAAGTTAAATCCTTTGTCGGCCGATAATCCTTTGTCTGAATGGGTGCAACACTCTTGGCAGAGTGCCGCTTGGTCCTCCTTTTAGTATCCTCAAAGAGCTAAGCAATGTCGACGTCGCTCGCCCTAGCAGCAGAGTAGCTTGCTGACTTGTACTCAATAGCTGCTTAATCCTCGATCACTGATCACACTTCGTATTCGGTTTTTGGTTCTGCTACGAAGGTGACAGCATCATATTCTAGACTCGGTGATATGCTGTCTACATGTTCACACCTAGATTTTGCGATTTTATAATAATACTGTTGCATATCTATCTTACATTAGTGATACTTAAAGGACTATAGCTGAGGCTTCGAAGCTGATAGTTAGACTAGTATGCGACTAGTAGAGCCAGGACTTAGATGCAATACCACTAGTGGGTTAAATCTACCAGCTGGCCATACTAGTGACTTGAACGCTAACAGGGCTAAGTGAATACGGCCACTAGTGGACAAGTAACATGACTAGTGCATCAAACAAGAAGCAGAGGACACAAATCTCGTGAAGTTCGGTCACTAGCGAGCCGATTTGGGCATAAAATGCCTAAGTCAGGTTAACTAGTCACGTGGCAATCTCGAAACAGGACTTAGAAATGAATTAGCAATGGATTAACCTTGTGGTAGATCTGCCGGGTGCGATACAGATCCATTGCGATCGGTACTAGTATAGCCGGGCTGCGCCTTTGATCACGATCGACAGCTGTAACAGGCACATTCGCCGGCCTAGCCATTTATCCTTGACACTAGTGGAGCGTTTCTGCACCAAGGATACGGAATACAACCATTAGCAGAGCTCCTAGGCTCACTAGTCAGCAAGCGACCGTTTCTAGACCGACTATTGTGTGATTATTCACCATTATTCGTGACTAGCCAAGAAATCCTTATCAATAATACCCCTCTAGTCAGTTATTTATATCTCGATCATACCTTGTTTGTCAGTATATAAGTAGTAGAATAGGTGCACGCGCGGTTCAGGCAAGCCATCCCCACAATTGTGACCTACTAGTCAGTACCTAGTGCCCCAATTAAAGGCTTTTGTGCTTAACCTCGACAAAGCGGCGACTAGTTGCTAAGTTACCCATAGCATAGAGTGAATTGAAGTGTCTTAGAGCAATCTTCTGTGCCCTGCAAAGGCCAAGAGTGTTTCAAAGTTAGTTCAAGCAAGTTCTCAAAGTTTAAAGTATTATTCTTAGGCCAAGAGTGCCACTAGTCAGCCCAGAGTGTGACTAGTCAAGTGTCCATCACTTGTAGGAAGCAGTATAGGTCCAAGAGAGCCACTAGTTTGAAGCAGTCCCAGTCAGAGCGAGCACAGTAGCTCAAGTCAAGTCACTATTCACCCAATTGTGTCTTACCCACCCTGCTAGTGCGAGTAGTACACTTGTATAGCTCACTAGTAATGAATAAAAAGTCTTTAAACAACTTTCCTTGATTATTGAAGTCTGCAGAGTGCTTCTATCATACTCGAAATGCCAGAATTCAATACATTGGTGATAAGTGTAGAGTTAGTGATAGGTTTAGTGTTGTTGGTGTTCATTGCCATTCACTGGTCCTTTTGCCACTTGCCATTACCGAGCACATCATCGGTAACCAAGGAATGCTTCGGATTTTGAGCCCGCTCACTATTCCCATCAGCCGAAGTCTGTTTCTAGGCCATGCCCGGGGTTCTTTTGATTACCCCTGCACATGATATCTTTTCTCTGGATCTCCAGGGACTACGTGTCATAGATTATAGACGTGTAGTTATCTAATTTAGTCCCAGCCTGCGTACAAGCGCATCCCACTGAACATTGAATTCTCTATTGCAGACAGATGTTTGCACGAGTGAGCTCGCTCTTCGGCCTTATTGTCGTGCATGCCCGTAAGGTACAGTGCAACAACGAAGTCCTTATGTTTTAATTCTGTTGCTTCTTTTTCTATCATAGAGCTCTCAACCTCAGTGACCTTGCTTCTTTGTGTGCCATTTGCACTGTTAGGCCGCTCTCTGTGCTTCTGCTTTGCTAACACGTAAGGTATGTAGATTTTGCAAAATTACACCCTTAGACACGTTGCGGGCATGACAACAGAATGACCTCAAATGACTTAAAACACACTACACATGACTCAAAGCTTCACGCTCCAAGCAGAAACACTTCACAAGACCTTCCACTAAAGCCACAGGATTCAAACCTATGCGCTCAAGCTTCGAAACTGATTGTAGATCCACAGGGTTCTAACCTATGCTATCCAGAGGCACAAAAACCTTATAAAACACCATCTGCAAGCCACAGGGTTTGAACCTATGCCACTTGGGAAATATATACCCTCAAGCGAGCACTAATCAAGCCAAAGGGTTTGAACCTCTGCCACCTGTAGTGCCTCGCATCACAAGAAACCCTCAAAGCACAAGAGCACATCCTCAATGACACCAAACTCCTCTTCTCAGGTTAGAGTGCAAGTCAACCAACCAATTAACAGTAGCACAAGTGCTGCGCTAGCTTTCTATGCCTCATGCGCAACTCAATTCACTTGATATGCTATCAATCCAAGGTATATTCTCTCGCTCGAAGTTACAAACTAATCCTGAAGCTACGGTGTCAAGCTGGAGGCTTGTGCATGACTACAACAGGGGTCCGAAACTTTTACACTACAATTACACTGTGCTATTTATCTAGTTTACGTTCTACAAATTAGTATCACCAAATATAGTATTATTTAGGTTGCTGAGCTCCCTCACCTGTGTCCTGCACATGTCGCCATTAGCATGCCATTGCTTAGTGCTGACTCAGGAGTCTGGCCTGGGGCCAGATCCTGTCTCTAAGTGTTGCAACATCGGTTAACCGCGCTATTACACATGTACTGATGTCAGTTGCTATCTCCTTGGAGTTGCAGCCTAGTGCGTGACTCTTATTTCGCTTCCTAATATTCTCTTTAGGAAAATCTATTGTAGTGAAGGTGACAGGCTCCTTGTCTAGGCCTCGTGCGCTTCGGCTGAAGCCAGAAACTTCGGATTTATGCGAGTTCTGACATCACAAGGTCTAGAGCTCTAAGTTCTGGGCCTTGCGCATCATAGATCAATGTTGCGCGAAGTCTTAATTATCTCACAAGCGTGTCCTGCTCTATTCTTAGCATGTGCATGCTATGCCCAGTCAGAGCACTTAGTGTCAAGCACTGGGACTTTATACCTAGTACAGCCTTTCTAGTACCGTCCTTAGGTTAAGTCATGCACTCCACCTAGCTTTACTCTGGTAATCTTATTACTAGCATTGTAAACACTGCACTCTGTTGTATTTCTCATTGCCTTAGTACCTGGACATTGTAGCATGTATTCATTGGTAGCAATTGCAAAATTATGCATGTAAATGCTTGCAGAGCATGTCACCGTTCTGCATGATTCTTGTTTATTGAAAAAATATTGGAAATTTCTCAAATATCACAAATATATTTAAAATATTATCTTTATGGTGTAACTGGAGCTGGAAAATCGAAATGATCGTTCTCTCTGGTAGGAGTAGATGGAGACGTATTACAAGAAAGTCATGAGCACTGATCTTAGAAAATTAATAGTGGCACATACATCACAGATATATGGAGAGGTGGAAAATAGTAGCAATTCTGTGTGAGAAAGAGGCAAAGACACCTGCAGAGAAAATCAGAAACAAAAACTTCAATCAAAGATTGATAGACAGTACTGTGAGAGATCCCAAAAATCCTTATTATATGTAAAAGGGCTGTAATGCTTGCCTGAGATGATACACTGTGAGGGGGAGAGTGGAACAGAGCAGAGGGTAAGAAGGGAAGGGGACATGCATGAAGCCACACCATAGCAGCATGGTGAAGGTCAAACTCAGCCGGAATGGGCCGGGGGATGGCAATGGCCAGAAAATTCAAAGTCTGCCTTATTATGTCATCATCGACCTGTCTTAATATATAGATATAGTGTAGAAATTGATTGGTAACATCCCCAGAGTGATCCAATGTACGCAGCACTATAAAAAGCCAATTTTCCTGATTATGCCTAGCCATAAAATGCGCCACATGTACTGTAGAGGGGCCATTTGGGGGTTTTCAAGGTCAGGAAATTCATTGGTCAAGTTTTCGAAGTGATCCGATGCACGTAGTACCCCCAAAAGGCGAATTTTCGGTAATTTTCCGCTATTTTCCACTATTTTATCTATTTTACCCCCTCCCCAGGGCCCCCATATCTCACCAGAGGGTTCGCTTTTATTCTATTTATGTTTAGGCATATAGTAGTACCATCCCCTGACCCACCCAGTAGCCTGAGGAAGCCCCAAATGAGCCAAAATGCGAATTTTGTCCGAAAATGGCCTGATATTAATGCCATCAATGCCATGGGAGAGCCAATTCTGGGTGCAATTGATGGGCTGATTTTACCAGCCCAATAAGGAAAAAAAGCACACCAAAGTGCACCAAAGGGAGGGCCCAATTGGGATATTATAAATATAAGAGAGGAAGGCCATATAGAGTCATGATTATATAAACATATAATGCCAGTATAGTACAGTGGTTAGTATGTCCACTAGGAAAAGTTATGTAATATTATTACAAATCTTTTTAAGATCCTGGGTTCAATTCCCAGGTCTGCTGGATTTTCTGATGATGTCATCATGTCAAGAGTTGGCCTGCTGACTAATATACCATATAATCCTGAGAAATTGAATATTTTCAACTGACACTACAGTCATCACCTGCTCTTTTGGACATGCAAATTTGATGAGGGTGTATAAAACTGTGAATGTGACCTGTCCATTCTTTTAAGGTCTCTATATAAAGTTTGTATATAAAAGATCATACTGTGTGACTTTGAAGTGAAAATATGAAGATTTGCCTGTGCTAGAAATTTATTTTGTGAAACTGCCGAAATTCCGGCTAATGATTTCTTTGAACACTGGTGTGACATGACAATTTCCTTTTTCAGTCTCCTTCCCACACAAACCATTCTCCCCTTAGTTGGTTTCACACTCTCCCTCCCTCCCTCCCCTCCACACCAAATCAATCAGAGTCAGTCATGATGACCTTTATACATGACCTAGGGTATAAACTACTCAAAACTGTACTGTTTCTGGCCTCAAATTCTTCTCTACTCCACTCATTAATCCTCAGAGTCTGTGCCACTTTCATCTGTTTCCCAGTCTTCTTCGTCAAGCTCCTGTGGCAAATGGATAACCTCAACATCATCTCCTGCATTGTCCTCAACTTCAGTCCCTGCAGGAGCCCTTCTGGGTAAACCCCACTTTGGTTTGGGTGCTGCCCTTTCCATCTTTGGCTGCTTTGGCTTATTCCACTGATGTCAACAATGCTCCACTTTTGCCAGGTCCCTTTCTGCCTCCCACTCTGTAAGTGCCTTCTTCCACTCCTCTTCCTTTTGTCTATTGCGTTCCTGATGCTCTTTATCTACTTTGGTCCACTCTTCCATTGCAATAACATACATGTTTGCTCGACTCTCCTTTTCCATTTGCTCCTGAACCTGATTGGCCTCGTATTCAACAACCTGTTTATAGAACTCATTTCCTGTAAGTAGCTGAGGCATTCCATCTCCTCCGAGCCAATAACTCTTTTCCTTTCTTTTTCTGGTCTCTTTCTGTGCTAGCTGACGTTGAACCTTTTTGCAGTATAGCTCTTGCAAGACAAAGGCTGACTGTAGCTGCATACATTGTGCTTTCCAGTACTGCTCAGATGCTTCAGCCATGCGAAGTGTGTCTTGAAGATATTCCTCATGTACTGTCAATGAGGGCATGTCAAGAAGATCTTTGTTTTGTGCCTTGTCTAGCGATATTTGGGTGATTCAGGGGAGTTGTAGCACTGCCTTCAACTGGATAGGGGTTTGGGTCATCAGGAAGTGTGCTTCTGATGACTCCAGATCTCGAATGGCATTGTGAACAGGTGTTTTGGGTGAAGTGGTTGATGACAAAGCAGAGTGATCTTCCGGTTGTTCACCATCTTCATCTATGGTAGTGACAAAGGTATGTGTTCCATCTGCTTTCATTGTCAAATTGCTGAGAAGGTTTGCTATGATTTGTACAGGTGTCGGCGGTATGAGGGACAAGGTGGTTGATCATTTCCACTGCGTCTCATAGCTTGGTGCCATCATTTCTTCTGTTACGACATTTGGATTAAATGGCCAAACCCCAGTTTTCCGAAATGCAGCAGCAATAAGATCAGGCTTCAGGGCCTGCTGATGTGCATGACTATATACCAGGAGAAAATTCTCTTTGGATATCATCTTGCTGGTCTCCCACTCGTAAGCATCTCTCTCCATAGACCATAGCCATTTCAATACACTGAAGACTGCAACATCTAGCCCTTGGTAGATGTGGGTTGTATGTGCAGAGTAGCAGAGGACATGGATGTGGTGAGTCCTAGCATATTCCAGGAATCCCCATGTATAGTGCAAGTTGTGACCATCTACCAGCAGGAGTCTCCAACGATCAGCAGCCTTTTCACGTGTCTGCTCATCAAAGATTTTGATCCATGCAGCTCCAATTTCACCATCTGTCCATCCCTTTTTTGAATAGCCGATTCTGATAGAATGGTGAGTCTGTAATTGTACGTATACCATCAGGTCACCACTCACGAGGCATCTACAGGATTATTCTGCTTCCATTTCATCTGATAGCCCTTTCCTTTGAAGATCACTGCTGGTGGAACTGAGGTTCCATTAGCCCCAATTGTCACCAGTACTGTTATGTTTTCTCTATTCCCGTTGTGCTGTTGATACTGATTTTTCTTCCCTGCAGTACCAATAACTGTCTCACTCATCCCTCCACTTGGTTGAAACCCAGTTTCATCCATAGCCAAAATACACTCTTGAGCTACTGCCTTCCCATCATCACCTATCTCTAATGTTGATCTGAGTAGCTTTATCCATGCCTTGTTTGTTGTCAGATTTGCAGCTCCACCATGCTTTGAGTCAAGGCCACGGGAATAGTACATAGAGAGTGCATCGGCATGCTTTTCCATGAAGCGCTGAGTCCAGTTGTGGCCAACACCACTAATCAGAAATTGATCACCCAAACGAGCATGGCAAATTTCGTCAACATGCTCCTTCAGTTGCCAATGTGTAAGCAGAAATCCTTGTTCACCTAGCTCTGCAGCATATTCAACCACTGTCTTCTCTTCCACCTTTGTTAACCAAGACTTTATTGTATTGAAGTCGGTCATTGACCTTCCACTGTTCACCAGATTATGAAGCATGTCATGATTTAAACAGATGTTATGCTCAGTCTTTTTTCTATGCTTGATCTTGACCTCCTTGCAGACTGTATGAAGACCCTTCTTCTTCTCCCCTGGACCCTTCAATTTCTCCTTCTGGTAAGCTGCAACTGCACATGCCATCAGAAGATCTGCTTCTTCATGCTCTTTCCAGGACTTCTCTGCCTTGGATTGTGGTCTGCCTGCCATATTGAGGAAGTGTGATGTTGGTAGAGGCCTGTGAAGATTACAGTAATCTGTTGGTGGGTGTTCGAAGTCACAAGAAATGCTGTCTATACTTTTTTCCTGATGTTTGACATGAAAGTCACACATAATGCTATAATTGAGTCACAAATGTCACACTTTCTGTCACTTTCTCCCCCTTTCGCCATTCTTCCTTGCTTCTCTCTGAACAACACCTGATGACTGCTTCTATGCATGCAAACAATTATCCTTATAATATTATAGATTAGATACATCCTTATTTGTGGGCCTGTACCAGTCTCAGGTGGATGTATGCAGTATTCAATCTGTTCTTAATTTTCAAAATAGCACAGAAAGATTTTTGTCATGAAGACTAAATGCCCATTCCTTCCATCTTGTGCTTAAAAAGATGCCTTACATAGTATTCTTCAAAATAAAAATAAAAGGGATGACAATAAGGCATTGAAAATGGTCTTTTTATTGTGGTGTACAATCCAATAGTGGTGTACAAAAGAGCAGGTGATGACTGTATTTGATCTGTTAAAGTAGCATTCATAGGTGGAGTATGTCAATGGGATCCATGGAGAGAGCCCCACGTCCTCAATCTCAGAGGTCCAACCCATCCCTGAGACAACTCCTGAACCTTCCACTGATGACACTATCTAAAGCCATTTGTCTCTTTGAAACCAGGATATTTATCCAAATGCCAGAAGTATTGTTACAAGCAGACTATGACAACTTATTTAGATATTTTGCCTATGAATTACTTCCAGCCCAGCATGGGCAAACACCGACGCCGGGATCAACTATTTCTATTTTTCTGAAAAACAAATTCCTGTTGACAATATCCTATGAGCAGAAGCCCTCCGAAATGCCTGCCTCCTCTATAACAACATACACCCAGAAGCACCAATGAGGGTGCTCAGTCCCTATCAGAAGATTGTGATTGATCTACCCCTGGATATTAAGATCTAGGAACCAATGCCAGATGAACTACCGGTATTCCCCCCCCTGAGCACCAGTTGCCTCTTTCTCTTATCAAAGAGGAGGGGGACCCCCAGGAATGTACAGTCAGAGGTACATACCGTTTGCTGGCATGGGACTATCAGGAGCACCTGATGAACCTCCAACTCAGCCACTGCCACAAAATGTTGTATCCCGAACATGGACTCTACCATGACTCCCCCCTCCCCCACCAAAGTCCCCATGTCCACCAGCACAGTGGGTATTAACACAGGGCAATGCCGCTCCTTACAATGAACCCAAACCAAAGATCCTAAAAGAAGTCAATGACTTCAAAGGGGAATCTACCGATATCTCCTGCTTCTTCTTACAGTGTGAAATGCACTTCTCCCTGTTTAATTGACACTTCTGCTATTCACTGCATAAAGTAATCTTGTGCATGTCATGATTTGAAGGGGATGCACAGAAATGGTGGGAACTAGGAGCTTGAGTACTTGGAACCGACACCAACAGGGAACAGTTATACCCCTCATATGACAACTTCAAGGCAGAAGTCAGAAAGAGATTCTGGAAGGATGCCGATGCACAGATCAAACATGTGCAGTGGGAGAAACTCAGACAGTCGAGTTATCCTGATGGCAACCAGTTCTTCCAGAAATTCAAAGAACTAGCATATGATGCAGGGGTACATGACAATGAGCAAGTGATGCTCACCCAAATCAAGAAAGCTGCCCACAAAACCAGTAAAAACATGATATATGTGGCCAACGGAGAAGTGCCAACCACCTATGATGGGTGGAAAGCTCACTTACTCCATATGGACTATAACTACTGCCTCAAGAAGGCGGAAGGAACTATGGCTGGGCGAGTCGACTCCAGACCACAGGCACAGAAGGCAACTATGCCCCAGAAGGGTGGTCAAACATCAACATACATGCCAGAGAAGAAAACAGTGACAGGAACAACATATGGGAGATGCGGAGTGCTGATGGATATCGACACAGCATGGGCAGCAGCAAAGTGTTTCCAATGCAGCAAGCTTGGCCACTTCAAATGTGACTGCCCTGACATGCCTAAATCCAGGGAAGAGGCAATGAGGTGACTCAATTATTATTGGGACACGCATCCAATGGAGGAGAAGACCGACTCCATGATTGAGGAGGTAAAAGACAATGCCAGGAAGTAAATGGCTCAACTTACTCAGCTAAGGACTTAGTTTCATCTGGTACCCTTATCTTGCCTGCTAGTCAGGCTCATTGTACTTCAGTAGTTATCAATGCACATTCAAATATACCTGTGATTATGACTTCCAGACCAGAAACTAAGCAAGAATCAACAGTACAGCATGCTGTGGTAGTTAAATTACCAGCTAAACATTCGGCAAGTACCCCATTACAGGAGAAAGCATTGAACAACAAGTCACCTACCATAGTGACACCCATCATAATGGTTCAACCGGATGGGACAGGGGACCAAGCACTTGACACCCCCCCCCTGACAAAACAGCTCCACAGAGCTCCAGCCTCGCTGGAGGATATGAGGAAATAGCTTCAGTGAAACCTCCTCTGGTAACGGAGATCACCATAAGGCTGCTGAAGTCTAAATCCCTTATCCACCAAGGGGCTTTGGTGAAGACCAAGGACTTAACTGACCCTGTGCAAGAGACCCCTACCGACAGGAATGAGAGGGCCCAAACAAGACAGGAGATGCCTAAGGTATGTATGATAGAAGTTCCTGACAAAGAAGATGATACCAGTTTCCAACAATGGGAAAAGGCTAATTTAACTCCCCCTGGCACACTTGAGGTGACCCAGTCAACGGTAGCCAAGCCTTTGGGCCCTGGCATGAAGACTGAGAAGGTCCCACATGAGTGGCTGAAACCATTCGGAGCTGAATGGACCTTACGTGGAGTAGTGGAAGCAAGAACAGAGTCGGAAGCAAAGGTGATCTTAAAGAACTGGATTCATAAGACGCATGTGGAGGAAGTTATTGACAAGATGATTGAAGGAATGTGAAAGGTGACACGAATCAATGCTATTTGGTGGCTCAAAGAACTACGACAACCAAAATGGTATATCAGCCAGTTAAGCAGAAGCAGAAAGGATCTAGTTGTTGACGTACAAATCAAGACCCTAGAAAACCTGACCCAGGTCTCCACTGCTGTGCTAGTGGACAGTGGATGCACCAGTAGTGCCATCAACTGAGCATTCATTGAACAACACAACATCCCTACTCATGCAACCGCTGCACCAATCCCAGTCTATAATACCAATGGAACAAAGAACCAAGGGGGAGCAATCACCAAGTATGCCAAGATCCGTCTCAAGATTGGAGACCATGCGGAATGAATAGATCTAGCTGTCACAGAATTAGGTGATCAACAAATCTTCCTTGGTCATGATTGGCTGGCAAGGCACAATCCGCTTGTCAACTGGAAAACCAGGAAATTAACGTTCGCATGATGCTGATGCCACAAAACCCCATTTGTGCTTCCCGATTCTGATCCAGAAGACAAGTGGGATGAAGAACTGGAGGAGGGGGAAACCATTCTTGCAATAGATTTTATGCAGGCCATTCTCATATGTACTCATCATGCAAATGACCTTGCTGCCAAGGCCAATGCAGAGAAGAAGACCAAAATGTTTGAGAGACGGTCCTGGATTGGTGCAGAGACTTCAACAACTTGTTCGACAAAGACAATTTTGATGAACTCTCTGAACCAAAGACATGGGACCATGCAATCAAACTCATCCCCAACATAAGCGCCAATCTCAACTGCAAAGTCTACCCTCTTAATTGGAACAAACAGGAAGAGCTTGACAAATTCTTGGATGAAAACATTTCAAGTGGGAGAATATGACCATTGAAATCACCCATGGCTTTGCCTTTCTTCTTTGTGAAAAAGAAGGATGGCAAATTGCGACCGGTACAAGACTATCAAAAGCTCAATGAGATGACAATCAAGAACCATTACCCACTTCCCCTCATCTCAGAGCTAATGGACAAATTACGGGGCACCAAATACTTCTCTAAACTCGATGTTTGATGGGGATACAATAATGTATGCATCAAGGACAGTGACGAGTGGAAAGCAGCATTCAGAACAAATCAGGGCTTATTCAAGCCCACTGTCATGTTCTTCGGACTCACCAATTCCCCTGCCATCTTTCAATGGATGATGAATGACATCTTTAAAGATCTCATCATGTCAGGAGCAGTAACCATCTACCTCGATGACATCCTAATTATGTCCAAAACCAAGGAAGAACATTGCCGCATCACATGCAAAGTCCTAAAAGTCCTACAAAAGAACAAGCTATTCCTTAAAGTGGAGAAATGCAAATTCAAAACCCTAGAGACAGGGTACCTTGGAGTCATTATCAGCGAAGGAGGCATTTGCATGGACCCAGTTAAAATCCAGGGAATAGCGGAGTGGCCTATACCAACCAAGAAACAACAGCTACAGTGGTTCCTAGGTTTCACCAACTTCTACTGATGATTCATAAAAGGATACAGTAAAATTGTCAAACCTATGACTCAGCTGATGGGGAACAATCCATGGAAGTGGGGAGTGGCACAACAAGGTGCTTTTGACCAATTAAAAAGGCAATTGGCAGAGGATGTGGTATTAGCAATACCAACAGAGGAAGGCAGATTCCACATAGAAGCAGATGCTAGTGAGGGGGCAATAGGTGCCATTTTGTCACAAGAACAGAACAGAAAATGGTGTCCAGTCGCATTTTTATCCGAAACCCTCACAGTTACAGAACGAAACTACAAAATTTACGACAAAGAACTACTCACTATCATGCTCACCCTTGACAAGTGGAGGCACTACCTAATTAGGGATGGTCACCGTACTGTAACGGATACGGCCGTAGAAGTGGCAGTCATCTATGGCCACGGTTGTTCCCGTAACCGTACCGTCAATGCCCAGTCAGCACTTGCAACGGCATCGACGGTTACATTTACGGTCGTCATGGCCATACACACAGCCATGTGCAGAGCTGACGATAAAAACACATACGTACCAGTACATGTGTACCTAAAGTGAGTGATACACCATCTCCTCATATCCTTGACATTTACCTATGTTATTGATGATCTGTGAAAGCAGCATGTCAATAGAATACATTTTTTAAGTAGCGACAACTCACGAAATCAGCTGAATTGATGATGTACGGCTGCCAAAACTCGGTCACCAATGTTTTCGTGAGTTCTTCAGTAGTTAATCAAACCCCCCAGCACGCTATTTCACCTCCTGCACCCAGAAAAAAAGGCATTAGCATTACTATCTGTGAATGGCCATATACGGTTAGAACTACCCGTAGAATACGGTCCGTGAAGGCCAATTGCTGCACCGTATCCATACCGTAGGGTCGCAGATTGCAAGGCTCACGGGAAGGTGACTGTATCCGTAGGTACTGTCCGTATACACTGTACTACGGACATGGTGACCATCCCTATACCTAATGGGAGCAGCTCAGGATTTTGAAATCTGGACAGATCACCAGAATCTCCAGTACTTTTGAAAACCCCAAAAGCTGAACCAGTGACAAGTGCGTTGGGTAACCGAACTAGCTGAATATCACTTCTCTCTTCACCACAAACCAGGAATGGCAAACAAGAAAGCCAACTTGCTTAGTCAAAGGGCAGACCATGAGCAAGGCAAAGAAGACAACAATGAAATCATAGTTCTCAAACCCAAGCACTTCTGAGCAATGCTCATGCTCACAATAGAAGAAACACAGACGAATATCAAACATGCTACACTCGACCATCACTCGTGAAACAAGCATGTCTCCAGATCTCTCAATCACGATCGAGGAATGAAGATAGAAAACGGATTAATCTACTACAATAACCGAATCTACGTTCTGCGAGACCATGCGTTAAGAGGAGAGATCTGTTATGATTTATTCATTTTCTTTACCTAAGCACCTCTTATCTTATCTTTGGCGCTTATCTTATCTTATCTTATCCATAGGATCTGCAACTCCATGGAGCCATGACATTGCGACACAGTCACCATTGCTCACCTTGTGATATTTCTGCTGCTTTCTTGCAATGGTGTACTTATTATTAGACCCCTTACTTTAGTATATAAGTAGTGTACTCAAAGCTGTATATTCCCTAGCTTTGAGCTAAAGTTTATTCATACCGAAACACATTCATTCTCGCTAAGCGCTAAAGACTTAGTCCAGAACCTCCTCACATCATGAGACTCAACGGTGACTGTACGAACACAATACAGCCATTGCTTACTCTTGTTTGGAGACTCAGGTCTAACAATTAGCTCAAAGCTTTTCTTAGCTCTTTAATTAGAGCACCCATGGAGAAAGACAATGCTATCATCCTAGCTGCATCCTTGGCAACCCCGCCACCTTTCTCACTGCCACCCTCATTATCACTATCAGGTTTCACTACAGACCGCTGCGACAAGCGGAGGTATCAAATGCCACTCCCACCATTATTATCAATCAACAAATAAACCCCGCTCCCAATGACATCCCGCTCCAGCTGTGAACGACAGTCCACGCACCCTTACCGCAATGAGTGGCACCAGTCCCAGACTTCTCTTCAGTCGACGGAGAGATGGAGGACACTGTTCAGTCAGCTGAAGAGCACGTTCAGACAAGAAGACCTCCCACCCCTCCCAGAAGGCGCACACCTATCATCATCCTCTCCACCACCAGCTCTACCAGTTCTACCCCCTATATTGTTCGATCTCCCTCCCCCCTTTCCAATGACGCACTTGCTGAGCACCAGGTACAATTCCAGTTGGAATGCAATAGCAGCAGCAGGTTCCCGTCTCCCGAGTGTGGCACCATCAACCGTTTTGGGAATTGAAGGGAGCGAAATGCCCCCGCTCCATCATCCCCGTCCCCATATGATCCTGGCGACCTCTGTGATAACCTTACCATTCCCCTCGATGCCTACCTCCCCATCAGACCCCTTTTCAGTGCCACAAACAATTATCCGAGTGTCATCCAGTGGGACCAGCCCATACAGAACCGGGAGCTCACACCCGAGCCTGTACCAACCATCATGGAACCAGTCGCCAGACCGTCCAATCCAGTCCGATCTGCCTGGCAACAGATCGACGAGTGACATCTTGCACCACGACCCACCACTTCAAGCAGCTCCGTACCCATTTTGCTGAGCACAATGACACTCAACCCGATCCACCACTCAACCAATTCAGGGAGTCAGTCAGGTTTGGCAGGTGGCCAAGCGAGTCAAGCGACTCAGACACCGCCACAGAGTTACTCCCTGAGGTGGAGTATGTCAATGGAATCCATGGAGAAAGTCCCATGGCCTCCTTCCAGGAAGGCCACTCCAAGGCAGCTCCCGAACCCCCCACTGATGATGCTACCTGACGCCATCTGCTTATTCAATGCAGTGAATATGTCCCACCCCCCACTAGTATTACTACATGCAGACTATGACAACTTATTTAATTATTTCGCTTATGAGTTACTACACAGTCAGACATGGGCAGGAACTGACAGCAGGAGAGAATACATTTATTTTTCAGAAAGAAACATCCCCTGCGACAATATCTTACAAGGAGAAGCCAGCCGATATGCCAGCCTCCTCTATAATGACATACACCCAGACACACCCATGAGAGTGCTCAGCCCCTATTGACCAATCCATCTCAATCTACCTCCAGACATCAAGATCCCAGGACCAATGCCAGATGAACCCCCACAAGCCCCTCCTCGTGCTCCTATCATAACAGCCTTCTCTTATGACAGGAGGCAGGCACCACCAGGAACATATAGCAAAGGTTACCTACCATTTGCCGGAGCCAATGACAGTGGCAGTGAACAGCCAACCCAACAGCCTGGACCCCCACCACCCACCCAATGCACCCCAGACATGGACACTACCGCGACACCCCACTCCGACAAAACCACCAAGCCCGCCTGCTCCCTGGATATTAACTGCAGGAGACATTTCCCCTTATGACGACTTCAAACCAAAAATCTTGAAAGAAGTCGACGATTTCAGCGGGGATTCTAATGACATCTCCCGCTTCTTCCTAAAGTGTGAACTACACTTCAATCTGTTTAACAAACACTTCCGATACCATCCTCACAAAGTCATCTTCTGCATCTCACGACTCAAGGGAGATGCCGAGAAATGGTGGAAATTGGGATTAAGACTTTTAGGGAAAAACACTGATGGGGAACAGTGATACCCCTCCTATGACACCTTCAAGAAGGAGGTGAGATGGAGGTTCTGGAAGGATTCAGACGTGCAGATAAAGCATGCACAGTGGGAGAAACTCAGGCAGTTGATGTACCAAGATGGCGACCAGTTCTTCCAAAAATTTGAAGAACTTGTGTACGATGTGGGGGTACATGACAACAAGCAAGTAATGCTTGCCCAGATCAAGAAAGCCGCCTGCAAGACCAGTAAAAATATGATCTATTCGGCTGATGGCAAAGTACCAATCACCTATGAAGGGTGGAAGGCTCGCTTGCTCCATATGAACTATAATTGGTGTCTCAAATGTGTGGAAGGAACTGTGACTGGACGAGTCGACTCCAAGCCGCAGGCACAGAAGACGACCATACCCCAGAAGGGTGGTCAAGTGTTGACTTACATGCCAGAGAAGAAAACAGCAACAGGAACGACATACGGAGGATGCGGAGCACTGATGGATATCAATGCAGCACAGGCAGCCGCAAAGTGTTTCCGATGCAGCAAGCTCGGCCACTTCAAGCACAACTGCCCTGATGTGCCTAAATCCAGGGAAGAGGTGATGCGTCGACTCAATTATTACTGGGACACGCATCCAACAGTCAAAGCACTGGTATTATCAATGATCGAAGAAGTAAAAGAGGATGCCAAGAAGTAAATGATTCAACTTACTCAGCTAAGGACTTAGTTTCATCTGGTATGCATGTCATGCCCGCTAGTCAGGCTCATACATCTGTAGTAAATATTGCGCACTCGAATATACCCATGGCTACAACTTCCAGACCAGAAACTAAGCAAGAATCAACAGTACAGCACGCCGCAATAGTTAGACTACCAGCTACATGTTCGGCAAGTAACCCATCACGGGTGAAAGCATTGAACAACAACCATCATAACAGTTCGACCAGATGGGGCAGGGAAACAAACACTTAGCAATCCCCCTGGTGAAATGGCTCCATGGAGCTCCAGCCTCGCTGGAGGATTCGAGGGAATAGCTTCAGTGAAACCTCCTCTGGTAATGGAGATCACCGTAAGGATGCCAAAGTCTAAATCCCTTATTCATCAAGGGGCTTTGGTGAAGACTGAGGACTTAACCGACCCTGTGCAAGAGACCCCTACCAACAGGAACAAGGGGGCCCAAACAAGGTGGGAGATGCCTAAGGTACGTATGTATGAAATTCCTGACGAAGAAGATAATACCAGCTTCCAAATGAATGAGAAAACTAAATTTGCACCTCCTGTAGCACCTGAGGTGACCCAGTCGACAGTAGCCGAGTCTATGGACTCTGGCGTGAAGACTGAGAAGGTCCCACATGAGTGGCTCAAACCTTTCAGTGCTGAATGGACATTACATGGAATTGTAGAAGCAAAGACCGAGTCGGAAGCAAAGGCAATCCTAAAGAATTGGATTCACAAGACGTGTGCGGAAGAGGTGGTTGATGAAATGATCAAAGGAATGTGGAAGGCAGCGCAAATCAATGCGCTTTGGTGGCTTGAAGAACTACAACAACTCAAGTGATACATCAGTCAGCTAAGCGGAAACGGCAAGGATCTAGTAGTCAACGTTCAAATCGAGACTCTAGAAAACCTTACCAAGGTCTCCACCTCCACATTAGTAGACAGCAGGTGCACCAGTAGTGTCATCAACTGAGCATTTGTTGAAAAACACAACATTCCTACTCATGCAACCACTGCACCAATCCCAGTCTATAATGCCGACGAAACCAGGAACCAGGGAGGAGCAATTATCAAATACACCGAGATCTGTCTCAAAATCGGAGATCATGCAGAATGGATAGACTTAGCCATTACCGAATTAGGTGATCAACAAATCTTCCTTGGTCATGATTGGCTAGCAAGGCACAATCCACTTGTCAATTGGAAAACCAGGAAATTAATATTCACACGATGCCAATGCTGCAAAACCCCATTCATACTCCCCAACGCAGATCCTGATGACAAATGGGATGAAGAACTAGAAGAGGGAGAAACCATTCTCGCCATAGACTTTACACATGCCATTCTCATATGCGCTCATCACACTAATGACCTGGCTGCTAAAGCCAACACCAAGAAGAAGACAAAGACATTTGAAGAAATGGTTCCCAACTGGTGCAGGGATTTTAACAACTTGTTCAATAAAGACAATTTCGATGAACTCCCTGAACCAAAAACATGGGACCATGCGATCGAACTAACTCCAAATGCAAGCTCCAATCTCGACTGCAAGGTCTATCCCCTCAATTGTAATGAACAAGCAGAACTCGACAAGTTCCTAGATAAGAACCTTTCAAGTGGGCAGATATGACCGTTGAAGTCACCCATGGCTTCGCCCTTCTTCTTTGTAAAAAAGAAGAATGGCAAATTACAACCAGTCCAGGATTATCGCAAGCTCAATGAGGTGATGATCAAGAATTGATACCTGCTTCCTCTCATCTCAGAACTCATGGACAAACTATGAGGTGCCAAGTACTTTTCTAAACTCAATGTTCAATGGGGATACAATAATGTACACATCAAGAGTGGTGATGAGTGGAAGGCAGTGTTCAGAACTAACCGAGGGTTGTTCAAACCCACGGTCATGTTCTTCGAGCTTACCAACTCACCCACCACCTTCCAGTGGATGATGAATGACATCTTTAAAGATCTCATCATGTCAGGATCAGTAACCGTTTACCTTGATGACATCCTGATCATGTCCAAAACCAAAGAAGAACATTGCCAGATCACACGCAAAGTATTAAAAGTCCTACGAAAGAATAAACTCTTCCTTAAAGCAGAGAAATGCAAGTTTGAGACACTAGAGACGGAATACTTTGGGGTTATTATCAGTGAAGGAAGTATTCGCATGGATCCAGTCAAGATCCAAGGCATAGCAGAGTGGCCAGTCCTGACAAAGAAACAGCAGTTACAATAATTTCTGGGCTTTACGAATTTCTACTGACGTTTCATTAAAGGGTACAGCAAAGTCGTCAAACCTATGACACAGTTGACAGGAAACAACCCATGGAAGTGGGGAATGGCGCAATAAGGCACTTTCAAGGAATTGAAGAGGCTATTGGCAGAAGAAGTGGTATTAGCAATACCAATGGAGGCAGGCAAGTTCTGCGTCGAAGCAGATGCGAGTGAAGGCGCAATAGGCGCTGTCTTGTCACAGGAACAGGACAGAAAATGGCACCCAGTCACCTTTCTATCCAAATCCCTAACAGTTACGGAACAAAATTATGAAATTTACGACAAAGAACTACTCGTGATCATGCTTGCTCTGGATGAGTGGAGGCACTATCTAATGGGAGCAGCTCAGGATTTCGAAATCTGGACCGATCACCAGAACCTCCAGTACTTCCGGAAACCCCAAAAGCTGAACCACCGACAAGCATGTTGGGTAACAGAATTGGCAGAATACCACTTCTCTCTTCACCACAAACCAGGAATGGCGAACAAGAAAGCTGACCTGCTTAGTCAAAGGGCAGACCATGAACAAGGCAAAGATGATAACAATGAAATCATAGTTCTCAAACCCGAACACTTCCAGGCCATGATCATACCCACAATAGAAGAGATACAAACCAAGATCAAGCGTGCTACACTCGACCACCACCGATGGGACAAGAACGTCTCCGGATCCCTCAACCATGATTGAGGAATGACCATAGAAGATGGACTGATCTACTATGACAGCCATATCTATGTCCCCCAAGATCATGCATTACAAGGGGAAATCATTTCGATATCTCACGACCACATCACCGCCGGACATCTGGTGATGAGCCTAGACTTCCATGGCAATGGCAACACCAACTCAAAATGAGATTGGACGAGTTAACGTAGTGGCATGGCAATCAAGGCGATCGTGTGTGTGAGTGGTTCGAGGCACCTCCGTGCAGTAGAACAATTCCTCTGTACGCAAGAATACACTGCAACTTTAAGTCTGCGAAGTAGTACTGCTTGGTAGTCAAGTACTAGATGCTAAGGCTATAAGCCAGTAGGGTTCTCTCGGAATGAGAGGGAACGGAAGCAGGTATGATGTGTATACCACGGATCCATATGCGAAAACACGAGACAAGACTAGAAATTGTTGTGCGACGATAATCTGGGCAGGGTGAACGATGGGAGATAGACTAAACGGTCGACAATAGTCTATGAGTGAACGAGTCGATGGGAAAATGGAGTGGGGACTGTGTGTGGTGAGAGAAAACGTTGAACAAGGTGCTGAGAGTGGAATGGCGAGGGAAAACATGGAACTACGAAAACTGGCGATGATACTGATCCTATACAATGCGAGGGTGCTGAGTCGATGTTGAAACTTGTCTGGTACTGAAACAATCCTATCCTATGTCAAACTAACCTTCAAGTCCGCTCGAGGGACTGTCCTATACTGGTGCGATACGAAAACTTGCTAATACTGATCCTAAGTCTACTCGGAGACTACCCAAGTAGGCGACGATAACGACGGTGAAAGTGAAACTGTAAAAACTCCAATGGTGTGAAAGTGAAATGATGACGGCCTTGTGAAAGATAATGGGGACGAGGTACAATGCGGCGATCACATATTGGCACAATATGAGCGTGTACCAATAGTGTTAAGCACGAAGAGCGAGTGTGGAAGGACTCTTCACAGTTAAGAACCGTGGAATAACTCTGGTGAGTTTAAGAGTTGACATGCAATCGAGATTATGCTGGGGTAAACAGTATATTGCTGTAGAACAGTGAATAGACATAGTTTACTGAGATAGATTGCGATTGGCTGGTCATAAACTGGTGATAAACTTTTTTAGCTACGTTTTTCTAACTAGTTTTTATACTGAAAGTACAAAATTATAAATAGAGTATATATGCGAGGCTTGGTAAGATTGTAAGGCCTTTAGCTTAGTAAACTCGTCGTCGACGTATGGTTTTTGGACTTCCAAAGTAACAGCAACTTGTCGACGTTGCCGTATTTGGACAGAAACCATATGGTTTTATTGAGCAATGCATGGATCGTTGGGTGCTGTTTAGCTGTGGATTTCTGGACGATAGCTGTGGTGCTGAAGAGTGTGTATGGGTCTACATTTTCTTGAGGTCTTGGCAGAGTAACAGCCTTAGTAAACATGGTCTGTAGTTGCCGTAGCTGCAATTATCGTAGCTGGGAGGGTACTCGCGTCAATCACATCATTTCATTAAGTGATTGATGGGCGCATCAACTAGTTGCTTCTGAGTGATGTGATGATCCCATATTAGGATGATGGTCGATCAACGGTGCCTTGCCATGATGAAATATGGCAATTATGATGCGTAGCGAGATGGGATGGATAACAAAGCACATAAGGAGTGATTGCTGTAGGGTGAAAGTGGTATTGCCGTGTGTGGAATTATTGGTTTACTGAAAGGCTGTTGAAGGGACAGCAATGTTAACTAGCAGTGAAAATCCGCTAATTCTGAGCGTACAGAGCCTAGAGGCTCATCATTGTGTTCATACAGTCACCATTGAGTCTCGTGATGAAAGGAGGTTCTGGACTAAGGTTTTAACACTTAGCGAAAATGAATGTGTTTCGGTATAGATTAACTTTAGCTCAAAGCTAGGGAATGTACAGCTTGAGCTACACTACTTATATACTAAAGTGAGGGTTCTAATAATAAGCACACTGTGTAAGAAAGAAGTAAGAACATGCACAAGGTGAACAATAAAGGGTCGCAACATTGTCACTTCGTGGAGTCATGATGTCGCCAGTGGAGCCTATTGATAAGATAAGATGAGATAAGCACTGAAGATAAGATAAGAGGCACTTAGATAAAGAAAATGAATAAATCGTAACATTACCCCCTTGTTAAGGCAGGCATCCCAACTGCTGTTATGGTCCGCTCCAGTCACTTTCAAAGTCCTCTTGATACATTCCTCTAGCTTCTCCCCCATATCTGTCATCATCCCAGTTGGAGTTTATCTCCCAGTATTTGTTGATTAATGGAGTTAGACTTGGAAGTTCTTCCTCAAGATACCACCACTCAATGGCTGGACTGGGCAGTTTAACCAAGTATACCCATTCATTTCATAGGCCATCAGATTTCCTGTCTTTATGTTTGGCATCGAGGATGATAGTTGATTGTGGATGCTCTGTGGCAATGGCATCAATGTGTTCTGTGAGGAACTCCTCAATGAGCTCATTGGCATCCATGTGGTCTTCTCATACCCAGCTGTTTGACTCTGGTCCGTAGCCTTTCCATTTGATGAAGTAATCTGTGACCCTTCTTGGTGGTTCCCCCTGCTTTCCCCATACTTTACGACGTCTACTGTCAAGTACTTTCTCAACTTCATAATGTTCAGTGCCTTCAATTAGATCTGGTGGTGGTGGCAGTGGTTGCTCTTGGTTTGGGAAGGCGGGTGGTGTGTATGGAGTGAGGAGTGTTTCATTGAATGTTGGGTGACTGTGCCAGTTAGTAGGGAGTTTGAGAGTGTATGCTGAGGCTCCCTTTTTTGTGATGATCACAAATGGGCCCATTTGCTTGTCTGCAAGCTTCTTCTTTAGTTGAGGGAGATGAAGGTTGGTCATGTCAAGCCAGACCTTGTCTCCTACTTGATACTTGATTGCTGGGCACTTCTTTTTGTCATACTGGGCTTTCATTTGGTCAGTGGCTTTCTCGAGTGATTATTTGGCTGCAGCATGGATTTCCTGCATTTTGGAGACAAACGTGGTTGAGGCTGGGGTTTGGAAGGGTGTCTGGGGCTTGGCTCCTGGTAATATATGGGCATTGTAGCCATAATTGACCTCGAATGGACTTCTGCCAGTGGCTGAATAGGTGTCATTGTTGTGAGCGAAGGCAGCGAGTGATAGCCATTCTGCCCAATCGTCCTGAATATGGTTAACAAAGATTCAGAGATACTTCTCAACCTCTTGATTGACTCGTTCTGTCTGTCCATCTGTCTGAGGGTGGAAGGTGGTAGAAGCATTGCCCTTGATTTGGAGCAAGTCATAGAGGTCCTTTATGAACTTGGAGACGAACACAGTTCCTTGGTCAGAGATGACTACTTGCGGCATTCCATGTTTAGCATATACTTCATCGCATAGGATTTTCACCCATCCCTCTGATGAGAGTTCTGTGGAACATGCGATAGGAATAATTTCTTTAGAGAAACGGTCAATGATCATAATGATGGCATCGTAACCATGGCAAATGGGTAGACTGGTGATCATGTTGACAGAGATGTGAGTCCATGGTCTGGATGGGATGGTGTTGGGGTGAAGCGGTGATGTGCTCAGTAATGGCAAGTGGCAAAAGGACTAGTGAAGGGCAATGAACACCAACAACACTAAACCTATCACTAACTCTACACTTATCACCAATGTATTGAATTTGGGCATTTCGAGTATGATAGAAGCACTCTGCAGACTTCAATAATCAAGGAAAGTTGTTTAAAGACTTTTTTATTCGTTACTAGTGAGCTATACAAGCGTACTACTTGCACTAGTGGGGTGGGTAAGACATGATTGGGTGAATAGTGACTTGACTTGAGCTACTGCACTCGCTCTGACTGGGACTGCTTCAAACTAGTGGCTCTCTTGGCCCTATACTGCTTCCTACAAGTGATAGACACTTGACTAGTCGCACTCTGAGCTGACTAGTGGTGCTCTTGGCCTAAGAATAATACTTTAAACTTCAAGAACTTGCTTGAACTAACTTCGAAACACTCTTGGCCTTTGCAGGATACAGAAGATTGCTCTAAGACACTTCAATTCACTCTATGCTATGGGTAACTTAGCGACTAGTTGCCACTTCGTCAAGGTTAAGCACAAAAGCCTTTAATTGGGGCACTAGGTACTGACTAGTAGGTCACAATTGTGGGGATGGCTTGCCTGAACCGCATGTGAGCCTATTCTACTACTTATATACTGACAATCAAGGTACAATTGAGATATAAATAACTGACTAGAGGGGTATTATTGATAAGGATTTCTTGGCTAGTCATGAGTAATGGTGAATAATCATGCAATAGTCGGTCTAGAAATGGTCGCTTGCTGACTAGTGAGCCCAGGAGCTCCACTAGTGGTTGTATTCCGTATCCTTGGTGCAGCAATGCTCCACTAGTGTCAAGGATAAATGACTAGGCAGGAGAACGTGCCTGTAGCAGCTGTCGATCGTGATCAAAGGCGCAGCCTGGCTATACTAGTACTGATCACATTGGATCTGTATCGCACTAGTCAGATCTGCTGCAATGTTAATCCATTGCTAATTCACTCCTAAGTCCTGTTTTGAGACTGCCACATGACTAGTTAACCTGACTTAGGCATTCATGCCCAGATTGGCTTGCTAGTGACCAAACTTCACGAGATTTGTGTCCTCTGCTTCTTGTTTGGTGCACTAGTCATGTTACTTGTCCACTAGTGGCCTTATTCACTTAGCCCTGCTAGCATTCAAGTCACTAGTATGGCCGGCTGGTAGATTTAACCCACTAGTGGTATCGCATCTAAGTCCTGGCTCTACTAGTCGCATACTAGTCTAACTATCAGCTCAAAGCCTCAGCTATAGTCCTCTAAGTATCACTAATGTAAGGTAGATATGCAATAGTATTATTATAAAATCGCAAAATCTAGGTGTGAATGCATAGACGGTGTATCAGTGGTGCCACCTTTGCTTGAGTGCTTGACTTGGTTCATTGGCATGTCTCACAGGCATGGATGTAGGCTTCTATGTCTCTCTTCATTTTGGGCCACCAGTATTGTCGTAATACAAGTTCCTTGGTCTTTTCAATGCCTGAATGTCCCACAGTGATGTGGTCATGAGATTGCACAATGATCTTGTTAGACCTGAGTCTCCAAACAAGAGTAAGCAACAGCTGTATTGTGTTCGTACAGTCACCGTTGAGTCTCGTGATGTGAGGAGGTTCTGGACTAAGTCTTTAGCGCTTAGCGAGAATGAATGTGTTTCGGTATGAATAAACTTTAGCTCAAAGCTAGGGAATATACAGCTTTGAGTACACTACTTATATACTAAAGTAAGGGGTCTAATAATAAGTACACCATTGCAAGAAAGCAGCAGAAATATCACAAGGTGAGCAATGGTGACTGTGTCGCAATGTCATGGCTCCATGGAGTTGCAGATCCTATGGATAAGATAAGATAAGATAAGATAAGATAAGCACCAAAGATAAGATAAGAGGTGCTTAGGTAAAGAAAATGAATAAATCATAACATTACCCCCTTGTTAAGGCAGGCATCCCAACTGCTGTTATGGTATGCTCATCAGTTTGAAGGGTGATTTAGTATCCATTGAAGAATCATCATGGCCCCCCAACCAATCCCAATCTTCCTCTTGGTTGTACCATACCCTTTTCTTTGTGAATGGGTCAATATAGAAGTGCCAATATGGTGGTGCCTTGTTGACGACCATATCTACATGTTCGGCAAGGAATTCTTTGATGAGTTCATTGGCGTCCATGTTGTCCTCTCATACCCAGCTGTTTGACTCTGGACCATAGCCCTTCCATTTTATGAAGTAATCGGTGACTGAGCGCCATGGTTCCCTGGCTTTTCCTCTAACCTTGTGACGTCTACTGTCGAGGACTTTTTCAACCTTGTAGTGTTTGAAGCCATCAATTAGATCTGGCAGCAGCAGAGGTGGGTGTTCTTGATTGGGGAATGCGGGTGGTGTGTACAGAGTGAGGAGTGCTTCATTGAATGTGGGGTGAATGTGCCAGTGGGTAGGAAGCTTGGGGGTGTACATGGAAGCTCCTTTCTTTGCAACTATTATGAATGGGCCCCTTTGTTTGTCTGCGAGTTTCTTTTTTGGTCGGGGGAGATGGAGGTTGGTTGTATCGAGCCATACCTTGTCTCCTACTCGATACTTGATTGCCAGGCATTTCTTTTTGTCGTATTGCGCCTTCATCTGGTCCATGGCTTTTTCGAGCAATTGTTTGGCTGCAGCATGTATCTCCTGCATTTTTGAGATGAACATTGTCGAGGCAGGAGTTCGGAATGGCATCTAGGGCTTGGCTCCTGGTAGGACAATGGCGTTATAGCCGTAGTTGACCTCAAAAGGGCTTTTACCCGTTGCTGAGTGCATGCGGTTATTGTGAGCGAAGGCGGCGAGTGATAACCATTCTACCCAGTCGTCCTGAAGATGGTTGACGAAGATCCTAAGGTATTTTTCAACCTCTTGATTGACCCGTTCTGTCTGTCCATCTGTCTGTGGGTGAAAGGCTGTGGATGCATTAGCCTTGATTTGGAGCAAGTCGTAGAGGTCTTTCATGAACTTGGAGACAAACACAGTACCCCGGTCAGAGATAATGACCTGTGGCATCCTGTGTTTGGCATAGACTTTGTCTCATAAGATCTTGGCCCACCCTTCCGATGACAGCTCTGTAGAACATGCGATAGGGATGATTTACTTCAAGAATCAGTTGACAATCATTAAGATAGTGTCATAACCATTGCACTTGGGTAAACCAGTGACCATGTCAACGGAGATGTGGGTCCATGGTCAGGAGGGAATGGCGTTGGGGTGTAGAGGCGCCGCCTTTGCTTGTGTGTTCATCTTGGTTCGTTGGCATGTTTCGCAGGCACGGACATAGGTCTCTATGTCCTTCTTCATCTTGGGCCACCAATATTCTCGTAGAACAAGTTCTTTTGTCTTTTCTATGCCTGGTGATGAGCCTCCAGGCTCTGTACGCTCAGAATTCGCGGATTTTCCCTGCTAATTAACGTTGCCATCCCTTCAACGGCCTTTCAGTAAACCAATAATTCCACACACGGCAATACCACTTTCACCCTACGGCAATCATTCCTTACGCGCTTTGTTATCCATCCCATCTCGCTATGCATCATAATTGCCGTATTTCATCACGGCAAGGCACCGTTGATCGACCATCCTCCTAATACGGAATCATTGCATCACTCAGAAGCAACTAGTTGACATGCCCATCGATCACTTAATGAAATGACGTGATTGACGTGAGTACCCTCCCAGCTATGATAATTGCAGCTACGGCAACTACAGACCGTGTTTACTAAGTCTGTTACTTTGCCAAGACCTCAAGAAAACGTTACCCCACATGTACTCCTCAGCATGACGACTATTGCCTAGAAATCCGCAGCTAAACAGCACTTGTTGATCCGCTCGTCGCTCAGCAAGACCATACGGCTTCAGTCCGAACACGGCAACGTCGACAACTTGCTGTTACTTTCGAAGGCAAAAGGACCATATGTTCACTACGATTTTACTAAGCTACGGCCTTACAGCCTTACTAAGATGCTCATATTTACACTATTTATAAATTCGTACTTGTAGTATAAAAACTAGCTAGAAAAATGTAGCTAGTCAGTTTATCACCAGTTTATGATCAGCCGATCACAATCTATCTCAGTAAACTACGTCTATTCCCCGTTCTACGGCAATATACTGTTTACCCCAGCATAATCTTGATTGCATGTCAACTCTTAAACTCACCAGAGTTATTCCACAGTTCTTAACTGTGAAGAGTCCTTCCACACTCGCTCTTCGTGCTTAACACTATTGGTACACGCTCATATTGTGCCAATATGTGATCGCCACATTGTACCTCGTCCCCATTATCTTTCACAAGGCCGTCATCATTTCACTTTCACACCATTGGAGTTTTTACAGTTTCACTTTCACCGTCGTTATCGTCACCCACTTGGGTAGTCTCCGAGTAGACTTAGGATCAGTATTAGCAAGTTTTCGTATCGCACCAGTATAGGACAGTCCCTCGAGCAGACTTGAAGGTTAGTTTGACATAGGATAGGATTGTTTCAGTACCAGACAAGTTTCAACATCAACTCAGCACCCTCACATCATATAGGATCAGTATCATCGCCAGTTTTCGTAGTTCCACATTTTCCCTTGCCATTCCACTCTCAGCACCTTGTTCAACGTTTTCTCTTGCCACACACAGTCCCCACTCCATTTTCCCATCGACTCGTTCACTCATAGACTATTGTCGACCGTTTAGTCTATCTCCCATCGTTCACCCTGCCCAGATTATCGTCGCACAACAATTTCTAGTCTTGTCTCGTGTTTTTGCATACGGATCCGTGGTATACATGTCATACCTGCTTCCGTTCCCTCTCATTCCGAGAGAACCCTACCGGCTTATAGCCTTAGCATCTAGTACTCGACTACCAAGCAGTACTACTTCGCAGACTTAAAGTTGCAGTGTATTCTTGCATACAGAGGAATTGTTCTACTGCACGGAGGTGCCTCGAACTACTCGCACACACGATCGCCTTGATTGCCATGCCACTACGTTAACTCGTCCAATCTCATTTTGAGTTGGTATTGCTGTTGCCACGGAAGTCTAGGCTCATCAACGATACAGCCATTGTTTACTCTTGATTGGAGTTCGGGTCTAACATGACCTGGGTGGGCAGCGGCAGCCCAATGTTTGGTGGGGATGGCATGGGCAGTGGCAGGTGTTGGGGTGATCGAATAGCTGTGATTCCTAGCACATTAGAAGTGTCCTCATGTCTTCCTTCAAAGTCCTGAAAAATGTGATCACCATCATCCTGGTCAGCTGTTGGGACCCCAATGTTCCTCCCACCATCCCACTTGACCTTTCCAGCCCTTCCCCACTCCCCTGTACCATTGACCATCCCCCACAGCCTAATCCTACTATACAGCATGGCTATGCACCACTGCTGAGCCTCTCACAGTCCCTTCTGTCATTGTTGTCATTGTGGCTTGGCTGAATTGGCATCCTGAAGCCACCACAGCCACAGATGATGGTTGATGTTGGATATTCAAGCATAGTAATCATTGTTTTAGTCATTGAATCTCATGTGCAAGGGCGATTGGCCCCGATATGGATGCAGGGAGTGCTGCACGGTGATATGCTTGGTATCAGGCTACCCGTAGATTTTGCGAATTTCTATCAAATAGCGCAGTCTACAAGCGGTACAGAGAGCTATAGTGAAGGCTTTACACTGATAGCTAGTATACTACATAAGATAGTGAGCAATACAGTGTCAGAACGGACTTAGAAGCGACATCTAGACAAGTCAACTCTACAAGCCTTCAACACTGAATGCTATTCTCTGCCCAAAACAAGACTATTTAAAGTCGGAACCAAGGGACACATCAAGATGAGATACAAACAATAAAGCAGAACACAGAAGGACTAGATTACTCGTCATCTCGATGACTTGAATAAACCTAGAGAAGAATTGCTAAGTCCACAAGCGCTACACATAGTGAAATGAACTTAGTCTAGAACACGACTAAACCTAAGAATAACTGAATAACCGATGCTTGGTGCTGAGATAGCTAATTAAGATCGCATACTGGTCGAAGCAATCCAATCTCGGTCTGGCGATCGATCGCGATGATACGCCGTCTATGTGTTCACACCTAGATTTTGCGATTTTGTAATCATACTAGCGCATATCTATCTTAGACTAGCAATAACTAAAGGACTAGCGGAGGCTTCAAGCTGATAGTCAAGCCAGAAAAGCTACTAGTCAAGCCAGGATTTAGATGCGATACCACTAGTGGGTCAAGTCTATCAGCCGGTGTGACTAGCACCTCGAATACCAAGCGAGTCAGTGAATGACGACCGCTAGTCGACGAGGGTAGCTACGAGTGCACCCAACAAGAAGCAGAACATACAGGTCTCGTGAAAGTACAGTCACTAGTGGAACGGTCTGCGCGCGAGTGCTTAAGACGAGTTGACTAGCGGTGCAGCAGTCTTTAATGGGACTTAGAAATGAATTTAGAAATGAAGCGCAGCTGTTCAGATCGGGCTAGTAGGATACAGATCTATTTACGATTGGAACTAGTATAGCCGGGTTGCGCCTTCGATCACGATCGACAGCTGCTACAGGCACGCTCGTTAGGCTAGCCGTTTATCCTTGATACAAGTGGAGCGTTGCTGGGCCAAGAACACGGAATGCCACCTCTAGCGGCGCTCCTAGGCCCACTAGTCAGCAAGTGACCATTTCTAGACCGACTATTGCGTGATTATTCACCATTATTCGTGACTAGCCAAGAAATCCTTATCAATAATACCCCTCTAGTCAGTTATTTATATCTCGATTGTACCTTGTTTGTCAGTATATAAGTAGTAGAATAGGCGCACGCGAAGGAGGCAAGCCATCCCCGCAATTGTGACCTACTAGTCAGTACCTAGTGCCCCAATTAAAGGCTATTGTGCTTAACCTCGACGAAGCGACGACTAGTCGCTAAGTTACCCATAGCATAGAGTGAATTGAAGTGTCTTAGAGTAATCTTCCATGTCCTGCAAAGGCCAAGAGTGTTTCGAAGTTAGTTCAAGCAAGTTCTCGGAGTTTAAAGTATTATTCTTAGGCCAAGAGCACCACTAGTCAGCCCAGAGTGCGACTAGTCAAGTGTCCATCACTTGTAGGAAGCAGTATAGGGCCAAGAGAGCCACTAGTTTGAAGCAGTCCCAGTCAGAGCGAGTGCAGTAGCTCAAGTCAAGTCACTATTCACCCAATCGTGTCTTACCCACCCCGCTAGTGCAAGTAGTACGCTTGTATAGCTCACTAGCAATGAATAAAAAGTCTTTAAACAACTTTCCTTGATTATTGAAGTCTGCAGAGTGCTTCTATCATACTCGAAACGCCCGAATTCAATACATTGGTGATAAGTGTAGAGTTAGTGTTAGGTTTAGTGTTGTTGGTGTTCATTGCCATTCACTAGTCCTTTTGCCACTCGCCGTTACCGAGCACATCAGCGATCGGTGATTACATCCTCAAAATACTGTGCAAGCCATAGTATTGAATAGGAACCCACACGACAAGGCATGAAGGAGAAGCGAGGGGTTCCTACAGACCAGTAGGGCACTCCTCAGCAATAGAATGACTACTAGTCATTCCGCCCAATTGAATAGAAACCTCAGAATGGCGCAATACTTGTAAATTAATTACTCATCATTTGTATTGATACCCAAAGCTTGTACCATAATTACTTTTAGATACAAGCTCCTATACCTAGGCTAGAAATCATATAAATTAGCAGTGACTAGATGCATAATGGCAGGAAAGCATTCCCCCGTGTTTGTGCTAGTAGCCTTATAGCTACCTAATCAATCACTGGTTTAATCACATATCCTCGACTGAAGTGAGTTAAGTTTACCAAGTCAACCCCAAAAGGGTGGCTATAAGTAATCTAGAAGAACTAAGTAGGAAGAAGAGTCATCCCCACATTTGTGCCTTGCTAGTTAATTGAACTGCTCTGCATCCAAAGGCCTCATGCTCCCTCACCGACTAAAGTGATCTAGACATGCTAAGTCGACCACAGACCAAAGACATTGCCTAGTTGAAGTGAAATAAGCCCTAGAACACTTTAAGTTTGAATAGTTAACAAGTCAGTGTACTCTAGAGTCTGTGTACTCTTTGCAAGTCTCGTACTTGAAGCCAGGACCTGTGTGTTCTTTGTAGAGTCTGTGTACTCTTTGTAGAACTTCGGTTCTTTGTTGCAAGTGCATGTGCTTGTGTTGTAATCGAGTCTGTGTACTCCAGAGCAATTATGCTCTTTGTAGACCTCTAGGTCTTTGATTGTTTGATTGTTAAAGCTTCCCTAGTTAAAGCCTTACCAGCTCTTCTAGACAAAGTCGTTTTTGAGTCTAAGCCATTCAAGTTGTACCTTACAAAACCCCCATGTCCATATACCTCGCTATCATGATTAGTGTATCTCGTTGAAGAGACTCTGTGCACGCAAGCTAGAAATGCAACAGCATTGAAGACACTGATCACACCCACACCCAACACTACACACACAAACCCTCAAGTTCATGGGGGATTCTGATGCAATAGAAGCAGATAGAAACAAAGCAAGCAAACTCTCAGGATATAGGATACACATGTATAGCAATAGCGCGCGTCAAGTATCTAGATTTCTCTAAGTCCAAAGGCTTTTAATAACAAGAGGAGCGACGGTTGTCGCTGGGCCTCAAGGCAAGGTGTAGTACAATACACACAACATCAAGAGACGTTCACAAAACCCTCACAAAGTCTAGAGCAACACATGGAATGACCTCAAACGACTTAAAACACACAACGCACGACTCAAAGCTTCACGCTCCAAGCAGAAACACTTCACAAAACCTTCCACTAAAGCCACAGGACTCAAACCTACATGCTCAAGCTTCCAAACCGATCATAGATCCACAGGGTTCTAACCTATGCGATCCAGAGACACAGAAACCTTATAAAACCCTGTCCACAAGCCACAGGGTTTGAACCTATGCCACTTGGGAAATATATACCCTCAAGCGAGCACTAATCAAGCCAAAGGGTTTGAACCTCTGCCACCTGTAGTGCCTCGCATCACAAGAAACCCTCGAAGCACAAGAGCGCATCCACAATGACACTAAACTCCTCTTCTCAGGTCAGAGTACAAGTCACCCAACCAATTAACAATCACACAAGTGCCGCATTAGCTTTCTATGCCTCGCATGCAACTCAATTCACTCGATATGATCTCAATTCTAGGTATATTCTCTCGCTCAAAGTTACAAACTAGTCCTGAAGCTACGGTGTCAAGCTGGGGGCTTGCATGCGACTACAACAGGGGTCCGAAACTTGTACACTACAATTACACTGCACTATTTATCTATTCTACGACCTACAAATTAGCAGTACCATTTTTAGTATCATTTAGGTTGCCGAGCTCCTTCGCCTGTGTCACAATTATCACACCATAGCTTGGCGCTGACTCAGGAGTCCGGCTCGGGGCCAGATCCTGTCTCTGAGCGTTGCGACGTCGGTTAACATCACTATTACATGTGTACTGACGTCGGTTGCTATCTCCTTGGAGTTGCAGCCTAGCGCGACTCCGATTCTGCTTCATAATACTCTCTTTGGGAATTCTGCCATAGTGAAGGCAACGAGCTCCTTGTCTAGGCCTCACGTGCTTCGGCCAAAGCCAGATACTTCGGATTTACTCGAGTTCTGACATCACAAAGTCTAGAACTCTATGTTCCGGGCTTGCCGGGCCTTGCATGTCATAGATCAATGTTGCACGAAGTCTTAATTATCTCACAAGCATGTCCTGCTCTATTCTTAGTGTGCGTGTGCTATGCCCTGTCAGAGTGCTTAGTGTCAAACACTGGGACTTTATACCTAGTACAGCCTTTCCAGTACCGTCCTTAGGTTAAGCCATGCACTCCACCCAGCTTTACTCAGGTATTCTTATTACTAGCATTATAATCACTGCACTCTGTTGTATTTCTCTGTGCCTTAGTACCTGGCCATGGTAACATGTATTAATTGGTAGCAATTGCAAAATTACATTCGTAAACGCTTGCAGAGTGTGTCATTGCATAAACACTTCTAGATTTGAACCGAAGTTGTTTTGAAGCAAAACCCAATTTATTATCAAAATCTACGTACACCATGAGTGCTTCTATCGCACTCACCCTCAAACTTAATATTGGTGATTGTGTGTGTATGTGTGTGACTTAGTATCTAGATTGATGATCTAGACACTTGTTTCATTTGCATGCTGCCCATTACTGAGCACATCAACGGTTGATACAGAATCAGGGCTGGTACTTTGCATTGGGGCAGGCATGGTTGGATATTGCATCATCATCATTGATAGCAGTGGGCATGTAGGTAGTCGTGTGTGGCTAGACCTCATGCTGCCTTGTGTAGGGCTTGTGTGCAAGTGTAGGGCTGGAATGGTCATTGTCCCAGGCTCTGGAGGCCACTGGATGCATAAAAAGCACCTAAAAAGAACAGTAAGTGTCAAAAAATCAAATTACATACCGTCTGAAGCCCACAAGAGGGCTATTGAGTGAGTGGAGGTGTGACGTCGTCTTCAATGTGGTGGTAAAAGACCACAAAAGAACTGGCACAGCCACTCAATCACTGCTCGGTTGGTCAGACTGCAGCAATCGTGTGAGCAGGATGAATGTTTGGAATTCATCTACAGCTTGAATCACTCCCTCCGAGGTCTGAAAAAGCTTTGGGATAATCAATTATCAGTGGACTCTATATACCTATGTACATTTCAGAGTCTTGGAATGTGATGGACCCTAGATAATGCCTCTTTAATCATAAATTTCTCACACTTGGGGCTTTTTCAATAGTATATCCCTTTCATACATCTATGTATTGTCATGGACAGTTAAAAACCAATCATATATTCAACATTATACATGATCCTACCCAACCTACTGTTCTGATCCATCCTGATACGTTGATACAAACACATATGGAGTATAGAGATTTTTGACTGCACCTAACCTGCATTCAGCAGTAGTTATTGATTGAATCCATCTAATGACTTTAATATGATTTTAATTAAATATGCATATTATAGCATGGATACTACACTGAGAGCTACAGAAATCACATGATATTTAAATCTACCATATACAAAGACTTCTAGATACTTTCTCCTGTTTCACAAAAAGTAGTCGGCCCATGATTGAAGCCATTTGTTTCATGAAATCTAGTTCGGTCTGAATTTCCACTGTGCTGGCAAAGTCCAAAAGTCATTGAGATTGTATTTCTCTGGCTAAAATTGAGATTCACAAAGGTGTATTGACCTGTGCAAGTATAGATATACTTATGATATCCTTACTTTGTTGTCAGAGAACCTAATTACATGCCAAAAATATATTAAATTTCAGTGAAGGATTGAAAAAATTTTCCAATTGCCAGATTTGAATTGATATAATCCCACAATAACTACATCCTGGTTTGCCCTGACACATCCAGCCAAAAGAAGCAGTGCACATGCAGGGAGAGGTTGAAAATACAATCAAATACATTTTCCGTGCCCACAGAATTTTTTATAGCCACGCATGATGAGTGAGAGGGCAGCAATTGCAGTTGCACCCACACCAGAGCCATGTCTGCTCATTTCAGCTGTGGCAGTCCTGTCAGCATTACATAAGCTAACTGATATGCCAGTGAAATTTACAGAAAGCAATATAAGCACCATTTGGTGCTTTTTCTGGATTCAAAATTCAAAAATTTCCCCAGTAATATTGATTTGAGGCCCCATTTTTGGTGCTAGTTAATAACCACTGTGTAGCCTAATCACTTTGTAGTTATAACCACTTCTCTAGACTCAAGACTACAGTGTAGCCTGAGGGTACTTCTTAGTGGACAGGCTCAATAACAACCCTCTTTATCTGATTGGCAACAGATCCAAGAGATGGGACCCTCCCAGTGGCCTCAACAGACTCATCATCTTGTGCAACCCAAATGAAGCTTGGAATGTGACATCCTCATTCTCACTTGCTTTTCTAGCAGGGCCAATATGCCTATGATGTCAGTTACAAGTCCGAGTTTATGAGGAATCATCCTTATGTACTGCATTTCAATCCAGGACCCTTACTTTTAAGTTTTACCTTAGAATTTAACAGGACCAAACAAAGGCCCTTTTATAGACAGTTTTCTTTAAGAATATCCATTATGCTAGATAAACAAGAAGACAGCCACTTTTTTTCATGCTTATGGGATGTAAAATGTATCAAAGAGTATATCTCACTATATATTTGGGCTTCAGAGTGGGAGAATAGAGTTGGGGATGCATGTCGAGGATGTGTTCCACTTGCCATGGTCCGATGTGGTTGAGTGGCTGTGCTGCTCTTTTCTTGCTTTTTTACCACCTTCAGTGTATGGTGGACATGAAAAGGTGTGTATCTTATTATTCTATTATTCACTCTTCTTTTTAGGTCCATTTGATGGATCTGGCAGCCCCAAGAGCCACAGATTGCATGCACCCTACCCCACCTAGGCCAAGTGCATAAGCCGCATAAGCTCTCAAATAAGGCAGCATCCTGTGCCTCCTCTAATGATGACTATGATGACACCCCCACTGTCTACAGCGAAAACAATGACCAATGCTCTCTGTGGCATGAAATGCAGTCAGAATCCCTGCCTCACTAACCTACCACCTCTTGCAGCAATATCAGTGATGAGCCTAGACTTCCATGGCAACAGCAACACCAACTCAGAATGAGATTGGGCAAGTTAACGTAGTAGTATGGCAATCAAGGTGATCATGTGTGTGAGTGGGTTTGGGGCACCTCTGTGCAGTAAATCAATTCTTCTATATGCAAGTATACACTGCAGCTTTAAGTCTGCGAAGTAGTACTGCTTGGTAGTCAAGTACTAGATGCTTTGGCTATAAGCTGGTAGAGATCTCTCAAAGGGAGAGGGGACGGAAACAGGTATGATGTTTATACCATGAATCTGTATGAGAAAATGTGCTGTGAAACTAGAAAACATTGCTAGACAGTAATCTAAGTGGGGTGAACAGTGGTAGATGGACTAAACCGACAGCAATCGGTCTAGAAGTGAGAGAGTCAATGAGAAAACGCGATGCTGAAGTTGAGTGAGGCAAGAGATAATGTAGGAAGGGGTACTGAGGGTGGAATGGCAAGAGAAAACGAGGAACTATGAAAATGGCAATGAAACTGGTCCTATATGATGCTGGTGCTGAAGTCAATGTTGAACTGTTCTTGTACTGAAATGATCCTATCCTATATCAAAACTAACATTCAAGTCTGCTTGAGGGACTGTCCTATACTGATGTGATACAAAAACTTGCTGATATTGATCCTAAGTCTACTCGGAGACTACCCAAGTGGGCGATGATAATGATGGTGAAAGTGAAAACAGTAAAACTCCAATGGTGTGAAAGTGAAATGATGGTGGCCTAATAAAAGATAATGTGGGTGAGGTATGGCACAGTGATCACGTATTGGCACAATATGAGCATGTACCAATAGTGTTAAGAGCGAAGGGTGAGTGTGGAAGAACTTTTCACAGTTAAAAATCGTGGAATAACTCTGGTGAGTTTAAGAGTTGACATGCAATCGAGATTATGCTGGGGTAAATGGTGTATTGCCATAGAACTGTGAATAGACATAGTTTACTGATGATGAACTCGTGATGAACTGAGATACACTGCGATAAACTGGTGATAAACTGACTAGCTATGTTTTTCCAGCTAGTTTTTATACTACAAGTACGAATTTATAAATAGTGTAAATATGAGCAACTTAGTAAGGCTTTTAAGGCCGTAGCTTAGTAAAATCATAGTGAACGTATGGTCCTTTGCCTTTGAAAGTAACAGCAACTCATTGACATTGCTGTGTTGGGACGGAAACTGTATGGTCTTATTGAGCAACGAGTGGATCACTAAGTGCTGTTTAGCTGCAGATTTCTGGGTGATAGTCATCATGCTGAGGAGTACATGCAGGGCTACGTTTTCTCAAGGTCTTGGCATTGTAACAGCCTTAGTAAACACAGTCTGTAGTTGCCGTAGCTGCAATTATCGTAGCTGGGAGAGTACTCGTGTCAATCACGTCATTTTATTAAGTGATCAATGGGTGCATCAACTAGTTGCTTCTGAGTGATGCAACTATTCTGTATTAGGATGATTGTAGATCAAAGGTGCCTTGCTGTGATGGAATACAGAAATTTTGATGTGTAACAAGATGGGATGGATAGCAAAGTGCATAAGGAGTGATTGCCATAAGGTGAAAGTGGTATTGCCATATGTGCAATCATTGGTTTACTGAAAGGCTGCCAAAGGGACAGCAACGTTAATTAGCAGGTAAAATCTGTGAATTCTGAGCATACAGAGCCTGGAGGCTCATCATCAGTGCCAATCGCCCCTGTGTATGAGGTCTGTGGACCTTCAAGATCTCAAGGATATTGAAGGATTCGATATCAGTGCCCATCTCCTGCTGTGGGACCCAAATGAGTGAACACCAAATGACAATGATGACAGCCAGTAGGACAGGGACAACAACAATGGCAGCAGGGAAGGGGGACAATTTTTCTGTGATGCATGGGCTTGAAAATTCTTGGGGATGGGTTCTTGGGTAAGGAGATTGGGTGGGGGAAGCACAGAAGGGCAGGAGATGTTGAGGAGAGGGTGGGACCAAGATCAGGACCCCAATGGCTGACAATGACAACAGTGAACATGCCTTTGAGGCATCAATTAGCGAATAGATGGCATACTGGATGGGCCAAAAACTATGAATACACAACCACCCTGATGCCCACCGCTGTCTAACCTATCCCATCCAATATCAAGCTGCCTCATGCTACCTAGCTTGCCTACCCACCTCAAATTTGGGCATCTCCCATCTTTTAAGTAGGGGATCACAAATCCAAAGTCTATTTTCCCCCCTGACACTACTGTTGCTACCCACCTGCCCCCTATCCCGACCCTCACCTTTCGCATCCTGTATCACCCCCTACAGCCAGACTGTCATGACCAGGACCTCACCACCCCCATTCATTACAAGGGGTAATGCAGTGGTGAGGTTCATTTCTCTCTCTGACCCCATCATCACTATAAAACTGTAGTCGACCCCACCATGCGACCTCTTTTGCATCTCACTAGCTGAGTAGCACTCTATGCCACCCCACAACCTCACATTTTGATGACTATGGTGCCAAGATTGTGGTCAGTGCTATGCCCATGGCCACCTGTACCCTCAATGCCCTGTTGCACCCCCTACAATGGCAGACTTTTAAAAAAATAAGATTCTTCATGTCTTTACAAAGCTATACAAACAGCTATAGAAAATGTACCTGCTCCCAATGTTTTCTGCTGTGAAACAGACACAAAATTCACATGTTATGAAAGGGAAGTTTGAGTTGAAATTAACAAGCCTACATACAAACAATGCCATGTGTGGGATTTGAGAGGATTTCCTGATGTGCACAAAGGACCATCCCTGAGATGTCTCAATAGAATCTCAGAAGTCAATCTTAGTCAGCATATGTGTCAACATTTTCTGTGGATAAATGTAAGACTCGGCGCATATATGGCATTGTCTAGTTTTTGAGGTACACATATTTTTGCTTGTACATTCTGCAATGTTCATTTCCTTTATAGATGGATCTCTGCCTGTCAGGGCAGACTAATTAGTGCTTCTGTAGGCCTCTGTATACATATACTTTTTCAGGCTCTGCTGATGGATGACAACAAGATGACAACAATAGCTGTAGGAAGATCACCACTATTTTGTTCTCATTCAGTTTTACATCATCTTGTGTCCCATTGTATGTGGCAGGTATTCTTGGCAGACTCACAGGTCCATGGACAAACAGTTAAATAACAAAGCTAGGTGAGACACCATCACAGTACCACAATCATAAAAAAGAAACAATCTATTCTCATTCCTGTGCTGCCAGTCACTTACTTGCTACTACCTTCAAAGTTTGGACTCATACCTTCCATGCTTACAGTGGCCCACTTTGGCTAAGTTTATAACTATGGACTTCCTAAGACCCATTACCATTGAGGACTTTTTGCCTCTTGTCCAGACCATTTCAAGTAATGCACTGTGGCACAGAATCATTTCACAGAGTTATTGGTTCGCATACACAATTTGGAAGGTTCTCAAGATGGAGACAAATGTGCATGTGGACCAGATCAGCTATGCTGTATATGCCAGGGCTATCATTCTGGGAAGAACTTGGCTATAGGGGGAGGCAAGATGCCAGACAAGGTAAAGTTACAATTGAAATAAGCAAAGGTGGTCATGGGACAGGAGTTTGATGCTTCGCTGAGGGTGAGCCTGACCATCAGTCTCCAAAAGAGTAGACTTTACTTCAGTAATCCAGTTGTGGCATATGAGCCTGCCATATTTGGAAGAAGATCAGAGGATGCCAAAACGAGAGGTCTAGCACCATTCTGGGAGACAACTATTCATATTGAGGCCTTTATTTCAGGCTTCTACAACTGCCATACCGATTTTTCATACGACTCTACTCTCTTGGATGCAGACAGGATAGTCTTGTGTGGAAGGGTTGTATGTTTTGCACCTGATCTCTTCTCCACACTAGCAGGAGGAATGTACTATGTTCTGGAGACATATGGAATGCCCACAGGGAGACAAAGCCTATTTGAGTGGGGAGGCTTTCTCTTTCATTTTACTCTCATTCGGATGCGGTTTCATGTTTGCTACTTTTTTGGTTGCACGGATTTCTTCCTTTATGACCACTCCAGTTACAGAGTGCTAGCATGTTGCTCTTTGCCATTGTAGGAGTGAGTACTGTTCTTCTCACTTGGTCCTTGCAGTACAAAGACTAGCGCATATTGGAACTTTCACATGTTAATAAAGACAAATTCCAAGTCTCCTTGGAACATTAATGGTCTGCCAGCACTAAGATAATCATGTGGCTTCATTCACAATGCTTGATCATAAAATCTTTTCATCAAAAGCCACCATAATATATCCGAAGGCATTGCCATCGTGGTAGCACATTATCAGCCCAGTTGCCTCATCGAGCATGGTCAAAATAGTAGGTGGAGGTGACATGATAGATATGGAGCTGAGGGTCAACGTTGAAGAGACTCTGTACATGCAAGCTAGAAACGCAACAGCATCGAAGACACTGATCACACCCACACCCAACACTACACACACAAACCCTCAAGTTCTTGGGGGGATATTATGCGATAGAAGCAGATTGAAGCAATACAACTAAACTCTCAGAATATATGATACACACATATAGCGATAGCGCTCATAGGGTATCTAGATCTCTCTAAGTCCAAAGGCTTTTATAACAAGAGGGGCGACAGATGTCGCTGGGCCTCAAGGCAAGGTGTACTACAATACACAACTTGTTGCCACACACCAACAAAACCCTCAATAAGCCTCGTGCAACACACCCAGGTGACCACAAGCAACTTAAACACACTCTAAACATGACTCAAAGCTTGCGCTCTAAGCAGAAACCCTTCAAAACACGTCCACTCAAGCCACAGGATTTAAACCCATGCGCTCAAGCTTCCAAACTGATTATAGACCCACAGGGTTCAAACCTATGTGATCCAGAGACACAATAACCAAATAAACCCTGTCCGACAAGCCAAAGGACTTGAACCTCTGCTGCTTGCAGAAATGAGAACCCTCAAGCATGCACTAATCAGACCACAGGGTTTGAACCTCTGCCACCTGTAGCACCACATGTTAAAGAAGGCCTCTGTATGAACACTAACCAGACCAAAGGGTTTGAACCTCTGCCACTTGTGGAATGGTATACCCAACTAAGCACATGCTAATCAGACCAAAAGGTTTGAACCTCTGCTGCCTGTAGCACCATGTGTCACAAGAAACCCTCAAAACTCAAGAGCACGTCTGCAATGACACAATATCTCTTATTCTCAGGGTAGAGCGCAAGTCAACCAATCACTCAAACCGTACACAAGTCCCGCGCTAGCTTTCTACGCCTCGTGCACTACTCAAGTCACTCAAATGTTATCAATAAAAGGTCTATCCTCTTGCTCAAAGCTATAAACTAATCCCAAAGCTAGAGCACTAAGCTGAGGGCTTTCGCGCTCCAACAAGGGGGGTCCGAAACTTTTACACTATTACTATACTACAGTATTTATATACACTGCACTCTACCAATTAATACAACCTTAAATAGTAACTCTTGGCTTGTGGGACTTCCTTTCCTGGGTGCTGTGCATGTCGCCATAATCATGCCATTGCTTGGCACTTACTCAGAGCTCTGGCTTGGGGCCAGATCCTGGTCTCTCAGCTGTGCGACATCGGTTAGCCATGCTATCCACGCGTACTGATGTTGCCTAGCATCTCCTTGGAGTTGTAGCCTAGTGCGCAACTCGTCTTTATGGTAATAATATCTTCTAGTGATTTCCATGGTCTTCTAGGACCACTAGTTTCTAGTCTAGGCCTTGCGTGCATCGGCCAAAGTCAGAGACATCAGTCTTACTGCAATTCTAAACACTCTGAGGTCTAGAGCACTAGCTCCCAGCATGGCAGTGCCTTGTGCATCGTAGATCAAGGTTGCACAAAGTATCAATTATCTCCTGAGCTCTGCTGGTTCTATTCTTAGCACATGTCTTCTGTGCATTGTCAGCGTATTCAGTGTCAAGTGCTGGGGCTTTAGACTTAGCATGACCCTTATGGTATCACTCTACAGTTAAGCCATGCGCTCCACTGAACATCACTCAAGGTATTGCATTGCCTGCACTTAGGACATTGTGCTCTAAGGTATATCTCATTTCCTCGGTATCTAGCTTTTATAAAATGTATGTATTGATACATTCCACAAAATTACACATGTGAACGCTTTTCAAGCATGTCAACATCCCAAGTATTTTTATGCCCTCCATGTTAGGATTAGTGTGAGCTGGGCTAGCAAGTTCCGAGCCCTGTCTATACAGGACTCAGTCCTGCAGTCCTGAAAGTTTGAGTAGCTGTGTATTTTCATTACCTCCAACATTCTCTCAGCATGTCCTCGGCATTATCCAGTATTTGAGCATTGATACTCTTGGACCATCATTTTCCTTTATCTGTGTGTTCTTCATGGTCTTTTCTGTTTTCTGTGTTTCTGGCATTGTGTCTCTACTGTTTGGGCTGCTGCTTTTTTATCAGTTATGATTATAAGTTAAAAGTCTCCAAAGCCCTAGCCTGAGCTTCAATTGATATGACTCTTACTACTACTACTTTCATTCTAGCCATTGTCATCATTAGGCTTATATACCTATGGACGTCATTCTTATCTGATTCCATCAATCCCAAAGCCTTCTTCCTCTGAGTTGACAACCAAGATTGGCTGGACCATATCTTATTTTGATGTCACCATGCAGAGATCCATACCTGCACTGATCTCACCACACTCTGCTCTTCCCAAATGATTTTTATAAGGCAAATAGCCTCTTTTCAGTCAGCCCTTACATTCATGCAGTTCTCCATCTCACATCTGGTATAGAGTAGGGCATGATGCTAACTTTGCCTTGTGTACTACACTGTGCATCAATATTCTTTCATTTGATAACAGTCTTCTGACTCACTGTACCATAGTTTCAATTGTATTTCTGTGTATTGTAATTCAAAAGCTCTCAACTCTTCTGTGTGCATTCTACCTGGCCAAATTGCACTGAGAAATCCATATTTCAGCATCGTGTGCTCTTGTTCTTACTCAAAAGCCATGCTTACCATACAACCAATTTCTATGATGCCCATGACTGTTTGATCGACAGCTCTGTTTGCACTTTTTTTGACTCTAATTGCTTCTAACCTGTTTCCTATCCCACCGTTTTCAGTGCAGTGTAACTTGAGTTGCATGGTATATATCTCACTGTACAGACATCCACATTGTGCCAATCGAGTGTGAGGCTCCGAAGATCTAGGGCCCTTGTGAAGATGTTAGACCTCTTCAAGAAGTGAAAGGCAACATTCACTACCACCAGGGAAGATGTGCCATTTTCCTTGTTGCTGGTTCTTGTTATACTGCATGTGTGACTGACTGAGTATGCTCTTTCTCCCTCTGTTGGGCATCCTTTCTCAGAATTATGCAGGCCCTTTTGATAACTCCTCGCCAAGGTATGATACCTAACATATCAACCTGCAGATGGCCTGCAGCCACCAGGATGGAATGAAATTGACACTCACCCTTCTGAGCACCTATCTATTGACTCCTGTTTGTTTTTCATCATCTCGCCCTAAAACCATAGCAATCATCAGGCAAGTACAACTAGACCTCAAGTCGACAGAGGTCATTGTTGAGCAAGAGCCCACAATGGCTGAATGCAACGAGCTGGACTTCTGGCTTTAGAATCAATGGTGTCTCTAAGGTTTGCTCAACCTGCGCCTTGTCCAAAGCTTGTCAACATTCCTATTTCTGATTCTGAGTACAATGTACACAACTCACAGAGTCCTTGGTGACTGTCTTCCAATGTGATTAGCACCTGACCACTTTTATGTAAACTCAACTGTAGGTGTGAGCATCAAGCTGCTTCCAGTCATTTTAACAAGTCACTGAATCATCATCGCAGAGCAGAATTCAGAGCAGTCTTGACTTGGCAACTTTCAGCCTTTTGACACCCTCCTCAAGTACACCTTCAAACAAAATTGCCTGGGCATGGGGGGGATAGTCACTGGACTGTAAAACCTGGGTGCCAATGGTGTTCCATCAGACCACCAACATTTCAATGGGTATGTATTGGTTAGACTGGTGACTTAGCCAATGTGGGCCATTGCAAGTATGGCAGATATGACTCTGAAAGCCAGCCACACTCTCACAAGCTGCTCACCAGATGAAGATATGTTGCCTTGAGTTTAATTGCATTACTTAATCTCCTTGAACTAACATAATTACATCTTCAGAATCAGCTAGAGCCACATCCACCAAAGAAATTGACCTCATGGTGAAGAGGAGAGGAGAGATGCATGCGGTTATTTATATTATAATTGCTTTTGTAGATACTTGCACTTGGATGGGGTGTACAGTCTTCCAATGCTGAATCAATGTTACTGCAGGTTGTGAGATTTACCTCAGAAAGGAATAGGAATGGTGTTCTTTTCATTTCAGTATTTGACTGGGTTGACCTCGAGTTTCATCTGGCACAAGGCCTGACACAGGCTACAAAATCAGTTAGTATCCATTCTCTTGTCAAGGCAAAAGATTTGCTTACCATGCAAACAGTCACAAAGTCCCACCATTCTCCCATGATACCAGCATACTTGGGAATCAAGGCCATATCAACCATAGCATAAGGTATTAGTGACATTGCTGGATGGTTTGCCAATGCTAGATCCTACAACAACAAATAATGTGTGAGCTGGTGCAAATGCAATGAAGCCATCTCAACATACCTGTGGATCAGTAGGTGGAGGCTCAGCTCAAACATCAACACATTCCCAAAGCCCCAAGGCACAAATGAAAACTCAACTACAAGTACTAGTGTGTTAGCTGGAACTCACCCAACAGCTAAAAGATCCCTTCTTGTGCTAGCAAGTCTACTGTCAAACCTGGCATATGTGTCAGTGATCTGGAAGAGAGATGTATTAGAGGAAACCAAACATACAACAAAAATGATAGCTTACCAGATAGTTAGCACACTCATCAAGAGTGAGTTCTCTTTGATTACTATTTCCCACCTTGTGAGCATTGTAACAATGCGATGTCAGCACCTAATCACAGTGCCAGAAGGCAGAGGGTGCTGAATGAGGTAGGGATTGATGCTGGATTTGGGCAGGGGTGGCAGCGATGAGGCCGTCAGTGATCGCATCTCTGTCATTTTGGTGACATCCATTATGTGCCAGATAGTAGAGTCAACTCCCAGATAGACATCATCGTCGCTACCTTCTTTGAATGTCAGGAGGCTAATCTTGCTCTTGCCCTCCCACTCATACCCTACTGCCCCACTGCACCCTCCCCAGCATGTTCTCCTTCCACAGCATCCATGCTCTACCCTCTGCCCTATGCCACCATCATTCTTGGACAATCCCTGCTATTCCTGCTGTCATCATCATCACCCTGTTTGTTGTCATTGTTGTCCTGCTTGCTGTACATTCATGCTCTCCCCATGCTTACAGATGACACCTGATCTGGTATCTTCAGGTGTGTCTATAGTCCCTGATATGTGCATATTCAGTGTGGGCAGGTGATTGACCCCAATGTCAATGCAGAGGATGCTGAGTAGGGGATGGGGGGATAACACTGGTTCTCAGGCTAATAGCAGGCATTAATGGATGTCATTGTCATCCTAGTTGATGGTCTTCACTGTAGCAGTGACTTGGGGGTGTCATATGGAGGTGGGCAATCTGGCTCATCAGCCAGTGTGTTCCCATGCTCCTTTATAGGCAATTGTGTTCCACCTTGAGTGACCCAGTCCCATAAAACATGAACCGTCCACAGTAATATTTTATTGTATAGAGAAGAAATGTATTTTTTGTATATCTCTACCAAATGTTGCCTTTTTTTTTAGTTATTAAACTGACATGAACTTGTGTATTGGGTGAAAATCAAGTAAAAATAGTGAAATTGACCATGTAATGTTTCATCTAATTACATTTCAAAAAATCTGTTACAAAGAAAACATTCTTTATGAAAAACAAAGACTTGTTTCTGTATGGCTCAAAGAATTTCTTTGTGAATTGAAGCTGGTATGCTCTCAATGCTCTTGCATAGATGGCCACTTATGATGTACTTTGACCTCCAATATGTTGTTTTCTGGAGGTCAAAGTACATCATAATTGAGCATCTGCAGAAATACAGGTTCAGAAAAAAGGATTACCATGATAGAACATGGATAGACAAATATTATAATTTTGACATAGAGATTGACAGTTGTGCTACACAAAAAACTGAGGTAACGTGGACATGAGAGTCAAGAAGAAAGCTGTGATCACTGATCAGTTGTTACAGCAGCATATCACATGATATCAGATGCCATTCAATGCCAACACTGATTATCAGGCCGAAAGCCCAGGGCTTGGGCTTTCCTGAGTCGACACCTGAGCCTTGAGCCCACCAAAGCCCAGCATGAGGGTTGGGCTTTTCAGGGTTGGGTTGGGCTGGGTTGGGCCAGGTTGCAGGCTCTAAGCCTGACCCAAACATCACTAATCTGAAATAAACCAATAAATACAGAATCCAATGAAACTTGCCTTTTGCGCTGAAGAGACTCTGTGCGCACAGGCTAGAAATGCAACAGCATCGAAGACACTGATCACACCCACACCCAACACTACACACACAAACCCTCAAAGTTCTTGAGGGGATATTATGCGATAGAAGCAGATTGAAGCAATACAACTACACTCTCAGAATATACGATACACATGTATAGCAATAGCGCTCATAGGGTATCTAGATCTCTCTAAGTCCAAAGGCTTTTATAACAAGAGGGGCGACAGATGTCACTGGGCCTCAAGGCAAGGTGTACTACAATACACAACTTGTTGCCACACACCAACAAAACCCTCAATAAGCCTCGTGCAACACACCCAGGTGACCACAAGCAACTTAAACACACCTTAAACACAACTCAAAGCTTGTGCTCTAAGCAGAAACCCTTCAAAACACGTCCACTCAAGCCACAGGATTTGAACCCACGTGCTCAAGCTTCCAAACTGATCGTAGACCCACAGGGTTTGAATCTGTGCCAATCCAGCATCACCAAAACCTGGGCCATGTGATCCCAGTCAGACCAATGCAATCATTCGCGATGAAGTCTCTCTGATCCAATCTGGGCCATCTGAGCAGATCTTGCTAGTCAACAACAGATGATGCAGACCTTTGACCTCCATGTCCATGGTTCTGAGGGTGATCAGCACAAGATCAGGGATACTCTATAAAGTTCCCAGTGTTCTCTCATGATCTCGTCCGCTATCACAAGCAGTCTTCGATCGAGTTAGGTAGACCTGTTCTGAGAGCACACTGGGTAGATACAAAGCAATGCAACCCATTCCAGCTATTCCCTTGCAATTGATGTGCTGTATTTGACAAAGGATATTACAATTTGTTATAGACCATTACATAGCAATACCACAAGAGCAGAGATATAAGTATACAAGTGCACAGTGACCCAGAGCAAGAGAGCAAGAAGCAGTAAACGAGTCATACAATAGTCCATCCTGAGCAAAAGAAATCAGGTCAAGCGGAAACATAGCCCAGTCGAAGCTAAGTAGCACCTATTAGCATGAAATTATAGTCGACTTGAAGACCCTTACCCTTCTAAGCCATCAAGAAGTTCTGTCTTCGTTGTCAAGTTGTTGATCAGCGGCAGCAGCAGCAGCTCATTCTTTGATACATGCTTCATGGTTTTGATTCATTATTGATTCATCGTTGTCATCAATCTGTTCTTGGTCTTCATCTGTCTTTGGTTCCAAGATCTCACTGTAGAGAGACAAAAATGTAAAGCGGACTAATGAAGGAGTGGAGACATACCTAGTGTAGAATTAACTATGTCTGTCCCCCTTGTATCGCCTTCCTCATTGAGGGAATCCAGGAAATCTACACAGTTGTCAGCAAATTACATCGATATATGCACTTGGTACTCACTCTGGCATCGCAGGTTCCTTTGTCTCATCTTCAGTGAGCGATTCGAGAATCCCCTTGACGTGAGCTGGTAGTATTTTATAAGGGCAGAGAAATTCCTGTATTTTTTGTCAAAGCCAAAAGAATGTCGAGAGGGTGAATGATTACTTCACTGATTTAGCAGGAGACAGACCATCGTGAGCTGTCAGTAACCTCTTCCCTAGCCTCAGCAAATCCACATCCTGTTCATCCTTGCTGACATTCTCTTCTTTGTCCTCGGATATTGACAGGGTCCTCATCGGAGGAGGACACGACCTTGTGAGAATGGTTGATCTTGCACAGGCTGCCGCACTACTCAGCTTGCTTGTTTGGTAGGCTTCTTGGGCGCCTTCTTGGGTGATTTTTTCTTTGAAGATCCTGCAGGAGGTTCCATAGTTGTCGCCTTGGTCTTTTGTGCATTTCACACAGCTGGAGGAGCAGAGAGAGGAGCAGATACACAGAGAGATAGAGGTAAACGGAAAGACGGATGTGTGACATGACAGCCCTTCATGTCTGTCACATTGCACGTCATGAACTTGAACATGAATACCAAGTTGGTATCCAGCATCGCTAAGTCTGCCCTGGTATTTTTGCTTGTCTTCCTGAAGAGACTATATACGAGATGTAATTTAAAGACTTTCACTAGACCATTTAATTCATCAATCTACTTCTAGGATCTCTATTTGTTCGAGCCCCTTCTACATAGCTCTACATTCTCTCAAGTAGATGACGCAGATCCTATTCAGGTCTGTACTTATCTGACTAGACCATGCCAGAACAGAACACATTTGACAGTTCACTACAGATCTGCATCAGCTGGCATCGCTGTCCAGATAGAGCCGGTCTGGACCAGAACATATGGCTCAGGTTTTGGTGATGAGAGAAACAATAACCAAATAAACCCCGTCCGACAAGCCAAAGGGTTTGAACCTCTGCCACTTGCAGAAATGAGAACCCTCAAGCGCACACTAATCAGACCACAGGGTTTGAACCTGTGCCGCCTGTAGCACCGCACGTTAAAAGAAGGCCTCTGTACGAACACTAACCAGACCAAAGGGTTTGAACCTCTGCCGCCTGTAGCACCACACGTCACAAGAAACCCTCAAAACTCAAGAGCGTGTCTGCAATGACACAATATCTCTTATCCTCAGGGTAGAGCACAGTCAACCAATCACTCAAACCGTACACAAGTCCCCCGCTAAGCTTTCTATGCCTCGCGCATTACTCAAGTCACTCAAATGTTATCAATAAAAGGTATATTCTCTTGTTCGAAGCTACAAACTAAACCTGAAGCTAGAGCGCTAAGCTGAGGGCTTGCACGCTCCTACAACGGGGGTCCGAAACTTGTACACTACGATTACACTGCGCTATTTATCTATTTTACGTTCTACAAATTAGTACCACCCAATATAGTATCATTTAAGCTGCAGGGCACCTTCCCTGGGTCATGCATATGTCGCCATAATCACGCCATTGCTTGGCGCTTACTCAGAGCTCCGGCTCGGGGCCAGATCCTGGTCTCTCAGCTGCGCAACATTGGTTAACCACGCTATCCGCGCGTACTGACGTCGCCTAGTATTTCCTCGGAGTTGTAGCCTAGCGTGCAACTCGTCTTATGGTAATAATATCTTCTAGTGATTTCCATGGTCTTCTAGGACCACCCGCATCTAGTCTAGGCCTTGCACGCTTTGGCCAAAGTCAGAGACATCGGTCTTACTTCCATTCTATACATTCTGAGGTCTAGAGCGCTAGCTCCCTGCATGGCAGTGCCATTGTGCGTCATAGATCAAGGTTGCACGAAGTATCAGTTATCTCCTGAGCTTCACTGGTTCTATTCTTAGTGCGTGTCTTCCATGCATTGTCAGTGTACTCAGTGTCAAGTGCTGGGGCTTTAGACTTAGTGTGACCCTTATGGTATCACTCTGCAGTTAAGCCTTGCACTCCACCAAGTATCACTCAAGGAACTTCATTGCCTGCACTCAGGACACTGTGCTCTAAGGTATATCTCATTGCCTTGGTATCTAGGTCTTATAAAATGTATGTATTGATACATTTCGCGAAATTACATGTGTGAACGCTTTTCAAGCATGTCAGCGCATCAATACCAAGCTGACTCTGAATGACATGGATGTACTGTGTGGAGAGGTAAGTATTACAAAAGTATTAGCAAAGCTGCAGGTGGCTCCATTACTTTTGAATTGCAAGAAAAGGTGTTTGTTTGCACATGTTAGATTCTAAGGTAAAACTTAAAAGTAAGGGTCCTGGATTGAAATGCAGCACATAAGGATGAATCCTCATAAACTTGGACTCGTAACCATCTGTCTAACCACCCTAGTCGTTGCAAGCAAGAAAACTTTAAAAGGAAATGGCTGGCAGTATGCGGTATTCAAGCGGTATGCCAGGTTCAATTCCTGAATAACAGGGATTCAGTATATCAATTCAATGCTTGGTGTGTCAAGTGTCTTCACAGTGTATACTCCCTTCATGTGTAAGGATCACCCATTTTCCAATAAACTTGTGGCAGCACGGTCCGGTGGACTCGTGAGACTAGAAGTGTTCTTTTAGGATGTCCCATCCTTTGGTCACAAAGGACTCGGACCTGCCAAGCCCCACGGTGGCCCACCACTTCATCGACTATCCGTGTTTTAGCATGCCTGTTCGGAATGAATGGTCCATAACATAATCACGACCGATAGACACACATTAATTCCTACGCACAGGATACATCATACATTCATACTGGTACTGGAACGACATAGCCACTGTTCTTAACTCTTCAACGCTCAACTGCATTGATCGTCACTTTCACAGGGTACGTACGCGCTTCCTGAACAACGCCTTGCTGTTCGGATTCGGCATCTGATGCTCGTAAAACCACACTGGCGTGGGAAACTTGTCAAGCTTCACGTCAAAGTTCAGGAGAACGTAGGACATGAGAGCTTTCAGCTCGTGGACAGCGAAGAATCGTCCCGGACTGCACACAGATATGTCAACCTGAGGATTTTTCAGAGAGTTCGACCTGTACGCACCATGCTGGCCGCCCGTTGCCAAAGAAGACGAAATCCAGACTCAAGGTGGCCATGTAGTACTGGTGAATGCCTTTGCCTTCTTGTGTTCCCTTTTCAGAGAACCTCCATGGCTTGAATTCTAATGGGTCCTCGTAGTTGTCCTGCATAGGAAAATGATGAGAGGGACCATCAGGGTTAAAAAAAACTTGTAAGTACTTCATCTGTATGCGTGGACAGAGAGGCTACAGCGATGTGAACTCCAGCGGGAACCACCGTCCCGTCTGAAAATACAAAGTCCTTACGAGTTTTACGCGGCATTCCGACTGTACCCAATCGTCAGAAGGTATTGATGTAATGAACAGATCGACGACTCACAGACACTTGGGTTGCCATACAATCTCTGCGATTCCTTCACAAAGCTGTCGAGCTTATTCATCTTTCCCATTGCAGATTTCGTATAACCTTCTTCGTTGATGATAGCCTCCACTTCGTCACGAAGAATTTCAGCATACTCAGGGTGTGTAGCCAATGCGTACAGGGCAGTAGTGAGATTCTGTAGGCACGCAATCAGCTGTAGCTCTGTGATGCGTAATCCGACATACCATAGCTGTCGTATGGATAGCTGACGTATTCAACATGAGCAGCCGATCACAAATATCTTTTACTGAGCGCCTCTTGCCGTCACCATAAGTTATGTCAAGCAGCCACGAGACGAGGTCATTCTACCGTCGTGTCAGACAAAAAGTGAATGAAATCAAAACTTCCTCACTGGTTTTCCTGGCCAATCTTTCCCATAGACATCTTGCTGGTGCATTCGTTCCCGAATGGTATCGCCAAGGAATTTCTCTGCCTTGGCTATAGCACGCCTGCGGGGCGTGAAGATAGGATACAGAAGTCTAAGTGTATGAAGTTATAGTGCAAGTATGAACAGTATTGCGTGAGAATGACTTGCATTTTCAGGACCGTAGGGAGAATGTTGATAATACAACCAAAAGCGAAAATATGGATGGTGTAGTTGATATTGAGTTTGATATATTCGGGGTTGCGGCCTCAAGAACGAGTTTATATCAATATGGTATCGAGAGTCGAGACGTAGAAGTGACTCACAGAGAGGAAGCCCAACAAACATCCGGTTGGTCGCTCTGCATACAATTTGCAAAATAGTTTCGTATGCGGGTATCTCAATCCAATCTGCAGTGACGTTAGCCTGAGTTACTTGAAAACATCGTTAGTCTTAGCACCTTCAGTCATCGGTATGTTGTCCCTGAAAGCTGCTTTGATCTCATCCTGAACGTCCGCACAGCAAGAGGCGATATTGCGGGTCAAGGCACCTCGCACTACCTCTTTATGGAAAGGGTCCAGCCTGGAGTCGCGACCAAAAGTATAGTCCACCTAGTTGTCATAAGCCCAATAATTCGTGCACGACACATAGCACTCGCATCTTCAGGAATATCGGCAAAGTGAGCCAGCTCTGTTACTGAAGCCTTTCGGATGTCATTAATTTTCTCTGCTCCGCTGACCACAACCCTCCATCTGTCGAGCAAGGGCACTTTGAATATCGATCCATACTATTCACAACGAGTCAATTCACAGATCGGGAGACAGACCGATACACACCATTCTCTGACCTTCTTCAATGATATCCTTTGCGTGAAAAATGAATTTGAAAGCGTCTATCCATGACCCGATGATACCAGATGACCCAACAGTAGGAATTGCTTTCAGCTAAGATGATATCAGCGTTTACCGAGACGAAGTTGATATAACAAATACCTTTTGTCTAGTGATCAAGGCCTTTCGAACTTGGAGCGCCAGCAGAAACACAGTGGCTAAACCAAGACTGCGTAAAACTAAGGTTTTGTCGACTTGTCGGGCGAGATCGACGTATTCTTCGAGTGGCATTTTATGAATATGGGAATTGAACATAAAACAGGATAGTTGGGATTTATATACGCACCATGAGAATGCAGATAAAGCAGCGAGCTCCTCCGTCCGGGGTTTGTCATTTTGATTTGTAGCAGTCCCCCCGATTCGGTCTGAAGAGAACATAGTGTGGCAGTAGACTGATTCACTTCCTCTATGCCACTTGAGTCTTAGGCAAGTCTTAGGTGATCTTTCACTGTTCGGATGTGCCCGAATCCGATCTCTGATCTTCACATTCCCGAATCGGGACTGGCGCCAGGCTGTGATATACCTTTATTGGAATCGCGAGGCTCGGGACCACGAAATGAGCGAGAGGAAAGGGTATTGTATATCCGTTGCAAACGAGATGGCGTATAACACACAAGTACAGTCCTTTTATACGACGATTCTAAATAAAATCCGTGGGTATAAGCAACGAATACGTACCATTAATGAGAGAACAATAACAAGACGTTAACAAGCGGCGACTAGACAAGCACCTCGACATTTAATGATTAGCACCTTCGCTTGGTGACAATGTGGGCTCAAACGCCAAACAACCTCGCAGTCCTTTGTCTGTCGATAAGCAACAGTCACAGGGACCTCGAGGGAAGGGGGAAAGACAGATGAGTGAATGGGTCACTCTTATCGATCAAATCGCCGACTAAGCAGCACGGTTCCGAATGCGGAACTGCCCACCTCCAAACAGTGACTTTTAATCTTACAATGCTATTAATTCTGGATGCCAAGACACCCAACGTATCATCTGATTAAACGTAATAGAATCTTGCTCCTTGTGTGCACGGTGCCAGAAGTAACAGACATTTTTGTATTCCGTTGAAAGATTATGTTGGTTGTGGGAGTTAAAGGGTGTGTCTCGATATTTTCATCTTCGTTTCACAACTAACTCATAGTCTACTCCGAAGATGGTTGACGCCAATGTCATGTTACCGCTCGCGTCGCCTCGGAGGCCTCCATTAGCATCATGCAGAGATTCAGCACTGTCAGTCCTCACCATTGTTCAATCTTACTTACTTTATCTTCTTTTCCTGTGACTGTTGTCCAACATGCTGCCGACTCCTACTCTTCTGAGTTCCGCTGGATGCTGCTACCGTCCTTTACCTTACTCGCCCTAACACGGCCACCTTCCCGGAATCTTCGACTTCGGAGCTCGGCACCGTGAGATCTGGGATCGGGAATAGTAGATAACTGATCACGCATGCTACTTGAAAGGTTTGTTCTGTTGCTGAACAATTTAGGAAAGATAAAAGATCTAATCATGACACAACATACCGGGTGCTGTAACATTTGTGAAAACCCTGACGCGTTTGGTGTTGATGTGTTGGTGGTGATGCCGGTATAGGTTTGCGATCAACACGACCCTCGTGTCCGTGTGTCGGCGGCATCAACCTATCGCTTGCTGCTTCTAGCCATCCGAAAGATACGCCAAGGTAGCTCGGACCGTACGTACGCTACAGACGTCTTCGTCATCAAAAAGAGACGATATGATCACCTTTTTATCCAAGTTCGATTGATGCTTGGCATCAACATCACTCTATGCCGCGACTTTCAGGCTGTATCCCAGTTCTTGGCGGAGATATCCAAAGCGAAGCACGTCGAAGATACTAAGTAGCCGCCTATCTTTGGCCTGGTGACCCTAAGAACGTGATAAGGGCAGTGAGCGTGCACACGATGTGCTGCGCATGATGACGACTCTATCGAGAGTGTCGGGGGGATCCCATTTGCAGAAGTTTTGGGTTTGGCATCGGCGCGATGAAGACGATTGTTAGTTTCCCACTGATCCAGGTGCAGGTGTCGGCCCGAGTGGGGATGAGGCTGGAGGTGATGGCGAGTCGGTGTCCTGTGTGCTAGCTACATCTGACTGGGAGCTGACTAGAGCGACATTCGCTGATGGGTCATCATTCAGCCTGTCTACCAACAGGTACCCTCTCCGCTCAGCTCCCGAGGATTCCTTCACGGTCACGACGATGTACTCAAGCTCCAACAGACTAATTTACGGTGCTCGACCCGTTCGACATAGATATTCCCAAGGCCTCGGGGGAGAAAGTCGTTACGATTCTTGAGCAAATTGAGAAGGAGCGTTGTGCTGGTCGCGCCGAGGTTCAATACTAGGTGAAGATGCACATATTGTCGTTGCCAGGTGGGGGGGGCATGATGAACTAGTAAAAGGAAGAGAATAGCTGGGTGAGCTAGTGGAAGGGAATCATCGTCTTTAAGGGAAAGGCTGAGGTACGAGGTCATGATCGACATTGGCGTTTGGGTTAATTCCCACGATGGCCACGTTTTAAACCTAAACGGTAAGACTGAACAAATCCTTTGGTTGCGTGAAAAGTATTCAATGCATCCTCATCGTGTTTGCTTCATGCTTGACCCCAGACAGGAAATCTCAAGTGACATGCATCTCGGTCTTGCAACACGACTGCAACGTTGCAGCCGTTCGCTGTGAAAGAGATAATACCTACTTCAAGAACTAGGAATAGTCCCCCGTCTTTACAGAGATTTAGAGTCTTTTCCTGTGCAAGATTTTAGTTCTGCGGTGCGTACTTGCATGATTGCTGCTCGAAAAGGACCCTGATGATAATCTCAGCGCTTTACCACATCAAACCTTTTTTCTTTCAACACACGTTTTGCGATTCTCGACTCAACTATTTTAGAAACACCAAAACTCAAGGTGATACATATTTAAGCGCTCGTGAAAGGCTGAAATTACACGGAATCGACGTTGCAGTCGCTCATGTGTCGGATCCTACTAATTTATCGGTCTACCACCCACGATATCCTTACCAGAGATAACGCCGACGCTTTTCACCGAGAAGGCAAGTGTGTCTACTATTTCGATCCGTAGCTTCCTCTGGCTAGTTTCGTTACCAGCAACTTCCTGTTTGAGGAATTCGTCTACTGAAGGCCTGTTTTCAAACGTGCTGATACTCCCTTGTCGCCATGCTATGCGCAAATTACTTTGTGGTCATTTTTCCTTTCGATCTGCGATGAACATGTACTCGTTGTCTCAGACTACGCAGCGAACCTCGACAACGGCGGAAAGATGACGCTTTTCCAGTGCTTTGCCCACCTATTCTACACCGCCTTCTACTTCACCACACTACCAGAATACTCCACCAATCCAATGACATGTACATTTTCCCACAGGAGCCTGCTCGGAGTGCAACGACCGTCACATGGCTTCTCGATGTCCTCAAGTATAATTTCCCCTTTCTCCTGCGAGGCCTCGGAACCATCCATGTCGAATGGGTCGAATATCGTAAATCTCGCTAGGCTGAGGAGCAAGAATACCTGGTGGTGACCGTGAAGGAATCCTCGGAAGCTTGGCATCCTGAGCGAAGCATTAAACTCCTGTCTCACGACAACCTTTGCTTCTTCCCACTGTAACTTTACCTTCTCCGACGTCTCGCCTCCCCTACGGTCAAGTTCTTAAGTTCTTCCCAGAACGATAGCCCTGGCGTACAGCCTGTCTCCATCTCAAATTGTGTATGCGAACCGATAGCTGTGTGAAGTGGCTCTGCGCGGCGGCGCGTTTTGGATGCGTTACTCGAAATGGTCCGGATGAGAGCCAAAAAGTCCTTGACGGTAACGGGTCTTGGGAGGGTCCCATCTTTTGGATCTGTTGCCGGTGCGATAAAGAGGGTTGTCATCCAGCCTGTCCACTAAGAAGTACCCTCTCCGAGCCTGACCGTCATTCTCCAAAAGAGTAGACCTTACTTTAGTAATACAGTTGCGGCGTATGAGCCTGCCATGATTGGAGGAAGGACAGAGGACGCCGAAACGAGAGGTCTAGCGCCATTCTGGGAGACATTCATTCATATCGAGACCTTTAATTCAGGCTTCCGCGACTGCCGTATCATTTTTCCGTACGACTCTACCCTCTTGGACGCAGACAGGATAGTCCTGCGTGGAAGGGTTACACGTTTCACACCATATCTCTTCTCCGCAATAGTAGCGGGAGCGAACGTATGTTTTGGAGACGTACGGAGCACCCACGGGGAGACGAAGCCTATTTGAGCGGGGAGGCTTTCTCTTTCATTTTACTCTCATTCGGATGCGGTTTCATGCTTGCTGCTTTTCTGGTTGCGCAGATTTCTCCCTTTATGACCGCTCCGGTCACATTGCGCCAGCATGCGGCTCTTTGCCGTCATAAGAGCAAGTACTGTTCTTGGTCCTTGCGGTACAAAGACTATGCGCGTATTGGAGCTTCCACATTTCAACAAAGACGTATTCCGAGTCTCCTTGGAACGTTCAAAATGCCAGTTTGCCAGTACCAAGATGATCATGTAGCTTCGTCCACAATGCTTGATCGTGAGATCTTTTCATCAAAAGCCTCCATAATATATCCAAAGGCGTCGCCATCGCGGTAGCACGTTATCGGCCCAGTTGCCTCATCGAGCATGGTCAAAATAGTGGGTGGAGGCGACATGATGGATACGGAGCTGGGCTAACAAGTCGACTGTCCGTATTTTAGCATGCCTGTTCGGAATAAATGGTCCACAAAATAATCACGACCGATAGATACACATTAATTCCTACGTACAGGATACATTCCGAGCCCTGTGTATTACAAGCTCGGTCTTATGCGGTGGGTCCTCGGTGCCGGTGCATTTTGTTATCCCGGGTGTTGCCGGTGTTAGTCAGCAAGATTTGACATCATTTCTCGGCTGGAATTTCGGCATATCCGTCTTGTTGTTGCTCTTTTCCCCCTTGTCACCATGCCCGTATACACGCTGCAACAATTGCTCGATGCCAGTACTTGCAATAATCTGCAGGACCACCCCCAAATTTCTATGATAGGACCGAGAACGACTGATTCATGCCCGGAACCAAGCCAACCCTTATCAAGCACGCGAAGATATAGCACAACGAGACCAACGGACATTCTCATTGACAAGGTTCTTCTTATGGGTGTTGAGAGCTTTGTGTACAGCCAGCTTGAGACGTGCGGCCATGCGGTAGCAGTCTCGAAGTAGTAATCGAGGGTGCTTCAGTCGTGGATGGCAACTCTCTCAAGGGAACCGCGCAGCCATGGCTTCGAAGCTTGGATGATCTGAATACTCACGACAATGCATACCCTCTCTCTATTGCCAGCGTTATGACAGCCCTGATACTACCCAATTCTATCGGTGCATGTGTTGCACGTGAAATGCTCATGGAAGTTTCAACAACGTACAGGTATTCAGGCATTCGTGATCCTTTTCCTCAATGCTTTTTGAACCGCCTTATCAAATCAATAACTCTTTTCCTGGCCCTAGTCTGCCACCAGGATGGCGGCATGTCTCTGGCTTTGATAAAATCTGAGGAACTGACTTATTGTGTGCTCCGCAGACACGCCTGCAGTAAGTGACCGATATAAACATGGTTGCCAGGGCGTGTTCATGATCTTTCGCGTTGATATGTGAAAATCCCAGTATGTCATATTTCGGAAATGTCGGCGTAAGATCTATTGACCCTGTCTTGACAAGGCAGGGTTTACGGTGTAAGCAGAATGAACACGACTTGGGCATTCCAAGAAGTGTGAGGTCTGCATAGACTTATATGCATCCTGTAGCTCACCTCTTTTTCTTACGTACAACACCGCTTTTTGACGACGTACCTTTCCCGCTAAGTAAACCTTCTCATGCCTGTTTCTTTGAAGCAAGGCTGATCTCATGGAATAGCGCAGGTCACCAAAGATCATGCGGAGAACGGAAAAAGGAAGTCGAGCCACACGACTGATTTGTCGTCGTCTGGGACGCCGATTGATGGTCAAGAACCAGCGCAGATGCAGCGCATTGATGATATTGTCCATTGCCCAGGACGATCAGCCGTGGCTCGTGGCGAGTATTCTTTCTTTCTAAGTCTTATGCTGTTTCATCATCTGACGCTATTCTACCAAGGCACATCACTCGTCCCTTGAAGACGGGTTCAACCAGCTCAAAAGATCTATTGGCGTTCGAATGGAGCTCGTAAGATTGAAGACGTTGAGTAAATTGACAGAGGAGCACATGTGGCAGCAAAAACTGTCTCTAGTACCTCAGACGATCCAACCAGGATGCTACGCCAAATACTCGTGCAGCGTTTCTCACAGGCACAGTGTCGATTTGTTCAAGAGACCAATGTAGGACACTTCACTGTTAGGATTCTGCCGAAATCGGATATGCGAGCACGAGGCAAGTAGCGATGATCGAATCGAGGTAGGATTAATTAGAAATGATGTACGTCGTTATGGAATAGAATGGATTCCGGCAAGGGTTCGTGAGGAGACCTGAGTGGTCCGGTTTGCGAGGTTAATGAGATCAGTAAGCGTGAAGCAATTACTGTAAGACGTAGCTGGTAAGCGCGGAGCTATTACCGAGGGGAAAACCGATACAGAAGCCTGTAAGCGCGAAGCTATTACGGGCCGTAGGTGAAGGCAAGCGCTAAGCGTAACCTTCGGATTGGTATTGGAAAGCGCTAGGCGTATCCAATGGGCTTGTTCAGCAAGCGCTAGGCGTAGCTAAGGGTTCACGCAGTGTGAGGGTACTGAAAGTAATAGATTGGATAATGTTTTCAATACAAGTTATCTACGAGTTTATATACTAAGGGAAGGTTCGAGTCATTATTATTCTATGATGTTCCGTAATATTCTAGTATGAGTACGAAGAATCAAGAAAGTAACAGAAAGCGAGAGAAAATACAAGCGAGTCACCGTCAAGTCCGAGAAGGCCGAGTACAGGCATGTGTTGACTCATGCACCGAATCAACGGATACCCAATATCCATAACACTTCACGCTGCAGAGGACCCTGTTACCATGGTATGGCTCGACGAAGCTTTCGTCGCAGAGAGATTGGGAGGCTCTTGCAGGTCTCAAATCATTCGGCGTCGGTTATTCTTTGTTCGACTTCATCAATCTCTTCAATCCTCAATAAGAATCAGGCGGGTTTGCTACTTTAATTATTAATTAGTGCTAATTGTGTTGCAACTCCTCGGAAAATGGGCGTCGTGTATAGTTCTCCGTCCCTCGGTTTCCGTCACCGGTTCACGTCTGAGGGAGGAATACATCAACGAACAGGATGAGAGTGTAAGCGCATAGTCTGGTAGATCGTCGGGTTCATAGCTGCCGCCGAGCAAACTTTTCCCCCGCGTCCAGCCAGAGCTGATCTATATATAATTGCATACGTTTACTACGTTCGAAGGTACAATTTCGTTTCCTAATCAATTGCATTGTTCGTCGGAAAATCTGGCACGAAATTGTCGTGAGCATTGTTGCTGGATCTCACACAGGACTCGGACGTGCCACACCCCGCGATGGCTCACCACTTCATCAAAGATTCATACTGGTACTGGAACGACAGAGTAAGCACTGTTTCTTAACTCTTCAACACCAACTGCTTCTGATCGTCACTTTCGCGGGGTACATACGCGCTTCCTGAACAACACCTTGCTGCTCTGATTTGGCAGCTGAGTTTCAGCAATCCACATTGACGTAGGGAACTTGTCAAGCTTCACGTCAAAGTTCAGGAGAACGTAGGACATGATAGCTTTCATCTCGTTGACAGCGAAGAATCGGCCCGGACTGCACACAAATATGTCGACCTGAGGAGTTTTCAGAGAGCTCGATCTATACGCACCATGCTGGCCGCCCGTTGCCAAAGAAGACGAAATCCAGACTCAATGTGGCCATGTAGTGGCGAATGCCTTCGCCTTCTTGTTTCATCTTTTCAGAGAACCTCCACGGTTTGAATTCTGATGGGTCTTCGTAGTTCTTCTATAGACATGATGAGAAGGACCGTCAGGGTGAAAAAAGCTCATATGTACTTCGTCTGTATGCGTGGACAGAGAGGCCACAACCATTGGAACTCCAGCGGGAACCACCGTCCCGTCTGAAAATACAAAGTCCTTACGGGTCTCACGCATCATTGCGACTGTGCCCAATCGTCAGAAGGGATTGATGTAATGAACAGATTGACGACTCACAGACACCTATGTTACCATACAATCTCTGCGATTCCTTCATGAAGCTGTCGAGCTTATTCATCTTTCCCATTGCAGATTTCGTATAACCTTCTTCGTTGATGATAGCCTCCACTTCGTCACGAAGAATTTCAGCATACTCAGGGTGTGTAGCCAATGCGTACAGGGCAGTAGTGAGAGTCTGTAGGCACGCAATCAGCTGTAGCTCTGTGATGCGTAATCCGACATACCATAGCTGTCGTATGGATAGCTGTCGTATTCAACATGAGCAGCCGATCACAAAGACCTTTTACTGAGCGCCTCTTGCCGTCACCATAAGTTATGTCAAGCAGCCACGAGACGAGGTCATTCTACCGTCGTGTCAGACAAAAAGTGAATGAAATCAAAACTTCCTCACTGGTTTTCCTGGCCAATCTTTCCCATAGACATCTTGCTGGTGCATTCGTTCCCGAATGGTATCGCCAAGGAATTTCTCTGTTTTGGCTGTAGCTTGCCTGCGGGGCGTAAATATAGGACTTAGAATCCTAATTGTATGACGTTATAGTGCCAGTATGAACAGTATTGCGTGAGAATGACTTGCATTTTCAGGACCGTAGGGAGAATGTTGATAATACGAGCAAAAGCGAAAATATGGATGGTGTAGTTGATATTGAGTTTGATATATTCGGGGTTGCGGCCTCAAGAACGAGTTTATATCAATATGGTATCGAGAGTCGAGACGGAGAAGTGACTCACAGAGAGGAAGCCCAACAAACATCCGGTTGGTCGCTCTGCATACAATTTGCAAAATAGTTTCGTATGCGGGTATCTCAATCCAATCTGCAGTGACGTTAGCCTGAGTTACTTGAAAACATCGTTAGTCTTAGCACCTTCAGTCATCGGTATGTTGTCTCTGATAGCCGCTTCGATCTCATCCTGAACGTCCGCACAGCAAGAGGCGAAATTGCGGGTCAAGGCACCTCGTACCACTTCGAAATGGTAAGGGTCCGCCCTGTTGTAGTGACCAAAAGTATAGTCCACCTAGTTGTCATAAGCCCAATAATTTGTGCACGACACATAACACTCACGTCTTCACTCACGACAACGGAAGACAGTTCTTCTAGTGAAGCCTTTCGCATGTCATTAATTCTCTCTGCTCCGCTAACCACAACCGTCCATCTGTCGAGCGAGGGCACTTTGAATATCGATCCATACTATCCACGAGTCAATTCATAGATCGTGAGACAGACCGATACACACCATTCTCTGACCTTCATCGATGATATCCTTTGCGTGAAAAATGAATTTGAAAGCGTCTATCCATGACCCGATGATACCAGATGACCCAACAGTAGGAATTGATTTCAGCTGAGATGATATCAGCATTTACCGAGACGAAGTTGGTGTAACAATTACCTTTTGTCTAGAGATTAAGGCCTTTCGAACTTGGAGCGCCAACAGAAATACGGTGGCTAAACCAAGACTGCATAACACTAAGGTTTTGTCGACTTTTCGTGCGAGATCGACGTATTCTTCGAAGGGCATTTTATGAATATGGGAAACATAAAACAGGAAAGTTGGGATTTATATACGCACCATGAGAATGGAGATAAAGCAGCGAGCTGGGCCTCCGTCCGGGGTTTGTCATTTTGATTTGTAGCAGTCCCCCCGATCCGTTCTGAAGAGAACGTAGTGTGGCAGTAGACTGATTCGCCCTCTATGCTACTTGAGTCTTAGGTTATCTTTTACTATTCGGATGTTCCCGAATCCGATCTCTGATCTTCAAATTCCCAAATCGGGACTAGACCAAGTATTGATCTGCCTGCCGGGGTGAAGTTATACTCGTTATACTGTGACATACCTGACATACCTCGAAGTCCTTTGTCTGTCGATAAGCAACAGTGACTTTTAGTCTGACAAAGCTACTAATTCTGGATGCCAAGACATCCGATGTATCATCTGATTAAATGTAATAGAATCTTGCTCCTTGTGTGCATGGTGACAGAAGTAACAGACATTTTTGTATCTCGTTGAGAGATTATGTCGGTTATGGGAGTTAAAGGGTGTGTCTCGATATTATCATCTTCGTTTCACAGCTAACTCATAGTCTACTCCGAAGATGGTCGACGCCAATGTCATGTTACCGCTCGCGTCACCTCGGAGGCCTCCATTAGCATCATGCAGAGATTCAGCACTGTCAGTCCTCACCATTGTTCAATCTTACTTACTTTATCTTCTTTTCCTGAGACTGTTGTCCGACATGCTACCGACTCCCAGCTATTCTGCGTTCCGCTGGATGCTGCCACCATCCTTTACCTTTATTTCTAGCGATTGCGTGCCTGAACGCTTCGCACATCTCGAAAATCACCCGAGACGCTTGCTTATCGCAAGAGCTTTCCTTTGCGACAGATAACGATGAGCATACAGACTGCTCTCTTGGTTGCAGGAGAAGGTGCGTCTGCTTGTCAGCCTCGACAGGACATTGCCTTACTCCCTGTAACTCTGTACTAGGTTAAATTGTTTACAGTGATACGTATTGGCATCGTTCTTTCCATTTTGCTTTTCTAGCATATGGGTATGAAGTTTCTGTTGATATTGCCTCCTACTGATTGGCTCACAGGTCCGAACTTACATCCCCATCAACATCGGGTTGCTATACATCGCGGCCACGGAACATTTTCGACTCGGCTTCAGAAGATCGATGACTCGATGATGTCAACACATGTTCAAATTACAGAAAAGCCTGGTGCAACTTTACACAAACTTTACTACATTGTTTTAGTGCAGGTGATGAGAGGAAAAATAGGGGTCGTTGGACAGATAACATAATTGTGATGTACTCAGTCTGCTTTAGAGCCTATCGTTTGTATTAACTGCGGGAGTGTGAAATTTCGAGCTTTAGTCCTGTCACCGACAAAAGTGTACACGCTGAGACCAGCCCTCAATAGGTCTGTATCCTAAGATAGACTAGTACGCTAACTCGCTGTTTGCCTTCTATTTGGTGTTAGTTAAGTTTATCCTCATTTTTGAGGACCATATTTCGTCATTACTACCCATCCGCTTGCATGCCTTGCATGGCTGCGGCAGCCCGCCACTGTGAGCTCTGTCACATCATTTAATTAGCTCTCTCCGCTCGCCACTCACCCTAACACGGCCGGACCTTCCCGGAATCTTCGACTTCGGAACTCAGCACCGGTAGATCTGGATCGGGAATAGTAGATAACTGATCACTCATGCTACTTGAAAGGTTTGTTCTGTCGCTGAACAATTTAGGAAAGATAAAAGATCTAATAATGACACAACATACCGGGTGCTGTAACATCTGTGAAAAGCCTGACGCGTTTGGTGTTGGTGTGTTGATGGTGGTGCCGGTATAAGTTTGCGACCTTCGTGTCCGTGTGCCGGCGGCATCGACTTATCACTCGCTGCTTCTAGTCATCCGAAGGATACGCCAAGGTAGCTGGGACGGTACGTACGCTACAGACGTCTTCCTCATCAAAAAGAGACAATATGATCACCTCTTTATCCAAGTTCGATTGATGCTCGGCGTCAACATCACTCCATGTCGCGAAGCTCAGGGCGTATCCCAGTCCTTGGCTCCGGGCGGAAATATCCGCGCGTCGAAGATGCTAAGTAGCCGCCTATCTTTGGCCTGGCGACCCAAGTGGTAGCTAGTCCGTACATGATTCTACCCAATACGATTCGTGTCATTGCAAATGTTCTCACTTGGTGACGCATGAGCGGGTGATCCCATATGTTGACTGAGGACAGCTCCGGAGTAACGCGCTCCCTGCTTTCAGTGCGATGGTGTGGTGTTGGATACTTTGACTCCAGGAAGAAGCCTATTTGAATCGTGAGCAACGTTGATGTGTTTTTTCTCGGTCAACATCAAGATGAGAAGTCATATGTATTAGAACTGAACGAAGACATAGGTCGTACTCATCATCGGCTTGAAACTTCAGCGTTATCTCTGATGAAATCAATCTGTTCCTTCCGATAGTCATCCGGGATGACGGTTGTGTTGTCGCCATGTAAATGCAAGAGTACCTGGGGCCACAATAAGTGAGAGAAATCCCCGCTTCGATAAATGCCTTAACATACCTCATCCTCCGGCGTGTACTGTTGCCAGAAGGGACCTGGAAGTTTTTAACAAGTGTTCGACCAACAACAGAAGAATAACTCACGAGACATTCCTAATCCATCGTTGGGATCCAAGCTTGTAGCAAAAGAAACCCAATAGTCAACCATCATTTCACCCAACAAGATCGAAGACTCGGGCTCAGTGGAGGAATTCAGCGTTCCGTAAATGAAAAGTATTTCTGATCCATGTGGTACTAGTAAACCCTTCAGTATCAGTCGGGTGGACTTGGGAATAGAGAATTCACCTCCCCATTCGGACAAGTACAACGATGAATTCTGTGTGAATTGGTATCCGTAGGCTTTCACGCCTGCTTGCACAGCAGTCTGGCTCCATATCCGACGTTGAGCGTCAAAGGTCACGTCCCCGCCTGAGATAGGTGATTAAGTATAGGATGTTGGGAACGGAGAGCAGTGCTAGCCCATCGCAGCCACTCTCTTGAAGCCTGAAGGCAACCCAAACGTTTCGTTTTCGGTGCCATATGGGGACCCAAAGGATGGATCGTCAGGGTACAGTTCGAGAAGCCGTTCCAGGATAGCATCGGGGATGGTAGGTGGGAAAGGTGAGTAAGTGGCTGTAATCCTTGATGTCCTCGTCGGTGTGGCTGCGATTTATTGACAAGAACCGCGTTCCTAACGAGCACCAACGTTGAGTTCGGCTTTTGTAAAGTGTTCATGTCGTACCTTCGTCTAGGTTCGTGCCTGAAATGAAATGAAGCGTAGCAAACTCGCCCTTTGCCCAGAGTCGTGAAGGCAGATCGGGAAGAAGACGTGAAGGACCATCCAGTGCGGGATCAAAAGGAAATCCCTCAATGGCCATAGGCCTCAACAAATCCTTCATATATAGCTGACGAATGAGCCGCTTGCAGGCAGTCAAAAGTGTTCTGCGTGCCAGCGACGGACTCGCATCCTGGTGTCCCGGCTACGAAATTCTGCCAAGCAGATTCTCGTGTGGATGCATTATAAGTTACGGGCGACGACACAGAACCAGACTCAAAGATCTGACGAATGATTCAGAAAGAAAGCTTCTCTGAAACAACTGCAGTGTTACCGCAGCCCGGGCCAAGTTGGAAACAGGAGATTCGTCAATATTGCTCCAGCACTTTCTCCGAAGATTGTCACCTAATCGGACCCATTATTCAAGAGAATTATCAGGTAATGAACTTGCGCACTTTAGTCTTGTCACCACCGAAGAAGCCAATATTCTCTTGAACCCATTCCAGGGCGGCCAGCTGATCTCTGACTCCGAGGTTGAGCTTCCCTCTGTCATCGGCTTCCTGTCCTTGCGGAAAGCCTAACGGCCCTATCCGATAGTTGTGGTTCACATAGATAATGGGAGTGCCCTAGAGGCTATTAGCCGAGAAGACGTAAATAGAACGCAAAACTTTACTCTGGTTACGCTCTGGGCAACAATGTTACTTCCATTGAAAGACGACGAAGCACCCGCAAAGAACCCGCCACGATAGGTCCTTTTGCATGTTAGCGCGAATCATATGTGTGAAAAACATGATTCTACCAGAGCAGCACGGGCAAGGGATTTTCAGACGACGCACCCTTCGGCCGAAATATGTTAATAGTCAAACAATCCTCTGATATTGCATCCCTGTTATTGCCACCATTAGTATAGAATTGAAAATATCAAACGTATAGACCTACGCGCTGCAGACAGGGAAGTCCAAAATCCTGGGCGTCGAATTCATCAGCGTCGATGTCCGTTTTCAATACAGGACGCTGCAGACGCAACGCTCCAACAGGAGGTTCGGCGAATGGAATACCTAGCTTTTGTTGTTAGCCTTGGTCATGGCTGCGTGGTATGTTGGCTCGCCTCCGAGGAACTCTTGCTGTAGCCCTGTAACGTCTCTTCCAATGAGCTTGGTTTTGCCCAGCTGGACCTCGGGGGCTGCAGCCGCCAAGAGAGCATAGCACAGAGCGAATATCACGATGGGCATGCCCAGGCGACGTGGAATGAAGGAGAAAATGGACCTCTTATGCAGCATTTTGAGCTCAGGGAAGGATACAACCCATGACCATTGGTTGGAAGAAGAAGAGCGAAATATCGGGGTCGACGTGCATGTGCTACAAGCCAAATGGAAAAAAAAAGTTTGTTCGTCCCATGACTTGTCGTCAAGGTTAACACTACGGAAAATCCGACGCGTCAAGTAAAGCGGCGATTGACCTACCGAATTATGGGTGAGGCCTTGGCATCACTCGAGTACGGGATTGCTCTGTATCACTGACAGATATTCTTGAACGTCGAGCCAATGTCGCATAACGCCTTTTGCCAGAGTCCTATGGGGAAAAAGTGTCGGCATAGTGACAAGGAAAAGAGACGTGTTGCTTTTCATCTGGATGCCATCCGATTGCGACGAGTCCGGCATGGCAGCGACAATGGTATTTTTTACAGATCACGGCTTTTATCCGCCGTGTCAGATACCCATGGCCGTCGGAAAGAAAGTCAGAGGAAAAATGGAGTCCTTCCACTCATCAACGGCAACGTGCGTGAAGCCCGGCAGCAGGCGGGCCGGTCTAGTAACGATGAGCTTAAAAAGATATGAACCAGCTGGTAAAATTCTCTGCATAGGAGGTGTTTGCATCCTGGTATACGGCAGGTCGATCCGCTAACTACTGTCCACAGCCCATCGTATTTGACTTGGAAGAGGGCAGGTCAGGTGGTACGAGTTATCCAAGAAACGCTCATCTTAGTATAGCAGAAACAAGGCAAGTACAGTAACTCAAAAAGAACATAGTTCTGAAGGAGAGAAGGTAGGTTGTGTTACATAGAATAGTCGAAGATAGAGAGCAAAGGAGAAGTTTAAAAAAAACTTTACACGTTGATGGACACATTACCAGGCTGCTCAAGCCTCGCTAACGTCGATTGGTAACGAAACTAAACCATCAAGAAGATGCTACAGATCACAACAGAGATATTCGCTTTACCGATGGAAGGCGTCAGCGTTATCTCTAAGGAACTCGATCGATTCCTTCCGATATTCATCCGGAATGACAGTCATATTGTCGCCATTCAGTTGCAAGAGCACCTGGAACCACGATTACTGAAGAGACAAAACTGCTTAGACAAGTACGTACCTCATTCTCCGGCGTGTACTGGGGCCAGAAGGGTCCTGTAAAACGATTAACAAGCATTCGACCAAAAGCATGAGAAGCACTCACAAGACGTCCCTAAGCCATCATTGGGATCCAAGCTCGTAGCAAAGGAAACCCAGTAGTTCATCATCATTTCACTCAACAAGATTGATGAGGCGGGCTCGCTGGAGGAATTTAATTGGCCGTAGACGAAGTTTATCTCAGATGCGTGAAGGACTGCAAACATCTTAGTATCAGTCAGGCGGATTCAGGAATGGATATCTACCTCCTAATTCGGCCGAGTTCGTCGAGGAATTCTGCGTAAATTGATATCCGTATGCTTTCACGCCAGCTTGAGCAGCAGCTTGTGTCCATGTTCGACGTTGGGCGTCAAATGTCAAGTCCCCAGCTGATATAGATGATTGAGGTATTTCATTGAGAAAGCGGGACGATGCTCACTCATCGACGCTACTCTCTTCCAGCCTACAGGCAACCCAAAAGTTTCATTTCCGGTGCCATAAGGTGAGCCCAAGGACAGATCGTCAGGGTACAGTTCGAGAAGTCGGTCCAGGATAGTATCAGAGAGGTAAGGCGGGAACGCTGAATACGTGGCCTGTATGTAATCCTTGATGTTCTCATCAGTGAAATTAGTAGTAGTCGACAGGCCGAGAGTCCCTAATAAGCACCAACATCAATTTCAGAGTTTGTGAAGTGTTCATATCATACCTTCGTCTAGATTTGTGCCTGATATAAAGGGAATCGTGGCAAACTGGCCTTTCGCCCATAGACGTGTAGGCAGATCAGGAAGAATAGTGCCTGAAGGACCGTCCAGTGCAGGATAAAAAGCCACGTCTTCGATGGCTAACTCATAAGCCTCCACAAATCCTTAATATATGGCGGATGAATTCGCCGCCTGCAAGCAGTCAAAAGTGTTTTGTGTGCCAGCGACAGACTCATATTCTGGTGTCCCGGCTACGAAATACTCCCAGGTAGATTCTCTCGTAGATGCGTTGTAAATTACGGGCGACGACGCAGAACCACTCAGAGATCTAACCAGTGATTCAGAATGGTGATTCATGTGAAACGACTGTATGCTTACCGCAGCCCGGGCAAAGTTAGAAATCGACGCGTTCAGAAGCACCAGATTGGTCAACATTGCTCCAGCACTTTCTCCGAAAATTGTCACCTGCTCAATCTCGTTATTAAAGAGAATCGACATATAATGAAGTACGCGCCTTGGTTTTGTCGCCACAGAATAAGCCAATATTCTGTTGAACCCATTCCAAGGCGGTTAGCACATCTCTCACTCCGAGGTTGAGTTGTCCTCTATTGTCAGCCTCCTGTCCTTGGGGGAAGCCTAGTGGCCCTAAACGGTAGTTATAGTTCACGTAGATAATGGGAGTGCCCTGGAGGCAATTAGCCGAACAAACGTAGACGGAACACAGAACTTTACTCTGGTAACACTCTGGGCAACGATATTGCTTCCATTGAAGGATGACGAACCGCCTGCGGAGAAACCACCACCATACGTCCTGCAGCATCATTAGCGCAAGGACCGCATGAATGAAAAACATACTTCTACCAGAACATCACGGGCAATGGATTTTCAGAAGACGTCCCCTTCGGCCGAAATATGTCCGTTTTCAATACAGGACGCTGGAGACGCAACGTTCCAACCGGAGGTTCGGCAAATGGAACACCTAGCCTTTATCGTTAGCCTTGGTCATGGCTGCGTGGTATGCTGGCTCGCCTCCGAAGAACTCTTGCTGTAGCCCTGTAACGTCTCTTCCAATGAGCTTGGTTTTGCCCAACTGGACCTCGGGGGCTGCAACCGCAAAGAGAGCACAGTACAGAACGAATATCACGATGAGCATGGTTCATGCGATGGGGAATGGGGGAGAACAACATGTATTTATATAACATTTTGCATTCAGGGAAGGATGGCCGTTTGAAGACGAGGAAATATCGGGTTCTCTTGCGGCGCAGGTACTGCGAGAAAAATAGAAGAACTCTTTGTTTGCTTCAAGTTGTTGTTAACATGATATAAAAATCCGACGCGTCAAGACGCGGCATTGACATACCGAATTGTCAGCATTCTGACTCAGGCTTTTCACTGAGCACCGGGGTTTGCGACTGCCGCTCAAAGAGATTTAGCCGTTAATAAATATCCTTGCATACCACCCTTACCAGGCATCGAAAAAAAAATAACTGTCGAGTGTCAAGATTCACGGGATGACAGTAAGGACGAGAGACGCGTTGTTTGTTTGGTTAACTTTGTCTCGTTGTTTGACCTGGACGCCGAGTACACCGTGGTGAGCGATCTTTTCCCTTATTACGGTTCCGCTACGCGTCTTCAGACACCGGAGGGAAATTTCAACCTGGACCTCGACATCTGAAAGGAAGATGTTTTCTCGATAACACGTGTCAGTCGAGTTCTGCAGCCACCCACGGGCCCAATGTGTTCACAGGTTACTTATCCATCATTTTCGTACCTGCAACCAGAACCAAGACTTCTCACTACTATTAGTATCTCTCGTCATGAAGTCCCATGTTGTTCAGCTGTAGCTGCTTATACATTATGTGGTACGATTCCAGGACAGAAACCTCCAGTTCTCCATGTCAAGCGGCTATGGTAGTTCGACACATGCTGCGCAAAGCAAGGCGTTCGGCGACCTCACAGAATTCGGCTCGTTCGAAAGAAGTAGAAGTAGGATGCAAAGTAATCAAATCGCCAACGCAGCAATGCCTTCATTGCCTTGCTTATCCGCTCTGTAAACGCGACCCCCGTCACACATCTCTCGATCTGTCGGATCGCTGTTCTTCGATTTCTGTTCCCATGGAATCTCATGTCTCTCGGCAAGTCGGCGGTACCCGGCAGGCCTGTGCCGCTGAGCTAAGCTTCGCGGGTACGTACGACAACTTGAAGCTGGTACAAAATTGGAAGAACCTGACAAGCATGTTTATATAAATAATAGGGATCCCAAGGATGCTCATTTACCTAGCTTGATATTGTTGCTACGTTATTTATTTTACTTTTGACTGGTTTTACTGGAAGTAAGTCTATGATCGCTGTCTGTCGGCACTCAAAATGAACGTTACGTCATCGAACGAATGGCATCGGCAGGCGCGCGTTTTTCTTTCCACTCTCACTGGACAGCGACTGTACTTCGAATGAAAGAGTTGGATCTGGTTTCTCCATAATCAAGGTGAATGCTGATTATTTGGCTCCACGATGGCACTGACAATGAGCAGGCTTACTATTACTTTATGCCATCTTTATGTTCAAATGTCGCCAGCTTAGCAAATTATCCAAACTCAACGGAAAATCGTCTGTCGTCGTAAGCAAAAAAGATATTTCTTCTATTTCTTCCTTTTCTTGACTTGTAGACTCGCAGTTCCGTGGATGCAAGCCTGGCGCTCTGACCGGTGCATTCCCCATCCCCAACCGTTCCGCGGCGCGGCTAGATCCAAAACATCCGGCGCTTAGAGTCAACCTCAAGGTCCTCCCAATCGTATCGCAGCCTTTCTTGGCCATCAAGGCAATACCATTTGGCATCCTCACCAAGCCAGAAAATGCTGTGACCTTCGAGAGACCGGTCGAGCTGTGGGAGAGTCGCGTCGCTAGGTTGAAGGATTCGCCTTTGGAGAAGACGGACGTGTCGAGCATTTCGCTCCCTGTTCACTTGTTGATGCCGAAGAAAACCGTGCACAAGAAAAAGTACCTCAGAGTAATCATTGCGCGCAAAATCAAGACGGCCATTGCACTCATCATGTCGAGGGGTTTGGATGTCGGGAGTGATGGAAAGCTGGTGCTGAATGACAGGGAGGATTGTGATAAGCTGATCGTAGATGGTAAGTTGCCTCGCTATAATTGACCAGTAGTCACTCCAATGATAACCTCACAGGATGGAGTTATGTCATCTCGCCGCAGCTCGAGATATATCGAATGCCGTTCGAAGATCTCGTCAAAGGATTACGCAAGTCGCTGTTGCAGATTTCGAGCGGCATCAGGCAGCTGGAACAGCAATGGGCGGCGAAGGAGAAACACGTGTACTCTGGACGAGAAAAAGCGCGATTTACTCGTGCTCGTCCTAGGAACCCAACTCTGGCTGAGATGCGTGCCAAGATGCGAGAAAATGAGGAGAGGAGACGCAGAGATGCGGCCGTTGAGACTGAGCTTCAACTTGACGACCTTTTGCTCGTGAGCACCCTTTGGCTTATATCCTTTGGCTGTTGCTCATGATGTTCCAGGAAAATACGGCTGTTTTAGGAGCGCCTCAGACGATTGGCAAAACCTTTCCTTCAAGTGAGCCTTTGTTGCAAGGCCCTGGCCATTCTATGCCTGTGAGTCTTTTGCCACCGTCTCTTGAACCTCCTACTTATGTCACTTTAGGGAGACAATACCCAACGTCATTCCCTCGACGAGCCTCGGCAACGCGATTTATCAAGGAACTCCGTATCATCAGCCGCTGACTACTCTAACAGTGAAGACGGGGGCATTCCGCCTAGGGTTTTCGAACAGGTCAGCTCCTCGTCGCTGTGGGCAGATCATATGCCTGAAATACCTGCCGAGATGATTGAGGATGACAACTTTGTCGGTACTCGTTCTTCTACAGATCAGACCTCACCTTACACCACACTTTCAGGCGCCGATTACTCCTTCCCTCAACAAGAGGGACAACTCTTCTTGGATCTCATTCTTGGATGACGTCGTTGAAGACGCCGAGAAGGACATCTTACTGACACCCATGGAAGATGAGGAGGAGCCGGATATTCAGCCTGTGAGCACCTCGGCGCTACTAGTTCTGGTCCGACTCTAACGAGGTGTAGGATCGTGCGCAGAATAATCATCGGTATGCTTCAAGATGGGATCGCTTCCATGGACCGCACCCGACGCAGCGACATTTTAATACTCCTGTGAGCGTTGCATTGTTCTACCTCTTCCACTGTCACCAACGAGCATTGGACATCTGAACAGCAGAAATCTGTGAGCATCCTTTCCCAATGTCCGGAGTTGGCGCTCATATCACGCATCTGCTAAGGTTAAACGCCGCCAGCGATCTCAGGCTCCCAAGGCAGGGGAACCGTCTCCTCTTGTTCGTTTCTCTCCATGACTTTTAACTAAAGATGCAACAACTGAAGGTTTGTTTCTTTATTAGCGCCCGGTCCTTGACAAAGCTTGGCACACCCTTACGCGACGTATTCCCCTCCCCGAGAAGGCCTGGTCCCCCGAGGAACGACGTTACGTGAGTGACTTGAGCATAACTTCGGTTCTTTGATTCATAATATCCTGCCGTGAAGATACCCCATCCGAAGCGACAGGCAAAGGTAGAAGAGAAGAAGCCGGAGCTGCAGCCGCCGACACCAGTACCCTCTGTAAGTTAATGATCTCTATATACTCTCTGATGTGATGTTGATCGCGAGCGACAGGATGGGATGTCCGCGCTGGACCGTGCGAAGGCCATGGTAGATTCAAAAAAGCGGATTATGATTATCCCCCCTCCGCGGCCTCGGAATGTTTGATGAATATACATAGGCCTGCCTCAATGCCAAAGCGATTTGTTTTTACCTCTTTTACGAGATACACGCCGACGTGACATCAAGCGTTCCACCCACGTTATCTGATCTCATGTCCTTTCGCGTGTCTTTTAAGATGGTAGCGATGACACGAGCGCTGGCTCGCTACTATGGTTCTAGATGAGTGCTGTTTTCAAGTAATTCATCTGCGAACAGGACTAAGAAGCGAGTCCGGAGGCCCTCTGTATGGTCCTGTTTGCGTCGCATTTGGTGTACGGCCCGGTGCAGGAATTGCTCAGTCTTCATTGAAACAATTCCGTCGACTTGCATTCACATGAATAATTTCGCGCAATTATAGAAAACCGCTGTAGTTACCACCTCCAACCAATTGCTGATCGATCTGCCGACCAGCTTGTATTGTGGCATTTTAGTCGCTTAGTCAGAAACCCAGACGTTCTTCTCCCCTATCGAGCTTTCAATCAGAGCCGTCTCACGGAAAGCTATAGAACCCTTCCCAAGGACCTGCAGCCACCACCAAAATTGTCTGTGGGCTTCCGCGTAAGGACCTTCCACTTGAGTGTTCTGGGTTATCGCTTACTTTTACCCATTAGCACGGCACGCGCAAGGCTCTCACTGCTATCAAGAATTTGCCTCCTCATGATTTACCTGAAGGACTCTTCCCGTGTCAGACAGGCATGTTCGCCTACCAGCCTCCCAAGCTCAACTTCGGCTGGGTCACTCCCGAAGCAACTACGCGCCGAGTCTTGGAATCGAAGGCCCCGCAGCTTATTGCCATGGCGAGATTTCGTTATCCTGACAGCAAAGAGCCTGTACAAGTCTACAGTTCCAATTCGACGATGAAGAAGGTCGCAGATTATCTTGCTAGAGAGTTTGGCACGTCGCCGAGACTTTATACTGAGGACGTCATCACCGAGTCTCCGGTCGAAATTGTGGATTGCATCACAATGACGAGCAACTATCCTCCAGACGGCCATGTTCCTTCCCGAGAGCACATCAAGATTCTGATGAAGTTTCTCGAAATTGAAGAGGAGCCATGCTGGTACATGAATTATGCTCACGGATACTGGGGCAAGCGGAGGATTGTCGACATGGGCAATGGGGATTTCAATCTACTCGAGCTGTATCCCTAGGCGTAGGTAAGTGTTTCTGCATTGAACCTGGTTGTGGTTTTCAACATTTTACCAGGTCTTACTCCATCCCACGACTTTCCAGGAACCTCCCTGCATTTTTATCTGTCCGTTGTTCGACAGAATGTACTACCGTTAATTCTCAGCATGATTTTCCAGATTTTTCAGCGAGCGTGAGCGATAGACATATCAGCACACTTAAGTATCATGATCGGCAGTTTAGGGCAGACAGTCGGGTTGGTATAGATTTCATTCTTTCGCTACACGTGCCTTAGCCCGACCATCCCGATGCCCTTCTGGGAAGTCTGTTGCGTCTTCTTCGATTCTGTCCTGGAATGATTGTGTAACCTGAAGAGATGCTTCTTATTGTTTCGTCTTTGGATCAGAAAGTCCTTCTTTCATGGCATGTAGCCCGTGGGTGCAGTGATGATTGATTGATTCTGGCTTCCACTCACGGGTTGATCTGTAGGTCAGATGTTAACCACGCCCCCCAGCGATACGCCGATGCAGGGTCGGGCAGGCTCTGATAGAAGACGTGAAAACTCATCGAAACTCGCCAATATATTTCGTTGCGAATTGCAATAAAGCGCCACTAGTACATCATCAAACTATTGGCGAAGCGATCGATACTATGGTTCCGGACGGTGAAGCTCATTCCGCTGCTTTGAAATCCGGCTAATAGAAAGAAGTAGCGGCGCTCCTTGCCTGGTCCCACCTCTAACCATTCACATTCCTTACATATATTCATTTTCGAGGGCGGTAGCGAACAATCAATCATACGGCAGTGATGAATCCCACCGGCACCATGGGAAAGCCTGTGAATCAATGCAAGTCAGAACGTTAGTATTAGACGTCAGAGAGACCCCGTATTCATACGGGGATATTGTGACGAATCATCCGCTTATGCCATCGCCTCAAGTATCACCCCAGGCGGCATCGAAGTATCATGGATCATCTGTGCTTGGGAGGATACGATAAGCAGTCGGACGAGATCACCGTATGTGTGTCCGCGTCCCCGCCAACGCCATTAGACGTCATGGGCGCGCCGGTGCTGAGGGCATATAGAGCTGTATCGACCTTTCCTTGATCATCCTTCATGTCTCCTGCTCCAAGGACTGCTATAATCACAGGCGCGGCTCAGGGTGTTGGTAGAGCGATTGCACTACGCTTATCCACCGATGGCTGCCAGGTCGTAGTCAGCGACTTGCCGGCTCAGCAATCCCTTCTTGATGACCTGGTCTCTGAAATCACTCGAACTGGCCGCGCCGCAGTTGCGGTCACAGCTGATGTATCAGTGGAGAGGGACGTTGAAGATCTTGTTGCTGAAGCAGTGGTTCATTTCGGATCCATTGATATCATGGTATGTTGGGCGCTACTTCTTTGCCAGTGCTAAGAATTTCCAGGTTGCGAATGACGATGTCGCTGCGCCAACTGCGCCTACTATCTTGGACAGTAAGCCATTAGCAGTGAGACTGACTCCGATCATGTACATTGACTCCAATTCAATTTGCAGCATCTGTCGAGGAATGGGGATGCGTCTTCGACCCTAGCGTCAAGAGTTAGCCTTCATTTTATTTGTTTCCCCTTGCCGTCGTACCTATAACAAACCCCTAGACACGTTGCTATGCTACAAAACCGCTGCGAGGGCCATGATCAAGCAGAATCGAGGAGGCAGAATAATCGGCACATGCTCTTCACTAGGAAAATCAAGTAAGTTTGCTACCACCCAGTGTCGATGCTGGCTGAAATTTTGAAGACTGCTGCAGCCTTGGTACCAACAAGATTGCCATCCGAGGTCTAACCCAGATTGCCGGTGTGTGGACGTCGTTTACTATCCAGTTTTCTCTGACCCTTTTCTCATTTAGCCTGTGAGTGGAGAAAGTACGGTATCACGGTCAACGGTTACGCGCCTGGCGTGCCTGATGCACCTCTCCGTAAGTGCCGTGATCGAGGAACTTTGAGTGGAGGGCTGATACTTCAAGTGACCTAGTTCAACGAATGGACGCTCGAGTCGCAGATCTATTAAATGTAGGTCCGGGAGCATACGTCGAGATAATGAAAGCTCAGACGGCTCTTGGAAGAGTCGCTCAGCCTGAAGAGGTCGCGCGCGCAGTCTCTTTTCTAGCTTCAGAAGAGGCAGCCTACATAACAGGTGAGTGCTCGCTCTAACACATCGTACGAGTTATTATTGACTCCTCTTCAGGGCAGACACATACACTCGACAGTGAGCTTTGTTTGACTCTGCTTTGTAGCAACTCACACGTCACTCATCAGCTCCGTTCCAAATGCTAGCGATAATGATTCGCTGACTGCCCGAATCAATTCGTGGCGAACATCTTGCAGATTTTAACCCCAGCTACCACGGGTGGGGCATGGCTTTCTGCACCGAGTCGCTCAGAGTTCTGGCCAGGAGCTTCCTGGCAGTGGCTCACTCCGGAATTTAAACTATCATTTTGTATTTTTGAGTACATGCACTAGCAATTGACATGATTCGTAACACCAGCTGTCGTGCATCATCGTGTCGTTTCATCGAGCTAAAGTGTGGACCGGATGGAGCATGTCGCAAGGACTCTGAGGGTGTGGCGTCTTGGGAGGAAAGCCAATCATGATGTCGGTGAGCCTAAGCGACCACAAAAGATCAATTCTGGTTTTCGTTTGAGTTGCGGGGAATTTTCCGCATGTCGTGACATGGGACTTGGTGGGGATACTGTGGGACAATGCATTAGTTATTCGTAAGTCCCTCTTGAGACAATAAGTCGGTAGACGGCACGGTGGACTCTTAGAAAAATGAACATATAAAACCACTAGTCCAGAGTTCGAGCCCAAAGTTGACTTTGTTGTTTGTTGCACGAAGCGAGATTCGGTCGAATCGGTGGAGATGCGAACAAGCTTCCGAAACTTCGATAAACGTTGCTTAAACAAAGTCCTGACTTGTCCACAGCGTTGTACAGACCATGATCGAAAGGAGTGTGCTCACCACGGTCAAGGACGGGGATGTAGATGCGTCGTACCTTATTATGACCTGTATCCGCGGTAGGCGACCGAGCTGAGACTATAAAATGAAGGAGGTCCTCTAGTTCATTTCTCAGAGCCTTCTTGGGTTTCCCCTTAGAACACAAAGATTGTACTGATAAATCAAAAAGGGCGTCGAGTGTGGAGTATGCAAAAATCAGGATCTTTGAAGGTCTACATGCCCATCAATGAATTCATTTGAGCGTGCATGTGTAGTTCAATTTAGAGGTCGATTTCACTGTGACAAGCTACTACCCTCTTCATCGTGGACCGGCTAAAGGTATCGTCCAGACAGTAGTTTATCTTCCTGAGGACCTTATCGATGGATTCCATATTGTTCAATAGCCTTCATCATGATTCTTCCTCGGTTTATCCCGGGAGAAGACAGAGTTTAAATAACAGAATTTCCGGATCTCCTCGGCCATGATGCATGAATGGTGGCGAAGACTTGAATGACCATATTTCGTAGGCAGCGTTTGAAATCTATCTTCCTCGACATAGGTATTACGCGCCTCAAGACGATGTCCTGAGACTTCGTCTTAATCATTGTCTTCGGATAGTTCGTTACAGGAGGAGACTTATTGTCACCTGCTTCTAAAGTTGAGTAGACTTGGATAGTAACATCCATTTTGATGTCGATAGAGCTCGAAAAACTCTAGAAGGCCTTGACAGCAATGCATACAGCGATGAGAAGCCTGATCTGTAGGTTTAAAAAGTCGAATATGAGCCGGCGGGAGACCTGGGTGGGCGCAGAATTTGCATAATCTACAATGTGTACTTCATTGCTACAAACAGGGCGTCTCGCATACACTAGAATAGGCCAACATCTTGTTTAACGAACCGGCATTTGATAGAAATTCGGGTTTAAAATCAGTGTAAAGAAGAAAGTGCAGTGCGGTGCGGCTGAACTTGAAAATATTAGCATCTAGCGGTCGAAACTCCAGCGGCGTGGTTAGCGCAGTACTGACTTACGTACCTTGTCACTGGCCTGAGGTTGGCTTCCATACATCATTTCAAACTGGACATCGTGGACAACGCGAGGATGAGAATGCCGCCAATTCCTACTTTATGCCGCGCCCTAGAAGCAAAATCATGCCTATACCCCTTCACTTTGCTTGACTTTATGATGAATCCTCCCAGGCTGTTGTTCAAGGCCTTATAAGAAGTCTCCGAGCAGAATTTATCTCAAACACGCGGCTTCTTACGGCGTTTGTGCTTCCGAAATTCTAGCAATGTGACAGGGAGAAAGGCGATCGACGGATGGTGTACACGCCTACTTCATGACCGTTTGCAGCAAACAAGTCGGATGTCGCCTTCGGTGCTACATTCGAAGAAAAGGAGAATTCTCATGCCGAAGGGATGCGTGCACGAGCCATCAACGAGCGTGTCGATAGTCATCAAGCACACTGTATAGAGTAAAACATACGACGTGATATGGAAATTGGGCATTTTGAATGAATAACGCACGGAGTGCACGCCCTTTACTGTGCGCACTCTTCAAACGCCAAGTTCACGCCATTGTATTCTCTTCTCTTATAAGGGCGGCCTCCTGACTCTTCAAACAGCATTCCAACCCCTGGAAAGTCTTGTGTTCCCGAACAAAAGCTCACATCCTAAATGCCTAACGTCCTCGGAGTCATCGTTCTTGCCCGCAACGGCGACAGGCTTGGCTACGTCCAAGATCCAGCCACCTATTCATCCTCCTCGACGCACCTCACTCCTTTAGGCGCTGTCCAGTCCCACCAGCTCGGTTCTTATCTCAGGTCGACCTATCTCAACCCCTCGTCCCCGTCTTACATCACCGGACTTAACCCCGACGTTGTCAACCCCATGCAGGTCAAAGTCCGCGCCAAAGCTGGCGGGGAAGGCAATCCGATCTTCGACTCTACCATCGCGCTTCTTCAAGGTCTTTTCCCGCCCACCCCGCGCAATACCGTCGTTCTCGCTAACGAGTCCGTCGTCACTGCACCTCTTGGAGGGTACCAGTATGTTCCCGTCGAGACTGTAGAGCCTGGAAACGACAGGTCTCTCGAGCCATGGACGTCCTGCCCCGCATTCCTCAAGCGCGTCGCGCAGATCCACGCCTCTGAAGAGTTCAAAGCCAAGGAGAAGGAAACCGCCACCGTAAGGTTCTTTGACACGGTCAAGGACTACGTCTTTGGTCGCGAGCGAAGCTTGGTGAACATTGTAAGTCCTTCCAGTCTCCCGCATGTCCTTCGTACGCTAACGGGAGGTTAGTGGAACATCTACGATTTTATGCAGACCCAACTCACGTACAACCAAACGTACGCCTACCGCCTTCCTCCATCACTCATTAACACCGCCCGTGCTCTCGCCAACTACCATGAAGACGCAATGTTCTCCGACGACGATATTAACGGTATCGGTAACATCGCTGCTCGCACTCTTTTGCATACTATCGTTACTTCCCTCGAACGCATCGCCTTTGACGGAGACCCGTTGCAGTTGCTCCTCATCGAGTCGTCCTACCACCCCTTCATCTCCTTCTTCCACGCGACCGATATCGTTGACACGTATCCGGAACTGAAGGGTATCCGTGAGTTACTTTCCCCTCGAACCATCTGCACTCGTTGACCAAGCAATTCCACAGCGAATCCTGCCTCCAGCTTGATGATTGAGCTCATCCGCGGCGCGCCCCCCGACACACGCGACTTCCTCCGCTTCAAGTTCACCAACGGCTCGCAGCCTGCTCAGACCGTGCATGTCTTCGGCCACAGGGGAGACATCCCGCTCACTGAGTTTATCTACAAGAGCCAGGACTCTGTGATCTCCAACAACCGCCAGTGGAGGGAGGTTTGTACCGGCAGGTCCGCTTCTGCCTCCACTTTCTCGACAGAGAACTTGAACGTCAATGCCCTCTTGGCTATGGGTGTGTTCATCTTTGCCTTGTTTGCGCTTGGTTTGTCGTTCAAGTGGAGGGCGAACAAGAAGAGGGGCGTCAAGCTTGCGGGTGAAGAGGTGAGTACTTGCAGTGTCTATGGGTATGGTGCTTGCGACAGCGGTGTAGGACCCGTACACTTCATGACCTCTCCGTCGCATACTGACTTGTACTTTCCGTAGACGACCCTCCAGGTCGCGGAGAAAAACCTCGGCACTGTTAGGTTCGTCTAAATCACTGGCATCTTCAACGGATTCTGTATTTCTTGGACTACAGACAATCACTTGCATAAGTACTAGCTTGGTCTAGTTATACCTTTACGCACCTCTATCCATAAACAATGTCACGATCATTCCTTTATCACCATTATCTTTCAGCATTGCTAACTGAGAGCGTAAACAATTCATGTGGTCTGACTGCGAATGCAACCAGAGGTATCGCAACTATGGCTGACGTTGATTGATGCTGACGACTCGATTGGGAATTCATGGTTCGAATTTTCTCTATATGGATGTCTTTAAGCTCGGTAGCCTTCCTTGTTCACTATCAGAAATCGGTGCTTTTCGAAACAGTTTCCCACTCAGACTGAAGCTTCAGATAGTCATCCAGCTGCTTTTGCACAGATCCAAAGCAGTCTGAACCGAGTAAAAGCGACTTAGGAAACTCTTTTCCTTGCGCAACACCCTCTCCGCGTACGACATCCAGCATGACTTGTACGCCCTTCTTCGGATCTCCTGGCTGATTACTGTTGTACGCTGAAAATAAATTCATAAGAACGCTGATGGACCGCAAGCCAAGAAACAGGTCGTTACCTTGAAAAGCGGCCTCGACCTTGCCCGTGAGTTCCTTATAATCATCGATCCTGGCAACGTGCGGTTTGCGGTGGTCTGCGGTGAGGAAGGATGTGCGGAAGTATCCAAGGTCGATGCAGATACTCCGGAGGCCCAAAGGCTGTACTTCAACGTGGAGAGTTTCCGAAATTCCGCGGAGTGCCCATTTCGTCGCACCGTAGAGACCAGCGTTTGGTACGGATCTGCATCATCAATCATAGGTAATATTCAAAGGTGAGGGGGGAATAGGCTCACCTCCAGCCACCAATAGAGCCTACCCAGACAATCGTACCGGTTCGTCGGGCCCGCATGTATGGTAGGAATGCACGAGCCACGTTTAGAGCGCCAAATACGTTGGTACTGTAAATCATGATGAGCCGAGGGCTACATTGAGATGCGTGATGCTTACTTGAATTGTTCGAAGGTTTCTTCGGGTCTATACCGTTTACGTCAGGAAACTAGGAAGAAAGAGCAAAAACCCGAACATACGTGCTCTCTTCCAAAGCGCCCGCCAGGATATATCCCGCATTATTCACTAGCACGTCAACCCTGCCATAGATACCTACAGCCTTTTCGGCGATCTTGTTCAATTCATCAAGCGGCGCCGTGACGTCCAGCTCGAGCGTCTCTGCTCCCTTATCTTTAAGATCGACTATCTGATGTACAGATCGAGCTCGAGCCGTGGCGATGACCTTTTCTCCTCGAGCAAGGGCTGCGAGAGCGAGATCTCGTCCAATGCCAGTCCTGCATCGACATTAGTTTCAGTATCAGAACGCTGCTTCACGACTGAACGTACGATGTTCCAGTGATGAGCCAGACGAGTTGAGAGGTAGACATGTTCTTGTTGGCCATGTTGCTACTTCACAGCTTCCTTTATATTGTAATCCATGGGCCGAACTTTGTCATACCCCATCCAATTCGGTGCTGTTACTGGATCAGGGTAGAGAAGATGTGTGCCGAGGAAGTGCCACAGAAATGGAAACGCTTGGGTGGTTGTGTGCCGTGTAATGATGAGGATGATGATCAATCGGAGAGCAAATTTCTCTGATTGAGCCAAGTCAGATGAGTATCACGGATACTTTTGTCTTCACGGACCTCTGTTCCCCAATGGACATACACAATATGCCGTATCCACCTGATTACCAGGTCATCGGATTCAATATACATGCCCAACAAGGCGCTAGGTGATGACTGGCAGGTATTGGTACCGACACATGGTCATGGTGGTAAGAAATGAAGGCCGCTTTCTTCCCACGCTTAGCGATTGAATAATATTTGAATGTGTCAGAATAATATTCAAAAAATAATCCGCGATTGGATTTGCTATCTTCTAAAGTACGCCACAAGTACGCTCTACAAAAAAAATCCGAGACGTCGCTGATTTCTTTCATCTCCAAAGTCCATTTGGTTACCACATGAGTTTCTACTGTTACGTTCCGAAACAATCTACCTCGACAAAAATTGCGTAAAGTAAGATTCTAAATCCGAAACGTTGTCAAGCACGACCGCGGTACCAACAAAGGTATCTGGGCGGACAACCACCACGCCTCCCAGCTTGTGATCGACTCCGTAAATTGAATGAGCATCGGCTCCAAAAATACCAGGCGGGAGCTGGTCGTCGAACACCACCTGGGCATTCTTCGCCAAGAACGGGTAGTCCCGAATGCGAGCCTCCGCTTGGGAAGGCGTCGACCGAACAACGACAACAATCTTAAACAGGTCAACATCGGCGTATTTTTGATGGAAGGAGCGAGATGAGGCGAGGTAGGAGTCGAGCGTCTGGAGCCGTGCTTTGATATCGCCGACGAGGTTGCTTGCAAAGACGACGAGTTTGAACTGGTCTATACGTCCAAAGGCGTCATATAATCTCCCAGACACAGCTCTGGATAGGGCGACTCGTGGATCAGGGGCCCTATCAGCCAGTTAGCCCGTCGATTTTACATGAAGGTATGATCGCTCACCTGTACCCGGAACGAATGCCGGTAATCGAGCTTTCCACAGGTTTATTGAGCGCGTTGGTCGCATAACGAATGTCAAGCCCGATAAGGAACCCGGTGTTCTCTGCCGCGAATTGTCTGAAGAACGCAACGTGCTCGTCTTCTCCGGGAGAAGGGATTACTTTCGTCTCCTCGATATTCATCGGCGACTGTAAGCCGTCCAGACTCTCAAAGGTGCAATTCCCCACAAAGCGGAGATACCTAGCGGATGTCCGCACAGCTCTAAGGGCATTTTCACGTCGCTCAACATCGTATGAGCTGAGTAAGGCTGGTTTGGCGATGCCTTTGCAAAGGGCACCGAGTTTCCAAGCAAGGTTTTGGGCATCCAGGACCCCGGTGTTCAATCCAAAGGCGCCCTTTGCACTGTGTACATGGCTAAAAAGGAATACGACTGTATGTTAATTAACAGAAGATTATGGTCACGAGAATCACTGACCATGAATCTCCTGCAAGGAAAATCCTGTCTTTGTATGTGAAGGAACTCGCGACGCGCTCATTGACTGTCAGTGACGGAAAAGGTTAGACATGTCAATACAAGACTATGAATTCCTTACTTGTCAGGATGGTGAACTAAAAAACTAGTTTAGAGAACATGTCAAAACCTGGATGAAGCTATTTACTTACCCAATCCACAGGGCTAGCGTACTTGACATAGTAAGGTGCAAAAATCTTGTTGATTTGCTCAAGGACCTCATTCGGGCCCCACTTTATAAACGTTAGAATAAACCATGCAGAGTATCAAGCGAATCTTTACCTTCGAGGCATCGAATGGCTGACCTGGCTCCGGCTTCAGCTGGGCATATAGTCGAACCATGTCACGTTCGCGAGGGATGATGAGGACACCACCATGCTCAGTGTTCAGAACCGTCCTGGAGGGCACATCGTAAATCGAATCTTTCAGAACGTTAGATAGAGCCTTACCCGAATATCCAACGATGAGGGACTGTAGACTTGGTATTAGACTTCGGGGACGTCACTTGAAAGATAAATACTCACAGTTAGTCTCAAAGACGGCGTCAACAATCCCCCAGTGAAGATCGGTCTTGATTCCGTCAAATTTGACCGGCAGGGATTTGCGAATCATGCTGTGTGCACCATCACTCCCGACCAAGTAACGAGCAGTGACAGGCTCTTGAGCCCCGGTTGCATGGTTGGTTACGTTGACGGTTATGGGGTGGGTAACGGAGGCGTCGGCGTCTTCGTCAAACTTGTACGATGTTGCAGTGCAAGGCCGTTCGACGAGCATGTCATGACGGATAAGATCTCTATTAAACTTCCGTTAGTAACTCTTAGGCACTACAAAAGAGAGATGTGCTGACCTTATGAGTGCATGCTCGATTTCAGTTTGAGTAGCAGTATGAAGACCTGCAATGAATAGATAGATGAGAACATGAAACAATCAAAATAATAGACTTTCAAGCATACCATGATAACGACAGGACTCCGAAGGTGACTGATGACTCTCTGCGAATATCTCCTTCTTTCCGTCCTTGTAGACCACTGTGTGGCCCATCAATGGACCGAGAGGAGTGACCTCGTCAATGAGACCGATCTGTTGGAAAAGTTCCAACGTCCGAGGCTGCAAGGCATCCGCCCTACCGACAGGCAGAGGGTGTGCCGACTTGTCCAGAATACGGGTGGTTATTCCTTGACGAGCCAAGAGTGCGGCGGTCATTAGTCCGACAGGGCCCGCTATAGGAAGCAACGATGAGCTAACATACACGAACTAAAGCGAAGAGCGTGAACGTACCACCCACTACAAGTACATCAACCTTGGAGGGAGGTTTGAAGCCAGGTACTGCGGGATTTTCACAGTTTGTCCCGTTCAAGAGGTCGGGGTAGGTTGGAATGTCATTCACTCCAAGGTCATTTGGAAGCGAAGCATTCGCGCTACGGAAGAAAGGGTTGCTCAGTTCAAGACTGAATGAAGATGGATAGCACATACTGCGATGAGACGAGAGGGGCGATATAACCTTGAGGTTGATCAGGGAGAATAGCCATGATGAGTGAGATGTACGGGAAGATGAAGATGTGACCTGAAATGTGAGGGTTTTTTAAAGGATGAAGCTGTACTCGTCTTTTGGGCGGTCGATATTTCTTCTAAGTCCGTAGGATAGGAATGGCACTCCTTTTGGGATATGCCAGTGAAACTGGATTTGCACCAATGGAGATCCCAAAGGCCCGAGTTCCAGGGATATTCCGCGACGTTTCAGGAGACGCAGAATGAACCCTCGGTGCTAAGATTCAAGAAAGGCCGGTGCGTGTATGAGTGACAACGGTGGAAAAGATGCATGTGGATTGGCGCACTGCGAGATGGTTATCCTTTCGTAATGTCGCAATTACTGTTTGAGGGGTTGGGAGTAACAGACAAAAATTTCCACGCTACAATGTTCCGACGAGCAAGGGGACCCACGTGAGGTTCTTGATAGTCGAGAAAGCTGAATCCTGATAAAAATCACTGATCTCGATTGATCAACAAAAGATCAACATCGTCTATCAGAATATCCAAAAGCGGTCAAGTCATTAATCATCGGCTGGCCTGGGCCCTGTTTATTTGCTGACCCCACTGGTGACCCTCGTCCATCCCTTCTCAAGACCTTCGCTCCCCGTCGCTACCGACAAATGATCATCACAGGCAGGGCCAATTTCTCGGAGGTCTGAGGCGTCAAAACATTACAAGAAAACCAGATATAGTCAACAGCGGCCGCCGGCATCTCCAGGGCACCCTTTTCCAGGTTGATCGGAGCACATTGACGCGCCAGCTCAGTTCAGCTCATCTCATTTATGTCCCTGAGTCCCTGGTTGGTCCTAGTTCGTTTGTCACTCACGCTGGCTCGCGACTCTCTTCAAAGGATTATCTGTATGGATCCGCGCGTCCCTTTGCCAGTCTTACACTGCCGTGAAGGGCCATGGAGTGGATCTAGTTCCATTTACTAGTACAGCAACGATAACACGGACATTTTCTGATTACCTTTCACCCCGATGCAAGGGGTTTTTCGGGCCTATGCAAATCTGCCAAGTTTTGGATACAAAACTTTCGCTATCACAAATCCGCCGAGATAAGGGAATTTATCTGCAACAAAATACGAACTACACTGCGTCTTCGTTACATTTACTTCCCCCCTCTCTCGTAGCTTTCATTTTACGCAATGGCTTCTCAAGATACCTTTAGCCGTACATGCACTAGTGTTGAGGTACGCGTCGTTCCACTTCAAGACGATGGAGTGGCCCTTTGACGCCTTGTCTTCTTAGCTGTCATGCCCGGAAGATATAACAGGGCTCGAACGTATAGTTCTTGCTGCGCAAGGAGACCTTCAGCGAACTTTAAGGTAAATAATCATTTCTAATTGCAAGAAATTATACTCATTCAACTGCCACAGTTCATTTTTTGGGAGACCCATATCCATAGAGTGCATCTACGCGCATACTTCCCCCCGGGAACAGCCTGCTTCTTCCGAACACCCTATCACTCAGAAGCGTCAAGTCCACCTCGTATGCTCGTCACGCACGGTTTGCGTTGCAACGTCTTCTGTTACTATCACTTCTCCCGAATGCGAAGGTCTGTTCCTAGACCAAAAGTTTGCTATCGGACAGTTATTTCGACATCTCCGTTGTCCTCCAAAGTTCACCTTGATCGACGCGGAAACAAATGTCGTCGGTACTCGGCGAGAGTTACGCAGGAATTACAGACTCGAGATTGAAGGGATCGTCTGCGACATCTTGGAAGAATTTCCAGACAGAGACATGTTCGTTCGCGGACAGGCGTGGCTGGACGAACCTGTCGCGGAAATTGCTGCTCACCCATCGCCTCCATCGGGTACCAGCTCTGATTTGTTCCAATTTACTCCATTTCCCCCCGTTTCGAATCCCACCTTGGTATCCATTCTCGAGAAACAGGCCGCCGACCCGATTGTTGGTCAACAAGTCTTCGCTCTCTATCCTGATCCGTTTGACCAAACGGCGCCTTCGCCAAACCACTATGTCGAGATCACATATCGCCACTTTAATGATCTTGTAGATGCAGAAGCGGCGCTGTGGTCTGAGCGCTTCATTCCTGTCATCAAGACGAGCAAGAGCCATCCGGTCATCGCTGTATTGGGAGATAGCGGCTTTAATCTGGCTGTCACAGTTCTTGCACTTTCCAAGCTGCATGCCACTGTATTTCTTTTGGCTCCTGCTGTATGTGACTTTCTGTTCGATTCGCCTGCCCACTTAATTCTTTTTACAGAATTCTCTCGCTGCTGTGAAACATCTCCTAGGCTCCTGCGATGTTTCCGTTCTTTTGTATGGTCAAAACCATATGAAATCGGCCATCGAAGCAGCAGCCGACTGCGCTGTTGCGGCTCTCCCTTTAATGACTGTCCCCCCTTTTGGTTCTTCAGGCTCCTCCCATTACCGTGCCTTCCTACCTACTCCGCCTGAAATTCCAATTATTGTGCATAGTTCCGGTTCGACGGCTTATCCTAAGCCAGGTAAGCATTTTGTCGACCTTATCCAATCCTCTCGGACTAAGTGCGCCTTGTATTTCAGTCCGCTGGTCAAATACAAGCTTCTTAGCAAATGGTCAAATCATGGTCACGAACGGTGGATGGTCCGCCTTCGCACGTCCTTACAACCGTTTCTTGTGCCTGGGTCCATTGTGAGTAGGCTTGATATATCAGTTCCTCACTTTGTTTTTGAATACGGACTACGATCTAGATTTCACACAATGGGACTGACCTTAGGTCTCGCAAGCACCATCTGTTCCGGCTCCACCATCGTATTTCCTCTGGTCAAGCAATGGCCTCCTACTCCAAATGATGTTATCCGTTCTCTTCGCGCCGGGAACATCACAACCTGCATCCTCGTTCCGATTCTTTTGGACCAACTGGTCAGTACTCTGGAAGACGACCTGAATGGCCAGGATACCTTCGATCTGTTAGCCAAGCTTCGAGTTCTGATAGGTGTGTTAGGGTCAACGCACATCTCTACTATGAAGAGCTGACATCCATTCATAGTCGGCGGCGCCCACTGCCCAGACAGCTTGGCGGACCGCCTCGTATCGCGTGGTGTAAACCTCAAGTATGTTTATGGCTCCAGTGAAACAGGCCATTTGATGGTTGGATCCCATGAGCGTCTTACGGATGATAACCGGGCGTCGTGGAACCTTCTTCAACCATTTCCTCACACCTTGCCCTTGTTGAAACCAGTTGAAACCCCGGATGATCGCAAGCTGTACCAGGTTCATATGGCTTCGGACGACGTCCGTTTGGCTGTGGGAGTACTCAATCCGGGAGAAGAGACCTGGAATACGGGTGATATAGTTCAAGAGGTCTTCCCTGGAAGCTTCAAGATTCTTTATAGAGACGATGATATTTTGGTTCACGACAGCGGTAAGTGTCTCTTACCAAGATTTGTAGAACGACTGACGATAGCCGTTTTCATAGGCGAAAAGACAAATCCCATCCCAATGGAACTCCGTTGTAGAGAGCATAAGCTCATTAGTCGTGTCGCAATTATTGGTCATCGCCGCACCGCCTGCGCCGCTATCATACAACTCAATGAAGTAGAGGCACAGCGTTATACAGAAGAAGAGTGCCGCGACATATGCCGGGCCGTAATCAAGGCAGCTAACCTAGAAGCCCCTTCACATTCGAAAGTCATGGAAGATATGCTACTAGTTCTGCCTCTGGGTTATAAACAGATACCTGTTTCTCCGAAGGGTACGTGTGTCAACTTCGACGATCATGCTTAGATTCTTATCGTACATGACAGGTAATTGTATCCGAGCGAAAGTCCTGGATGTACGTTACTCCGTTATTGATGGAAGCCTCCATACTAAAATTACCATAATCAGACATTTTCCGAAGAGATTGAAAAACTTTATCACGACCTTGATGGTGACAGCACAAGCTCTACCTCGACTCTCATTACTTCCCACTCCGAACTGCGGGACCAAGTCTCGAAGATTTTTGCAGACTTGACTGATCATAAAGATCAGCCTCTTGATTTAGACAAGAGTCTATTCGACTTGGGCCTTGATTCCGTGACTGCGCTAGCTCTACGCAACAGACTTGCGAAGGCATTTGGCGTAAAGCTCCCACAGCAATTCGTATATCACAACTTTTCGCTCGCGAGATTGTCTCTTGCGCTGTATGCTCTTGTAGCACCTACCCCAGAACGACTACCCTCCCCTACGGCTCACCTTGTCGATAAGAACCAAGTGCTTCACGACCTGCTTGAACGCCAGCTCCTTGCTTTGGGCCTGTCTTCGAACTTCATCCTTGCAAGCAGATCTCCGGCTACATCCCATCCTGACAACGGACAGGTAGTAGCCGTCGTAGGAGCTGCAGGGTCGCTTGGGATATGGCAAGTGAAAAAGCTTTTGGAGCGCCCGGATGTCACCAAAGTCGTGTGTATGGTCAGGGGATCGGATGTTTCCGCTGTTTACAATAAGCTCAAGGTCGGATTCGCCAAAGCTGGGCTCTTAGAGTTAGCGAGCGAGACCGATCTTTGGCTGGACAATCAAGTCGCGCACTCCGACGTCCCCTCCGTCCAGCTAAACCAACGTGTGGTGGCAGTCCCGTTCGACCTGTCGAATCCTAGATTTGATAGAAACGAATATCTCGCGTTGGCGAGTGGACTGACGGCCATTATCCATACTGCATGGAAGATGGATTTCAATCAAGTCGTTCAGGGTTTCGAAGATTGCTTGATCGGTTAGTTCTATCTTTTGCATAATAATAAAGCACGTAATTTACCTGCATTCTAGGCACCACTCAGCTCCTTCTCCTCGCCGGATTCATGCGTCCAAAGGAATTCTACTTTATCTCTAGCATCGGCGCTGTATTGGAATCCAAGCAGAAGCCGGTGCCAGAGGCTATCTTACCGTGGGAGAAAGACTCACACATCCCCGCCTCCCCGCATGGTTATAGCGAATCAAAATTTGTGTGCGAGTACCTTGTCGAGGCGGCCGCTTCCTTATTGGAGATTCCTTGCTCTGTCGCGCGAGTCGGACAAATTACAGGAGATACAGTGTCTGGTGTATGGAAGACCCAGGAAATGAACCCATCTATCATTGCCGGTAGCGCGCGCATCGGAAAATTCCCCATCGTTCCAGACGTCGTTGACTGGATCCCGGTCGATGTTGTTGCATCAACTACCGTCGAACTTGCCCTACAACCCCAGAAATACGGTGCGGTCCGTGTACATCACGTCGTCCATCCCTTCCCGTCGAGTTATAAGGATATGGGTCGCCATCTTCAGACATGTGGGATTTCTGTGGTTGACGTGTCTCCTCAAGAATGGTGGACCGCCATCAGTGCTGATGAGGATAATCCTTGCCTGAAGATGGAGGCATACATCCAGGACATTTTCGTCAATGCCCACGATCGGAACGGTTCGGATATACGGGGCGTTCCGACTTTAGACCTTCCTCAGACTTTGGCCGCCTCAAAATCACTTCGACAGTGTCCACCGCTGGATAGTTCACTCTGGAAGAGATATATCTCGTATTGGCGGGACACCAAGTTTTTGGCTTAATAGTTTTGAAGGGATAGAGTTATATGTCTGTGGGACTTTACTGTACTACCCGAGTCAACTGCTACGTTTTTGTCCGTTTAGATATATGTGGGGTTCAACTATGATTATTAAAAGGTCTGGAGATTCTGTACGAACTATGGTAATGAGATGCACGTTTGATATTGGAACTTAGCTTCATAACCGATATAATCATGCCACCGATGATGAATATTAAGTGACTGATAAGCAGGGGACTGCAACGTCGTGATATTCATACGTTGCAATGGTCTAAAAGACCGAGTGATACTGAGAAGCTCCAAATAACATCTTCACCTCTGCAATACACCGTTAGCCGGCAGTGGTGAGTTTGAAACTTGTGTGCGAAGAAAATCCACGTGTTGGTCTTGGTAGTAGGTACTATTTACGTGTGCGGACAGCAAAGAATATATCGTGGAGAGTTTAAATGCCATGGACCTTGGATGTAGGTACTTTTTCACATTTAAACCCGCAAAACACGGGCGCTGCGTACATTAAATGACAACCAATCTATATTTGCTTGTATCGAAGGTGCATATACGACTTTTTTAAAATTTATCTTGAGTATTAAGAGTGCTATACCATACCGTGCCCTGGGCGTTGAATATATTAAGTTCCGTTGACCTACTAAATCCCCCAAGCCGTCTTAATTATGTCGCTTGCCCTTTCGGCAATGATGTAGATGGCAGCTTCGGGATGCGCGGAAGGAACGAAAGGCTACATTATACGGTGGGTTAGATCAAAAGAGGACGTCAACGGAATAGAACTCACGAAGATAGATGCGTCAACTACCCTAACACCAGTTACGTTCTTTACCAGCAACTCTGGAGAGACAACACCGGAGGTATCATTCGAGGCGCTCATACTTGCGGTGGAAACCGGATGCCAAACCTGCATATTATCGTCAGCGTTTCATCGTAATTGTAGGAGTGAATAGACGGACTGTGGTGGTGAAGTTACGGATGTATGCATCGATGTCCTCGTCTGTGTCTGCTCCCACCGTTCCATATGGTCCAGAAATGTATTCGTCAAAAGCGGGGGCGGAGACGAATCGGCGTGCGCTCTTATGTGCTTCGCGAAGTATAAGCAGGTCGATGGGCTCCTTGAGCAATGCCGGATCAATAAGTGGGGCATCCCATGGACTTCTGGTGTTCAGCTTCAGAGTACCACCTAGGTTTAGACAAGGATAAGTTGCGTGATTGCAATAAGTTTAAGCAAAAGCTTACGGGAGGCTGGGGTGATCAGGTTACTGATGACAGTCATGAAATTTCCGGTATCAGGAAGTGACTGAACTGGTCCCACAAACCCATTCTATACGAACTAATCAATACTGCTCGGTGGCGAAAGGAAGAGATATACACACGGTGAAAACTAGCTCATAGTGCCCAACGGTCGGACCGGCAGAAGGATCTGTGGCATTTTCCCAGATGCTGGAATTATCCGGCACGCGAAGCCAGCCAATATGATTGCAGATAGTGTTCACGAGGGGACCTGTGTGAGGGTCAATACAGGATACAACTATAGGCACGAGGTTGCTTACCTTGACCAGTCTCGTTATACTGTTGCAATTGCTGTGCAGCGATAGAAACATTTCGGGAGGCCTTCTCCCAAGTCTCTTCCGAGTTCACGTAGAACTGATTAGGGAGAAGTGCGTGATCCTGGAGGTTTCGACCAACGTCCGCAACTTGAGCGATAGTTTCTATTCCAACAGCTTCGAGCTCCGCCTGATCTCCAATACCAGAGAGCAGTAGAATCTGAGGTGTGCCAACGGAGCCTGCGCTCAGGACGATTTCATTCTTGGCCGTAAGGTTGAATAAAGGCTCTATGAATAGAAGGTGTCAGTGTGAATACAGAAGTGCACTCTTTCCGCACGCACCGTTGGGACCTTGCGAGAATTCTACCCCCTTGAGCTCTGGAATTCCACCTTGAGTACTGGTTTGAATTAATCTCGTTACCTGTGCTAGAGTTTAGCGGGATATTACAATGCAATCCTTGACAACCGACCTGATGCTCAATTAGGACGTCCAGATTAGCTCTGTTAAGGATAGGCCTCAGGTATGCTGTTGCCGAACTACTTCTCTCAGGAATTTCCCCGCCTAGAGAGCCAAATACCCATCCTGTTTATCCGTAAGATGAGAAACAGACGCCGACTACAGAAGCCTTACCGATTCCGGTTTCATCCCCATTGTTCATGTCCTTATTAAAGGGATAGTCGGCAATCTGCGTTGTGGCGTTCATGATGAGAGCGTCTATAGGAGTGGGGTATCCGGGAAGGCTTGTTAAAAGTGAACCGTCGAAGCCATGCGCCTCAGGAATGAATTGACCGGTAGTATTGTGTCCATCGGCGGGTGGTGTCAATCGTTCGAGCTGTCATACTAGAGTTTAGGTTCAATCAGCAGTGATGAGTGCTGAAATATCTTGCCTTTCGCATGTAAGGTTCCAGAGCGTCCCAAGACCATCCTTGGTCTCCAGATATATTTGCTATCCGATCGAAGTCATCAATTCCACCTCTATTGAATACCAGGTAGTCTAAATCCGGTCAGGATATGAAGTATTTGGACAGGTTTTGAATACTTACTAACGGTACTGCTACCGCCAAGAACCTTCCCTCGTGGATAAGGGAATGTCCGATTGTTGAGTGCCTCTTGAGGCATGACGGTGTAATTCCAATCCCAAGGGCCTTTGTTTGGAGTCAGAGTAGGGCTATAATAGGGTACCTCTGCCGCCAGTCCGGCATCACTGTAAAATGCATGAGTCAGTCAAGAACAATACATTCGATGGACACTAACGAGATGCCTGCTTCAATTAGAAGTACCCGGCTATTTGGGGACTCGGTGAGCCTATTGGCTACAACGCATCCGGCTGCGCACGAGCGTCAGGAGCCAGCAATGGATGTTTAATCATGGATCCTAACCTGTGCCCGCACCGACGATAATGAAATCGTATCCAGCTGACAGAGTTTCGTTGGCATTCCGTAAGAGCCGTCCGGTGACGGTATTAAGAAGCACTGATAAGATCAAGAGAGGGGACAAGAAGCACTTCTGCATGGCTAACAAGGAAACTTGCAGGTGGCGACGTCTATACCCGTGTTCTGCATCCCGTACTTATGCTTCCCTCGCCCCGTCAGGTCTGATCGCAGCGCTGATGCAAACATGGGGAAATCGATATCTGAACCTGTGTGAGACGTATTTCCGAGGCTAGGCTGCTACCATGCCCTGTTGCAGAGTTGACACCGCACTCGATGGACCTGAAAGTCGATGAAAAACATATTCTAGCCCGACACACTGATCGAATACGATGGCGCACTGTTCGGTGTGAACGGACCTGATCAGCCCGATGATTGATTTGCAGCCGACGGTAACTAGCGAGTCCACACGAAATTCAATGCCTGAATGGAGTGAAACAAGGTGATCCTTACCATGATGAGAATGGGACACGTATTGCACATACCATAATTTTTTCCGGGCGCATGTGCTGATGCCTATCAAGTTGGAGCTCGTTTCTCGGAGGACATCCAATTACGGCTGTTGATGAGGATGATTGATGCAAGCAACTGACATAATTGTCGGTATCATCTCGAGAGCGTCGCAACAGAAGTGAAACAGGAAACACGCTGCTAGAAATGCACTGGCAGAACAGCCCCAGTCGCCCCGAAGCCACATATCTTGATAGTAGCGCGCATGAGCGCACATCTTTCACGGACAATCCTAGCGGCGGCAAGCTTCTAGCTTCAGCAGAATTGAAGTCGCGACAGCAAGGAGCGGCGGCCTTCAGACTTAGACACAAACTGATACGAATCAAGGTCGCAAAAATATTTGATGGCCGCTGTACAGCCACAATACATATTTTCCCTCATTTGCCGATCTGTCGGAACGTGTCTAGGGGCTACTATGGGACTGGCGCGCTTTACGGTTCTGTTCAAGTATTGGTTGTGTTGAGCCAGCTTTCGTACCTTTCGTACCTACCAGTACCTACCCCATTTACTAACCTATCGCACGGTTAATTTCAGACATTCAGCTTCCCTGACAGTGTGGCGTCACTACCGTCGGGCACGGAATCGGGTGTGAGACTGACTCTTAGCTTATGTTCCTGAGGCACATTGCTCTGCAGTCTTGGTATTCAGAGAAATTTCTCTGCGTGTGCCCCAGGCAGATGAATTGTAGCTGGCTTGAGTTTTTGAGTGGTCTGGATCTCTCGCCGTGTACATACATTGACTTAGGACACTTGGCGCAGTGGTATGAATCGTGCCAAGAAAGCCTAGAAACGTGCGAGGACGATATCTCGTTCATTTATCGAACAACCGCCCTTGATCAAGTTTAATAATTACGATGGATACTTAGTAATAGTTGACAATTCCCGATGCACCGACGATGGCGACTTTGCTGCTGAACGTGGAGAACTTGGCCCTGCATGTCGAATTCCAGAGATCAACCAGTCTTCAACTCAGCATACTGACAAAAAGGTGAAACACTAATTCCTATTGTTCAAACCCCAGATGGAGAAGGTGCAACAACGAACGGTGTTCTCTCCAATTCTTCGCGGAGGCTTAGCCACTTAGGATGAAAACCTTGAGGAGTAAAAACGTGCGTTTTGTGTCTGGAAATTTCAGATAGGTTTTCCGATGAGTTAGGTGACTGGATTCCAGTGCATTGGAATTGTCCATGTGAAAGCGCTACCAGTACGCGATGAAGATGGAGGTGATGCGTTGATGCATCAATATCCGGTCCTTCTGAAGCGCCGCTGCATATTGTCTTTGAAGGGCAGCCACAGTCGTTGATCCATCTAAACAATGAGTTGCTATTCAAGTGTCTCCGCGAAGAAGTTTGAGTTGATACTCACCCGAACACAACTGGTTCACCATGATATGGTTTCTCCAATTGAAATGATTAAACCGATGTTGTATGACCGACATCAATTTTTAGATATCAAATATAGCTTCATTCTCGAAAGCTCAAAATAGCTGGTTGGTCAATGATTATACGAACAATCCACAGTCCAGGACCTACAGCGAGATTTCATACCAATAATATGACAGTTGTCGGGGTTGCAGCCCGACATACGAAAGCCAAGGTCCTCAGGCAACAGCCTATAGAGCGTGCTATGTAGTAAGGTAGTAACGGTCCCACTAGACAATAAGCGCCGGAGAGATCGAAAACAAATCGAAACTGACATGTGACAGGGCTCTCCTTCAGGAAGGTATGACGCATAGTCTGATGCCAACTCGGAAATGGCTGTCAGGCCCTACCCCAAACCTCACCTATCAGAATTCGGTTAATTATTAAAAGCCAGCGCGACGCGAACACTCCCAAACCGTGTCTCAATAAATTTAAGCGGTCAACGGAGGATTACTAGGAAGCTCATTATGACTCAGCGGCGAACGCTAAGGAAAATGAGATGATTTCAAATTCGACGCCGTGCAATGTGTTTTTCTTTCTAAATTCGGTCATAGTTTGTGCTTGGTACTTGCTTGGTATACGATAATACTACGGATCCCACGGGGCCCGGTGGTTGTGACCCGTTTGACAAGTATCACTATATTGTGGTACTCAGACAGATTGAGTTTGACCCTCGTGGAGAGGATGGCCTGTTGCTTGATATCTCTAATATGGACATGTCCGTCACTTAAAGGGTTGCACTATACCGGACTGCTATAGTGAGCGCACACGACGGTGCCAATCACACAGCCTAATCTTTGCGCCCCTGCAGGTGAAAATTTCGAGGGTGCAGAGCCCTCGGAGTCGGTTCAACTTCGGTCTCTTTACACGTATTCCTGTGCAGGTATCATATTTAATTATAACATCAAATATGTTATTTTCGGGTACGTGTGAATCACGGGTGTTCAATTGCACCAAGGAGAAATGCTATCTATACGGGTCTTCATTGTCAACACTGAGTCAGGACCATCAATTTTCAATAACGATTCTGCTATTGTCGATCAGATCCTTATCATTTCCATACGGAACAGCGGATTCTCTGAATTCCTGAGCACATCATGAAATCCTCTAGGCAAAGGAACAGACCGACGTCACGAATGACACAGGCCTTGTCCAGAATTTAATGCTGCACTGTAGAATGTCTTGAGCGCTTGGCAAAATCGTCCTGGGCAACTGGTGGAGAACGAAATCCACGCACCATCTGAATCTTTACCTTAGAAATTTCAACTTCCTTTTGATGTTCAAGGCTGAGGGGTGAGGGCAAAAATTCTTGCTGAAGTGGGATAGCAAGCCCGCATTTACTTGGTCTCAATTTCGATTGCGATAGTGCTGCGTTGGTGCACACAGTTGTATTCATCCGAGCCCATTGTAGTACCTTTCTAAGGGAAGACAACGACATTCCTAAACCTCGCGGTATTCTTCATCACGCCCTCGTACGCCTCACTAAACTCCTCCAACGTATGCTCCGTCACAATAGGCTTAACATTCGCGATCGTCGAAAAGCTGACGCACTTCTCCATATCCGGCGCAGCCCCGCACGACCATCCCCTAATCGTTGCACGATTCATGTTGAGTTGCAAGTTCCACACCTTGATCTCCGTGTCCGTTGCAGCTGAAACGAGGGTGACTGTGCCGTTGACTGCGACGGCGGGGATGATGGCGCTGATTTGGTCGGCGTATGGAGCGGTACAGATGATAACTTTCGCGCCACCGAGAGACTGTATTTTTTCAACGGCGTTTGTGCTGCTGGAATCGATGTAATCGTATGCGCCAATGGACAGGGCAAGATCGCGTTTGGAGGATCCCGATGAGACAGCGTAAACCTAGTAAGATTCGTTAGTAGTGTAGAATCGTGTTAACCAAATAGAAGCACCTTTAGTCCCATCTTAGCCGCGTACTTTGAAGCGACTCAATTAGATTTGTGAGGAAAGACATAAAGATCACACCTACTTGTACAGCAAGATGTCCCAGTCCACCGATTCCTTGAACAATGCAAATGTCACCGTGGCACCACTTGGTGGTTCTGATGGCATCGAATACTGTCGCCCCAGCGCAGAAGAGAGGTGCTAGTTCAGCATATGAGAACGTCTGGAGAGCCTCTTCCGGAAGGGTGATTACGGCTGATCACTCTCGTTAATCAAAGAAAATGAAGCGAAAGCAAAGACGAACATGTTTCTGGGGCATAGATGTACTCGGCGTGTCCACCATCATGGCTGAATCCAGTGTAGGCCGCATGCTTACATGTCCAGAACTCACCCTGACGGCAATTATCGCAGCGATTACAGAATCCGCCGTTCCAGCCGACACCTACCAAGCCGTCGAGCTTGAAGCGCCCGGATTCACCATCCTTCGCCTTGATATCTGACCCGATTCCTGCGATCCGTCCGACAACTTCATGTCCTGGGACCCTAGGGTACTTGAGGCCAGGCCATGAGCCGTCCTTGACAAAATGATCAGAGTTACAGACGCCAGAGGCGTGAACACGGATGAGAATTTCGTTGGGTTCGGGATCGCGGATGGAACGAGTCACGACTTCCCAAGGAGAGCCAGGCGTAGGGCATTGAACTACATATTTTTTTAGCGTTATCAAGGACAACCAGTAAAACTGCATACCTGCTTTGTAGGTCTGGGGGACGTTAGCCATTGTACGAGTCTCGTTGTGAAATCAAGGGCAAAATAGTTTTGTGGATAATCCGAAGTAGCAATTGCCTACATAATCCAAGATCAAGGATTTATATCAGCTCGGCATCGGTCTACGAAGTATCCAAGACGGTGGGAGCTGTTACCTAGCTGTTACTTACCCCCGAAATTGGACGGCCATCATCCAAGATGACAAATCTACCCAGGGTATTCGATTAATGATGGACCACATGACCTTGAAATGACCTGAAACGGAACGTCAGAAGATGTCAAACGACGACGAACATACCCCAAACATACCCACTTACACCGAAAAGTACTTTGTTCGCCGATCATGCCGGAGGATTGCGAATGGGTTTGTTGCAACGCCTCACCATACCTTGGCGCTCACTTGGGGAGTCTTGATTAAACCTTACAGCTCTCCCCACTCCTGCGACAATGTCGAGCACCACAATTCTCTCTCCAACAGACTCTGCGATGCTGCAGGTCCCATCCTCTATTGCAAACCGTGTTTCTGCTACTGAAAAAAAAATATCAGTTGCGCCTCCGCCTCCAGTCGCACGTTGGCGAGCGTGGACGCTTCTGCTTGTTTTTTCCATGGCTCAGATGCTTGATATCTTCAATGTCACGGCGCCTACCATTGCTTTGCCAGAATTAGCCTCAGATTTGGGCATTTCTTATGCTGAGCGCCAGTGGGCCATAAACGCGTACTCGTTGACTTTCGGTGCCTTTCTCTTGACCGTTCGTGCTTGCCTTGTCATTATAGGAAAAAATTTTGATTTCAAAATCAGGGAGGTCGTTTTTCGGCCATGTGGGGGTCTAAGAGCATGTTTGTTCTCGGATTCACCATAGTCGGTGTCTGCGGTATCATTGACGGCTTTGCTACCAATGGACCGATGTTATTCGTTTTTCGGGCCTTTCAAGGAATCGGTCAGTGCCCTTGAGTGTCTTCCTGTGTTCTCATCTAACCCTATCGTTTATCTAGGAGCTGCACTCACAATCCCTTCAGCGCTTGCAATGATAACGACCATGTTTCCAAGTCATGGGGAGCAAGATCGTGCTCTTGGAATGTAAGCTCTGCTTGGTCTGCTAATGCATATTTATAATTGACCTTTCGCTCTTTTTCTAGCTTTGCCGGGTTTGGTGCTATGGGGAGCATCGTTGGTCTAGTTCTCGGTGGTGTCATCTCCCAGCTCCTTGACTGGCGCTGGGTATTCTGGATCTCGGCTTGTATCATACTCCCGCTCTCTTTCATTGCGTTCTTACTCGCTCCCTCCTCACCGCATTCTGACGACGCACCCAAACTCAAGAACATGGATTGGCTCGGCCTGGCTTCTATTACTTGTACGTCTTTTCGTTGTGACCTCCAAGTGCCCCATCTTACGTGATCTACTTTCAAGTGGCCATGATTCTTTTTATCTATGCGGTGACTGAAGGCAACAACCGTGGATGGACCTCGGCAGGCATCCTCGCGCCTTTGATTATAGCCGTCGTTCTTCTTCCCACCTTTGCCTTCCTAGAAACTAAGGTAGCGGAACCGCTCATCCCGCCGGTAATTTGGACTCTGCCAGGATTCGTCCCACTGTTTGTGATCACTTTCAGGTAAAACTCTCCATGAATACGTTTGGATGATCCAACTGACGGTCTCTCCAGTGAATACCTCACGATGAATGTGATAATCTTCCAAGAATCACTCATGTTCCAGCAAGTTTGGCATACATCAGCACTGAGTGCTGCTCTTCGAACGTATGTACCTTTAGGCCCTTCTTTTTAACTCTCTGAATTCTTGTTATAGTATTCCCTTTGGTATCACGGGCTTCTTTACTACAGTTAGTATGGGCTTCGTTACGCCTTTCGTCGCACCTCGGTGGATCCTCGCTATAGGTCAAGTTTTCATGATTGGTGGCGCCCTTCTTGTGGCATTTGCGCCTACCCCCGACAAGTACTGGCCTATGGTGGTTCCAGCACTCATCCTTACGGCGCTAGGCGTCGCTAGTGGGTTCGTTGCGGCTAAGTACGTTTATGCGTCCTTCTCCTCGTCACATTTTACTGACATATCCCGCTCTGCCAGCATCGGCATGATACGCACTCCACTCGCCAAACCCTCTGTGAGGATCCATGAGAGTACAGCGCTCATAGGTGCAATCTTTAACGCCGACTTGCAAATTGGTTCTACGATTGGCCTGGCTATTACCACGGCCATTACTACCAAAGTGAACGGGAGTGATGTGGAAGATTTCGCTGGCTACAAGGCAAGTTATTGGTTCCTGGTCGCGCTATGTGCCCTCGAGGCAGTTTTGGCGGCTGTTGCGCTGCGCAGCAGGAGTGGGACAGGGATGGTGGATGAGGTGGAGTCGGGGGAGCAGAAATCATCTTACTTGTCCGAAGAGGCGGCAAACGGAACTGTTGAGCGACTATAGACGGCTAACCATCATAAACTTCATTGATACCATTCGTTTGAAGTAAGTATAGAAGGTAGATTTGACATAATACGTCTTTACCCCGTTTGCTAGAGCAGAAACTGGTGATGAACCTGATGTGTCAACTTCGAGAGATGGGAAGACAGCCTTCGTCCCCGAGTCGGATGTTCAGCATACTGCCTCCGGAGCCTGAGAGTTACGGAATTACGAGTCATAAAAGATTGGCGGAGGGAGTGCATCAGAATATCAATACTCTAAACGGATATAGTCCGAGTTCGATACCAAGACTTTATTTAGGCTTTGATTGATGTGTTGATGCCCATCACGCCCGAGTATTTTGAGTCATCCGATCATGCGCGCTGGTCTGCCCTGACTTCCAGTTCGGCTCACTTCAGAAACATGTCCTGAGCCAGCTCGACGGCTGGTTCAAGCCTTTCACACCTCGGTCGAAGCTCACTTCATGTTCGCCAAGATATGCGCATAGATGAAAGCTTGGGACAAATTCCTTTCGCTTGTCCTTATCAACCGGTGATGGGCCCGATATTTCAATAGCGCGGGTATGAACCCAATTGCGGTAAGATAGTGCTGTGGGAGAGACGCGTAACGACCCTTCGAGCGCCCTCACATTGTCCCACAGTAGGATGGGAAACGCGGAAAACGCGTCTCCGCATTGAGTGGGTGGCGATACGCAGGTTGACTGCTGTGCCTTTGTCTCTTGTGCTTCTCTGTCGGCGCCCGATGGAGATTTCACTAGGTATTGATCTATCACACGAGAACGACTTGGACTGTCACACTTGTAGCTTGGGTAACAGTCAGTGGTTGGCGGCGATCTTGTCGGCGGTACGTATCAAGTATGAGTCACTAGCTTAGCCGTGGCTACAAGTGGACATGCGATAAGTAAAATTGGTTGCTGCCCTGTCGGTAGACTTGCACGAGCGTCAAAGTGATTATCGAACCACCGTTTTAGTCTCTCCGGTGAGTCCGATCTTTCTCTGAGGGATCTTTACGTCGGTTTCAGATGTCAATCCCGGTGAGCCAATACATTTCGCGGTATCCCAAAAGGTAAACTGTTGTCAACGATTAAATATAAAGAATTGAAGGAGTCTTTGTGACCCACAAAAGTTCAAGTCCTTCACTTGAGTCTGATTCTCTCTTCCTTTCATCTACCACTTGCAACTTCATTGAACATGAACGGCCGTGTATACAAGGCTCCTTCCCCAGTCACGCCCCCGACGCCTATGCCGGACTTTGAGGACGCAGAGAACGTCGACCTGTACATACAAGACAGGCACGTTATTGGAGTGAGTAGCCCATTGAACGATAATCGTTCCGCTACTCACCTCAAGAAAAGTACGATCCTCTGGTCCAACCAGCATTGTTGAGACACGAAATAGTCGCCTCGCCTTCATCTCGAAAGACGATAGCTTCGGCGCGACATGCTGCAGCGCAGTAAGTACCATTCTTTAGCCAGTACGAACGAGCGCTTACATTTTATCAGAATTATCGGCGGGCACTCAGATCGTCTTCTGGTAGTCGTGGGTCCTTGCTCGATCCATTGCCCAGAACAGGCCATCGCGTACGCCCGCCTCCTCAAGGAACATATTCCCAATTGGCCGAACCTTCTCATTGTCATGAGAGCATATTTGTACGTCCTTCTCGCCCCTGTCAGTTCATATAAACTATACTGACCATGTTTATAGCGAGGTGAGGTCGGAGCTCTTGAGGGAGAACCTAAGTTTGAACTTTTTTTTTCTATTCGGTAGAAACCTCGTACCACCGTGGGATGGAAAGGGCTCATCAACGACCCCAACCTGGACGGTTCTTTCAGGATCAACAAAGGCTTGCGCATCGCGCGGCAGCTTTTGTGTGATATTACGGATATGGGTGTGCCGGTCGCGACTGAGCTATTGGACACTATTTCGCCACAGTACGTCGGAGACAGTAAGTTGTTCTGTGCATCACGATAATATGACATTTACACACACTCGACAGTGTTGACTTGGGGCGCTATCGGAGGTCAGAAAATATCTTTTACTACCGTCGCTTCCTTTGTTGACACGTTGCCTTTAGCTCGAACGACGGAGAGCCAGCTACATCGCGAATTAGCAAGCGGTGTTTCCTTCCCAGTCGGATTTAAAAACGGTACTGATGGAGGGTATGTGCATGAGCGAGTTTTGGTTAACAGTCGACTAATTTCCTGAATCATTGAAGTGTTACTGTCGCTGTGGACGCCATGAAATCTGCCTCTAATCCCCATGGTAAGCGGCACTATTGATTAGACTCGTAAACGATACTCACCGAAACTTGTAGCATTTATGGGAGTAACGGAACAAGGCCTTGCGTCTATCGTTAAAACCGTAAGAGCCTGTTTTATAATTACAGGAATCCTATCCAACTTACCAACTTCAGTGCGGGAATCGGGACGTCCACGTTATTCTGAGGGGCGGCAGTAAAGGTGCGCCGAGAACACCTCGAGATTCTGCGTAGAGATGAGCTAAATATACGACAGGTCCAAATTACTCGAGCGAACACGTACAGGCTGCCGTAAAACAGATTGGCGTTAGCCGGAAGTGGCCTAGCGTCATGATCGACTGTTCTCGTAAGTCCATAGGCACTGGCGCCAATCCGTTGTCTTACTAACTGCTCCGTAACAGACGGAAACTCGCAGAAAAATCATAATAACCAACCGCTGGTTGTCAAAGATATCTGCGAGCAGCTTCGCTCAGGAAGCCGACACATTACTGGAGTTATGATTGAGTCGCATATCAACGAAGGTCGACAGGACGTACCAGAAGGAGGACCGGGAGAGCTAAAGTACGGCGTCAGCATTACTGATGCTTGCATCAATTGGGAATCTACAGTGGTGATGCTGAATCAATTGAATGAGGTTGGTTCCTAGAGATGTCGTCAATTGTGTATTTGCTGACGCTGTGTTCCAGGCTGTTCATCAGAGGCGGAATACTGTCATTGAAGCCAGATTGGTCAACGCCGGTACACGCCAGTGATGGTTTTGCCGCATGTTTTGAACAAAAGTTCCTTTGCCACCGATTCAGCAGGCATGATCACCACATAAACGAGATCGTTTCGCACTTTTCTCCACATTAGATGGAGAGAGTATGGCATAGACTGGAATTAGGTCCCTAGACAAGAAACTTCGAGATTACTCTGATGGCTGTCAGTGAGAAGCTTAACACTGAAATGAGAATATAACGGTATGTAACGCGACGAAGCCTGAGCCCTGAGCCGAGATCTCAAGAGAAGCCATATCAGACAAGAAACGCAGTCGACTTGCGAGTCAAATTTCAACACGAGGTAGCTACAGGCAGGTTGCCGAACACCTTTGAACTGCGCAGCTTTGATTCTATGTGTTGAGCGGTAATAGCCAAGCCCGACAGAAGTTTCCATCATTAGAGCTGAACATCGAAGAATTATAGGACTTTATGACGAGAGCTAGGCAGAGGTCTTTGAGGGACGAAAATGAGGGAGAGCAGGTGAAGCTGTTCCCTCACCGTCACCAACACGCGGCGGCCACTGGACATTGAGTCTTCGACAGACGCACGTCACCGAGAACAGTTCCTCCTTTCAAATGTCGAGGTACTATTGGCAATCGCAGCAGTAGTGCATTGGGTAAACAGAGTTCTGAGTGGCAGGGTACAATTTCTTTCCGATCTTTTCCCGGCGACCATGGTTTTCTGAAGATATCGCGCAGTAGAACCGTAAAAACTTTAAGGGAAAGACTCAGCGCTCACCACTGTCGGCCGCGTCGCACGCGTTCAAAGCCAATAGCCAATCAACAGTGGACAAAGTTGACCAAACAAGTAACACATCTCTTCCTTGCTTACCACTGTCATGATCCTGCGACACTTGAGGCTTGTTTTGTTGATACTCTGGCAATACTCTGAGTGAGGGTGACATGCAAAGATTTTTGTTAAGGGTGCAATGCCTTTCGGCGGCGGTCACGAACCTTTGCTTGGCGACAAGCCTGAGTCAGAGCGCTGACTTGAATTCGGTATGTCAATCCCGCTTCTTGACGCGTCGGATTTGCGTCGGGGTTTTCATAGCATTATCGTTGGTCAACAGAGAAGTTTTCGCTTGGCTCGCAGCAGCTGCGCACGAATAACCCGAATTTTATTCCTCTTCTTCGTTATGGCTTCCATCCTTACTCGAAATGCTATATAAGGAGACCTTATTCTTCCCATTTTACGTCGCATGAACCATGCTCATCGTGATATCCGTTCTGTGCTACGCTCTCTTGACGGCTGCAGTCCCCGAGGTCCAGCTGGGCAAAACCAAGCTCGTTGGAAGAGACGTTACAGGACTACAGCAAGAGTTCTTCGGAGGCGAGCCAGCATACCACGCGGCCATGACCAAGGCTAACAACAAAAGCTAGGTATCCCATTCGCCGAACCTCCAGTTGGAGCGTTGCGTCTACAGCGTCCTGTGTTGAAAACGGACATCGACGCTGATGAATTCGACGCCCAGAATTTTGGACTTCCCTGTTTACAGAGTGTAGGTTTTCCGCTTCGTATCTGCGATTCTATTTTAATGGTAGGGATAACAGGGACGTGATATGGATGAGATGTCGGAGGATTGTTTGACGATCAACATATTTCGGCCGAAGGGGGCGTCTTCTGAAGATCCCTTGCCAGTGATGTTCTGGTAGAGTTATATTTTTCCACGCGTGTGGTCATTGTACTAATGGTGATGAAGGACCTATGGTGGCGGTTTCACTGGAGGCGCTTCGTCATCTTACAATGGAAGCAATATTGTTGCCCAAAGTGTTACCAGAGTAAAGTGCTGCATTTTATCTATGTGTTCGTGGCTAACCATCTGAAGGGCACTCCTATTATCTATGTGAACTACAATTATAGGCTAGGGCCCTTAGGCTTCCCTCAAGGACAGGAGGCCGACAACAGAGGGCAGCTTAACCTCGGAGTCAGAGATGTGCTAACTGCCTTGGAATGGGTTCAACAGAATATTGGCTTGTTCGGTGGCGACAAAACCAAGGCGTGTACTTCATTATATGTCAATTCTTTTTAATAAGGAGATTGAGCAGATCACGATTTTCGGAGAAAGTGCCGGAGCAATGTTGACCAATCTGGTGCTTCTGAACGCGTCGATCTCTAACTTTGCCTGGGCTTCGGTAAGCATGTAGTCCTTAAACAAAAATTATCATTCTGAGTCACTGGTTAGATCTCTGAGTCAGGTTCTGCGTCTTCCCCCGTAATTTATAACGCGTCTACGCGCGAAACTACTTGGCAATATTTCGTGGCAGGGACACCGGGCTGCGAGTCCGTCTCTGGCACGCTGAACTCTTTTGACTGTCTGCAGGCGGCGAATTCGTCTGCTATATATCAAGGACTTTTGGAGGCATATGCGTTGGCCATCGAAGATCATGCCTTTTATCCTGCACTGGATGGTCCTTCAGGCACTATTCTTCCCGATCTGCCTACACGTCTATGGGAAAAGGGCCAGTTTGCTACGATTCCCTTCATTTCGGGCACCAATCTAGACGAAGGTATGATATGAACACTTTATAAGGTCCGAACTTAACGTTGATGCTCATTAGGGACGGGCGGTCTGTCGACAACTACCAGTTTCACCGATGAGAACATCAGGGATTACATACAGACCACCTACTCAGCGTTCCCGCCTTACATCTCTGATGCTATCTTGGACCGACTTCTTGAACTGTACCCTGACAACCCGTCTTTGGGCTCGCCGTATGGTACCGGAAATGAAACTTTTGACTTGCCTGTAGGCTGGAAGAGAGTGGCATCCATAAGTTAGTATCATTCCTCTTCCCTAATAAAACACGCTCAATTGTCTATTTCAGCTGGGGACTTGACCTTTGATGCTCAACGTCGGACATGGACGCAGATTGCTGCTCAAGCCGGCGTGAAAGCCTACGGATACCAATTCGCGGGGAATTCATCGCTGTTCTCGGCTGAACAGGGAAGTGGGTATTTCCATCCGTAAATTCATCCAACTGATACTCACCCATTTGTCAGTTCCTCATACAGCTGATGTAGAATTCATCTACGGACGACTGAATTCCTCCAGCGAGTCTGCTTCAACGATGTTGTTGGCTGAAATGATGATTGACTATTGGATTTCATTTGCCACGAGCTTAGATCCCAACGATGGCTTGGGGACGTCTCGTGAGTAGTTCTCATGCTGTTAGCCGAATACTTGTTAATCATCTTGTAGGTCCGTTCTGGCCACAGTACACACCGGAGAATGAGGCATGTTGAGTCTATTCGAAAGTTTTCTCTCGCTGATCGTAATCCTAGGTGCTCTTACAACTGAACAGCGACAATACGACTGTCATTCCGGATGACTATCGGAAGGAAGCGATCGAGTTCCTCAGAGATAACGCCGACGCTTTTCATCGGTAAAGCAAGTGTGTCTATTTCGTTCTGTAGCTTCTTCTTGCTGGTACAGTTTCAACACGCGTAAACTTTGGTTTTTGGAGCCTGTCTATTAGAGACATGTATAAGAGTCATCAGTCGCTCTCTGAATCTTTCCAGACACGCTTCGACGTGTCAATCTGCCTTGGTCCAGTCTAACGAAGACATCATCTCCATCTAGGTGGGCTCGCGAACGCCATTGACCAGAATTATCAGCGGTTAGCAGCGTCGAGCCGCCGTGTACCAGGACACGAATACCTCTACGATCCTGTCGCCGCTGCATTTCCCGGCAATTATGGGAGTATTTGCGGTTTTGCGTTCCCAGGTTTGTTATAGCGAGCTGGCATCCCCATGTTCAGTCGCGGTCTTTTGAATTCCTGAGGGCTCACCGGAGCGGTCTAAGTAAGACGCAAGAGAACAGAAGGTGGTGCTGCACTAGAATAGCGTTTGTCACGCTAGGATACCTGCTGGCACTTGTGCGAAATGATTCGTGTATATCAGTTCAGTTTGAGTTTAGTCCTCGGTGCTCTCCAGAAATGTACCAAAATGGCATTCGATGACATAACGACTGAAGGAAGGCAAATGATGTCATGGACGCGATTCTGCCTTGCGTACGATGTTGACCTTGTTTCTCCACCATCATGTTCCGCCTCTTTCCCCTTCGAAGGGTACCCTTACTGCGCCACCATCCAGCACCCTTTCGTGCTCTGCCAATTCCCAGGACGATTCGTCGCCTTAGTGCTGTACCAGACTCGCAGGAAGGAATCAATGTAGCTCACGCGCAATTCCTAGCTGGAGCACCGGCCCACACAAACTGGGAGGGCGGTAAGGTAGCAGACGAACTGGAGGGCGTCTCGCCTGGATCTGGTAAGCGTACTCTTCGTTCAAAGCTGGCAAATATCATGCTCACTGTCCTCAGGGAAACTTTTGCCGACTTCATCCCATCTTTTCAAGCTCATCCTTCCAATGCCAAACTCGACTAAACCACCTACTGTGATTCTCCTGCATCCCGCTCAACCTCTGTCCCACGTTAGCCGGCTCATCCAAAGTTCACTCACAGAGGTCCCACTACCTACTCGAATATCCTTCCAAAGCTTCGCAGCCGTGTCCAAGCGCCCCTACCAATGGTCAGACTCGACCGACGTCGGAGACTTCATCCGCGATGCAGCCCGTTCAGCCAAGTTCCGGCTATCCTTCACTGACGATGAAGGGAGGGAGACCAGTGCGATCTCTGTGGACGTCCCGACCTTCGAAGACCGCACAGTCTTCCTTCGTCGCAGACTGGCTATCATAAATGCTCAACTAGAGTCCATGCATGAAATTAAGCGGACGTGCGACAAGGAGGCCCAGCGTGGTGCAAAGCGTATGGCGATTGGGGGGTTTGGGATGCTCGTGGCGTATTGGGGCGTTGTCGCGCGTCTGACATTCTGGGACTATGGATGGGACGTGATGGAGCCTATAACGTATTTATCTGGGCTGTCGACGGTGATTTGTGGCTACTTGTGGTAAGTGTGATTGTCCTTCAAAGGAAGAATGATCTAATAGTTGGTAGGTTTTTATACCGAGGACGGGAAGTTTCGTATTCCTCGGTGCTGGATAGCTCCATATCGACGCGGCGGGAGGCTTTGTACAAGACGCATGGTTTGGACATTGATAGGTGGCTGGATCTTGTTTCGGAAAAGAAGGGACTGGTCAAGGAGATTGGTCGTATCGCGGAAGATTATGAGGGACATGAGGATGGACCGAAGGAAAGGAACATGGAGGAGGAGGAGGAGGATACCAAGGACAGCAATACGAAATCAAGCTAGACGTTTTATCGACATGACAAGAAACGTTTCCTCCCGCCCGACCTCAGCTACTAGCAAACACGAAATATCCGACTTCAACTGATGAAACCGCCCTAGACATTGACCCTCTAAATGATCGTCCCATCAGTTGCGAACTATACCCTGATTTCATGAAATTTTATTGGTGGAGCGGTCAATGGCGTTGGCGGGCGGCATTTCTTGTCAGTCTATGCAGGCGGTCTTAGGCCTTGTACAAGGTGCATAGTCTAGACATTGACAGGCGGCTGAAGCTTGTTTCGAAAAAGAAAGAGCTAGTGAAGGAAATTGGCACCTTGTGAAGGATTACGAGGGACATGAGGATAGACCGAAGGAAAGGGAGGAGGAGGAGGTCACCAGGGTTGATGATCTGACGAGACTGCTTAAAGTTTCGGCTGAAGCGATAATCTATATCCAAGGAGACTTGATGAGTGAGACTCATCTCTCGCGCTACATGTGCAATACTAATGCTCCGGCCCTAGGATTCGTCGCTGCCATGTACCATCAAGTGACATTCGCGGTCCGTAGATGCCGCGATACGAATCACTGAAAACTGGCGTTGAAAATAGCCTACTAGGTTGAACTCTCACCACAGATCCGCCCATGGATACCCCACATCCCGCTAACATCCAGGAGTTTTTGACTTTCCTTCCCGCCCGACCTCGGCAGAACCCAGATACGATTCCATGCCGGACATCGACCGAAGTTTATACCGCCCAGGATGTAGCCCCTGCAGAGGATCGCCATCTGCTGCATACCAGACCTTATCATCCTCCCAAGGTTGATGGAATTCCTGGCTGGATTGGTCAACAGCCTTGGCGTCGGCGACGTCTCTTGCTAGTCGATGCAGCGGGACTTGGAAGCTATGAGTGACGTATCTTTCCAGGCCGGAGCAGATGTGGCGGCCACGTCATTTTAGCGATAACGCCTGTCGTTCGTGTCATAGCTACAGCTGCTGGTCCCCCAGGTCGCTTTAGTGTGAGACACCTGGATGTCGTCGAGACCAAGTGGTCCCAGTGAGGCGATTACAATGTTACTGTGGCACGAAAATGGGTCGAGGACGGAGAGCATCATAGTCTGTTCTGACAAGGATAAGGCATATTCGGTATTGCTCTCAAAGGTGGAGGAGCTGAGTCGGTCATTCAGTCTTGATGCGACGAAGAAGCAAACCGGTGCCAAGGCCATGACTGCGAAGGTTAGTGTTCTTCGAGTATCATACTGGGTCGCCGTCTCACTCGATGCATCTCTCGCTTCAGATGGTTGCTGAGTATGGATTTGTCTTTGCTAGATACATCGCAATTGCAGCACAGCTGGGTGGGACTCTCTTTTTCACACGCTCTGTTATTCTTACCAGCAGTTTCTAGTACGCTCGACCGATTCCTTTCGCCCGGGAAGGATTCTACTTCTTTCACCCGTTTTCAAACTCCAAAACGAGAATCTTCCGTACTATTCAAGCCCGCTCACCCACTTTCAGGCTAATATTCCCACCGAGCCGTTCCTTGGGATACTCGTGGCCATGCTGTGTGCCAATCTACTTCCTGGCCGCAGCGTCAGGATGCCCCCTCCTGATCGTTCGTTAGAGGTGCCCGACGGGGATCAAGAAGAAGACGGAAGTGACAGAGATGAATATACCGATGCCGGGGATGAAGATGATATCCCGAGACTGAGTTTACAAGTAGGAACCAATGCTGTACATGTTTTCATTTACTCGGAGGGTGGATGGTACTGATATATCTGCACTGCAGCATCCATCCTTGCGCTCTCGCGACATACATCGCATCTCTGCCGATCACAATACTATCCTAGAAGGCGAAAACGTTTTAGCGGCCAGTATCGAAAATTCTAGTCCACATCGTCAATCATTCATGCATCTATGCCGTTCTGCTCCTCACGTCTTGTCCATCAATATTGATTCAGTGACTCTCGTAGAACGGATTCGATAGAGTCGATTGAGCAGTGTATGGATATGCCGGGTCGACGACGAAGAGAAATTGCGTATCATGAAATTTGTATCGGAAGTCCGCTCTGGCATGATTCTGCATGAGCTTTATATGTACGAGGTGGTCCTCAAGGAGTGTTCCCTCGTCCCCGTGTGTTATGGGGTGTTCCAATGGCCTACTGGTGGCTGGTTTGGATTCTTGCTCGAGGATGTGGGGGACAACCTGGAGAAAATCTATGGTCCGGAATGAAGTGGTGTAAAGAGGGGCATAAACGCAATGCAATGGTGAGCATCTATCTTACCTTGTATACTACTGAGACTACATGAAACCCTCCAGGAAAAAGCTTATCAAATCGGTGAAGAAATTACACTTTGGGCGTGGAGCATGGTGATTTTGAGCCGCGAAACGTGGCGCAGACGACAGAAGGCTTCAAGTTTTTTTGATTTTGTACGGTCGAGATTGCATCATTGTCAGCAAGATGAGTGCGGGGAGTTGGAAGATATGTTGGACGTGTAAAATAATCACAGAGGGTTCCCTCCTCGACCTCAAACCATGGATACCCCTTGTCCTGCCAATATTCAGGAGCTTTTGACATTTTTTCCAGCCCGACCTCGGCTGCACCCAGAGGCGATATATTCGATTTCAACTGCAGCATATTACGCCCGAAGTTTCTTCCCTCCGGAGAAGCGTCCTCTCTGCTGCCGACCATACCCTGAACTGCTCCTGGAGCTGAAGAAATTCATCGGTGGAGTGGTCAATGACCTTGGCATTGGTGGCGTCTCTTGCCAGTCGATGCAGCGGGACTTGCAACGTATGAGTAATATGTATTTCCGGACCGAGGCTGAAGTGAGTTTGTATGGAGGTCATGTCATCTCAGCGGTAGAGCCTGTTGTTCAGGCCATTGCTGAGGCTGCTGGTCTCCCAGCTCGCACCGATGTGCTCTATGAGCCTGCCGTTCATTCCTGGCAGCGAAGCGACTTCAACATTACCGTGCAACGAAAGTGGCTCGAGGATGAACGCGTCCGGCGGCAGTGTGTCCTAGTTTGTTCCGAAGGGGATAAAGCATATTCGGTTTTACTTTCAAAGGCGGAGGATTTCAGTCGGCCGCTAAGACTTGATGCCACTAAGGAGCAAACTGGTGCCAATGCCATGGCCGTGAGGGTTAGTCTTCGTTTGACACCCAATTACGTCGACGTCTCACACAATGTAGCTCGCGTTGCAGATGGCCAATGCAGGAGCAGACTATGGTTTTTTCTTCGGTGGATTCATTGCCATCGCAGCACAGCTCGGTGAGTCTCTCCTCATCGCTCGGTCTTTTAGTTATCTTACCAGCCGTTTGTAGTACACTCCATAGATCTATCCCATCCAGGAACCATTCTACTCCTTTCACCTGTTTTCAAACTTCAAAATGAGACACTCCCGGATCTACATAGGCTCACGCCGTTTCAGGCTAACATACCAACCGAGCAGTTTCTTGCGATTATCGTTGCCATGATGTGCTCAAATATGCCTCCGCAACACAGGATCAAGAGTCTACCTCACGATATCTGCCTGCCTTTGACAATACCAGACGAAGATGTGGCTAAGAACGAAGTCGGACACAACGAAGAAAACACCAGCGGAGAAAGTGATATACCTATCATCGCTCTGCAAGTCGCAACGAATGCTGTATGTGTTTACGTTTACGGGCAGTAGAAGATACTGATACTTCTTGCTAGATGATATTGCAGCATCCGTGGTTGCGCTCTAGCGATATATACCGCATTGTTGTTCATCGTAACAGTGAAGATATTCCAGCGGTTAGTAGACCCTTAGTATGTTGAGAATCGTTTATGAATCTCTGCCGTTATGCTCCTCGCATTCCATCCACGAATGTTGACACGGTAGCTCTCGTCGATGAGATTGCGGTCAGTCGATGGAGCAGCGTATGGAGGTGCCGTGTCGAAGGTGACGACAAGTTGCGCATCATGAAGCTTGTCCTGACACTTCACTCTGCCATGGTTCTGCGTGAGCTCTATATTTATGAGGTGGCCCTCAAGGACTGCTCCCTCGTCCCCGTGTGCTATGGAGTGTTGCAAAGGCCTACCGGTGGCTGGTTGGGGTTCTTGCTCGAGGATGTGGGGGACACCCTAGAGGAAACCTATGGTATGAGCTGGCACGATGTTAAGAGGGGCGTGAGCGTAACGGAATGGTGAGGCATCTCATCGTATATTGCGGGTCCAATTGGTTAATCTGGACCTTTCAGGCAGAACCTCGTCGATTCGGTGATTGAACTACACTCTTTGGGTGTTGTGCATGGTGATCTTGAACCACGGAACGTTGCGCGGACCGCGGATGGTTTCAAGTTCTTTGATTTCGGACGGTCGAGATTGCACCTTTGTCAGCGGGATGAGTGTGGGGAGCTGCAAGACCTGTTAGATGCGTGTGTTTCTGGCGATGTGTGATCATGCATATAGAGAGATCTACTCACATGGTTGATGTATAACGAAAACCATGCCTTATGAACTGTTATGGATGGTATTTCTCGAAGTCTGCATAGCTTGCCACAGGTTATGCAGGGCGGAACATCACCACGGACGGCTTCTGCGCCTGACAGTTCCCTCATAAAACTATCAAGTTGGAGGAGAATCACTCATTGACCAGGGCTGTCTGCGAAGAAGCTCGAAATATCGGGGTCTTGTTACACCTTTGACTGATGAGTTATCGAGGGTATTGCTCGCGGTGCCACATAACAGTAAAAAAATAACTTTTAACTTGTGCCGTGGCTCTTTCGCATTCAGATGGCTTGATAGAGGAACCCGAGATACTTAGATAGATAGATAACCGGACTTGAAGGTCCCAAAAAGGAACGTCGGGGTTCTGAATCCGCACGGCCACCAGCTTATGTCATCCATTGTGGTGAACACGCCGGACCAGGCCGGACCGAACCTCGCCTTTATACCATGACTACTTGTCCCGCCAACATGCAAGAATTGTTGACTTTTCTTCCGGAACGACCTGTGCTGCATCCTCTGGCGAAATATTTAACTTCAACTGAGATTTATACCGCCCTAGATATCGTCCCTCCAGCGGACCGTTTTATCTCTTGCCAAATACACCCTGATCTCCTTCCAAACCTGAAGGATTTCATCGGTGGCATAGTCAATGACCTTGACCTTGGCGGCGTGTCTTGTCAGCCAATGCAGACTTTATTGAACAGTATGGCAAGGATACCTTTACAGAACGAAGACAACGTGAGCGAGTACGGCGGACTCGCCACCCGAGCCTTAGAACCTGTCGTTCAGGCCATCGGTGCAGCTGCTGGTCTCGCAGGTCCCATTGGTGTGCAACACGATGCTGTCGATGAGATTGTACATTCTCGGACAGGCGGCTTCAACCTTGTCGTTGTACGACAGAGTGAGACCGAGACCGGTCGCAAATCTTGGTTGCCCGTACAAGTCTGTTCGGACGAAGATAAGGCTTATTCTGTATTGCTTTCAAAGGCGGAGACACTGAGTCGGTTATTCATTCTTGATGCGACGAAGAAGCAAACTGGCGCTAAGGCCATGGTTGTAAAAGTGAGTGTTCATCGAGTATTATATCAGGTCGCTATCTCACACAATGCAGCTTGCCCTCCAGATGGCTACTGCAGGCGCGGAATTTGGTCTTTTCTTTGCTGGATATATCGCGATTGCGGCACAGCTAGGTCAGCCTCTCTTCATCTCCCAGTCTTTTATACTTACCCGCCGTTGGTAGTAAGCTCTACAGACCCCACCTGTCCAGGATTACTTCTCCTTCTTTCGCCCGTATTTAAACTACAAAATGAGGCCCTTCCGCTTCCAAGAGGAGTGACAGAACTAACGCCATTTCAAGCTAACATACAACCCGAGCCCTTTTTAGCCATACTTGCCGCCATGCTCTGTGCCAAGTTAATTCCTGGTCGTAGTGTCAAGAGCCCCCCCGCTGCTGTCTCCGAGACTCTGCGGTTGCCAATACTGGATGCAGATGAAGCTGAGGAAGACGACGGCAGTGATGGTGGCAATGAAGAGAATGCAGGCGGGGACGGAGCTGAGCCAAGCGGAATCCCACCATGGTCCATTCGAGTCACAACCAATGCTGTACGCATTTTCCTCTATGCGGGCGGCAGAAGATTACTGATATATCTTGCTAGATGATATTGCGGCATCCGTGGCTGAACTGTAGTGACATACGTCGTATTTCTGTCATTGGTCATCCCGGCCTTCGGCTCTTTTCAAACAGTCAGAAGAATTCCACCCCCTTGATGAGATCTCCTTCGCCATCCCCGATACATCCACGGAACCTACTTCGTGCTCCCTGCATTCCGTCAACGACCGTTAACACGGTGACTCTCGTAGAACGGATTCGGGCGAGCCGATGGAGCAGCATATACACATGCCGTGTCGGAGGTGACGACAAGTCATGCATCATGAAGCTTGTGTCGGAACTTCACTCAGTCATGGTTCTGCGTGAACTTTATATGTATGAGGTAGCTCTCAAGGACTGTTCCCTCGTACCCAGGTTTTATGGGATGTTCCAAAGGCCTGCCGGCGGCTGGTTCGCATTCTTGCTCGAGGATGTTGGGGACAGCCTGGAAGAAGTATACGGCTCGGATTGGAGTGATATAAAGAGGGGTGTGAGTACGACAGAATGGTGAGGTATCACATCATGGGTTGTCAGACTTAATTCTTTAACCTTAACTTTTCAGGAAAAAGCTTATCGATTCAGTAAAGAAACTACATTCTTTAGGTGTCATGCATGGCGATCTTGAACCACGGAATGTTACGCAGACCACCGATGGGTTCAAGTTCATTGATTTTGGACGGTCGGAGATGCACCATTGTCAGCAGGATGAATGTGGGGAGCTGCAAGATCTGTTGGACGTCTAGATTTGGCGTGGAAGATCGGATGGCGCGACGAATGAGATTCACCTTTTCGCTCCGTTTCATGAGCCTACCAGACCCGGAGGTGACTTCAATCTCAACGTGGTACGAAGAATCGAGGGCAGATGGGTGCCCATCCAAGTCTGCTCCGACAGGGATAAGCCTTGTTCCGATGTGTTGCTTTCGACGGCGGAGGGGCTGAGTCGGCTTGATGTAACGAGGAAGCAAACCGGTTCCAAGGCCATCGCTGTAAGGGTTAGTCTTCATCGAGTATCATACGAGGTCGCTATCTCACACATTGAATGCAGCTTGCGCTGCAGATAGCTGCTGCCAGAGCAGAGTATGGGTTTTTCTTGGGTGGGCTCATTGCATAGCTAGGTAGGCCCCTCGTCCTTCTTTTATTCTATGTCTTAACAGTCGTTTCTAGTACACTCTACCGATCCCTCCTGTCCGGGAAGGATTCTACTTCTTTCACCTGTTTTCAAAATCCAAGATGGGAATCATCCGTATCCAAACCCGCTCGCGCTAACGTACCCGCCGCGCTGTTTCTTGCGATCACTGTCGCCATGCTATGTGACAATCTACTTCCAGGTCGTAGCGTCGAGAGTTCTCGTATTCCGTCTTTGGAGGTGATAGTCAGACACAGACGAATATGACGGCCCAGGCGAAGAAGAAAACACCGGTGGCGCATGTAATATTCCTACCTTTGATCTGCAAGTTGCAACCAATCCAGTATGTGTTTTCATTTGCTCGAACAGTGAATGATACTGATCCATCTTGCTAGATGATATCGCAACATCTGTAGATGCGCTCTAGTACACCGCATCTCAGTCCATCGTGATACTCTCTTAGATGGCGAACATATTCCAGCGGCTAGTAGCGAAGACTCTGGTAGACCCTCATTACATCGAGAATCATTCATGCAGCTTTGCCATTGTGCTCTTCACGTTCCATCCTCGAGTGTTTGCACGGTGACTCTCGTAGAACGGATCAGCGCGAGTCAATGGATCAGCGTATGGAGGTGCCGCACTGGAGCGATGTAAAGAGGGGCGTGAGCGCAACGGAATGGCGAGGCATCTTATCCTGGAACCCTCCAGGCAAGGGCTTATCGATTTGGGAAGAAATTACACTCTTCGGGTGTGGAGCATGGTGACCTTGAGCCTCTGAACGTGGTGCAGACGACAGAAGGCTTCAATTTTTTTTTGATTTTTGATTTGGACAGTCGGAGCAAGCGGAGCAAGCGTGGGGAGTTGCATGATCTGTTGGACATGTAGATTTGGTGTAGGTATTCGCGATGTTGGGATCAAGGATGGACCATATAATTATCAATCTGCAGTGATTCGCGGGTAGTACGTAGGTACGCATAACAGACAGATGATCAGAGACCCGACGGGTTTGTGTACACGGTCCCGGCTCAGTCACATATTTTGTACAAGGTACAAGGTCTAAGCGACTGGATCTTGTTGCGGAAACGAAACAGATTGCCAAGGAGACGAAGATGGGACGAGAAGGAGGAAGGACCGAGCATTGCAACCGAAATCACACAAAAGAGGACCGAATGTAACTGTTTCCGTCATTTAAATGGTACTAATATAAATAAACGAACTCAAAACCAAAAAGAGAGCCAGCGGATGGGCAAAGAAGGCGAAGTAGAATATGTAGTCGCATTTTTACAAAGCGAGAGCGACGAGGCCGATGGCGGTGAGACCGGCAACGGCATTGGCACCCACAGTGAGAGCACCGTTGCTAGCAGACGTGCTAGCATAGCAGAAAATTAGCCAAGTGCATTTTGATGTTAAAAATAGACCACATACGAGGATGCTGATGTCGACGCGGAACCAGACGCAGACGAAGAGGCACGAGAGGCCGAAGAGGCAGACGACGAAGAGCTCGGCGAAGTCGCAGTGGCCGAAACGGCTTCTGACGTCAATGTGACGCCCTAGACGAAAGGGAAGAAAAAAGATGAGCATTATGGCATGATGGGAAGAAAGGAAGAAGTGGCGTACCGCGGCAGCGCACAGGGCCTGGGCGACGGAGAGCGCGGTCTCAAGGTCGTCGCCTGTGCAATTACTGGTGATGCAAGACTGGACGCTGTTGACAAAGTCGGTGTTCTTGCAAAGACAGGCGTCGTCTGAGGTGCTGCAGTCACCGTAATTGATGCTAGAACCGGTGGTGCAGCTGACCGCGCAACCTGAAAGAATACCAAAACCGAACTCAGCGACAAAGAATAAGTTTAATGGAAAATTTTGCACGCACTGGGGAGCTGGCGGGCGTGGAGAGAGGCTGCTGAGGATCCAGCAACGAGGACGGAGAGAGGGAGAGCAACAAGTGAGAAACGCATGGCTAGTAGGTGGAGGGGAAGGATGAGGAAGCAGGTGTAAAAAAACTCGGAAGAGAGCTTGGACCTGTCAATGGGGTGACAAGGGTTTTTATACGGTGGCGACAAAGGCACCCGGAGACAAAGGGGAAATAGAGAACAATGAGACGCGTGGGAAAGGCAGCATAATGAACGATTTGTCTTTTCCTTTATGCGACACAATGGGCGGCTTGAATGAAAGATTCGCGTTTGTCCGGAAGTGGACATTGGTTTGTCTCGTGGTAGCCACACTCGGACAAATAAACGTGCACTGCTCGACTGTGGCGCATCCGATTCGGCACCGAATTGTTGAACTGTGAAAAACTGTGAACAGGGAGATGGAAAATTCCTTGCAATACTTTCTGCCGTGAACCCGAGGATAACCCTTGTATTGTCCCTGTACAGAATTATCACCAGGAGCGCCAGCAATCACCGGGAACGCCGAGGATTTTCGCAAGTGCCAGTGGGCGTTGGCGGGTAGCCCGCAGAGGCCGACGATTCCTTCGTAACGTTCGGTAGTTGTCAGGGCCGCCATGATATGCTCCCTTCATACCACTTGACAGGTGTAACGCGCTTTCTTGATAGTCTTCAAGGCCCTCGTAGTGACGGACTGATTGAGGCATCAGATGAGATTGGAGCCATGTCCGGCGCGTCTTGTGCTTGGAAAACGCGACTTGCCCTGGAAAACACCAAGTTGTGGTCACTTGAGGTGTTGCGGTGGCACCGCGACTTTGAGGACATCATGATAGGACGCGAGGAACTGATGCTTAGGTCTGCTCCCCAACCCGTTTCTTATCAGCGTAGGGTATCAAATGCAATACCAAGGCCGGCGCGTTACATTTGTAAAGCTGAAACCGGGGATGAACTTGATGGGTTACATTTTTCAAAATAAGAAACTTCGGAACAATGCTGAGGTTTGGACAGCAACAATACGGCCTGTAACGCTTGAAATGAAGAAAGCTAGAGGAAACTACCCCCAGGCCATTGATATCCGCTATGGCAACCTTGGTTTTGGCAAACGCAACTGCCCTTGCGTTGCGCGCTACATTTCGATAGTAAAATCGCAGACAGCATGTATTGATGATCACGCATCTCCAGAAACATACACGTCCAATAGGTATTGCAACTCGCAACACTTACTCCGCTTGCAACGGTGCATCTCCGACCGACCAAAATCAAAAAACTTGAAGCCTTCCGCCGTTTGTGTCATATTCCGCGGCTCAAGATCACCATGCTCCACACCCAAAGAGTGTAATTTCTTTACCGAATCGATGAGCGCTTGCCTGAACGGTTCGGGTCAATAAATCAAGCCATAGTCCAGGATGAGATGCTTCACCATTCTGTCGCGCTCACGCCCCTCTTTACATCGCTCCAATCGATCCAATGGACTTTCTCTAGGTTCTCCCCCACGTCCTCGAGCAAGAATCCAAACCAGCCACCGACAGGCCTGTAGAATACCCCGTAGAACTTGGGGACGAGGGAACATCCCTTCAGAGCCACCTCGTACATATAAAGCTCCTGCAGAATCATGGTCGAGTGGACTTCCGGCACAAACTTGATGATGCGCAATTTCTCATCACCGTCGACACGGCACCTCCATACGGTGCTCCATCGACTCTCGCTAATCCGTTCTACGAGAGTCACCGTGCAAACATTCGTGGATGGAATGTGAGGAGCACAACGGCAGAGATGCATGATTGATTCTCGATGCAGTGAGGGTCTAGAGTCTTCGCTATTAGTCGCTGGGATATTTTCACCATTACGATGGATAGAAATGCGGTGTATATCGCTAGAGCGCAAGTATGGATGGTGCAATATCATCTAGCAAGATGCATCAGTCGTATTTACCGTCCGAGTAAATGGATTACACGTACTGCATCGGTTTCAACTTGCAGATCAAAGGCCGGAATATCACTTGTCCCGCCGGCGATTTCTTCATCGCCTTCGACATATTCCTCACCCTCGTCTGCATCTGCGTCTGTTTCTGTGTCACACATTACCTCTAAAGACGGAATAGGAGGACCCTCGACGCTACGACCTGGAAGTAGATTGGCACACAGCATAGCGACGATTATTGCTAGAAACGGCTCGGCTGGTATGTCAGCCTGAAACTGCGTGAGGGAGCTTGAATAATACGGAAGACTCTCGTTTTGGAGTTTAAACACGGGTGAAAGAAGCAAAATCCTCCCTGAACGAGAGGGGTTGGTAGGGCGTACTAGACACGATTGGTAAGACATCGAATAGAAGACGGATAAGGGGCCCACCTAGCTGCGCGGCAATCGCAATGTATCCAGCGAACAAAAACCCATGCTCTGCTTTGGCAGCCACCATCTGTAGCACGAGCTTCTTCGAGTCAGACGGTAATCCGCAGTGGCACTCGACGAACACTGACTTTCACAATTATGGCTTTTGCACCAGTTTGTTTCTTGGTCACATCAAGACTAAATGGCCGACTCAAATCTTCTGCTTTTTCAAGCAATACCGAATAAGCTATATCCTCCTCAGAACAGACCACGACGGGTTCCCGGCATCCGTCGTGCAAGATGGTGATGTCAAAGTCGCCTCCCACTTCACCTACAGACCTACGGTTCACAAAGATGTTAGGTTCTGAAAGACCAGCGGCCTGAGCGATGGCATTCATGATAGGGTCTATCGCAAAAACGCAGTTCTGGGCATACACGCCCATTTGGAATTGAGTCTGGAAAGACTCTGTTCTATGCATACGTTCAAAAATGCGCTCCGTTGACTGACAAGACACGCTGCCGATATCGAGGTTCTTAACTGTTGCGACGAGGAATTCCATCAGCCTTGGGATGAGAGTAAGATCTGGGCGGCAGCACAGGAGGCGGTCCTCTGGAGAGGGAACATCTTGTGCGGTATAAGCCGCAATTAAACTTGAATATTTCGCCTCTGGAAGTAGGGGAGGTCGAGCGGGAAGGAATGTCAGAAACTCTTGAATGTTGGTGGGGTAAATGGACATGGTATTGGTGATGGTGTTGGTACCTGATCGGAACACTCATCCTTATTTTGCCAACATGTCACGGGATAGCACTGATTTGTGTAGTACGGACTCTGGTCAGTTTCCTTCTCAGGGACATCGACCAGAATAAATATCTTCCTCCTCCTCTGCGCTATTCGGCGAAGATCAGATCCGTCGTTGCACCATGAATGAAAACTCTACGTAGGTCCTTCTCTTTCTTTTCGTTCTACGTATTCTGATGGGAGCCATTGTAGCGAGGATCGCACGGCATCTCTAGATTCTCTACCTCAAGAATTAGCGGATATCATCGTCAACAACTTGGAAGGCGATATTACAGCTCTTAAATCATGTTCTCTCACCTGTCGGAAATTATCATCGGGCACTGGTCGGGCCCTTCTCTTCAAGCGACTCGTTTTACGTTCAAGTTATAATTGCGACAAGCTCCTCGATGCCCCCGAACATATACTTCAACATATCATGGTTCTACAAATACCATCGGCTACTGACCCTCCTTATGAGGGCCTCTTTAATCATCCATCTTTTCATCAATTGATGGCATCTCTAGGACCTCTCGAACTTATGATTAATTCCCTACTTTGGTCAAAGCTGAATGATGATGCACGGCAGGCATTGTCAGAACATTCCTTCCGTCAGATTCACATTGAATTCAGCGATTTTCCGAGCGTAGCCGACATCTGCTTCTTCCTACGCAATTCGTATGATCTAGAAACGCTCATTCTACCGTCGCTCGGGATAGAGAAAACCATGATGCCTCATTGGCCTTATCAGGCAGGGCCTTCCGTGTCGCATCTGACACTACATTCGGTTAATGGAAGGCTAGAAGTGTTTAAGTCCATCGTCAAAACACCGTCGTGTCCTATATCCGTCAATAAGCTGCAGGTACTCGACGTTCACGTTTCGCATGCCGAAGACCTCGGATTGTTACAGGGAGTGTTGACCATGACATCTCAGTAAGTGAAGCGCTGTCATCCAGTACAAGTCATACTAATATCCACTTCTAAATCAGTATCTGGATCGGGAGTACCGACGGTAGCGGACCTCGAACTAACGAGCGTCGAAAGTCTGACAGTTGAGATGTCAGACTACGATGATCTAGATTGCCCTGTCCTCTATGATATGCCTCTGTTTCGATGGTGGTGCGAAGTGTGGGCCAACACCAGCACAACATGCATGAACAAGCTGGTCATTCAGGCGTCAGTTACTAGAATTGGCAATCGCAAGTTGAACACTACTCTATGGTCTCAAATGGCGAGGGCGCTATCCAAACCGCCGTGGAAGACCCTGACGACGCTCACGATTATGATCCACGCTCAGAATATCCGGTCTGTGGAGGCGCTAGTCCAAGCTTCGTACATAAAGAAAATTGAAGACGTCATGACTGCTTTAACGGAAACACACTCTGTAGAAGTCTCTGTCACTTTGTATGTATCACAATTTCATCTTTGGACTCCGCATGTCCTGACTTTACGATTCAGAAAATACCCGGGTCCAAGCTGTGACTGGGAGCCTGGGGAGGGAGACAGTGATGAGGATAGTTGGGGTCGGGTATCCGTTTTAGCAGACGAAGAGTACAATTAGTTCAGTTCTTCAGTATGGTGCCCTTCCAGCTATCTTCCTTTTAGAACGACTCGAATATGCCCATGACACGCGTGTATTTCTTTCCAATGCAATAATCGAAGCATCTGCCAAAGGCCGGCTATATTTTCTCAGTGTGAAGACGTATGTTCATATCGCAAAAGCTGTTCTCAACTGGGACACGGCCATGTGATACCCAATGTACTGTAATGAACTGTGATGAACTGTTTGAAGACATTGACTTTTATGCTGTTATTATTGGGAATGTCTTCGTCCGCTTTTCGAGTTGAGGGCGATTGCTCGAACCGACGCATCACTACAGCCATTCAGTTCCACCCATAGCTGGGAGCATCCCACAAGATCACGTCCAACGGCATCACTCTCGTAAGACGCTTCTACAATCTCTCCAGCGACCTTGTCGAGTAAACATATCGTACACTCAGGAGCCGGTAGCTCGACGAAACTTTCCGCTGACATGGAACCACGACTCAACGCCCAAAGCAGCTTTCCTTCTTCTTTTGCCTCCCCTCTCAATGTAAAATTCAGAGAGTCTTTGGTAGACCTAAAGCCACGCTTCTTCTCATAGGATGCTGAGTAGATATTACAATCACCGAATCGCCAAACACACGTCCCATCGAAGGATTTTCCAACCAGATAAAGTCTATAGATGATAGATAACTGCCAGCTCGATCGCAACGGCATAGTTTTTCCAATGCGCTTTCAGACTACACTCTCTGGGTACCCTTCTGCCTAGCCACCCCGAAGCGCGCAAATGTGAAAAGAATGGCCCCACAGGTGACGCACAGACCAGCGAAAAGGCTGGGTCGCCACCACAAATAGGATGAGGTCAACAGCGCACCAGCGATGGGATTTCCTGCCGGTGCATGAACTCAGTAAGTTGGCTCTAGGGGTGTTATGATAACAGGTAGCGTACCCACGAGACCCCCGAAACCTGGAACGGAGAATAAGGGATTTGGTGGGATTTAAATGACTTAAGAAACGTACCAGTGAACGTGAAGCAGATGCCCATGCGTGCTCCTATCTCTGAATCTTGTTTAGCCAGTGAGCCTACCATGGGCGCCAGGAAACCGACATCTAAGCAAAAGATGTGTCAGTCTTGGGAGTATCCGAGTGAGGAAAAGTTGACGTACAAGCACCGACGAAGAGACCATAAAGAAGGGCGATGGTAAAAGTCGCAGCAACCGTTTTCACCGTCAACGTGCAGTATATCAGTATGGCGCATGATGTCACACATGGTATCATGAAGTTGTATATCCCCATTCGATGAACGAACAGGGAAGGTATGACTCGGCCAAGAATTGTGAAAGCGTTGAGTACCGGTAGCTGTTGCATTGTCACGATCGATTTGACTAAGCAGTAAAGGTAGAAATGACAGACCACGTAGAACGCCAAGTCGGGGTTGATGCCATTTTTGATAGCGCTCAACTGTAGAAAGAAGATGGGAAAGTAGAGGCCAGCGAGGACAAATATAGTTCTGCAGAACGGTCAAGACGGCTCGTGGTCACTACCAACACAAGGGTAAACGCTTACCCCACAACAGTGGCAACATAAGGTCCCTCTCGGAAGAAGGCACGCATGTGCAAGAGTGTGCTTCTATCTTTCCTCGGAGTAGACGGCAGTCTCGTGCGCATGAGGAGCAGAGCGATAATCAAGACCCCAGCATTGAATGCAGCGCTGATTCGCACGCCCTTATTGAACCCCACCCGGCCATAAAATAACTTGTTCAACATAATTGGCTGGACGGCGCCTCCCAAGCCGGATCCCTAAGCTCTCATTAGCCACTGATCACAACGACACCTCAGAAATTTACCGAAGTCGCGATACCCATGGCAAACAATCGGCGACGCTGAAAATAGTGCGACACCACTGCAATACCCGGAATGTACATGATGCCTATTGCGAGGCCGGCTCCGATACCCTGGGCGAGAAAAACCTTTTGTGTACATCAGAGAGCTTGCGTGTCAAAACGACATAATTTTCACGGACTTGATAGTACTGTCCTGGGCTCGTGAGAGACAGCATGAAGAGGCTGAAAACGAACAAGAAGGCGCCGCCTATCATTAGATGATAGCTGAGGAATACACGTCAGCACAAGGATCCGGAAAGGACCCGGAATTGTCAGTGAAATGGGACGCTCACAAGTATCCAGTGTCGTATAGTCTTCCACTGAATAGACCAACGGAGAGCACAAGCATGAGTTGCACGCTTCCAATCCAACTAATAGGGTAGTCATTTAGATACCAAATTCCGCAGACGATAATGAACGATGAATGCCTATTACCTCAACTGAGATGAAGATATGTTCGCCATGTATTCTCGCACGTAAAAGTCTACAGAAAATTTGAATGAGGAGCGCGACGTTATTGTACGGAAGGATTGTTACCATTGTAAACACCATAAGCATTCGTATACCTGTTCAGATATACAGCGATTCATCCATGACGTTGGATGACTTCACGATAAGCACTCACCCGAATGTGGAGAATTGTACAAGAGCGCTGGGATCCGTATTAGCTGCTCGCCTTTTCAACATCAGAAGAATCAACCATACATACACGCCGCAAATGGTCCTCCACGCTCTCAATCCACCTTCGGGAAAGGACACTGGTTCAGAGGTAGCGTTGAGACCCTCTTCCACATTGGAGTCTGGGTCGCTCTTCTCGTGGTGGGGATCATCGGGGCATTCCGTATCCACAGAAGATGGAGCCTGCATGGCACAACTCATTGTCCCCTGGACGTTTGATGGTTTTATACCGGCACTGCGCTTTATAAACCCCGCCCGGTAAAATTACTCGTGACTTGAGAAGTGGGCGATAGCTAAGAATACATAAGTTGGAACGGGTATTCACCATTTTGGGGTGATTAGCCGTATCGCTAAAGGAAAAGCCGGCGGCATGATCGTGGTTTGTGAAAAAGAAGAAAGCATGAGTGGTGAACGTTGAGATGTCCTATTTGATGAATGGTAATTAATATCGGCCACGGGAACCCGCCGCAGTTGGATACAGGCACATATGTGAAAAAAAGACAAGGGAATGTATAACAGTGTTGTACGAGAGTGCCTAGGTCGATGACGGATTGCATGACGAATTGATGCCAAAGTGACGCTGTAACAATCTCACCTGAAAAAAATCAGCCGCTAGAAAGCCGAATGAAATTTTACATGTCTAATGTACACCGAGCGCATGTATGGCACGGGCCCTATAGGGAGAAGAAACACAACTTCGATCAACCGTCACCAGCCGCATCTGGCCTATTATCAATGGCCAAACTAGGATCCGTGAAGCTGTAATTGCATTTGACACAGACGAAGAAAAGGATCATGCGCGTTTCCTTTCTTTTTGACTGGTCCTGATAGAAGACGGCACTACAATGTAACAATTCATCAGCGCTGGCGACCCTAGAAATCCTGGGAAATAAACTTACTCCTCGTGCCCGCATTGGGGGCAAGGAAGATTTGAATGAGCCTGGCAGATATAGCGATTGATCAAGAAGCTTTCATAAGAAACAGACGCACGAGTGTCGGGTCGCTTCCAAGGTCAGTCGTAATACCAACTTGTTCCCTAAAGGCACCGTTGACGTTAACTCTAGATCAGCGCTGGGAGACAGCGACATACTTTGTAACAGTCAAGTAATCATTTCTGTAAACACATTGGTTCTCTCCTTCATCATCATAGGCGCATATTCTGCATGCATAGACCATGACTCGTCGTTGTTGATCCGCCTTGGGATAGAGTAGATTATTGCATTCCTTGCAAAATTGGAGAGATGCCTGGAAGAATTATCAGAAAATATTTCACTACAGCGCAAAAAGAAGGGTCACACACCATTCTCGTCGTCAGGATACGCTCTGCCTTCGGAGGACGTGGTGGAGATGAAGAAAGCCGTAAACTTTGAAAAGCATTGTTTGGGGCTGCTTGGCTCCCCCGGCAAATAGCGGCCGTCGGATATGCCGAGCCGGCCTGCCGCTCTTCTCCTGCCACCTTCAGCCTTTCAAAGCAAAGCTATGTAAATTGGCTGGAACATAACTGAGGGAGTTTCTGAGGACATATTTCTGTGCTTGTGGGGCGCGCTCGTTCTATTAATTCTCTTACGTGTTCTTCTCTGCTTCTTCGACCTAAGCCGAACGGACTTTCAACATTTGAACAGGTTCTGACTCCACTTTCGTTACGAAAAGAATCTAGTAACTGCGGTACACCTCGCATTGCGGTGCCCTTCGGCCTCTTACTCATCAGTGTTTTCTGTTGCCCTCAGACCTGACTTCCACTGTATGATACAGGAAACGGTGTCCATAATCTTACCTGGATGGGCAGCTAGCTGCGCAATAAATGACGATCGACGCGTCTTCCTTCATTACTCAGACACAAGGTCGGAGAAAGCTACTCCGAGGATCGATCGATCAGCGGTCAAACTCTGCCTCTTCAGCACCGCAGCTCTCGAGCTGAATCACACGTCAACAAACGAATGCATCTGCACTCCTCGCACCTGCCTGCCTCTGGGTGGGATGCGAAGTTGTACGTTTATCGGGGCTGGGACGGCAGCACCATACGAAGATGCGGTGCGCGCCTTTGGCGAAGCGTACGTAGGAACAGGCCCGCCGAAACTACCTGCTCTAATTTTCTGATAGATACAATGTCAGGCACCGTATCGAGTGGGAACCAGGGCAGTTCTAAAGCAACATATTAGTCGTATTCGGTCTGTTTTCCGCTTACTCTGGTAGCTCCCTCGAATCATTGGAAGAGAACTCGAGTCGGACATGGTGGTGGTGACTATGTGGAAATCAGTAACACCGCCGATTCAAGTATAAACGCCATTTTTCTACGCGGAACATAGAAGCAACTCCGCGTCAACAGTTACTTCCACCGCAGTGATCAAGATATTGCACTACGAGCACGGTGCTGTTCTACGATTTCTCCTTGATATTCTTCCAGTAATTGAGAACAGCCCCCTTATCATAACATCTAAGGCACCGACAAGTATTCAGCCGCGGAACTTCCAGCATCTCACACATTAATTTAGCGCTCCATCAACGCTCCCACTTCACTTCGAACCGAAAGCGCAAGTATCATTGTCTATAAGTTGCTTTTGCACATATTCCAACGGTCGACTTCTTGGAGCTAGCAGCAGGTGGGGCCCCACACTTCCCCATGGCGGGGTTATCGGCGCCAATACCGACCCGGATCTGCAAGCGGAAGAAATGTTTTCCTTGACTCACAAGTAAAAGCGGTCAAATGTCGGCGGCCGGTTCGTGTAAACGTATAGGGGGGTAAAACTTGTCCCAGTCATATACCGGGGACCTCGTGAGTCGTGCTTAATTTTTATTTCTTTCCTCCTTTACTTAACGAGACACACAACTTAGATGGAAAGCACCAATGGCTTCCTCTCTCAGTCCGACTAACGTGCAGTCCAATTTACCCGCCGAAACACTGCTGGTACCATCCCAGGCCACACTCAGTGTTTCGAGTCCGCTTGCTAGGGAAATGACGAAGGAAAAGGTGGCGGAAGGTCACGACGAGGAGAAAAGCGACGGGACTGGTTCTTACCCTCTGGAATGGCGATATCCGGATGGCGGCGGGCGTGCATGGCTAGTAGTTCTCGGGTGCTTCATGTTCGCATCGACGTGCATGTGTGTTTCATTAACTCCTCGTTTCTGTGTCAGCTTTGACATCGTCATCCAGGGCGTATGGTCTCGTTTGGGGCGTTCTTCAAGACTACTATCATACATACATGTTCCCCGAAACCAGTCTCAGTATTCTCAGCTTGGCCGGGGGTGTCCAGAACTTTGTCAGTTTCTCACATAGTGCCTGGCTGTTTACTAAATTAAATTCCTCAATCATCAGCTGATGAATGGTACCGCGTACTTGTCAGGCGGCCTGGGAGATCGATAGTCAGTGCGCTTTTTTCGCTTTACTTTACTCTGCGCCTGATTCCTTCCTCAACACAGCGGTTACAAGGTTTGCCGGTCACTATACCATCCCATCCCATCCCTTTCATGGGTCTGAAGGCTGTTCCTTCTAAAGGCTCCTTATTTTGAGCAGTATTCTTGCTTATTTTTGTCTTCTTGCCTCCGCGTTCTCCACAAAACTTTATCATGTCTTCTTGTTTCAAGGGATCTTCCTGGGATTCTCTCACGGTTTGGGGATGCCACTGTACATGTCTCTGCCGTCGCAGTGGTTTCTCGAGAAACGAGGTGTTGCTACTGGCTTAGCAGTCAGTGGGTCAGGAATAGGTGGTGGCGTCTCTTCGCTCGTCGTCCGCAAATTGTGCGTTACGCGTTTCAATTCGTGCCTGCGAATTGCTTACCACTGCTCCTTTGTAGACTATCAACAGTAGGATTTAGAAAGACGATGCTGATCTACAGCTCTATGCATGCTGTAATATGGATCATCGCGTCGTGTTTGCTGAAAGAGCGAGTGCGTCCCGGTCAAGCTGAAGAAAAGAAACGATGGTTGCCTGAGCGTGTGGATGGACGATTCTACAGCGTCGCTCTCAGCGTCTTTATTGGCATCTTTGGCTATCTTGTAAGTGCTTTCAGTGATCTGTGAACCTGTGTTCTAATACAAAGATGCCAACTAGGGGCCTTTCTACTTCAGTACTACATACACCAAGCAGTTTGTACCATCGATTGGAAAGGACTCTATTCTAGCCGTCATCCCCTTGGTCGTGATGAATTTTAGCGGTGTGTGTCCTTCTCTTGTCCTTGGTCCATCATTTAAATGTCTTTGCCATCAGCTGGAATCGGTCGCGTAAGCGCATTATTAGAATTTCCCGCTGATAAGCGCTTTGTCTCCCAACTAACGTTTTTATCTTTCTCTGTGTTTCTTTTGACCTCCCGTAGATTCTAGCTGGTAGACTTGGCGACTATTTTGGACCCATCAACATTTTCTTCTCGTCGTTCTTCTTTGGAGGCCTTTTCCAATTGTTGGTATGGACGTTCGCGAAGACGTACGCCTCGATCATCGTATTCTCGATTCTCAACGGATTGGTTGGATGCTGGTTTCTTAGTCTATTGCCTGTGGTTTGCGCGGAGCTATTCGGCATGTAAGGGCTGTCGATGATCACTGGTTTTATGGTACTGGCGAATTCGCCTGGTGAGTGCTCCGTTCCGAGACCCTATGCTATCTAAAACCTATATTGTTCATCAGGACAAATGGCAGGAGCTCCGATAGCTGGGGCAATACTGTCTGCTTCAGGAGGTAACTGGGTCGCAGTCACTATGTATTCTGGTGGGATAACGGTGCTTGGCGCCCTATGTGTTCTCTACGGTGAGCATCGGCACTAACGCGCCGTCGTAATTTAAGTTAAACACGCCTATTTTAGCTCGGTTCTCATATGAGAAGCGCATCTGGGCTTTTGCTTAAGCAAAATCTAGGTCTAGCGATTTCTCCTCCGAAGTCCTTCCGAGGCTTGGATACATAGATAGTACAGCGGAAAGATCTGCATTGGGCATGAGCGTCGTCTCGTCATCATCATTAATGCATATGTATGTAAACGTAAGAAGAATTAGAGAATTATTTACTATCACTAAAAAGCTAAACGCTAAAATTTCGTCGTCACTATCAATTAGTTAGAAGTGATCCCTAAGATTTTTTTTACTGCCAGAACCACTCGCGCTGTCCAACTTTAGCCTCCAAACTGATAGCACGGATAAGAATGTTGTAGTACAAGTCCAGCTCGCTCCATAACGACTGCTCATAATACCCTATGAACCCGAGATTGGCCCGCAGTGCATCGAGTGCTGCAGTGTACTTGATAAGATCACTATGGTTGTTTTCACGAGACGTTTCCGCGAGTTCTTCCGCCACCGTATCAGCAAAGTTTTTGGGACGAGACTGCTTCTCTTGCGAATAGAAAGCAACACGTTTGATGCAGCAGGTAAGGCCGATGTCGTTCAAAATCCCTCGGAATCTGCACTTCCTCTTCTCCTTCGAGTTGGAGGCGGCCATCGCGAAAGCATGTAACGCAGTCAAGGGATACACGAGATCTCTGATCCAATCCGGAATGATGGTGCGCATCAGCTGCCCCAAGTTGCGGGTATGAAGATAGATGACCAGGTGACGAAATGTCTCGACATCTGGGACTCGGATACCAACACGGGGAAGCTCTTGGTGCAAACGGCTCGGAAGCTTCGGGGATGGTGCGAGATTTGGAGCGTTCAACACGAACAACAAGTCGTTGATAGGAAACTCGAGGGCTTGAGCAGGAACAGATATTTGAGAACCTGCTGTTGGTGAGTCCTGTGACGGGAAGACCACCAGGATGTGTGTCGGTCCCAACGGTCGAGGGGAAATCAACAGGCTTGCCGAAGTGTTGGATTTCTGAACCCATGCCTTCAGAACATCGTTGTCGGTGTCTTTGACAAGGGGGTGTTCCGCAGTAGGCCAGGTTATTGTGACCTGGGCACTGTTTTCTGAACCAGAGGTTCCAGGGCGAGAGTTAGACTTGGCGCCCCCTTCAGTATTATCCTCGTTTTTTTTTGGCGACGAGGCGTCTAGCCAGGTCGAAGTACGAACGACAGGCTCAGAATTGTTAATAGCGCCCGCGCCATCGCAGCTAATGAAGTGGTACAGCCATCGACTGCAATAAATGTCATAATTAGATTTCGAGGTGCGATATGAGGTGCTCCGGAGGAGACTTACGTCTGAGGCGCCATCGACCTAAGCCTGAGGGACTGGCGAAGCTGCTCGATGGTGGTGGCATGGCTTTTCAGAGTATCTTCGCGATCCGGCGCTGTGTCCGCTAGACGGGTCCTGTTGATAGGGCGCTCGATCGGCAGCTCTTCAGATGCCAAGGGTACGGTCCCAGGGATGAACTTGAGGAAGGCAAGGGTAGACGGAGCTGCAGACATCCTGAGAAAGGCGCGAGGAAGTGGGAGGGTACAACTGGAAGCGAAGTAGCGACCATTTTATACCAATTCTTGTCCGGGTAAGATGGCTTCCACTTTAATTAGCGCAAAAAAGTACAATGGTAAACGTTGATTTGCTTGAGACTCGGGCAGTGGCATGAAAACAAGGTCGTTCCTTTACGTAAAATCGACCATGATCGGACAATCGTTACTCCGAGTTTTGTCCACAAACTAGTACTTACATATTGAAATTCAAAACTTACAAGAGTTGCCAATTGTTCAGAAGGCTGGAATGGACTATCATCTCTATTGAAGCGAGTTCACATTGACTGCCTTTGATCAGGTTCTTCAACAGGACTCGAAGTCTCTCCCTTCAACTGGATATTCAAGTTGCTGCCTTACCATCGAATGCCACCCGAAATCGGGATCTGTGTCATAGACGATCAATGATAACCTTCCTGCTACAATTCTCTGGAGATTCTCTCAGCAGTGTGTCAATGTTGGGGATTTATGTTCACATTACGCGTCGAATCTCATTAGGTCGTGCGAAATGATAGTCTATGTTTTTTATTTAAGTATCAGCGATGTTCGTGCTGACTTCAAGCTGACTTATATTTTCAGTTGATTTTCAGATTTACTTGTTTCGGTCCTCCGGCATACCTTGTGGGTGTCTTTTAAATTATGACAGCCACCTTGTGAAATGTACGAGATTAAGCTGAAGAACGGGGTTATATCAATGGCCCCATCCTGTTCCCCCTCCGTTGGGTACGGCAAGCATATCCCAAGTTGACGCAAATTGGGGTGTGATCAAACCAGATTTGAAACTCAGATGCGCTAATACTAAGCGGGTGAGGTTTGTCTACCTCGGTCTGGGTAGGATTTTCTCCCTCTCATGGTCGTGCGGTAATAGTTTCATAACTATTCACTCCAGCCGTTCGTGACATGTCATAGTAGCAAAGCGCCCGTTTAGACAATGGCGGAAAGGACCGCCGGCTTGATCAGAGAAGACATTGATGATTTAGGGGCTACTGCAAAGTAGTAGTCGCGTCGATTTTAAACTTCCTTCCTTCCTTCCTTCCTGCTATTCAAGTATTAGAAACTGCTAGTCTTGCTGCTCAGAGATCGAAAAATCGATGAAAAATAATATTACTTCATGGGCCACGTGGGTAAAATCGTTTGGTCCGAATCGTCCCACTAATCCCTCCGACTGGTTGTCAAATTCGTCTTCCTTCTTCTTACCACCATCATCTGTTTGTGAGGTAGTTTCTCGTTATCTATGTCTACCGCCCTAAGGCAGGAAAGACGGCTCACCCATTCTATTGCCATGGATTCCTGGGTGGGGCTCAGTGCATTCGCCCTGTCTGTAAATGAAATACTGCGCCTCTGAATCGGACATTTCGATTGGCGGTGGATGACCCCTTTAGCACGGTCTTCATACGTTAAGGTCGAGGACGTTCTTTTACGACGCCCACTTTGGCGTTCTTGCTAGCTCGACTGGTGTCCAACCGTTCCTCCTATGCTTGCTTTTCTTGTTGCGTTTCTCGCGGAAGGTTTCTTAGTCAAGGCCTCCACTAGCTATGCCAACGATTTTGTGGATCCTAACTATATTATATCGGGGAACTTTCCGCCCACCACAGGCGGTGCACAGGAAACGATAACCCAATGGGCTTTGGAGTTTGCTTCGAAGGGTCCGTGGAGTGAGTGTATCTCAACGGGTTGAGGTACAAACTCAATGCTGAAGTTTTTTCCATAGCCGTTATGAATAAGACTGTTGTACCTCCTTCAGGAGACATGCACGATTATATGAGTTGGGCGCCATAGTATGTCTTTCCGTTGCGTCATATGTCGGTTGTACCCTTGCTAACATGGCCCAGCTCCTGGCCCGACTGCAAGGGTGTTGGAAATACCACCGAACTCTTGCCTCAACAAAGTGGGCGCGAATCTGCAATGTTTGTCACAGGCACTAAACGATTTTCTAGTCTGGAAAGAATGTCCGTATAAAACCCGAGATGGCTTGTTCAACCCAGACGGCCGCTTGATTGACGACGTCGGAGCATTTTCCGATCTCGCTGACGCTGTGTTGTACAATGCCATATCTCACACTTTTCAAGACCAACCGACATCCATATATTCGCAAAACGTGGTTAACTTTCTCCAGGTGTGGTTTTTAAACAACAACACCAGGATGAATCCGAATCTTAACTACGCACAAATGAAACGCGGTCCCGACGGTCAGTTCGGTGAGCATACCGGTATTCTGTAAGTCTCAAATCAGGATATGTAAAGAAGGCGCTCATTATCCCCCATAGTGACCTCAAGTGTTTAACTAAGATTGCATCTGGCATTCTCATTCTCCGGCAGGGACTTAGCGTGGACTACACTCCAGAAATCGATTCTCAGATGCTGGAATGGTCGGGGGAATACATTACTTGGTTGGAGTCCGCGGCCATAGCTCTAGAAGAAGCGACATCAGCCAAGTATGTCATCAACGTCGTTCCATCTCGTAGAGCCTGACGTAGGATCAACAGTAACCATGGGACGTTCTATTACAACCAACTCGCTGCTTTGAAGATCATCGTTAACGACCTTCCTGGCGCGCGGAATGTCACAGATACATATTTCAGGACCCTGTATCCATCTCAGATCGAGGCCAGCGGGGAACAAGTGAGAGTGTTCTTTGTGTACACCTTCATCAACTAAGCATGCGTTGCAGCCGTTCGAAGCTATCAGGACTCGGCCTTATCACTACCGCGCGTACAACCTGGCGGCCATGATAGTGCGTGTTCTCGTCTGTTCGCGTTAGTATCCTGATTTACGTTGCCCAGACCAATGCCCGTCTCGCGGAATACGCTGTCCCTAGCTCGCCAGTCTGGAACAGTACGTCTTCCACTGGAGGTACCATCAAGACGGCACTGGACTTTGCCATGGGAATCTCAGCTAATTCTAGCGGCGAGAGTTCATATTCCGCTGACCTATATCCGAACATAGCTGCTGTCGCTTCTGTTTATGGGGACGAGGACGGACGATATGCATCATTTCTGAACGCAGCTGATCCGGGCTATGCTGAACAGCCTTATTTTCTGTGGAACCAGCCACTAGCAGGTGGGACAGTCCCCGCCGCCGACTCAGGCACTCCCAATAAGGGTTTCCGGACGGCGCTCGTGAGGATAGGGTGGCTAGAGCTGGCCATCGGAGTGGTAGTAGGCTTGGTTAGGATATAAGCCGTTGTCGACACAAGTCATTAAAACTGATGGTGGCAACTTTACACTGATAAATGATTTTTCCCAGTTGGAACGCTCTAGCATCGCAGTACAGACCAGTTATGCGTGTGAACGTGCGCATACGTTACAACAGTTCACAGGCTAGTACAACCTTATCTCCTGCAACAACGTGGGTTAGCTTCTCAATGACGCTCCTGCTGGAGCCTGGAGTGAGCCTGGACTCTATTAGGTAATTACGTTTTTCGGTTATCTTGTGTTTTGCAATTCGGCAACTTGAACCACGACCACGATTCAACCACAACACAAGACAGTCGCGCTGCTTCGCGTCTGAGCCTCAAAGTTTTTACTTTCTCATTCCTGCCTTCCTTATTAGATTCTAATGAGTCAAATTTGTCCCATCGTACGTCGATTCATTTTCACGGTAACAGACTACTAACGGGGTTGCCGTTGCTAGAAGGGGATGAGGTCTCAAGTCACAATATCTTCACCTCTCACTATACCCTCAGCCACAGAAGCCATTTTGTCTATACCCCCAGAGATATCCGCCGACATTTTTATATGGGTCGACATCCTAAATGAACGGAACCGTTGCTTCGATACACCTTGGATTCTCTCGCAAGTTTGCGGGCGTTGGAGGGACATTGCCCTATCCTTTCCACAACTATGGTCTCGGGTGCACATAACGGGGCGCCGGAAAATTTTTTCACTAGGTCTCCTTGCCCGGTTGCACGCTGCCCTTTCCCGAGCTCGATCATATCCTCTCTGGATAGAATACTCCGAGACGGCCGATCCTGGCGTTCACATGTGGCCTGTCCTCCTAGCACACTGCGCCCACTGGAGGACCGTCTCCATTTTCTTCTTGACCCCCGAATTCCCCAGTCGCCTCCCAGGCAAACAGTATTCTTTCCCTTTGTTGGAGTCACTCGACTTCCGCTTCGACCGCTACATGGTTCGCGGTTTTTCTATTCAAGAGAATGCCCTTGACGGGTTCTCTACCGCGCCTCGGTTGCGGCAAGTTTCGCTTTACGGAATCCGCTCACCGTCCTGTCTCAAACTACCGTGGTCTCAACTGACAACCATCGACCTCGCTTGTGGGACAGACCGTGATGAGATGCAGATTCTTCTCAAGACTTCGAATCTGCAGCGGGTTCTACTTCTCCTCGACCACGAGATTGGCGTTCCTCTCCCAGGGCCAGTCGTACAGTCGTCGTTGCGTTCTATGGAAACATGGGATGTCTCTCCGCTTCAATATTTCACTCTGCCCAACCTAGAGGTCCTGAATGTCGTATATACCGACGACCCCTCACCTATCCCCATTATCCATTCATTCATTTCTCGTTCCCAGTGTGCACTACGCACCTTTCATCTCAACGGCCTAGAGATCAGCGAGGATCTTCACAAGACCCTACTAGACCTCCCTAGTATCGAGGATCTCCGACTAGAATTCTCATGTACTGTACCAGGAAGCTTTGAGGCATTTATGCGATTCCTCACGTATCCCGAAGCGAGGCAGTCGGCGGTGCTGCCCAGGTTGAAGGATCTTCATTTAGTGCACCATGGATTCGATGACCCACTATTGGATCATACTTTCGTTGATATGATTCGGTCAAGACGGTGCGATCTACAGCCATCGCTGGCGTTACTGCAGAGTCTTATCTGCGAGCATGTCATCGACGGGCTTCAGCCCAATGATGTTTCCTTCTTGAGGAAGGTTGAGGAAGAGGGACTGAAGTTATACGTCAATGTCAGTTGTGACGTTGATTACGGGTCTTGTCCTTGGTAGACTTCCCTTCTCACACATTCAAAATTTCTCGTGAGTGTTTGATTATCTTGTGTGGTATCGTATGCTCATCCCGGCCGGCGTTAGTGACCGCATCTATCGCTCTTTACATCAGGAAGCTTGGACTAATCTCGTGCATTGATAGAACCAGACATTACTTAGATTAGTGTATCTAATTGCTTGTGTATTCCATGTAGATAATTTAGATCTATAGCTGCTTCTGTACTGGTATATCCTCTAATACACTCTACTCGTTTATTGTCTAGGAAGGGTGTGTGGAAACGAATTATGATTGAATTACGGAGCGTAACGGTAATTGTGTAAACGGCAAGAGCGTGTTATAGTGATGCAGTATTTGATGTTGCGAGAAACGCGGAAACGGTACCCATAGAGTAAAGAACTGGCGTGATGTATCGTAAACTAGCGAGAGACGTAAAACTATCCAAAATCAAAACCCGGAAATCAAAACGGAAAGCAATACAAGATAAGATAAATAAACCATTCAATAACTTAACTTCAACCGATGTTATACGGCCTGTGGCAAACCAACCCTCTTGCCCATATCGTCATCTAGACCAGAAACGTAGTTCACGAAAGGACTCTCCTTCCCTTCCACTCTCGTCGTTTCAGAGACTTCAAGTGGGTTAAAGAGAGATTCGATCAAGGCCTCGGTGGTTTTGGGACCATATGCATAAGCAAGAGGAAGGTCTGATAAATCATATGGTCGCGTCTGCCTGCCTTGCTGCTGCTCATACTGACGATGATGATGATTAGAGGAAGCATATGAGTGTGACCGTGACCGGGAGGAAGTCGTCGAGTCAGAATCATATCGATCCTCCTCGTGATGTTCGTGGATATGCGTTTTCGAGGCGCCATATTGACCATAGATATTAAATCCCCGGGGCCGGGTTCTGTAGACGTCATTCTCTAACAAGGCCGCTACTCCGTTCAGAATCTCGCCCTTCGGCAGCGGTGGAGCTACAAATGCCTTTTCGCCTCCGACATGTGTAAGCTGTATACTCAGCTAGAACAAGCGGTCGTCAGTTCGGAAAATTGGTGTGAGTTGACTTGGGACACGTACCTTCAACGTGGCATTAGTCTTGCTCTCTCTCAGCAGATATCGACGCGTCACTTCGCCAAGACTCGGGTCCGCATATTCGGACAAGTCGAGGTAAACGGCTCCCATGCGTGGGTTTTGTGGCGCGTCGGGATCCCCGGATATAACGCGCTGAGTGACAACAAATTTAGCGGGATTGGGCATGAGAGCGTCGGAATTTTCACGGTCACGAGACAGCGGTATCTTGATATATACAGATAATGATTGGGACCACGTCACTGAATGTTCCGTGAGCGGCAGAAATGGTGTCTGTCCACGAGCTGCCGGGCGAGAAGATGAAGGCGTGGATGATGACGAGTGCGAATGCGACGAACTGGCACCCGAAGAAATGACAACTGAGGGCATGACGGGCCGGTCATCACCGGAAGAACTGAGACTGGAAGAGCCGTCGGGAGATATTGAAGACGCATACATGCTGCTCGATTCGTTATCATCCTCGATGTCCGCGTCTTCCTCTGTCTCTTCCTTCTCCTTCCCTTTACCCTTGATGTCAACCCTGCTCGAAGTGGGGCTCGTTCCGCCACTCCTCCGAGACTTTACGATCCCCAGTAAGCTACTCTTCGACCCAGGAGGCGTCGTCAGATTCTTCAGCTTCCACCGCACGGCAAATTCTCCATGAACGAGGGGTACACTCGATATCTGGTGTATCTCGATTTGAGCGTGAAATATGGCATGTCGAGGAAGAAGACTGTGGAGATGAGCTCGAAGACTCTTGGGGTGATTATGAGGAACCGCCGTCGCAATATCGGATGTGCCCGCCACCTCCGACCGATAACTATCCGCGTACACAGCATTTACTGGCGCCTTAGGGGCCGTCTGTCTCGGTGGTCCTTCGTATGATGGGCGCCCCATAGAATGCCCCGTCATCGTGGCGCACGACGTTGACTTGTTCCAATCCCCAACGCAAAAATTTCGTCCACGTTCAGGGTTCGATGCGAGTACTGGCGCCTAATTGCAATCAGGAACTCCAGGCGATATGAGGGGGAGTCGGAAAGTTAATATATAGGCAGGTGCTGTGCGGGAAGGGAGAAATGGCGGTACCATGAGTTGGATGATGGTGGGAAGAAGAAAAGGAGAATTGAGCAGATAATATATTGGACATGATGAGAAACTCACCTTACGTACGCCGGATGTGTCAGCGCCAGATCGGGTCGTGAATATTCCGATCGGGGTTATCTGAAGCACTCTCGGCCTGCTTCCCTGCCGTGGCGTAACGAAACGTTGCAGTACTGGACAAGCCTCGAGCATCAGATAATTCGCAGTGGTCAGACAAAAAAGTCTGCCCATTCGAGTAAATTTAAGCATTGGGCACTCTTCATATCGTTAATGAAAATCATCTGAAATTATCACGAGTTACACGTTGGTTACACACGTGGAACTACAAAGTAGTATGCATGCGTTGCCGTCCAAACTGGCTGCGAAGCAATGGCAGTGTCTTCAAGAAAGTTGGGAATGCAACGACGACAACGCAATAAGGCTGTTCGCCATTCCACCTGTTACAGGCAGTGAAGGGAAGCTGTCGCCGTATAGCAGTCGACAGCTCCGAAACGTGAGAATCACCGTCTCTACAAAAGTACAGCTACTTCGAATCCGCTTCGGCACAGTGTTGGGCAAGATGAGAGCTATCTTCGTGGCAATGTGCGGAGTCAATGTTGAGATCGGAGCAGCTAGTAGATTAGACCACCGCTCTGAGAGTTATGTCCGACAACCCCGGTTTGAGTGAGAGCGTGTTGTGAGGATGCTGACAGCGCAGAAAGATTTTACGAGGTATGGTTTTGTCAAGCTCCGGTATCGCCACACTGAGCGACAATCGGAAAAGAAGGAAGAAAACATCAAGGGCGCCAGATTTGACACGGCGGATAGCATCTTTCGAGGAACAGTCTTCTTCCAGGGTCAACAAGAGCGCTAAGTCGGCGTTGATCTCCAGATTATCCCTGCTGTGCCAGATCGAATGATGAACTATCCTAATTCCGAAGCTGCGTTCCTTCGCACGACTCTCTGTCGAGACTACCGATCCTTGGGCAGAGTGAAGTAGTTCACGGCCTTATGGACGCCAGGATCATAGTAAAAACCAGCTACCAGAGAATACCATAGAGTCTGAACTGTTCGAGGGCAAGCGCGGTGGTAGGAGCCCAGGGTATTTTATGTGTCTGCCTGTCATGATGTGAGTTGCAACATATTCTTTTAGCCGCCCATGGCAAATCTAAACCTTCAACAGATCTCGCAAACCCCCACACTTACCCCGCTGGCAGCGGTGCATCTCCGACCGTCCAAAATCAATTAAAAAAAACTTGAAGTCTTCCGTCGCCTGCGCCACCCGTCCCCCGGCTCAAGAACACCGTACTCCACCTCCACATCCAACGAGTGTAATTTGTTCACCAACTCGATAAGTATTTGCCTGCAAGTTCGGGTCAATGATACATGAGATAATTCGGGATGAGATGCTTCACCATTCCGTCGCACTCACACCCTCCTTAACATCGCTCCATTCCGATCCATATATAGACGTCTCTTAGGTTGTCCCTGGTACATCTTGGAGCAAACCCCGACAGGCCTTTGGAATAGGACGCTACGACCAGGAAGGGGGCTGGCACATAGCATAAAGATTATTGAAAGAAACGGCTCGGTTGGTATGTTAGCCTGAAACCGCGTGAGCGGGTTTGGAAGATTCTCATTTTGGACTTTGAAGACGAGCGAGAGAAGCAAAATCCTTCCCGGACGAGACAGGTCTGTGGAGCGTACTACGAACGGCGGGTAAGAACAAAAGACTGGGCGATGAAGAGAGACTCACCGAGCTGCGCAATGAGCACACCAATGAAACTCCAAGTTTGCAGGGTTCATCCATCTGCAGTGCGAGTCGCGTTGTGTGAGCAACCTCACATGATACTTGATGACTAACTTTCACGACCATAGCCTTGATACCAGTTTGTTTCTGAGCGGCATCAAGACTGAACAGCCGACTCGATGCCTCCGCCTTTGGAAGCAATACCGAATAAATCTTATCCTTGTTCGGAACAAGCTTGTATGGGCACCGTGCCAGAATTGGCAACCGTTCTCGGTCTCAGTCTGTTGTACAACGATGAGGTTGAAGTTTCTTCTCTGGGAATGTACGGTCTCAGCGACAGCCTCGTGGAGCATACCGACGGGACCTGCGAGACCAGTAGCTGCACCGATAATCTCATCGATTGCCTGAGGCTTTAAGGCTTGGGTGGCGAGTCTGCCGTACTCGCTCACGCTGCCTTCACTGTTCAAGAGAGCCTGCTTCGGCTGACAGGATGCGCCGCCAATGCCAACGCTATTGGCCACTCCACCGAGGATGTTTTTCAGGACTGGGAGGAGATTAGGGTATATTTGAAAGGAGATGGAACAATCCGCTGGAGGGACGATATCTAGGGCGGTATTCAGTTGAAGTCGAATATTTCGCCAGTGGATAAATCCGAGGTCGTTCCGGAAGGAACGTCAAGAGCTCGTAAATGTTGGCGGGACATAGGGTATGAGATAGATCCGAGGGGCATGCGAGTGAGACTCAGACAGCACTGCGATGCGACAACAATGTTTAGGCGAGCAAGCAACGATGCACGGCGGATCCGGAGTAAAGGGATGGTAATCAAAGGTACGTCCTTGCCGTCGCTGCTCGCTCACCGCCAAAGGTGGCAATAGCTGCTCAAGGGCCGGTTTCGCTCGCTGACCACACTAATACTCAAGGGTCGAGAAGCTGGGGAAATATTTTGGGTTGTCGATTTGGATGTGAATTGTAATGTCCCGAGAGGTGCATCTGAACAACGGCGGCTCTCTTCGAAGGGCTCTGGTTCATTGAAAGAGCCCAGCATTGAACGCTTGCTCAGGACGAAGCCCTTCCAACGAGGGACCGACTCAAGACGAGTGCTACCGCCTGATGCGCTACGGGTGATGTGAGGGAACCGCACCACCAGTGACGACTAGTCGCAAGAGAACAGCCACATAACCTGGAACGTTCGAGGGCAAGGGCGGTGGAGAAAGTAAAGGGGACAGGGCGGAAGAGGGGGCCCTGGGGGGATTTCATATATATGTCGCCAGCGTTATGATGTGCAGCACTTTGCTGATATCATCGAGCATCATATATACATCATATCATGCACCATGTACCGCGACGCGTCGTACAACTTGAACACACGAGGGTTGGTTTAGATGATATCGCTCCAAGCACACGTAGTACTTTCACTCACCAAGAAAGAAAAAAGGGGACCGCTTCATCATGACGAAGCAAATACAATTCCCATTTCCGACATAATGCTGCATGCACGTCGATATCGATGCCCCCTACTACTATGGTTCGGAGCAGCTTATCAAGCAATATTAAGATAAGACGCGCAGTGGTCCGCGTTCACGTCTGTTCACGCCATGGGCTAGGCTAGCATCGGACGCAACACAGACATTCATAGTCCTTCACAATGCCGAAACGTAGTCTCTAGCCAGTGAGGCGTGTGGTGAAAAAAAATGGTCAACAAAAAACGGAAAAGCTTCTGATCCCGGGCTCGGTAGTTCCCGTAGTTCCCGTGGCTGTGCCGCCAGGAACTCTCATTAAGTATTGCCTATTCCTTTATCCTACGAGCTCAGCATCTTCAGCTGCAGATGATTCTTCTCTATAACAATACCTTGTAACTCTGCACTTCGTAACAAATGGCAAGGCACGACTGTCTCTTGCACCCAGCGATGCGTCTCCAGGCGTCTCTGCGATTGGCCGTCTGCTAACAAACTTTATTTTTCTTTCATGTGTTAAAACTTATCTTGGAAGCACACACTAAAGAAGAAAAAAGCCCTCTTTGGGACTAGTACCGAGGTGCCTTGAAGGTTCTCGATCTTCAATGTTATCAATGACGGAACTGGCATGATATCGCGCCTGGTCTACCAGCGGGTCGTCATAGCTCCACGAAACAACTACTATTATGACGCTAAATAACCCATATCTACACATTCGTCCTCTGTAAAGGGAATACCGCGCAGTCCTACCTCCACCAAAAATTCCCAAATAAGCATGTTCACACCGGTAGCCCAAGCTTGTTTGCTACCTTTTCGACAAATATGATCTCAATATAAATCGACGCGTTTATAAAATACCGGATGTCTCATCTCTCTTCAGTATGTCTTCTGCCCTCGTCTTCCTCAAATTTCTTATAACTTCACCTGATAGCGTATCTGCGAACGGCACAATTACTGAACGTGTCATCAGTCGCGCCGATCTCTTGGAGATCGCACCGGACCGTGAAGATGCTCTCATGGGCCATTCCACCACTGAAGAACTGCGCCAGACACTCAGACTTCATTCCACATCCGCGTAAGTGGTATTCGAATAGCACTTGCTCTGCGCATCTGACACATATTTTAGGCAATTTCTGCATTCATATCGACATCATGACAGTATGAAACTTCCCAAGACATCCGTTCGTACTTCTGCCTTTCTCGATCCTTCGATGTCAGACGTGAACTTCCCTCCTGCAACCACTCCTCACCAAGGCCCTCGGCGACGCGTCGCGAACGCAGCTACAGATGTCATCACGGATATCAGCAACGGCGTCGTCACCGACTCCCACGGAAATGTATTTGACATGTGGAGCCTTAGACTAAGCACCGAAGACAAGCTCATATCTCCTCGACCTCTGGGAGCGACCCATATACTTGTCATTGTCGATGCTTCCGAGGTTCCCGAAACAGTGTCGCGAAATCGTACTGCCGTACCTACTCTCTCTGTTCAGATGCCGATTAACGATCTGCTATTCAAGTTGAGTGTACCTAACCTCTCGAAAGAGTCAAAACTTCCTCGTCGCATCCACCAAGAACTTCCTCGTGTCGGCATTCGAGTTCCGCACATCGAGACGTTTTGCATTCTCGTCACCTACGTGCATACGCGGAACCGGATAGAAATGATGCGTGCCGCACTTCCGCAGTGGATTGGGGATATTATGCAGCAAAAGCTATCCATATATCGGCTTGCCGTCCCCGCTCACGTCGAGCTTGAAGAGAAGAAGAGAGGAAAATTACTCCGGAGTTTGAGCCGTGGTTCTATGTCCGCGGGAAGTTTCCCGGAGCCGCCAGCGCCTGAGCGCAAGCGTTTACTCGACGAGGTCTCTGGGGAGATCGCAGAAGCGTCGCGCGAGAATGATGCCTTTGGACGCGATCTCGTGGAGGCTGCTGCCAGGCTTAATGCATTGCGCGATAACTTGATGTTTATTGGGTTTTATGAGAAGTCATTATGGGCCGAACTGAATGACTGTAGTGGGGCGTTGGTGCGAGCTATCAGACTCAACTCGAGAGTCGGACGGTGACATTCCCTGATACTGTGGACATAGTAGCATAAGAGATCTAATTATCATGCGAATTTTCTTGTCTCTAATATGTATGTCTTCGAACAGTTTATTTACGGTATATTGGGTATCAGACGCGGCCGTGTCCTAGTTGAGAATAGCTTCTGATGATAATATGAACACACGTCTTCGCACTGAGAAAGTATAGCGAACTGGTAACAAGCTTTTTGCAGATGCTTCGATTATTAAATCGGAAAGAAATAAACGTGCGTCAAGAGCATACTTGTTCCAAAGGGAAGATGGTTGGAAGGGCACCATACTACCGAAGAGCCGAACCAATTGCGCTCTGTCTGCTAAAATGGATACCCAACCCTAATTATCCTCGTCACTGTATTCCTCCTCAGGCTCCGAGTCACATTCTGGACCTGGGTATTTCCTCAATCGTAAAGTCAGGACACGCGGAGACCAAAAGCGAAAAAGCGATACATACAAAGTGACAGAGACTTCCACAGACTGTGTTTCCGTTAAAGCAGCCATGACGTCCACAATTTTCTTTATGTACGAAGCTTGGATTAGCGCCCTCACAGACCGCATATTCTGAGCATAGATCACAATCGTGAGCGTTGACAGGGTCTTCCAGGGCGGCTTGGATAGCGTGCTGGCTATTTGGGACCACAGGGTAGTGTTCAACTCGCGATTACCAATGCTATCAACTAAGGCCTGAATGACCAGCTTGTTAATGCGTGTTGCGCTGGTGTTGGCCAACACTTCGCACCACCATCGAAAAAGAGCCGGATAGAGGACGGGGCAATCTAGATCATGATAGTCCCACATCTCAACTGTCAGACTTTCAACGCTCGTTAGATTGAGGTCCGCTGCTGGCAGTAATGCCGATCCGGATGCTGATTTAGAAGTGGATGTCAGTAAGACTTGTACTGGATGATGACACTTTACTTACTGCAAAACACATGCGACACCTTGAGTTCTTGTAGTTGCTTCGTCATGGTCAACACTCCCTGTAACAGTCCGAGTTCTTCGGCATGTGAAACGTGAACGTCGAGTACCCGCAGCTTATTGACAGATATAGGACACGACGGTGTTTTGATGATAGACTCAAACAGTCTTAGCCTTCTTTCATTCGTATGTACTGTGAGATGCGACACGGAGGGCCCCGCCTGATACGGCCGATGAGGCATCAAGGTTTCCGCTATCTCGAGTGACGGTAGAATGAGCGTCTCCAGATCATGAGAACTGCGTAAGAAGAAGCAGATATCGGCTACGCTCTGAAAGTTACTATATCGAATGTGAACACGACGGAAGGAATGGGCTGACAATGCCTGCCGTGCACCGTCGTTCAGCTCTGACCAAAGTAGGGTATCATCAATCATAAGTTCGAGAGGTCCTAAAGATGCCATCACGCGATGAAAAGAAGGATGATTGAGGAGGATTTGGCCATAAGGAGGGATCGCAAATGATTGTATACGTAGAACCATGATATGTTGAAGGATAGATTTAGGGAAATCGAGGAGCTTGTCGCAATCATAATGTGTATATAAAACGCGTTGCTTGAAGAGGAGGGATCGCCCAATGTTTGATGATAATTTCCGACAGACGAGAGAACATGAGATAAGAGTTGGGATATCGCCTTCCAAGTGAGTGACGATGGTATCCGCTAACTCTTGAGGTAGAGAATCTAAAGATGTCGTGCGATCCTCGCTACAATGGCTCCCATTAGAATAAGCAGAATGAAAAAAAGATAAGTACCTACGTAGACTTGGTGTTCATGATGAGACGGTGGACCTTTGGCACCTACAAATCTTCTATAGAATAGTACGAAGGCTTGAGAGTTCTCGAATGCGAAGAGACCGCTTTGGTTGTTGAGAGAGTAATACGTGGTAGACTAGTGTCAAGTGCCCGTCTCTGGACCCTTTGGCGTGGCTTGATGCTTGAAGAAAGGGGTAAATCTGAGTTTGAAATATCACTGGTGGCTATGGAAAGATCTCTGCCAATTATTTCTTAGGAGAATACTGGTGAAGATAGCGCATTGTCATATTGTATTACAACCATGCCTATCTCTGAAGAGCACCCTCGATCTTCTTCGTGATCTCTCTATAATCATCAATCTTGGAAGCATGCAGTTTCCTGTGGTGTGCTTTTAGGTCCCTAAACTTGAAGTCGATACAAATGCTTCGAAGACCCAAGGGTGTAAACTTTCTTGAGTCTTTCCTAAACAAACGATGATATACCTTTTGGATGAGACGAGGTTAAATAGCGTCCTCTGAAAAGAGAATGCTGGATATAGCTGACTCGACTAGAACGAACCTTTTGCAGATTGCCCGAAACTGAAATAAAATAAAATAAAATAAATATGCAACAGGGTGCACTCATGACTAACTACAAAGGAAATATGTTGGAAGGCGTCGATACTGAAAGACCGAATCAATTCTGCACCTTATCTGCTAAAACGGATACCCAATGTTCAGGTTTTCTTCATCCGAATCCTCTACCCCCTCTACCGGGTCATCCCCATCATACTCATACTCATAGTCTGGTTCGGGGTATTCCCTCAATCGGAAGATCAGTACACGCGGAGACCAAAGATGGAGATGTGGGACATACAAGCTGACAGCGACTTCCACAGACTGCGTCTCCGTTAAAGCAGCCATGATGTCCTCAATGCCCTTTATGTACGGAGAGAATATGCTGTCTGCGAATCGTTCATCCGGAGTATAAATCACAATTGTTAACGTTGACAGGGTCTCCCACGGCGGTCTGGACAGCGTCCTGGCTATGTGAGACCACAAAGTAGTGTCAAACTCTGGATTAACGGCACATTTGTCAAGCGTCGCCTGAATGACCAGCTCATCAATGCTTGTCGCTCTGGTGTTGGCCCAAACTTTGCACCACCATCTGAAAAGAGTCGGATAGACAACAGGACACTCTAGTTCCTGATAGTCCGACATCTTGACGGTCAGACTTTCGACGCTCGCCAGATTGAGGTCTGCGACCGGCAGTAATTCCGCCTTGGATTCTAATTTAGACTTGGATGTTAGTATGTCTTGTACGGGTGATGATTTGTACTTACTGAGAAACTCGTGCGACACGCTGAGTTCTTGCAGCACTTCCGTCATGGCCAACACATCCCGCAATAGTCCAAGATCTTCAGCATGTGAAATATTGACGTCAAGTACCCGCAGGTTATTGACAGATATCGGACACGATGTGGCGAGGATAGACTGAAACAATTTTTACCTTTCCTCTCCAGAGGTCATTGTCAGATGCGACACCGAAGGCCCTATCTGAGCCCATTGAGGTACCGAAGTATCCCCTATTTTGAGCGTTAGCAGAATGAGTCTCTCCAAATGATGCGAACTGCGTAGGAGGGAGCAGATATCGCCTATGCTCTGAAAGCTACTAGATTCAATGAAAATACGACGGAACGGATGGTCCGACAATGTTTTACGTGCACTCTCGTTCAACTGCGACCAAGATAGGAGATCGGAATAAACCTCAAGCTCGAGAGGTCCTACGGATGCTACGAGTCGATGAAAAGAAGGATGGTTAAGGACTTCTAGTGTAGAACTAGTAAAGACCAATGGTATACACAAAGTCTTGATACATCGAGGTGTGGATTCAGAGAAACCCAGCAGCGTATTGCACTCATTGCCTGAATGCAAACGGCATCGCTTGAAGAGGAGGGCTGGACAGCGCGATGACAATTTCCGGCACACGAGAGAGCATGATTTAAGGGTTGGGAAATCACCTTCCAGGTTGTCGACGATGATATCAACCAATTATTGGGGTAGAGCAGCAATGCGATTTTTGCTAAAATTGTCTCTGTAAGTAAGCAGAATGAAAAGGAACATTAAAATATATCTACGTGGACTTTTTGCGTATAAAGCGGCCGTATGTCCTTGTCATGCTTGTAGATCTTCAAAGAATAGACTTGGGTTTTGTAATGCGAACTGACGAGATTTATACTACTGTCGTGTTAGACAACTTGTGAACAACAGTGTTTCGGAAGTTCGGATAGTAAGCAGTCCGAGTACGCGATGACGTTCGCAGTTTAGGGCCGGCTCCCAGAGCCGAGATCCGATCCACGTGGGTCAGAATAGCTGTTATACAAAGAAAAATAACTAAAATAGACAATTTTTAGATGAATACCTCACCCCGGATCGATCAATGGCAGGAGTTCAAAAATCCGTACTTTTCGACACATCTTCCCACTCCTTCTGAAGCTTCAGATATCCCTGTATCTGATCCTGCACATCCTCGAAACAATCTGATCCCAACAGCAACGAGTTGGGGAACTCTTTTCCTTGCGCAACTCCCTCCCCGCGAACAACATCCAGCATTACTTGTACGCCCTTCTTCGGATCTCCCGGCTGTTTGCCATTATACGCTACAATAACCGCTTTCAGGATACACGAAACCAAGAGTCCTTCCGACACTTACCCTGCAGAGCACTCTCGACCTTCTCTGTGATCTCTTTATAATCATCGATCTTAGCAACGTACGGTTTCCGGTGATCTCCTGTTAAGAAAGAGGTACGGAAGTACCCAAAGTCGATACAGATACTTCGAAGACCCAAAGGCGAGACTTCGACATGAAGTGTTTCTGATATTCCGCGGAGAGCCCATTTGGTGGTACCGTAGAGTCCGGCGTTGGGTACAGCTCTAAGTAGATATGGGTAAAAACAGACAGAAGTATACGAATAAGCCTCACCTCCAACCGCCGACGGATCCTAGCCAGACGAAAGTACCAGTTCGTCGAGCGCGCATGTGCGGGAGGAATGCCCGGGTCACATTCAGCGCGCCAAATACATTTGTGCTGCGAAGGCGTTTAGTAAGATAGGGACATACAACAACACCCGATGCTCACTTGAACTGGTCAAACGTTTCTTCGGGCCTAAAATAGTGCTCGTCAACAAAGATAGAACGAGTAAAGAGTGCAAAGCCATACGTGCTCTCCTCAATTGCGCCAACCAGGATATATCCCGCATTGTTTACTAATACGTCTACTCGACCATATATTCCTACTGCCTTGTCTGCGACCTTCTTGAGATCATCAAGAGGTGCGGTGACGTCGAGCTCAATTGTCTCTGCACCCTTCTCCTTGAGATCTGCTAAAAGGCGCACAGATCGCGCACGAGCAGTAGCGATGACTTTCTCTCCTCGCTCGAGGGCAGCAAGAGCCAGGTCTCTTCCGAGACCGGTCCTGTAAGGCAAACAAAATCAGCGACCAGCATGACGATTGGTTGTCATTCACGGCGTACGAAGTTCCAGTGATGAGCCAGACAAGTTGGGAAGACATCTTGTAAGGGAACCAGGAGTACACTGGCCTCTTTTATATTGCTGCCCTCGTCATCGCCAAGTGTCGCCCAAAGTGTACGCGTCAGTGGTGGAGATGCCGGCTGCGATATGATTGGTGGAAAGATATGACAAACACCTTGCCACAGCGCGACGAGCCAATCATAATTCTGGAACTTCCGCCCAAGACGATTTGAAGTGGGTCATGAGGATGCTTGGCAAGGCTCTTCTTTGCCAAGCCTGAGAGGTTCGATTACTCGATGACAATTTGATTAGGGATGATATCTACTAATTCTTGAGATAGAGACAAAGTGATCCAACCAAATCCCTACAATTGCTTTAGAATATATAGGTAGAATGGAGAGGGGGGTTGCTTACGGCGTCGTTGGCCTTTGCAACGGTAGATCTTTGGCGCGCCTATAGATCTTAGAAAATACAGGGAGAGACGCGACGACTTCATCGTTTAGATACTCTTCGGAAGTTCGGACAGTTGGTCCGAGGGATGCCAACAGTTTAGGGCCGGCTCACAAAACCGGGATCCATCATTTTTGCTTCCGTTTGTCTCCGCTACTTTGCCATTACTTTCTCCTATTTTCTCGGTTGCCAGGTCTACCTTCGACTGTAGCTCGGTACAGAAGGCTTGGCTAGTAATCCTACAGGCAACCTTGCGACGATCTCATCAAGGGTCGGCATGCAGTGATCCAGGCTCGTCCACTGACGACTATTGTGCCCACAAAAGGCGAACTCGTGCTGTGACAAGATTAGATTTGCGAACAATATCGACAAACACGATGTCACCACGACGCGTCGCGTCTATATAATCTTGTATCTGGCATGATCTCTTGTCACTCTTCTGTATGTCTTCTACTCTCACCTTCCTGCAGTTTCTCTCCCCTTCTGCTACCGGTTTAGATGGCAACGTCGTAGAACGTGTCATCAGTCGCGCCGACCTCTTGGAGGTTGCACCAGACCGCGAAGACGCCCTCATGAGCCATGCCACCACCGAAGAACTGCGCGAGACGCTCAAGCTTCGTTCCACATCACATCATGCGTAAGTGGTCATTAAAATATGTTTACTCTACACCTATGACACAACTTCTAGTCAAGCTCTACATATATATGAGAGCTATGATTCCAGCATGAAACTGCCCAAGACTTCCGTTCGTACATCCGTCTTTCTCAGTGCCTGCCCGTCTGTGTCAGACTCGAATGGAACCGAAAACTTTCGGCGACGTGTCTTATCTGCGGACGCGGGTCCAACAGATGTCCTCAAGGATATCAGAAACCGCCTCATTACGGACCCTAAAGGGAATGTAACATTATTCGACCCATGGAACCCCATTGGCCTCAGACTAAGCACTCAAGACAAACTGATATCCCCTCGACCTCTGGGACCGACCCACATACTCGTCATCGTCGATGCTTCTGAGCTAACCGAAACTGCGTCTCAGAAGCGCACCGTACGTGCCCGCTCGATTCAAATGCCGATTAACGATCTGTTGTTCAAACTGAACATGCCTAACCTTTCGAAGGAGCCCAAGCTTCCGCCTCGTATGCACCAGGAGCTCCCCCGGGTCGGTATCCGAGTCCCGCACATCGAGACGTTTCGTCTCCTTGTCATCTTTTTGCACACGCGCAACCGGATCGAACTGATGCGCGCCGCGCTTCCAGAGTGGATCAGGGATATCTTGCAGCAAAGATTGATCGCATCTCGGCCTGCCATCCCAGCACCGCTTGAGCCCAAGGAGAAGAAAAAGGGAAAACTGCTTGGTATCTTGAGCCTTGGATCAATGTCCACGGAAAGTTTCACGTCGCCTCCGCCTGTGGACTCTGGCCCTGAGCGTCTATTTGATGAAGTGGCTAGGGAGATTGCCGAAGCATCGTGTGATGGCGATGTTTTTGGACGTGATCTTGCGGAGGCTACGGCTACGCTCAATGCATTGCGCGATAACTTGACATTTATCGGGTTTCATGAAAAGGCTCTGTGGGCCGAGCTGGAGGACTATACCTCTGTGTTGGTTCGCGCCGTCGCCCTCACGTCCGAATCCAAAGATTCGTGTAATTAGTTCTTATCGTGGATTTGATGGTACCAAAAATATGTATTAGAATGTACGCGTATCTGTTCCTCTGAATGCCTGTACATGTAATAGCTCTGCGAATCTATGTATCACTTACTTTGATACCATGCTAGTCATTGGAAAAATCTGCCTGAAAGGATGCTCAGAAGTAGATAGAACGTATTTTTATCTAGTTGACGCACGGGCGTGACCTCATGACTCTGCTCCCATCGCTCGACGACGCCCTCGAAGAGGACAAAGAGAAGTATTATACAATAATCCTGTGACACATCGGACACAATCGTTGGTTCAAGCTGGCCTATGCGCACTGTCGATTAGTATACGCCACAAAAGGGATCATGCGGAGGATACAACTACGTTCGATGCATTTAACTCCAGATATCACGAGGATCATTCGCCCTCACCATCAAGTCCAAAGTCTGCGTAATCAGCTCTCAGGGAAACTTCGAGAAAACGTCGGTATTGGAACGTGTCCATATCTGTACAGATATCTCTATGAATCTATGTATTACTGTTACACCATGGCTATAACATCAGAAAAAAAATTATATGTGCATGACCCTGATATCAGAGCCAGGATCAGGGGAAAATCAGCTTGAATGAAAAGTACCTCCGTCATCTTCGCTTATACAGCAGCAAACAGTCGTTTTTCCATTGAAAAGCGCGCTAAGGAGCAAATTTCAAGAAACACTCATGTTGAAATGGAGTCGTGCACGCACCATAGAGTATACAACACGCTCCCAAAATCATGATGCCCCCAGAATATAATGTCACGGCCCACCACTGACCTCCAGATCGGTTCAGAATGGCCCCGGATATGGATGATCCGGCAAGTTGGCCTAACGAAGTGATTCCCTTTGAGTAACCTGATCGACACTGATCGAAAGATAAACCGAACCTGGAGCGTTCATCAAAATCATGAAGCCAGTAATCGTCGATAGACCTTCCACACCAAACAGTTCTGCACACACCACCGGGAGGAGACTTATGAACCAGCAACCGACGAGCCCATAGAGAGCAGCGAACACCATGATCGATGCATACGTCTTCGAAAATGTCCAAACGAGGATCTGGAAGAGGCCTCCGAGGAAGAAAGAGAGGAAGAACACGTTGATTGGTCCAAGGCAGTCAGCAAGGCTCCCAGCAGATATCTAGTCGAGAGAGTCAGAGGGGACCATCAGTTCAAGAGACAGTGCGCTATTAAGCGGGGTCTAATGATAGGCTCACGCGTCCTATTCCAGCTGCGATGTTTCTTTTAATGAGGAGTTCAAAAACGGAAAATGATGGGCCACATACCACAAAGACTCATGACCACTAAAGGACCTACAACCAGAAGCGAATCCGGGTCTATTGAAGGTACGAACTGTTTGGTGTATGTCGTGATAAAATAGAACGGGGCCTATAAATAGAAATACAGGTTAGTTTAATGACAACAGGGTAGAATGATCATCGTACAAGGTATCCAAAGAGCCCGACGCAGATGCTCAAGGCCACGCTGTAGAATTGGCCATTGACGCGCTCCGGCAACCAGCGTTTCTTTCCTGAAAACCCTGGGGTAGGTCGTTCTTTGATCAGGATGAAAGCAACGATCCACACCGCCCCATGCATGCCACTGTAGACGAGCATCGCTTTTCTCAGCCCAAGACGGGTCAGCCTGCAAGGATGTTAATACGGTATTCATCCATTTAAGAGAGAGGGACGGACAATACGCGGATGATGATAGAACCTATACCAGCGCCGATACCGGAACCGGCCACAGCGAGACCTGTCGCGAAGCCTCTCTTGCGCAAGAACCATTGCGCTGGTAAGGCCATGTACAGTGGCATTCCGAGACCTTGGGCGAATCCAAGGAGGACCCCTTGAAAGAGGAAGACGTGATAGAGTTTTGTTGAAAACGCCGAAGCCAGGAGAAAGGCGTAAGCGAGGACACTGCTAAGAGCGATCATTTTCTGTCGACGAGTTAGACGCGAACTTGATGGTCGGAAGGACAGTGTTGTACCTTGTATCCACTAGAAGAATCGGGATGAGACAATGAGGGTGTAATATTTCATAGGTACTTACTAGCGATCACCTATCCCTCCCGCAATATATGAGGTAATCCCCATAGTCTGGAAACGGCGTTGAGCGTATATTTGGGCAAAGGACGGACAGACATACACAATTTTGGACACCTCCCACCAGACTCAGGATGCTAAGACTAACGTCCGGAAACATATGAGTGTGATAATAGTCTTGCAGGGCTCCCCAGAGCAGGCCAAATCCCCTTTGAACGGTTCGGTCAGAATGTCGGTGAAAGATGTTTATGCATACGCTTACATGCAAGTACACGAGAACATAAAACACCCAAGAACGACCAGCCAAGCCCGGAGACCACCATCGGGGTATCCCCAGTCATCAGGGCTCGCATGATCCGCGTCTGAGGTAACGCCCTTGACAGCCTTTTCATCGAGTGCGTGCGTCGATGCCAGCATCACCTCTGTAGGAATAACATCGCGGGAATGGAGATCCGTTTGGGTAGACATCGTCGTTTGGCATTAAACTGTGATAAGGGCATGCCTATAAGCAAAATAAAAACGTCGAGAGTGCTTGAAATTGTTTAATTTCAACATTTGGGCCCCTAAAATTTTCTCCCCTTGACGGTCCGGTGTCGTGGGTAATAGCGCCTGAAGGTTCTGCCTCGGTCGAAGATCCGAAAGATAGGCGGAAAAGAGGCGGAGACAACATCTCTGTTCCTACTTAGACAGATCCTGCGACTGCTAACGCGTATGTGTGAACCATGTTCAGTGACAGCAAGCGCGCCAGAGGTGAGCTCTGTACAGACAAGTGATTGCGCGAGATTCCTTGACAGATCCGCAATTCGTCGGATCTTGTTTCCTGGAGTATCTCTAAACCGTTGAAGACAGAGAAAGCATCCGAGTCTTGAAGTAAAGGTAAGTTAGTGACATCCTCTTTCATAATAATACTGGAAGCTATGTCAACCTTTGTGTTTTCTATAGAATATTGATACCGGGACACATGCAGCCTGAGGTATGCGTAGTCGGCGTTTGCGTTTTACGAGAGCTTCAATGTTGTCCGCGAACAGATCATTGGTTGAGTTTGCGACGCTATGTAAGCGCTGTCAGTTCCTAAACGACCTGAGGTCAACATTCTTGCATATACAAGTCTGAGCATACTTGATAGAATGCATCGCAGAAACCTCAGAGGCTGATCTCAAAAACGAAGTCCATAACGCGACGATGGTATCTGATCTACAGGTACTCACGCTGGGCCTGGGTACGTTGTGTCTGAGTATTAACTTACGTTTTTCTAAGCCACTCCGCCCTATTACCGAGAATTAGAGCGATGAATCTCTGGTTAAGAAAATACCAACCAGTCGCTTACGATGAGGCACGTAGAATGCCTCCGAAAATCCAAATAGCACTCACTGCGCACCGGCAGTTCGTGAGGCAGGCAGGCAAAACTTTCTGGCGCAGAAACTTGCAGAAGTTGTACGTATCAGATCTCTGTGAATAGAGTCAGAAAAGTCGGTGCTCGGATATCGTACACGAGGACAAAGTGTTTTGTGTTCGCCGTCGAATCTCCTGATGGCGTTAAACAACGGGTAAATTGTATATTTTGGGACCGGCATCACTAGCAAGACCTCTTCGATCGTTATCTGCCACAGGACAGAAAAGGTACTAATTTACGGTTCATAATGCTCCTCCTGGGCTATACATAACCAGCGTTTACTAGGGTTTCCTCTGTAAATCGTGTGTCACTCGCGAAGCGTGGAATAATGCGATTAGACACGTACCGTGCGTAAACCCAATTCCCTATACAGTCGAAGTCATACATCGCTGACCTCTGGGACACAGTCCTGCGCAGTGATTGTGAACCATATCCTGGTCGATCCAGGCGGGAAAGTGTCGTGGGTGAAGCTCTTCGTTTCACTAACACTGAAGGAAGACGCAGCGGCAAATCCGCAGATTTTCACCGGCATTATCTAGGGGCACCAAGCCATTCTCTCCTCATCACGTACTTTTTGCAGCAGTGGTGTCTATGTCACGGACCACTGCGGCGATTTCTTTCTAGGTATCGACGGGTTTGGAGTCAAGGAAATCGTGGAAGCGAAATGTATCGTCGTCATCGTTGCCCTGGGTATTAATGGTACCGTGACAGAGAGCCACAGGTGATATCATGGTTATTGATATTATCTGATAGTATTCGCGAGTTCGGTGTCGAATTTTGAGTTTCGTGGCAATATCTATCCTTTGTAGTCAACAGTTGTCAACGAAAAGTGTCGCGTGCCTATGGCAGGCAAACTCGACGATGTCGTTCAAGTTCATCTGTACTGAGCTACAGCAGAAGATAGTTGAAGATATAACTAGTAACTGGGAGAGAAGAGGAGACAGACGGACGACTAGATCTGGATTCTAAAGCCCCCGGCCCTAAACGCCCTTCACTGGACTGTGACATTCCGCGGTGGCCGCCGTCAATCTGCCTTGTTACCAAGTATCACTATCTGATTAGAGAAATAAATCTCTCCGCGCATTATAGTTAATGTCGAAGATCAATAGGCATGTTGAGGATACACCGCTACTTCATGAACAAAAACCACACGTAGGGGTCTTTCGTTCTAAAAAGTTTCTTGCTCAGGCTAACGGAGTCATTTGCACTACCTCAAGAATTACCACTAGGATATCACCATCAACCATTCAAAAGGCGATATCCCAAAGTATTCTGGCCTCATGGCTCACTCGTCTGTCCATGTTGGCTTGGCGATGAAGATACGGTGCCCAGGCCTCGGCACCAACTACTACTTACTTCTTTAAATCGTCTTCCACAGACCTACGTGACAGAATGTTTGTAATGTGCTTCCACCAATCATATTTCAGCCGAGAACCACATCGCTGACGCGTACACTTTGCAGATAGTAATACTTCTGACGGAATAGAGAAAGCAATAGTATAAAAATGTCTAGCCTGTCCCTTAACACTCACACTACGCCATGTCCACTTCACAACTTGTCTGGCTCATCACTGGAACTTCGTATGCAGTTCAGTATTATCAACCGACATACTGAATGTTGACTTTGTTTAGGACCGGGCTCGGAAGAGACCTGGCTCTTGCTGCCCTCGAGCGAGGAGAGAAAGTCATTGCTACTGCTCGTGCGCGATCTTTGCACTTCCTAGCCGATCTCAAGGAGAAGGGTGCAGAGACACTTGAGCTCGATGTCACCGCACCTCTTGATGATCTCAAGAAAGTCGCAGACAAAGCAGTAGGAATATATGGTCGAGTAGACGTGCTGGTGAATAATGCTGGGTATCTTCTCGTTGGCGCGCTAGAAGAGAGCACGTATGGCTTTGCAACTATACTCATTCTATCTTTTTGACAAGCACCATTTTAGGCCCGAAGAAACGTTCGACCAGTTCAAGTGAGTATCAAAGATTATTGTGTCGCCCTATCTAGCTAACCATCCTCCCAGCACAAACGTATTTGGCGCGCTGAATGTGACCCGAGCATTTCTGCCGCACATGCGCGCCCGACGAACCGGTACCTTCGTTTGGACAGGATCCGTTGCTGGTTGGATGTAACGTCTTTTGTTCAAGTACTTCTTCCTGTTCTTACTCATGCAAACTCAGAGCTGCACCTAGTGCCGGGCTGTACAGCACTACCAAATGGGCTCTACGCGGAATATCAGAGACGCTTCATGCCGAAGTCTCGCCCTTGGGACTTCGAAGCATTTGCCTCGACTTTGGATACTTCCGTACCGCTTTCTTATCACCAGACCATCGGAAACCGTACGTTGCTAAGATCGACGACTATAGAGAGATCACAGAGAAGGTCGAGAGCGGTCTGCAAGGTAGGTGTTGCGTTTCACCGACTTTCGTGTACTGACGCCGACTCGTACAGCGTCTAATGGAACGCAGCTGGGGAATCCGAAGAAGGGCGTACAGATATTGTTGGATGTTGTGCGTGGGGAGGGTGTAGCACAAGGGAAAGAGTTCCCCAAGTCGTTGTTGATGGGATCGGATACTTTCGCGGTCGTGCAGGATAAGATACAGGGGTATTTGAAGCTCCAGGCGGAGTGGGAGAGCGTTTCGAAGAGTACAGATTTTTGAGCACTAACAGTAACAGATTCGGGGTGAGGTACATATAGTTATAGAGAAAGTGTCAATTCTTTGTAGTTGTGTGAGTTGTCGTTCTGATCTGCATATGTTCTATCGCTGATCATGACGATCGACAATAGGCTCTTGCTACTCACCATGTTCTCAATCCGCATATTCACGATTGCAAGCTATCTTCCATCATGAACTATGAAGCCATAAACCATACATGATGTCGCCTCTTTGAAGGGATTGAAATGTTCGACAAGGCTACAAGGGACACAGTTAGAAACGTATATATTGCATTGCGGGAAACGGCCCCCTGCGACCTGTCATAACTCTAGGTAAAGTGATACAACAACATGGCAATACTATACATGACTTATTTATAAGGACACAGGGAAAAATACAGAAAGAATCACTCGATAGCTCCTGAGACGTCCGAAGTTGAGGTAATACAACATGATACTGTCTATACACAACCATACAAGAAAATCACTGGAACGAATCATTGGCACTCAATACCCAGCTCCTTCGACGACAGACGCCAGACTTTTCGCCATTGAAGCAGCCAAAAGTTCTGGATTGGAAACGGACCGTGGCCGCAACGACATGCGGTGGTTGAAAGGATCCATACAAGCCCTCGACTCGCCTGTAGGGACAGCCTCTCTAGGAACAAATTGGAAGGGCACATCGTCGTCCGAGTTTTGGTCCCATTCCGGCTCGATGACGAAATATATAGTATTTCGTTTATCCTCTATAGACGCCGGAGAGACGACTATAGCAGGCACTGGCGTAGGAGGCAGTTCGCAGGTGGGAACAGGTTTGGGAGGGGGAATGGTCCTGGAAGTTTCGGACGAGTGAGCGGAATTCGAGGAGTATATGGATTTAGAACCAGAGGTGGATTCGGTGTCGAGACGCTGAGCCGTTCGGAGACAAGGGGTCGACTTGTGGCTAGATATCATTTTGGGGGTAGGCGCGACGCTGGGAATGGGGGGAATATCGGGAGTTGAAGGGCTTTCAGGGCTCGTTGAAAGTTGAGGTGTTGCAGGCAGTTTAGGCGTCGGCGTCCGCCTAGGTGTCAGTGGTAGTATAGGTACTGGCGCATACCACGCGTTAACTTTGCCCAAGTCATGAGCACTCAACGGCGGAGTGGGCGGAAAAGAACCATCTGCCATGCGGGGGATTAGCGAAGGCTGGGACCCATGCTCAGACGCCGAGTCTGTGGGCCAGCCTACAGCGCTAAGCTTCAAAAATCCAGGAAATTTCCGGGACACCTTGGTGACGTTCGTCAAGGGGGGCTCGGCCTCGCTCTTTGATGGCGAATCCAGATTACTAAACTTTTTGGGCAACTTCTTGAACACACTACGGCCTAACGATGACTGCTTTTCGTCACTAGTCAATGACTCTGCGGACTCAACGGCGCCAAACTCTGATATGACCGGAGGCGAGGAGTCCAGAAGACTGGGTGGAGGCACCGAGACATTGGACGATTTTCGACTGCGAAACAAGCGCTTCCAGCGTCCAGTTGACAGCTTGCTATCAGAATGTACTTCGTCGGTGCTAGAGCTATTGCGGCTTGATTCTGAATCGCTCCTGCCCAGAGGGGGCGCAGATTGAGGGGCGCTATCAACGGGAAAGTCATACGGGAAGTCTATGATACCCTGCTAAAATCTTCAGTATATTTGAGGGGCAGACAGAGGAGAGAATGCATACCTTGGACGAGAGTGACGGTGACAGAAGTCCTTCATCACAGGGTGGCTTGTCCACTGGAGGCGCTAGAACTCGCCCACATATTTGGAGATACCCGCGAGGTACAGTCGTGGTAGCCCCCGTCAAGGGAGTGATAGGCCACAGGCAGCTGATGATGTCTGTTCGCGGAGGAACAGGTGGTCTCTCTTTGGCTAAAGGACATGCCGTGTTTCCATCAATATTGGGCGGCGAACACGTTAAATCACTATCGAACGATGCTTCCTCATCTAGCGGATAGCATGATTCGTCGTCGATGATGCTACCGCCCTCTGGGATTGGCGACAGAAGATGGCGGTGGTATGAATGATACTCCATGGGGCTGTCGAACTGTTCTGACGCGTCGTTGGTGCTGGATATCTCTGCCACCTCAACCAGCGAGGGTGGAAATTGAGGAAACGACTGGTTTGACACCATGTTCAAATGTCAAGACGCGTCGCTGGGGCTAGACGTCTTTTGTCAGTTGTCTGCCACGGGAGGCGTCTTCGTTGTGCGAAGAAGTCAAGGGAGGGGGAAGAGTAGCAGTCAGGAAACGGCTGAGGAGGGGAACCGAGATTAAAGTGGATCTCCTCGAACAAACGCGACGACAGGGACTTCACCAATGATGTCGTCGATTCTGGTTGTTGGGCAACAGATAGAGGACGCTGGTAACGAGAGAGGATGTGGAGAGAAGGGAGTGTGGAGAGAATATAAACCGAAAAATACAAGGAACGTCAGTTGGCGTAGGTGCACTGCCAAGTACAAGAGTGGAGGATGCTTTCTAGCGCGCGCACGTCGATGTTGGAGGGAGGTAAAGAGTAAATCGAGGTCCTTTGGTCAAGTTTGGCACGGAGTCGAAAAGGGCAAGGTGGCTGGGGCACCGTGGGCCAATGATGGGCGCCTCCGGACAATGTAAGTATCTATAGAGTGGCACGCACAACGATTGACCGGCATTTTGAGTTACTTCAAGCACAAATCATGTGGGTCTCTAGGAAGGCAAACTTTACGAGAGTGCACACGCCTCAACCATGTTAGGACGCGATCATGTTTTCAATTTATCGGCGACTCTATCCACTAACCTATATTACAGACCTAAATCAGTACTACTCAAGTGTGGCACAAGACAACATAGCATACGGCTCTCATTGCTGCCTATCGAACTTCTTCCACGCATGTTTCTCGTACTCGACCGTCCGTGTTCTCTGTTTCTTAGGTCTAGAAATGACCAAAGTCAGGGTCGTATCAGAAAAAAAATCACAGGCTACATACAGTACGAGCGCGCGAGGTTCGATTCGTCCTCGGTGTTGTAGACTAAGGAACCTATCTCTGAACAGGTTGCCTTCAGGCTGCAAACAAAATCAGAGCACGAAGGTACAGAGATGGAATATACACACCTTGAGCGCCCTTAAACTCTCGCTAAGGTCTTCTCCCAGTTGCACGTCTACTTGACCCTCCGACACCTTATGCTTCCCAAGTTTTTGCCCCGACAGCCCTTGCTTTAACTTGGCTTCAGCCAAAAGCCGACGCTGTTGACGCTCTGCATCGTACTTGGCGCTGTTCATCTTCGCCTCCTTACGTAAAACCTTGACTTTGTCAATCGTAGACAGCATACGTTTATTGGCAGCTCTGTGTGCTAGTGCGCGTCTCTGAAAGGTCACGTCAGTATGTCAAAAAAGGAATAAAGGATACATGTGCGACGAACCTCAGCTAGTACCTTGGCGGCTTTTCTCCGCTGTTGTTTTGTCTTCCTCTCTGGGGCCGGTTTGCTAAAGATCTCTGCTGGCTCCTGTTCCTCTTCAACTGCGGGGGCGATGTCAACCTTCATTCCGGGCACACCGCTATTACCGTCGTCCGCATCCACTCTTGCTTTCTCCATCCGTGTTTTCACCTCCGCCAGCTTTTCAGCCTCTGAGACCCTCTTCTCCTCAATCTCATGAGCTTTGAGAAGGAGCTCACGATGGGCATCGGCTGGAGGATTATATGATGTTCCAAGGTGAGGCTCGACCACTGCTGGGACCTCGATGATTTTTCGAGGCTGTATATGCATTGGAGCCTGTCGTGAAATATTAGATTGAGATAGTACCGCTAGACGGATGAACGAACCTTCACGGGCATCTTTTGGAGACGCTCTGTTCCCTCTGGCACCTCCGGTTCCTCTTCCTCGTCTGCAGCCCAAGGGTCGAATTGCCCACTGTTTTTCACCGCCTCTGTTACACCAATCACAGCACTCCCCGCGCCGAATTCTGTAGGGTCGACGATGCTATTAAAAGGGCCCTTTCTTGGACGCTTCGCTATACGTAGCATCCGCTCCTTCTCCTCCCTCGTCACCACCACTTTTCTCTTTCCCGAAGACGTCGTTCGTGAAAACACAGCTGGTACAGCTGATCGCTGGGCAAGAATCTTCGCTGCAGTGGTTTGCGATGTGAGTGACTTTGGTATGGATTTCCGGACTATATTTGCATTCGTAAACAAAGAGATATTTGCAGAAGGACCTGGTGGTACTCACTTTCGTCGTCTCCAGTGACATCAACGAAGAAAAGGTTGCTGTCGTTCGTTTTTTGTAGGGGTTTACTGCAAAAAATCATCATGGGAATTGGTAGAAATTATACGGGATAGATAGGACACTTACCCTGTCACCCTCTCTTCCTCCCTCATTCCTTCCATGGCCTCTTCGACATCGTCAATGTTAACGTTTTTGCGCCATGCTCGTTTCCCCTTGCGGCTAGACTGGCTGTGTTGGGAAGGGGCTCCCACAGCTGACCGTGATTTAGCTTTGCTTTTTGTTTTTGAAGTAGAAGCCGACATGATGGTGAAAGTTCGAATGAAAACAAAATGAAAACGCAAAGCCGATGAGAAAATTAGTGCCGACGTAATCTTACGTAATGTGAATATCCGTGGTACAGCGGTAAAGCGCTGACATCAAAACGCCAGTTCGAGTCCTAGTGTTCGCGTTCCCTCTGCCTCTCTCCAAGTGTGTCTCTCTCCAATATTTAACTTCTCCTCTTCCTTCGAATTATTTTAAATAGTTCAGCTCCCACAAAAACCCTACATCTATAAAGCAAGCGCCGTTCTCCTTCACTCTTTTTAAATTCTTTCGTGTTCAAGCTATCCCTATTAAACTCCTGTTTATCAAGACTGCGTAGAAAGAGCGGGGCTCGGATTCTGTCCAGAAAATCCAAAGAAATCAATTACGCCATTATGAAGAGACCTCCCGAGATATCGAATATATAAAATCCTCCGCATACATGTTCCCTACAGTAACATACTCCGGTCGTGCACCACGGTAATAGCACTCTCCTGCCTCGACTTGTTCGACATCTGTTCCCATATAGGATCCACATCTGGGCCTTCCAAGTCTCCAGCGCCATCCCATCCCCAACACCACACTGCAATAACACGTCAGTCACTGCGCAACAAGTGCCAAAGAATGGATAATACCATAATCCGGCCCAGGAACAAATGTCAAAGCCTCGCTCTCCTCTTCCGTGAACAGTCGATCGTGCGGGCCGAACCACGAGCGGTCCTGAGGATCTGTTCGAGGGTTGTCGGGGAGTCCTCCTAACCGTAAATATCCACGAATAGCAGTGAGATTTCGCCTCTGGGGATGTATGATATCGAAAACTTTCTGTTGGACGGTCAGAATTATGAAGCCCGTTGATACCACGGGGAGATTCGCCCGACGCTGACGGATGTTCGACGGTGAATGATCTCTTCCCTGACATCCGATCATTTGGAACTTTGCCGCCGAATGTTCCGCGTGGTGACAGGAAATTTGGAAAAACCACTCACGCTATCGTACGCCAACTTGACTCTCGGAACCATCAATATCCGACCATATCCCGATTCCCAGTAATCGTTACAGATGAGACTGCACTCGGAAGCACTACATTCACCTTCCATGATTTTGGCCATCCTGAACCTGACGTGGGGAGGGGAGTAGAACGGTGCGGGATCCAGCACGGCGATGCCATTCCAACATGACTGCACCTGGACCGGCAAATGTCTCTGGAAGCGCTGTGACGAAAGGGGGTGGTGGAATATCTGCTCGAACGGCGCGTTCTCCAGAGCGGTACCGTTGATATCTCGGGCGACCCAATTGTCGTAGAAAACAGGGGCCCCAATATCCTCGTGGTACATGTAGTCGGCCGCGCAAGTAATTCCGGCGTTGTTGTTCCGACTCTGCCAGATGAGCTCGAGCAGGTCGTCAACACAGGGAAGAATGTCGTTCATGAATATGATAGTGTCGAAGTACTCGTTCTCAGCGTCACGTAACTCGTGAAGAGGCACGAACGCGGCATTGCGTACCTCGGCAAGGTACTCTATCCGGTGGTTAAATGCGCCTCTAGTACGCATTGAAGTTCGGATAGTAATACGCATTCCAACGCTGCGGGTGAGGGCATCGAATATTCGTAGCAGTGCTTTGGTCTGGTCCGTGGAACCGTTTTCGTAGATAGAAACGAACACGTTGTGGTAGCCCAAAATTGCGGAAACGCGAAATAGCGCGGCAAATAAGTCAGGAATAACGTCGAAGGAATTGTAGAGATTAATGGCGAAGAAGTATTTGTGGTCGCTGCCCATGACATCGCGCCGTGAGCCTGCACCCTGGAACGGCTGCTCAGCAGCATCGGTTAGGCCAAAAGTATCGAACCAGGATTTCCGTGAAAGACTTTTGTAGCCCATGAGAGGAGTATAACGCTCTAGGGCCTGCTGAGAATAGAGTGGCTGAGCACTTCGTGTACACTCTTTGGTATAATGGGGAGTCAGTGTCGTTAGGAGGTCGAGCACCCGCAATCGCTGGTCGAGCGTCGGTTGCTGTATTGGCTGCCGGGTATTCTGGCGCGATTTTGTAGGTACATAGCTGCTTCTCCATACTGGAGTAGAGGGCTGCAGAAGGATAAGCAAAAGAACAGGCGCATATATCCAGGTAAACGCACGCTTGTCCATGGAAATAATCTAGCAAATATCATGCCCACAAAGATACCGATAGCGAGAGCAAGGGGGGTCGGCACCCTTTTAATCTGCTGAACGACGCCATTCGGTTTGTTCATCGTGCTGGACGATGGCGAGAGCAAAAAAGATGGTGGACGTTCGGGTGAAAGTAGTGACAGGTCCGAGGATAGGAGCCGCTGAACACTCTTCCCGTTCTACCACCACCATCTTTTCTCACCCTCTGCTCATCGTCGTGGTCGTCGCCAACAGCGCATGCAGCGACGACGAGGACCGGCACATATATCTCCTCCAATACAATCGCCCTTGAGGATGTCGTCCGACGAAAAACAGTCCCGGCTCAACCAGCGCCATTTTGGCGTGAAGGCTAGAGTATGGGTCCTTCTCGGTCTCTTCATTGTCGTTATTTCGCTCCTTCATTATATCCTGCCCTCCGCGCAAACGTCGAAGCCGTACACTACGGTCAACCTCAAATCCAAGAATTACCTCAATAACACCCATGCAGACCCAAATCCATTCGAATTCTGTCCTGTCTACGGCCCTGGCGACGCCGTCGGTGCCAAATACGGCGCACTCAAGCTCTCACAGAGCAGAATGCATCTAGGAAGTAGCGCGAGAGTCAACAGAGTTCTCAATAGAGCATTGGCAGGCCAGCCCGTCACCATTAGCGTCCTCGGGGGTTCAGGTGTGTTTTTTCCGCAGTACTCTACGTCCATTTCTTACATTGTTTCTGTAGTGTCTGCTTGCCATGGTGCTGGAGACGACCCAGTGGCGCCCAGATGCTATCCCTCGCGCTTTTTCCAGTGGTGGAACTCTGTTTTCCCTCACCCCGCCTCTGAGCTCACCAACGGCGCCATGCGACGGACAAACTCCGCCTACTACGGCTACTGCAGTATGCACCACATTCCAGACGTTACTGACCTTATCATCGTCGAACTCGACTCTGACGATCCCGCCGACAAGGAAATGATGGAGCACTTCGAGACTCTTATTCGCTCCCTCCTCATCCGTCCCGATCAACCGGCAGTTATTCTTCTCGGACATTTCAGTCCACAAGTCCATGAATCCAGCGGTTTCGCCGGCCCAGACCACTGGCACAACGTGGTCGCACAATTTTATGACGTCGCGCACATTTCAACTAAATCAGCGCTCTACTCCGACTATATGAGCGACCCTGAAAGTGTTTCCAAATACTTTGTCGACCCTATCCTCGCGAGCCCACTTGGCCACGAACTTCTCAGCGACGTCCTCGTTGCCTATTTCCAGGCGCAGATCTGCTCTGCTTGGGCTGTCGCCACCGGAAGCTCTTACGAAACTGTACCTAACCGGTTAGATGACAATGGTGGGCTCGGCGATGTCCATGGGTTGTTTGGCGGAGTGGGTCAGCGGAAAGGAGTACCAGAGCCCGGAGACGAGGGCAAGGAAGAGGTTGACGCCGAAGGAAACAGGGTCAAGCCTCAGTTGCTTCCGCCCACCAGCAACGCGTACGTTCCTCCGCTTCACGTTCCTCCTGGTAGGATCAACACACGTCCCAAGTCGGACGTCCCGTTCGAGGAAATCGCGCCGTACTGTGTTAGCGCGAACGACCTCATCAACCCGCTTCCTCCGTCGCTATTTTATGGTTCCGGATGGTACGCAGCCCACCCGCAGACCGGTAGCGGCGCCATGCAGGCCACGAGTCACTACTGGTACTCGTCGTTGCCGTTGAGCAAAATCAGGATCCCCATACAGGTCGGCGCAGGAGATATTGGGGTATATTATCTCGAAGAACCAACAGCCTCCGTTGGAGCAGGAAGTGCGGTGGAATGCTGGGTCGACGATAATTACGCAGGAGCGAAGGTGTTAGAGAATGCCGCCGAGGTTGGGGAGCCTGTAGCAAAGTGAGTATCATAATTTTGGCCGCGTGTTGATAACTAATGGTTTTGATAGACTCGATCTCATCGACCACTTTGTGAGCCGTGGCTCACACTTTATAGAATGCCAACTATTGGGAGAGGAAGGACAGACAGTACCTGCATTCAAGATCATAGGTGTATTTGCAACATGATCGATTGTATCTCATTCGGATTATATTATGGGGACATTTCTTTCATCTTTATTACCGCACGGTTGTTATTCTCAAATCTGCTATGCACCATCTTCAGGTGCTTATGGCGCGCGCAAATCTGGGGCTATGAGAACGTTTGATCTCCCTCCCAGCCCTCCAGAACTCCCTTTGCAGCGCAAATCTCCAAGACCAATGGCGCTTTATCTCATTGTGTCCTCCAGTCTCTTCGCTTGGCAGTTCTTGCATTGGTGATCTGACTATTACTAACTTTACTTCGTTGTTGACGGGGCGTTTCTCGATTGGCCGAGCTGTAGTTCATTCGAAACATCCCATTCACATCAGGAAAGTACATTTACCCTTCATAGTAACTGGCCTGCTACTGTCAGCCATTAGAGTTCCCGGTGTCTATGGTAGCTGAAAATAGTCATCCCGATCTATGGTAGTCACCGGTAGAACGGGAAGTTCGAGCGCCTGTCTTTTTTCTGTGCATTGTATTTCCGCTCACTGCTGCCCTTTAGGACGGCACAAACAGTGCTTTAGAAGCTCTTCGAAACTTGGACCCCTGCCGCATACCCAACAGCCTTTTCCCACGCAAACGAGACGTTTTGCAGCCAGTGAAACTCAATTTCGACTGGATAATTGACGGCGAGCGTCCGCGCCGGCTCTTGGAATGGAAGGCCCCAGAATTGGTTAGAATGGGTGGCGTTTATTACCTGCCCATGTATACGACTGTGCCGGAGTTTAGGTCCCAAGCGACGATAAGGGAGCTCGAGCCCTATCTCGCCAAAGAGTTCGGTATCACTTCGCTGAAACTTTGAACCGAGGATGCTAACATAAAGTCCAGAATCCGTATTATGGACTGTATTACGTTGAAGAGCAACTACCCCGACTATTACCTTGTAAGGTGACCTTGATGGAGTTTCTCGACATCGAAGAGGAGCCACGCTAACATGTGGGCTTTTGCCGTCGTTTTTGGCGCCCTCGGAAGGAAGATTACTAGAACGGACAATGGGAGTTTCAATATTCTGAAACTAGAGTAAGCGCGGTTCTATACTCACTTTAGTCTCTTTCCGCTTACCGCGCACATCCTCTTTGGCTGAACTATACATGAAATTCTATCTCTCTTCCTAGCTTCTTCCCAGTAACGACCATCGACCCACAGTATGTGTCATGGTTCCAATTCGAGGTACCATTCAGACACTGTGATGCTCTCATCGTAATGTCCTCCAGGTCTTTCACATTCATACAATCACTCCTTATACCATTCGCTGTGAGGGTTTGCAGAGACTTTCTGTTCGATAATACAGATAGCAAGTCCAAGGTGGGTGGTCCATCTTAGTTACTCGTTTCCTTGCGTTGAAGGTGTTTTCTGTTTTGAAGAAGGACCGCGTTGGCACACGAGTTACTGCCATGGGCTCTAGCGAATTCTCGCCATTGTACGGTTGAACGACGGTGATGTAGATCGTTTAGAGAGATACTAAAGGCATTTTGATATTTCTTGAATTGACTCTACGCTTTGTGCTGAAGCGGCTTTTTCGTGGCTTTCTCCGACTGACTCATCTATCGGTGATGGGCTGCGGCCACCCAGCTGAAATATATAGTCTTTGGCCGCACCTACTCCCGCTCATTTAACGGCAGGACCCATGGAGTTACCGACCGTTTGTGGGTGGACTTCGACAGACGGGCGGAGGGAACTTCTATTGATGAACTTATGGTTGCGATTGCGAACAGTTATATATGAGTTGTTATAATCGAATCTAAGTGCACCTTTGGACAGTTCAAGCGCTGTTATGATAAGAATTGTAGGAAGTGTTTTACACCGCAGTTCACTGGTATCATTCCGTTGAGCGTGCTTGCCTAGGACTAGGTGTGATGCACGCGATAAGTGTAATGTCTCACCTGTGTAGCTTCGAATCCCAATTAAGCAACTTGACTGATCGACGTCGACACGATGTTTCGATCATCATTCTCCATCCCCACTTCCAAAGTTGTTCCAAAGTTCGTATTTCGCTCCTTTCTGAGGGTTTCGCAATGAATCTAGTGTCGCCATGTCACTCTTATCGGTGAGATGGCCGAGCGGTTAAGGCGCCAGACTAAGGACGCCGATCGATCGATCATGACCAAGTCACTTTGTGATTATGTAATCTGGTCCGAAAGGGCGTGGGTTCGAATCCCACTCTCATCATCTTTTTAATGTACTTGATTTACTGACCGCTTTTCCAAGGATAGGGTAGTAGGGTAGCGCACAAAATTTCCAGGCTGGTAAGTAACCGTTTGTTACTGACCCCTCCCCAGGAGGTGTAGTTTTGCTACGGTAAGTTACCGTTACTTACCTGTCACGTGCTGACTCACATGACCGGCGCGCAGCAATTACGGATTTGTTTTGTATCTTCGCGATTTTATACATTTTTTCTGTTACAGGAGCTTTTATACACCTGGAGTTACTGGATATCTCTATCTCTACTTTGTACAAAGAGTATACATTTAATTGTAATAAGTACTTACTTAGCTGGCAGTCACATGGTGGGTAAGTTACCTCGAAAAAATACCCTCTAGTGGCTCTGAGTCTGAGGGAAGGTAAATTACCAGTAATTAACTTGGGCGTATCGAAACCTAGGTTTCGTGCGCTACCTATCCGAGGGTGTTTTAACTTTTGAATCTTTGATACATTAGCGCGTGGGTTCGAATCCCACTCTCGCCATCATTTTTCAGCCCTGCGATGCATTGTACCACAATATTTTTCTTGCCCTCAAGGGGCCTCCACTGAGAGCTACCATAGACTTGCACGGTTTCAGTGCAAGCTTGACAATGATAATCATCCTGTGACCCGCTTTTTCAATTCTCTGCCCTGCCCTCAATTCTTCACAACTGAACAATATCCGCACGGGTGACGACACTTCCGAGAAGGGGCGACTTACACTTGTTTTTTTTTACCGCAAGTCTCTTCATCCGCAAATGAGTAGATAATCTGTTGACTGAAATCATGGAAGGGTTCCGAACCCAAGCTCTTCCTCGATTTCTATGGGGGGCAACTCCGACTTGCATCTCACTGCCCTCATGTTGAAAAAGATTGCACACTCCGATGCCAGTGTAGTAGAAAGCATTGACTTTGCAAAGTCTACCAGGATTCGATATGCAGCAGCCAAGACACAAGGATGTTCGACGGATACACAAATTGCGGATGACATATCCTACTGATGCTTTCTGTTGGATAAAAAGCACTGGCCCAGAGATGATAACTTATACTAGAGGTCTTTGATGGTGAGGCGGTACTTGATGTTGTGGTCAAAGAACAAGACGGCGGCCCGGGATACCGGGGTCCGGCGTCTAATACTCCTTTACTTCCGCCCATCACCATGGCCCAGAAACTCGTCCAATTAGTATACATCCATGGCTTTAGAGGTGCTTAATCTTCGTCTGGACATTGACAAACCTAATCAATATGCATTACAGGCGATGATACCACTTTCCAGGTCCGTCCATCCTGCCTTGGAAGTCGTAGTCTCGTTCAGCATGCTGTGTAGTCATTCCCCATTGATCTGCAGGAATACCTCGCAGCTCAAATACCCCCAGAACTTAATATCTGCATCAAAACCAGTATATACCCCACGTACAAGAGCGTCAAGCCCATCTCGCATGCTACGAAAAACTTTCTCGAGTGGTGAGCCCCTACTGCGCCTCGGACTGCTCTTAGGTGCTAACTGTTTGTGTTACTCAGGTTAACAACACAACCACCGGGACCTGTGATTCTCCTGGGACACTCTATGGGCGGCCTCTTAGCGGCTGAAGCCGTGACACATATATCTAACAATCCCAATGGATACAGGCCGCATCGCATTGTCGCAATGATAGCCTTCGATACACCCTACCTAGGGATGCACCCCCATGTCGTCATAACCGGAATCGCCTCCCTTTTCGCTGACGATGGCAAGGACAAGAAAACAGAAAGCGAGATGAACGAGCATCCCGACGTTCAAATCGTTGATAGCGAAGTTACTGACGGATGGGAGAATTTCCGCAAGAACATACCTGGTATGTCGCTGAGTCTATATGTCACTCCCTTCCTCACGCGCTAGTCGGATAGGCCGGACACCATCTTCTTCCCTGTCGCTCTTCTCCGCCCACTCATCTTTGTCCTCACCTCCCCGTTCGCCCTCGCCCTCCCTTATCGACCAGACGAAGAGCTTCTTCAACTCGCACGCCGACGACCCCCTGGTTCGTTGGGCCCGTAAACACTCAGATGAACCCTTCGCCGCCAGTAAACGCTGGCTCGTTGAGCATTTTCAATTTGGCTCATGCATGTTCGATCCACCGGAGCTGAAAGCTCGATACACGGCACTTGTCAAATGGAATGGCGGGCTATGGGTGAACTATTGGACACAAACAGTGCCACGTGTACAGGAGGATGGTGAAGTAGAGGAGGCAGATAACGATGTGGCCCTCCTTCAAACAGGCATGGCGGAGACTCCGTCGACCACTTCGCCTAGTACGTCTGTGCCTGAGTTGGGTCCCCGAACAGCCTCGGAGACAAAGGCGGCGAAGAAAGATGACGAGAAACGAAAGAAGAAACTGAAAAAGCAGAGAGAGAAAGAGGCGAAGAAGGGCAAGATCGCACGGCATTTCATCGTTCTACCGACAGGCCTGGGACAGATCCTTGGTGGTGGGGAAAAGTGGGAGAACGTACTGATCGAGGGTGTCAAGGACGAGGTGGGAGCGCATTGCGGGCTGTTTATTCGCGGACAGAATTTGGATTATGATGGACTTGTGGATAGAGTGAGTAGGAAGATTGTGGGGTGGTGTTATACGTTGTAGCGTTAGTCATTTTGTATTCGTTTGTAGAAACAGGTGTCTGAAGATTCGGAATGGTCGATACTATTGATTATATATCATCCAATTTACGTGGTAACTCGGCCGTATTATAGGATGCAGGCTCGAATAGATAAGTTGAGTCAAGCTTTTATTGAGGCTCACCGATGTCATCACCGGCAGCATAAGCTAATGGAAACCCGGAAAACGCGTTGAAGGAGACGATGGTTAATGGCAGTGCTTCTCTGGACTTTGGAAGCTGTTATATGTCTTCCTTTGTTGAAGTAGACGACAAGTCCAGTGGCCCTGAAGAGTTTCTTGCGATACCCTATTCAGGGGAAGTCTCGACTCTCAAGCGAGTCAGCCAAGTCTCGTTACTTTTTCGACATTCGTGTTCGAACTTCGAAGAACCAGAGGATAAAATGAGAAAATGAGAAGTTAGAAATTAGAATCCCCGTCCCAAAGTCTAAAAAACACCATCAGTCACGATGAATTGGACACTGTGGGAGTTGAACCCACGACCTCACGCAGCCAATCTAGGATGCAAAGCGTGCGCGCTACCAACTGTGCCAAGAGCCCCGTTACCATGGTACTTAGCTATCACAGGCGGTCCGGACCACCTGTAAACTTTGCAAAGCTCTTTGTAGCGCGAGCACAATGAATCGATGATTGCGATTGCTTATACTCTTACAGAAAAATAACGAATTGACAAAGAACACTCTCTACTCATTCAACCTGAATATAATCCCCCATGGAACTCTGATGCGACGACGATGCTCCCTTGGGAGGCTTGATGACTAGGTCCAGCTGCTGCCTGTAAAAATGGTGTCAGTCTCGGGTCTAAAGGCATTGAGGAGAAAGATAATAATACTCACAGCCGCATCCTCAGTAACAGTTTTCTATTTGCCGAATGCATATCATTTCCAGCCTTGATGGCGCGCGCGAACAAATCCGCTCTATGGTCAACCTGTTTGACCTGTAGAATCTTCTCGGGACATTAGTATTGAAACAGGCAGACCGGTTCAAAGATGTACCTTATTTTGACTATCCACCCTCCCTTGGATATCCCCTGATTGAATAAGGGTAACCACCTGGCTTTCAGTCTCGTCCACGCTCCACCCGAAAGCTTGACTCATCCTGTCGAGACGAATAGATGAGAATGGCTGGAAGTATAGCACCACGGCACGGTTCTTGATTGCGTTCATCAGAGCTCGCACATGCGAGGTGAGGTGGATATCGATATAGTGACGGGTCTGAAACACACCAATCAGCAGGAGAATGTAATGGAAGGGAAAAGGATCGCACAGAGTACCGCGATAGGAGATCAAGGACGGTCTGAAACTTGCTGGCCATGTACGCCTCGATGAGTTCACGAAGGTAAGGCTCCTGCTCGATGTACACGCCGAACGAAGGGTTATCCAGCACCCGAGCCTTGAAGGCGCCCCGAGAGAGACTCGCCATCGCGCATATAGTCCCGTATATAGCGATATCACTGGGACTGACGAGCCTCCCAATCCATTCACCGAGATCCTTTGTCGACCCCAGTCGTAGGAGGTTGTACGACGCCTTTTCGTAGTTGTCCTGTCCCAGATACGACAAGGCAGTGGCCAAGTCGAGTTTCGACTGCACTCTGTCCCGTTCGGGAGAGGACTTCTTCGCGCCGGTTGAAACCATCGGTGTCGGGGCATCTTTATTGGTAGAAGCAGAGGCTGCGGCTGTGGCTGCGTCCAAAGCGGCTTCAGCCTTGAAGACGTAGGTAGGCAGGTGGCCGTAGTTTCTTTGTTCGATGAGAAGCTCGAGGACGGAAAGGCACATATCAAGGACATGTTGGCTGGTGGTGCAGTATTCTCGGGATTTTGTGTAGTGCTTCAGCGACGTGGCATACTCTCCGATGACTCGATAAAAGTCGCCCAGGTCGCGATGTGCCATCTGTACTGCCGTTAGAAAACGTCCAGTCGACAATCGAATACTACGCACCCGAATGCTCTCCTTGATCATGTTATTCGAGTATGTTTTCAGCTCCATCTCCAGCTTCAATCGATCCGACTGGTTCCTAGCAAGGGTCTCGTCTATCCATCGCGCGCTGAGCGTGGAGAATTCAGATATCGGCGGCAGGGATCCATTAGCATTCGCATGAGCCTGCTCGTACGCCGTTACGAGGCCTTGGTACTGTGAGGGGTCGCGCGATTGGTGAATATGCTGGATAGCTAGGTGGAAAGCCTCAACGGCAATCGCTGGGCACAGTTGAATTATGTGAATCAGGCGGTCTACAGCAGTACGCCCGGAGTAATTGGATATGTAGCTTTCAAGGTCAAAGGGGTGCGCGTCGTCCACCGGGACGGTGAACGAACGTTTCGGCTGCGAAGTACTGGCCTGAGCATTCTCTTCAGGCGCATCGATATCCATGTCGCTGAATGTCCAGGCCTGCAGGCAATTTGTCGGACGGATGGTGATGGTAATTGAATGAAACTGGAACTGCAGTTGACTCCAAACAAGCAGTGTGCTATTATTGGACTGCTAATAGAACAGACCCATACGAGTTTATGGGCACTTGGCACAGTTGGTAGCGCGCACGCTTCGCATTGAGTTTGCGTGAGGTCGTGGGTTCAACTCCCACAGTGTCCACTGAAGTAGTCATATCCGAGATATCTGATCGTCGCTTATACTTTTTACCGGCCCTTCCGCAAACGTTATTTGAAGTTTGAACTTATTTTACTGGCCTAGCAACTTGCAAGTCCGCCTTTATTATCACGCGATTGTAGAATATTTTCCCGCATTTTATCTTTGCATTTCTTTCACATTTTCTCTCTCTCATGGACTGGAATTTGCTGGAAAACATTACACAATTGTGATTTACCTTGTACGTAGACTATACAATGTACAAGCTATAGGATTGAATATAACGGTGATCTTACGGCTCCAGTGTAACCAGATGACCATTAACAGGTAAGTTGTCTCGATGAAAACCCCTCCAGCGAGGGGAGGTAAGTTACCAGTAACTAACCGGTAACTTACCGGTCCGAAACCGGTGTATCAAAACCTCGCGCGCACTGTGTGAAATTTGAAACCTCCTGGGTGTCTCCAGAGGGGTGTAAGCTGAATTTTAACCGCAGCATCCCGTGTTTGATGAACGTTCCTTACACGCAGTTTCCATCTTTGTGTTTTTACATTATTTCTTCTTGACCTCATAAACTGTAATTCACCTATAAAGATCACATATTTATGACTGTGCTTTTAGAATGTAAATGCAGTAGTAAATCATTACTTGCACTGAACAGGAAGTCCCATAATGGGTGAGTTACCTCGGCAAAACTCCTCCCTTGCTCCTCCCATTTTGGGAGGTAACTTACCGCTCCGAAACCCTGGCATATCAAAGCCAGGGTTTCGTGCGCAAGCTACCTCAGGCTGGAAGTTTGGTCTTGGAGTCAAGGAAAAGTCTTGGAAGTTGGAACGTTGACCGGAGCATATGATAATATACCAATAATCAAACATTGAACAGTGCTGAATGAACTTATGACAGTGTCGTTAGTCGAATCTGTGAATCAGGACGATTTACCCAGGCCCGATAATTCTGTTAACCACCTCAACGCGCTCAAAGTGTCGTGATCAGGCTCGAGCAAGATATTCACGGCGGCAGCGGTCAAGTATGTCACTCCCGCGCACAGACGGTATACAGATAGCCCGAACTGAGGGAGGTACGCAAAGAATACCGAAAAGATGAACATCATGATGAGCAAACTATCTTGATAGGGAAGGAAAGCAGTATGTAACAGGAATGGACTCTACCTAGCAGAACTAATCAGGACCTCGCGTGGTGTTAACCTCATCGTTCATCTGAAAATCCGAATCGTCGGCGTCGGCGTCTTCTTCAATAGTCACCGCTTGGCGGCCATACGTGATCCCTAGCACAATCTTCCTCTCCGTAACAACGCCAACACCTGGCATACCGTGAGCCCAATCGAAGTATGTCGAATCAAGACTCCAGACGGGCTTCATTTTCTTCAGAAGAGCAGCGGACGCCGGTGACTTGTATGGGTAATCGTTGAGTATTCCATTCGGGGAGAGAATTCTGGAATTTTTGTCGTGTTCATTTGCGTTCCAAGATCGGTACGTGCAACGCTTTTGACCCAGGATCGTCCTGCATCAACAAGGCTTCTGTAAGACCATCGTGTGGTCCGCGAGTTAGATAAACTTCAACAATGCTCTCAACCTCTTCGCGGCTGAGTCGTTCATCAAGGAGAAATGAGGGAGAAAAACGTTTGTGGGGAGGGAGGGAACTGCTTTCACTGTCAGAACGGGAGTGCTTGGATGTATTTATGTCCTCGTAGTTCATGAGGAAGGGATAATCTGATTAGTCATCCGTCACGCCGGTCCTGGCGGGCCGTCAACCTTTTTCTATCTCAACACCCAACCAACGCGTCGACATCCTCGCCGTCAGATTCGAACGACATGTTTACGGCCGCTAGATCTGCCACTCCCAGAATACGTCTATCTGCTTTCCGAAGATACGCGAAGAAAATACAAACCAAGACAGAGGGTCCCGTACAGGCACTGAATCCGGATCCACAAATGTATGCATCGTGAATCCAATCGCAGAAAGAAATGAACGATAATTTGACTTCATAGAGACGCGGAACCCTCCCAAGAAGAAAGCGCCTCTTCGTCGACTCTCCCCCCGAAACCTGTCCCAAAACGCTTGATTCATCGAGTGACTTTCATGTATGTCACAATCCCATTGTCGTATCTCTGGGATCATAGTCATGTTTCCTTTCCAGCCACGGAAACGTCCCTCAACATTTACAAGTACTAGAAGAGCTTCGCCAAGTCGAAAAACTCCTCCCCTTCTGTCTACATCCGAAAAGCAGGAACCTTGGCCATGCTCCCAAGACCGAGCCAACCGCGTTGCAGGTCGAGGATAAAGCCCTCCCAACTCTCGATGATGTTCACTCTATCCTTGACTTTGATGGCATGCGATTCATACGGCAAGCCAAAGCCCAAACCCACAGCCTCCAAGGGCTCATGGAGAGCCTAGAGCGCGATCCCGATTGCATGCGCCTCCCCATTGTAATCGACTGGACAGAAAAGAAGGTATTTCTGGATAGGTTATCTCGCCTATATCCCAAGATCGTGTACCGGGAGAAAAAAATTAAGGAGAGGCAGATACTCAAGTGGTTGATAGAGCGAATCTTTTCAAACGCGAGCCGGGGGCTTTTGACTTCGGATGCATCGAACATTGTTCAGGCACAAAGGTGGTTTGACAGAGTCAAAGATGAAGTTCAACTTCGAAAGTCGCTATTCATCGAGACGTACGGGCAACCATTTGACAAATGAATAGTAGGGTATCGGTAGCACACCGGTTTTTCTAGTCGGTATTAAAGATCCATCCTATGCTTCTGTACTCATGAATAGTATGAGAACTTCCGCCGACCGCAAAGGGATCAATGATATCGATCCTTCAAGTATCCTTCCTCCCTCCGATGCATGTTAACTTCCCTCAGGAGGCGTCTGGGATAACCATTATACAAGCATCCGATCCTGGGCTGGGGCAGCGACACTCCGAAGGCTACATCATCGTACCACATCCCCCGGCACCCGAAATGACACCTGCATCGTGGACTCGGACGAAAGGGAAGATTTACGCGAGGTTTGCGTCTGTACGTCGCCGTCACCGTACCTGTGGTCAGTCGAGTGGAAAGGTGGTGAGAGGCAAAAGGCAGATCCCTTATGACCTCTGTAGCATTGAAGGGCATAGTCCGACACACGTATTCACGGTGCCATCATTGTACCACTTGTGTGCGAAAATATTACAATCTCATTCTATGGAATCGAGCTCACAGAGAAGTCTGGCGATATTGATTTGATTTGCACGGCGTCCTAAAGCTTTGGTGTCGTGTCATTAGGGAAAGCGTTGACTAGTAAGGAATGCGACCGTCCACCCTAGAGTCCGTCATTAGGTTGACATCGTCGTCTGTCTACGAGACTAGTCAATAGGAAATATTTCGCAGAATTCTGGCCATTCGACCAGGGTTAGCATTCGGACAGGTAGGTTACCGATGAGTTAACTCAAATTAACCATATCAGAACGAGAGGTGGTCAGAACAGCCAGAGTAGAAAGCCTAGCGTATTCTCCCTCGCACCTCTAGTTGGCTGCTGGACAATAAAAATATCTGTGGAATCTGTCAACATTTCGCAACCCAAGTCCCGACTCCTGAGTCCTCAGTGTTCACTCCTTAAGTGCAGACCTAAGACTTCATAATACATATTCCAGAATAGCAAAAACTCAATCTCTCAAATAGAAAAATGGCCAACGTGGGGATCGAACCCAAGACCTTCGCGTTATTAGCACGACGCTCTAACCAACTGAGCTAGTCGGCCAATGCATAAATAGATTGGTATAGTGGGAAGTGAGGTAGTATTTTACAATATTAAGATATTCATTTTTGAATCTCAAAGCACCACGAGCTGCGAAGCTGGGAGAGAATTGGACGTCTAGCTACGCGTCAGTCGAACACAACGAATCTGTGATTGTGTGTAATGTCAACTCGAAGCGGTTTCGACCGTCGAATTTAACTGTTGGCAAAACTGATCGCCGAGCATAGGCATGAAAAGCCGGTTCCTGGCACGTAGAGGACCGTGACTGCGACCGCGGCAGGGTGCTGGCCCTCCGAGTCAGACACTCTCTTGTCTACAGTCCCTCTAGATCTTTTCATAGTTGCTTGGCGTCGATCAGCCACTCGCATGGGCTACTAACCAGTAGTCACTGATCAGCGCTACTCCGCAGCTTTCAAGTTTTGGCAGAGGGGTCAGAAGATTAGCATGAATTAGATATGACTCAAGACGCGATTCAGGGAGGTCAAGTACTAGCTGCAGGACGGAACAAATAGGTCGGAGACCTAATCAACGCCACACTGATTTCATAGCGTTCCCTAGATCTAGTAGACAAAATGGCTACCACGCTGGACGACTGCAGCACTGATTTCTCGGGGAGGGTCCAAGCTACGACGCAACCGCTTCCGCCGCGGTCGCTCGTACTATGGCGTCTGGCTGATAGTGCGATGTCCAATTCGTCGCTTGCAGCAGAAATATGTGTTTGATGTTGATAAGTAAATCATTCAGCCTTTCACTGAAACGGCGAAGTACTAATATTTTACCAAGAGACTGTCGACAATCCATACTTTTGGTCATGGTGCTATCTTGATCTCAGAGTCAGGTTTGTACCGCGTTTTCGGACGTTTCATATCGGGAACCGGATGACTCGGGCGCGTATCTCAATACATGATAAAGGGCTTGTCATGGCGTTGTAATCGCAACCAAAAAAAACTTCATCTCCCATCTACGCCAATGCCGAACCTCAAAGCGCTGTTTCAGCCTCTGAAATTCGGCCCTATCACCCTCAAGAATAGGGTTTTCATGTCTGCCATGACGCGAAACCGGTCCGTGCCCACGAACGTTCCCAATGGTATCAACGCCGAGTACTACCGACAACGCGCCGAGGGAGGTGCTGGTTTGATTATCACCGAAGGCATTCTCATCGCTCAACAAGGGTACGCATATTTCTTGCTTTGTTCTTCGTACTGGTCCTGACACCGATTTTAGCTCGGAATGGCAGAATGCTCCTGGTATCTGGTCTCAAGATCAGGTCAGGGGATGGAAAAATGTCACTGATGCTGTACACGAACAGGGAGGCGTTATATTTGCTCAGGTATATTTTATTTCCTTCAATTTTTGCCGGCCCCTGACGCGATCTACTCTGTAGCTATGGCATCGTCAGTGTTCGGCCGTTCATATTGTGGAAAAGGTATACTGACATATCCATAGTCGGACGCATAAGCCACCCTGATGCACCAGAACAAATAGCCTCAGGACAGCCCGTCTACGCACCCTCACCAATCGCCGCTCGAGGAGGCAAATTCTGTTTCCTCCCAGGCCAACCAGGCTATGCCACTCCCACCGCAATCGATAACCCCCGTACTCTGCTTGCTCAATGGAAACAAGCCGCTGTCAACGCGAAAGAGTCGGGATTCGACGGCGTAGAGATCCACGGTGCGAACGGGTACTTGATACACCAGTTTCTGGATAGCACGTCGAACCACCGAACAGACGAGTGGGGCGGGAGCGTGGAGAATAGGGCACGCTTCGCATTGGAGGTTGTCAAGACCGCGATGGACGTCTGGGGACCTGACAGAGTCGGTATCAAGTTGAATCCTGCCGGGGGGTATAATGATATCGGGTATGTTTTGATTCCCAGTATTACTATACCTTTCTTGATGGGTTGAGCAGAATGCCGATTCAAGAAACCTTGGACACGTTCCGGTACCTCATCTCGGAACTTGACAAGCTCGGGATCGCCTACGTTACGCTCGTGCGGTACGTGGGTTCTTTTGATACCACTGGACGCGGAACGAAGCGTGATGTAATCGACGCGTATTCGTCCTTGTTGAAGAACCCTGCTACGAGGGTATTTGGGAATGCGTCTTTCGCAGGCGAGGAGGCGGCGAGGTATGTTGAGGATGGGAAGGTGGATGGTGTGTTCTTCGGTATTCCGTGGATTGTGAACCCAGATCTCGCGAAGAAGTTGGAGGAGGGTAAAGCGCTGGAAGGGAATATTGATTTTGCGACGCTATATGGACGTGGGGGATTAGAGGCGAATGAGAAGAAAGGGTACGTTGACTATCCAGTGGCCACATTTTAGATATTACTTTTATATCATTGCATTGTATGTATCCTTATTCTTATGTAGGAGAAGAAAACATCTACTTTGCAAATGATGTGAGAACCTTCAAGCTCGCACTTTCAACATCCGATTTCGGATTTACCATAGTAGTGAATGGGAAGAAGCGTCGTCGCTTGAAGAGCGCAACAGTGCTGAGCTAGGCAGTAGGACTGACTCGCAGGGTCGTTCACGCAGCCTTGAAGCAAAGAGAGAAGGGAGCTATAGAGAAAAATATCTTGGGAAATATACATTGGAAGCCGCCTGATAGCTCTGACTGAAGTCGCAGGGAACGAGGGAGTCAGGACAGTGTTGAACGATTGTAGACGTTATAGGTCCGAGTCGACGTTTTGTGTGAATGTCGGAAGGGGTTATATGGCATCTAAATAGCGATGATTTAGGCAGAAGCAACCAGGACACGTTTCCGGGAGCGATTCCATATATTTCGTGCAAAATATCAAGCGCTTTCTGCCGTGGTTATCGAGGAAGAAGTAGCAGTCGTTAATAGGGAAAAAGAGGACCGACCAATGCGGGCCCGGGGACACTGCCCAACCGCGATCATTCTCTTTCCAAGCCTTTTCTTCCAGGTAATTGGTAGATTCTGTTATTTACCTTGTTCAGATCATACAGTAAGCACTGGGTAGAAGCGGCAATCTAATTCTATTATTCAATAAGTAAGGCCGTGATATCCAAGTGTCACCTACTAAACCAATAACTCCAAGGACCGCTAAATGAAATGCAACATTAATAAAGTCAGGTTGGCCGTTCAGGCGACGCCAAAATTCAAAAAGCTACAAGTAACAGCATCGGATAACACTGAAGAGCTATCATAACACAAAGTGTGACCCAAAAAATAAACTGATAGCGGGATTTCATACGGGCCAACGTGGGGATCGAACCCAAAACCTGCGCGTTATTAGCTACCAGTTAAGCCAGTCGGCCTCATACTCAATAGTGGCTGTTTCCCTAGGTCTGGAGGATGCTGTGTAGTAAATAATCCAAGAATTATCTATTCTGAAAGTGACTTTCTAAACGACGAGAGAGAACTATCCACGAAGTCGATCAGGAAGAGATCAATCGTCAAATGAGGATCCGATCAGTGTGACACCTCTGGACAGGCTAATATCGAGCTGTAAACCTTCCCCATAAATTTGTCTTAACAATTCCGCGTCAACAACCGACACAATGGCACAACCATAACACGTTAGGCGGCGTAGCTGTGTGGCACGTGTAGGATCAACATACCACCTCGACCTCACCATCGTTACAAACGCATGGCTGATAGGTAAGGAAGTGAAATTCATACGAAGGCTCGTAAGACGAGGTAGCAGCGCGTCAAAGATGAATTTGTCTGCCTCGGGATATGTGAGGGATTTGCTGAAGACGTCAATTGCACTCGGCAGCTCGGATAATTTGAAACTCAAGCGCAGGACCTCAACCGTGGGTGAATCTTTCAGTAAATCGATGAAAGACTGGTCCATGTCGACGGTCATCAAATGCATAACCCGCAAAGTGCATCGAGAGCGGACGATGAATTCATGGACAATTGGGGACTGTGACGGAGAGTTGCGTTTGATAGGGGACATCTCGGTGGATAACATTTTGAGTGCAGGAAAGGTGAAACACGACAAAGCCGTGACCTTAGGTGCATGCAGTTCGCGCAACAATGTATGAATAACGGGGGCGGGTAGGCTGAGATTGTACGTATGATCGCTGAGGTATAGTTGTTGCAAGTTTGGGGTTTTGCGTAAAATATTGATGTCATCTTTGGGATGTCCGCAATTAAAATGGATTTTTGTCAGCTGGGACCAAGGTAAATGGAGAAGGGATGGGAATCGAAAGTGGTCCGCGAATATACCGTGCAGACGGGGTGCTGTAGCAAGTGCGTCCAAGACGCTCTCATCAAATTGCTCGCGTCTCCAGAGGACTTGAAATTCGCTGTAAAGGTGGAATCGCTCCAGTAAAGTGAGAGCGTGTCTCTGTGGCTTGGGCAGACGATGAACGAATTCCTCTGTGCTGACGTGGATTTCGATGGTGCGCCAGTGATCGCAGTGATCCAAGAGCACATCCCACAGTTGCGCATTCCAATCACTACTTTCCCTGTAATAGATACAAAGAGGGTAGGATCGTGATCGGAAGAGAGCCGTTTCTAGCCTATCCAGTGGCCCCGTTATCCTGATACAAGACCACATTTCAGGATATGATAGCGTGATGTCTCTCCATCTGCGGCAGACTTGGGAAAGAATCCAAGGGATGTCCGAGCAGCACCCATTCGCGATGCGAACCCAAGAAAAGATAGACATCAATATCTCTGGCATCACCCTCATTATAGGCGGGACATCGTGTGCCGGTGGTATATAACAGCAGCTGGAAAGCGAAGTTGTCGATTCCATGACTCTCTGAAAGCAAGAGCGGTCATGCACCCGTTTCTTCAGCGAAAGCACCATCGCTTACTCGATCTAATTGATAACGAAGAGAGAGAAGAAGTAATGATTTGCTGGATGCGTGTTGGTTGGGCGTGGCAGTAAATCTGTGAGTGCAGTTCCAAGTCAGTCAAGTTGCAAAGTAGTTTGATTCGAAGTTGGGATCGGAACCGGCCCGGCAGGAAGCCCTTGTCCTAATTGGGAACTAGATCACGTTACATGACGCGAAGATGGGAAAATTCATCTCGAGCTTGCCATGTTCTCCCTTGTACTCTCAACATCACGGCCAAGATGCTTCAACGCGCCCCGGAACTTTGGTTCTTCAATACGACAGTTCGCATACAAACCAAAAACAGTTGCTAGTCCTAACTATCGCAGGAGACCTCCAGCTGACAGGGCTCGTGAAAAGTACGTCCTGATTGTCTCTGGACTTTGCTCTCGCTGATAAGATTGCTTTAGAGAAAAGTTTGTACTACATTCCAAATACCAGAAATCTTCTGAGTACATGACAGATATCTCGCTCGCTGGGATGCCCAAGTGAAAGCAGAACGAACGTGGAACGTGACCATCATGTTCGTCTTTCTTTCCCTGTCTTTCTTTATTCGTCTCTCACACGTTCGATAAGTCGCGGAACTGATCCAATATACGACACGATCGTCGAACTCCTGAAATCTCTCCCTACTTACAACCCCTTCATGTTCCATCCTTTATCACGCATACGAGATAGCAGACAGACGCCACGCAGTCGACTTCCAAAGTTCCTATCGCCCAGGGTTTTCGTGCCCCCGATTGAACGAGTCTCACCGACTCGCGACGACGTTGATCTGATATCCCATATTACTGGACGTCCGTGGCTTGATTTATGGAACAAGAAGCACCAAGCTGCGCCGACGCATAGCTTGGATGAGTTTTTACGGTATGCGGAACAGCATCCAGAAGCTGTGGTGTATCCCATCATGATTGTGCGAGACGAGACGGTTGTTATGGGTGTGCGAAGGATCCTGCGGACGATCAAGGAGTGGAAGCAGGACGCTGACAAGAGGGAGAGGCACGAAATCGACAGGCTGACGACGCATGAAACTCAGCTCGCGGAGAAGGAGGTCGAACTGAGAAGGAAGCTGTATGGCCAGGTGTATGGTCCTGGGACGGCATTTTACGAGGAAATCGGGGAGAAGGTCGTGGCCAGGGAGAAGCGGCAAGCGAGGGAAAAGGAGAAGAACGCTGGATTATTCAGGGCTGCGATACAAAGGCGACAGATGAGAGCTTAATAAATTACCTCGCTGGTAAGCAACGTCTACCTGACCTGAAACTTCTCACTCATATTTACTCCTGAAATCTACCAGTTTCTAATATACATTTACCTCTGTTTGCTGACCTCTTCAACTCGCCAACCTTTCTTTCGGTGCTCGAAACCTGCCAATGTCAAATTTGTCTTCCAAATTTGCGACCTTCTGGATCTTGCCTAATAAATGGAACTTGAGGATCGCGTCAGGTAAAGACGCCGAGACGACAAGACTAACGACAAAAGACTATGGTCGAATCTGAGGTGGCACAGAAATACCAGGAGCTCACCGACACGATGATGAGCTGGAATACGGAAAATTCATCACATTTACAACAGTCCAGCAGTGTGTCCCCATCCATGTTCCCCTCATTTTGGTTTTCGCTCTGTTTAGAGTTTCCCCCTATATGGAACACCCTTCTATTCCCATCTCTGAATGATAGATGTGGCCATGGTTGTGTGCGGTCCAAGCTTGAAGCTTGTCAGTGCGCCTAACACTGATAGTCATTCCTCGGCTGGCGGCGCATCCCATTATGACGTCCCGACGCGTGGCGTGGCTGTACCTCCCCTCCATTCCCGAATTCAGGTCGCTGACGAAGACGACATGGAGGAAATATCAAGCCCTTACTCGGCATCCGTTGATACTATTATTTCTGACGCCAGTCCGAGCAAGCGCCGTCTGGTCGGCGGCGATGCACGACTTAAGCGCTACAACAAACGTGTCCCTAACTCCCGACAATCTCACTCCTTTTACTCAACCTCGTAAAAAATTTCCCCTACCAACCAACAGCTTTCGACGCATGATGATCGATAGTCCCTTCCATGGCTGTCATCGCCAGAGATACTGCGATCCCCGCCAGCAAAGCTGTAGTTGCACCAATGATGCTGTATCTTTGACAACCACGCGGACTACGCGTGAACATCTCATCGGATATTCAGGCGAAGGACCAGAGACACTCCGCACTTTCTTTGCCCTAATTGGCCGACATCGTACTTCACTGGAGACACTTCGAATGCCTGGGGGCAGCAGCAGATGTCACCGGAGAACTGGAAGATGCCAGATGAAGGTTTTACTCATTTATTTAAGGTCGATGTTGAACGTTGAACATCAGACCATCAGCAGAATGTCCATGGAAGCTTTCGAGTGTAGCAAGTGCAATCAACCAGGAAGTCAAGTTAGTCTCTCCTAGACAGACGGACCGTGATACGTGCCTGTGGAGGGAGGGAGTGACGACGTGTGTGCAAGTCAAGTTACCTTACGACTTCCAGTTCCCGCGTTACACTCTTACTGTTTCCTTCGACCAACTTTGTATAGTGTTGCGGTTGCGACCCTTTGACCTTCACGTGTAGCAATTTGAGCCTAAAATCAGAGTTAATCGTCTCATGTAACTTTGTTTTACTATATCTCACTCCACTCGCTCTTCCAAATATTACCGTATCATTTATTGTCACCTGCAGAGAAACCAACTGCGCTCCGAAAAAATTAAAGCACTGAAGGACAAGCCTCTTCCCTCTGTTCTAGAAAGGTATCTGTCGCCGGCGGCCCTTATTCAATATTATCTACGTCCAACGGACCGGACCGTAAAGGCCGCCAATTCCTGATTCCGTTTTCTTTTTTCCTCTGTCATTTTAAGCCGTGCCTTCCGCAGCTGGTCGTACGGCTTATACACCTCGTCCCACTTCTTCTCCCTAAAGTTAACTTCCTGCTGCAACTTTTCTGCGCTACCCACAGGTAACGCCTTACGCAACGCCACGCGTAACCTCTCCAACGACTCAGCCTCCCTCTTCCCTGCTGCCAAGATCTCTTGATGCACCCACTGTGCAATCCTCGTTCCCGAAAAAATCACCTCCTTCTGCATATGATCAACCATGAACGGCAGCTTCGTTCTCTCCGGCTCCCGACAGAACTGATCTAGAAACCCATCAAGCGAGTGTGTAGCAAACCCGCCCGTTTTCTGCACAAGACTCGAAAAAGGCTCCCCGGTATATTCACATATGGTTTGGATATCATCGCGTGTCGGAAATGGGACGGTTTCGAGGACAAAGTTGTACGGCTTGACGATGCTGTTCTCTTTTCTGATCCATGGGTCGATGTATCGGCTTGCAGGGAGGAGGAAGAATGGATTGTAACCTTTGAGAGTGTGGAAAACGGATATGGTTTCTAGGTTGTTGGGGAGGTTGCCGTGGCTGGATATTATGTATCAGAACCAGGCAGAGGGTGAAGAGGAAAACACGTACTATAGAACGAGCCTTCGTGCCCATGCCTCTCCTAGTACTACTTTGCGGGGGGTAGGTGGACTGAAAAGTCGTCATTACACGACCACAGTTTGTTGAGTGAATCTTACGGTGTTTTTTTGCGAGCACTACCGGCGGATAGTTAGCATACAGCCAGTACTTGAGACCGAGACTCTTACGCTGTTTTTTTCGGGGCACTACCAGTCTTGATATACCGTGTTTGATGACATGTTGGACGAAATGGTATCGCGACTCCGAAATTGCAGCATCGTGGAGAAAGAGAGAGCAAGGACATGGCGGAAGAGAATGATTGCCGGACCTGTCTAAGACGCCGATTCGGCCGTTTTCCAAATTGAAATGACTTTTACATTTGCAAAGTAGAACTTTTCTTCCCGTACATAGGAATAAGCATACATATAATGCAATGATCTAAGAGTAAGGATATCTAATATGTGACCACTGGATAGTCGACATACCCTTTCTTCTCATCCGCCTCTAATCCCCCACGTCCATACAGCGTCGCAAAATCAATATTCCCTTCCAGCGTCTTGCCCTTCTCCAATCTCTTAGCGAAATCCGGGTTCGCAATCCACGGGATACCAAAGAATACACCATCCACCTTTCCATCCTCAATATACTTCGCCGCCTCCTCGCCTGTAAAGGACGCATTCCCAAATACCCTCGTAGCAGGGTTCTTCAACAGGGACGAGTACGCGTCGATTATATCGTGCTTCGTCCCGCGTCCAGTAGCATCGAAAGCCTCCACATACCGCATGAGCGTAACGTAGGCGATCCCGAGCTTGTCAAGTTCCGAGATGAGGTACCGGAACGTGTCCAAGGTCTCTTGAATCGGCATTCTGTTCTAGCCATCAGCAAAGGTATAAACAATACGTAGGATCGGAGCATATACCCAATATCATTATTACCCCCGGCAGGATTTAACTTGATACCAACTCTTTCAGGTCCCCAGATGTCCACCGCGGTCTTTACAACCTCCAATGCGAACCTGGCCCTATTCTCCACGCTCCCGCCCCACTTGTCTGTTCGATGGTTCGATGTGCTATCGAGAAACTGGTGGACCAAGTACCCGTTCGCACCGTGGATCTCTACGCCGTCGAATCCCGACTCCTTCGCGTTGACGGCAGCTTGCTTCCACTGAGCAAGCAGAGTTTGGGGGTCGTCGATTGCGGTGGGAATGACATAGCCGGGTTGGCCTGGGAGGAAACGGAATTTACCTCCTTGGGCCGCGATTGCTGAGGGCGCATAGACGGGCTGTCCTGAGGCGATTTGCTCTGGTGCATCAGGGTGGCTTACGCGTCCAACTAGGGATATGTCAGTATACCTTTTTTACAATATGAACGGCCGGATACTGACGATGCCATAGCTACCAAGAAGACCGCGTCAGGAGCCGACAGAAATAGAGGGAGACAAAGTTTACCTGAGCGAAGATAACGCCTCCCTGTTCGTGTACAGCGTCAGTGACCCTTTTCCATCCCCTGACCTGATCTTGAGACCAGATACCAGGAGCATTCTGCCATTCCGAGCTGAAATCGGTGTCAGGACCAGTACGAAGAACAAGGCGAGAAATACGCGTACCCTTGTTGAGCGATGAGAATGCCTTCGGTGATAATCAAACCAGCACCTCCCTCGGCGCGTTGTCGGTAGTACTCGGCGTTGATACTATTGGGAACGTTCGTGGGCACAGACCGGTTACGCGTCATGGGGGCCATAAAAATCCTATTCTTGAGGGTAATAGGGCCGAATTTGAGAGGCCTGAAAAGCACTTTGAGGTTCGACATTGGTGTAGAAGGGAGAGGAAGTTTGTTTTGGTTGAGCCATGACAACTTGACGCCCTTCATTAAGTATTGAAATGCGCGTCCGGCTCCCGATACAAAACGCGGTGATTCTGATTCCCTGACACCAAAATAGCACCATGACTAAGGATAGGGATTTTTAACAATTTCTTGGTAAACGACTGATATATCAGTATTTAGCCGTTTTAGCGAAAGGGTGAATGGGTTTACTTATCAACATCAAGCACATTTCTTTGCAAAGCAGATGACGAATCGCCACAAGCCACAATCAGGCGGGCGGTCACTAATAACGGCGAGGAATACTTGTGAGAACATCATGGGAAAGTACGAGGGACCTAGGCGCTGGCAGTCGCATTTATAACTTGGATTCTTCCTGGAAAATCAGATAAAGATAGCGCTGCCGTCCTTCCTGCGACCATATCGACTACATTCGATGCTGATGCATCTGAGGACCAACGTCAGGCAGGTTCCCGTCACGAGAGAAAAAATGTAGTGAATAGGGCGATAACGGAGGAAGTAGAGAGATTGGAGAGGACGCGTAGCAGGAGCAATGCCAAGACACAATAGGCGAGTCGTGGCGCATCACGCATGGCAGAGACTCGTAAGCCACGGATCACGACGCGCGTCCTGGCGAATGCGACGCGTACACCCAGATGCTGGTGACGCATATTCCTCGGAGTAACTAAAAATGAAATAGCCAACTAATTCAAGTTAGTATATAGAGACTGAACTTGAATGAAACAGAACATTTCCGACCTCATCGGCTTTAAATGAAAGCAAGCGCCCGTATCCTCAAGCGTTCCCAGTATCGTTTTATCCCGAAGATATTGTGCTAAGTCATTTGTAGTTTTGAACAACCAGGTCAATTTGGGTCAGCCGTTGACGACCGTGCTCTTGGCAACACGAATCAGCTTATGCATGCAGAAACTGATCTCTCTGAGATCCTACGACAGCCAGCACTTCACGAACGTGGTAGAACTAAAGTGCTTCGGACTCTCCCGAACACTAGTTATCATACGACTGCCCTTTGCACGGTAATTTCTTGTCGGACCTAAATTCGCGTGATACCGATTCTATGGGAGGAAGGACTGCAGACAAGAGCGACTGAGGCAATGAGGACCAGTGCCACCATTGGGTGTTAGTAGACCGTGTACAAGTTGTCGCGGTCCTCTGCGTGGGAAACTAGTTCTGTGTGCCGACGCTCGGCCATCAATGCCAACAGGGGACTTCCGGCACGAACTTTGACCAGACACGTCGACGGTCGCGCCCAGCTGCAGAAGCTGTTTTTCACCCTCACAGACGATACGTCTTCCGATGGTATCAAAGTGTTGACGCAAATGGCTGAGGAAGGATTAAAGCTTTATACTTCCATGGGCGGGGGTGTTTCAGTACCTGAAGCGAGGTTGTTCTCTCATTATAACTAGATATTTCGCTAGTACTATATTATCTGTTCTATCTCTTATCACCCATCGGCTGCGTATATATTGATTTCCTTCTATTTTAAACTTCAGCCAATTACATTGGGATGTGTTCCTCGCAAGTTCCTCGTTCTTGTGGAGGAGATTCAAGAAATCGCTCTCCTACAGGGACAGACTGCTGATAAATTATTATTATTGGCCGACTAGCTCAGTTGGTTAGAGCGTCGTGCTAATAACGCGAAGGTCTTGGGTTCGATCCCCACGTTGGCCATGTACAAAAGGCTGGTCTTCTTTTATTTTTGTTCCCTCTTGGTTTTGGAATCAGCTAAGTAAGCTGTTGTTATTTATGTACATCGTAGCAGCTTGTAGTTTTTTGGACTTTGCGTTGCCTGAATGGTTGTCTGTCTCTGGCAGCGGAACCTGATGAAAGATTGAATCTTGATCCAGTCGTTAATACGTACATGAATTGGGTATCACGCCTTTGCTCATTGAATACTAAAAATTAAAATTATATACTCACAGAAAACTGCCAGCTGCCTAGAAGAAAAGGTCGCAGGCGATCTTTGCTAGCAGCATCGGATCACGGCCCGAGTTGAAGAAATTCAATTCATCACGTAAGCAAATGCACCTTTTAACTTGTACACCGTGATGCACGATGACGGCGCAGCGGGACCACCTCTTTCCGGCGACATCGATAGGGCGCACTCAAGGCCGCCTGCTCAGTAGGACGCCGTCGAATGAATCATTGACTGCGCACCCTCTTCTCTCACCGACGGGCGACTCTCCACAGCGATATGTACCGTACACGCCTAGACAGCGACTACCGACTACGACCGCAACGACGACGACGAATGTACAACCTTCTGCCTCCACTTCTAATACACAGCACCAGGGTGACGCGACGAGCAAGTTGCAGCTCATGAACCTCAAGGCGGCGGCCCAGAGTATCGGCCTGGATACCGGAACAGTTGGCTGGGCCATTCTCGAGAAGCTCGCCTCGGAAACGGAGAGCGCAGAGGAATGGGTAGACGTTTGGAGCGCCGTTACCAATGGCAAGGTGCGTACCGTTGCTGTACTTGCAAAAAGTGAGGCTGAGTCGTATCGACAGGCAACACTTTTATTACCACTAGAACCAGCGACCAACGAACGGATTACTGCTGACTTTGTAAAGGACCATATCGTCCTTTGCGATGGGGCTTCACGCAAGGATGCACCTGTCGTCACCTTGTCTGGTCTTCGAGGTGTATTGAACAAGTACGCCTTGATTTCTCTTCCACTTACTGTTTTAACAAAATTCAAGCACGACGCTTACCTTTCAATCTTCCCTTCACCCTTCGTCAAAGTTCTACCAAGGAATTTTAGCCCCTTCCTCGCGATCCACAACACTCGGAAACCTACCTCCTTTACCCCCAGTGACAGCTGCCTTTCCTTCTTTCCGGGTACCATCGCATACCACATCTTTACCTGTTCCACCCCGTGCGAAACCTCCACTGCCTCCCCGACCATCTCAGCAAGCGTCGCGTCTAACAAATCCTTTCGCGTCTCTCTTTGGTCATAAAGCGACACCATCAACGAGCAGCGTTTCCAGTGTTGAAGATGCTTCCCCTCCGTCGCCCGTGCCTACAATTATTCCCGCATTTACTATCTCGGAACCCATCATCTTCAACAGTATATGTAAGCAGACTCTACTTGCACTCAAGAGTCGCATACCAGAGTCGCTAGTGGGTTCACCACGCTGGCTGGTCAATCGCACGCAAGTGTTTACGGAGAGCTTCCACCCATTTGCCAGGGTGAGAAAATCAGAGGCTGGCGGGGAGACTAATCCCGGCGTGAAATACGTGATCCAGCCCATTGACTACGATACGGCCGAGGTGGCAGACATGTTTCAAGACTTTTACTATGGGATAGAGGAGGAACTTAGACTGCGAGCAAGGAAGGAAGATGAAGAGAAGAGCGAGCTCGAAGATCCGTCTTCTGAGGACGACGAAATCAAGATGCTTGATCGCGTGGAGAAAACGATATGCGAATTGTTCTATGATAGGTTGCCTTCATTCCCTCTTAGAGACTGACAAAGGCTGACTATTATTAATAGACTCTTACACCCCACGCAGTCGGATGATCTCAGTCATGACGAAGCACTGTCCAGCCGTATTGCTGCACTTAACATGCTCGACCTTGGTCTCCAACATCTGGACATCATTATTGACGGAGACGTTGCCGATCACGAAGAGCTAGATAGTTTGATCCAAGCATGCGGAGACAGTAAGTCCTTTACGATATACCACCACCTGATCCTCACTCTATTTTTTAGTGCTGACCCAATTAGAATCCGTTCGGTCACCAGCGGATAAGGCTGCGCTTCTTATTGAGGCACATAAGGTTATCGTCGGTGGGTTCTTTCTCCGAGTCCACATGTGAGGTCTTGAGAACTTTGTCCATCAGAGGGCCTGACGAGATTGCCGCCTATACGCCTGAGGAATGAGAACGAAACGTTACCAGAAGAGGTGATGCTAGAGCCGACGCGAAAGCCGAGGAGTTTGAGCAAGGAGAAGGAACAAGGCGGATTGCCGCAGCCGCGCATAGAGTCCCAAGCGAAGGATCTCGTCGCGAACTCGCACTCGGTTCCTGCAATCGTCGAACCAGAGCAGAAGGCTAACGGAGTTGCCGTTTCCGATACTTCGACGGTGAATGACAAGGAGGATAAATCGGTGTCTCCCTCCCCTTCATCGCCTCGGCCGTCAACAGTGGCTTCAGAAAAATCAAACCCACCCCGAGAAGAAACACCGATATCTCTTGACGTTCTCTTCCCTCTTCTCATTTTCTCTGTCGTCAAATCAAACCCTCCACATCTCGTGTCGCATGTACTGTATTCCCAGCGGTACAGGCACAAGCATGCAAATGGGGAAGAAAACTACTGCGTTATCAACCTCATGGCCGTTATCGAGTTCCTGGAGAATGTGGATTTGAAGAGCCTGGGCCTGGGACAGGAAGGTGGACGAGTGTTGAGGTTGGTTTTATAATTTTCTGTGGACTGGCGCGTTTAGTTGACTTTCTTTACGCTAGCACGGCGGATCTGACCCCAATACCTATCGTGACGTCGGCGTCCTCTCCCTCTTCACGGGCTTCTTCGCAGGAGAGGGGCGCCTCCAAAGACGGATTACGTGGCCGTGTGGAACAGCAAGTTGACGCGATTGCTGGATCTGCAAATAAGGTCATCACTGGTGTTGTTGATACCTCGTTTGGGATGCTCAAATCTCTGCTGCCGAACAACACCAACGCGCCTGCAACAATAGAGAATGTGCAGGGGTCTGCTCCGTGGAACGCAGTGAGACCTGGGTTTGGACTGCTGAGAAGGGAAAGCGTGTTTTCGATCAAGAGTATGTTGCCTGGGTCGACGCCGAAACTTGGAGGCGAGGAGGAGCTGATTACGGTGTCGAGGCCGGGGTCGGTGCGGAGCAGGAGGAGCAGGGCTGGTTCGGTTAAGAGCAGGGTTTATGCATCGAGCGATGATGATAGTGAAGAGGCGGAAGAGGACGATAGTGAAGAGAGCAAAGATGATGAAGATGAGGAAGCAGATTATAGTCCTCCTACGGATACGAGGAGTATCAAGAGTTTCGAGAGTATGATGAGCTCGAAGAAGAAGAGACGGAGGAAGGTATCACGACCGAGTTTGAGTGACCGGCTGGCTAGTGTCTCTGCTCTAACCGCAAAGAAGGTACATGCCTCATTTTTCCTTCGTTATAGTGTTATGACCGTAACCCCACAGAGCTCGCCTCCACCTTCGAGAGGGGCATCTATCCTGCCTGCGACTCATCGGTTTGATAGTCCCGTCGCAGAGTCGCCGGCACAGGGTCGATTATCTCTGGCTCCGCCGAATAAACGATTCTTAGATTGTGAGGTTGACGATCTGAAGATGTCGGAGGTAGCGGAGTTGTTGAGAGAGTATAGACGTGTTGTAGAGGGTGTCAGGGCGATTGGCGGGTTCGAACCCGAATGAGTAGATATGATCCTTTTCTGTGGATGGTATACTGTATATATATTTATTTTCGGCAATCGTGTACATATAGATACAGAAAAACTGGGGAGTCAAGCTAGTCAGCCGAGAATAACGGAAACATCGTCAGAGATTGATGTATTATGCTTAGCGTCTATCATTCACTCCACCTTGTCATTTACAGAATGCCGAGAGTGGATGAAAGTTATGCAGTGGACGGGCAGCACCGGAGCTATACCTGGAAATAACCAAGATGTGTCCAAAGTCCAGAGTGCCACTTCAGTCAGCAGACCGCGTCTACACATATTTATAGAGCCCCTGGTTATAGATCACCGGCGATTGTGGGAAGGTCGCCGGAGAAGAAGGAGCCTAGTAGGTTCAAAGACAACAATATTAAGTGTTGTAAGTAGGGAGCAACAGGAAAGAGATACGACCAGATCAAAGGGGACATCTTTTCTGCTTGTTGAAACGTCGGAGTCAAAGAACAAGAGTCGGAACCGGAGAACAAGGAACGCGCGGATTTTTTAAACTCAGTGTTGACTCAGTCTGCATAGTAACTACACAGCATGGGTTCTAGATTGTCAAAGAAAACTCGTTCACTTCACTGAGACGGCGAACCTAAAACCTCAAAAAGGATTCTGTAAACGGACGCGGCATTATGCGCCTTCATCAGCAGCAACGATGACACAGCTGAGGATCACATCGTGCATTTTCTGTTGGAGAACAGGCCGTAACCAAGAAGCCCGGATAATGTAGGGCCGCGCCACTGCTATAAAGGTGCATCAATAATAGCGTCAGCTCGAGAACAAGGAGACGTACTTGGCTCTTGATGGACGACTCTGACCAGCCTCTCTCACCATCGCATTACCGCCTTCAAAGGAATCCTAGGCCAGCACCGGTGCTGCCAGAAGATATCATCAACCAAGAACTTCACCGAGCTAGAAACCACTGTACAGCCGAAGAACTCGCCTTTTTGCAATTCCAACACCGCCAAATAAATTCATGGCAGCAGATTATAAACAGTTGCTGTACGTGACTTGTTGAAGATTGAAGATCGCGAGAAACGTTGACGATAATGAGTAGGTTATTACTGGGGATCGCTGCTGCATAACCCGCAGGGGCATCGTCTCGCTACTCCGGAGGGAGTGGTTCAAATGATGCAAGCCTATATAAGGACGTATAATGTCGCTATTGTGGACGAGAATAGCAGGGTTGCCAGAGTTTCCTTACCTGAGAGGTATTATCCGTCTCATTGGAAGAGTGAGGAGGGAAAGCCTACGTGGGTCACTCTCAAAGAAGGTCAGTGTAATTGTCGATTGGCCCAAAGATATGCACCCTTACCGTTGCCGTTAGGCCTATACGGAACGAAGAGATACTTAGACGCATTAGCGGAGTCCGGGCAAAAGGTAGTTGATCGTATGTCTTCGCCCACTGCTCGAACAGCATGAACATACCCTTCACAACCAAAGAAATACGTACCAATATAGCGAGCTGTGCTATTCCTCTCTGAGAACATCGCCAGCTGAGGCCTTAAAATCACTGCAGGACTCTGTGGTTTATCACGGCCGCGACTCCAGCTGGCGTTGAACGACCATCTGCTTATGCCCAGGACCACCCCTAAGACTGTTTATCATAGGGCTGTGTCTGAAGGTCTGGAAATATCTGGTGCAAGGTCGAAGCAGAAGAAGGAAGCATTAAAAATGTTCAAGTTAGAAGCCGATGAAGGGACTGATCCAAGGGTCGGAATGCCGGACCGAAACCTACAGGTTCGCGGGTGAAAAACAAGAATTTCAGGCTCCTAAACCATTGACGGTACAAAACCTCGTCGGTAACCAGTCTCTTGTAAACAAATGCTACATACACGACTGCAGTGGGACGAGGTTGCAGTGAGTGTATGGATAACCATAGAGCATTCAGGTCCGCATATTGGCATCCGGGTAGACCATATGCACGACAACTTGGAAGACCTGATTCAATTAACCCATAATTTGCCTCTCCAGACATGACGGTCGCAAAATCCCCGGGCCAAGGTACGCAATACTGTGAGGAATCATTGTGGCCAGTGGCCACTTCACAAAAATGGTACACAATCCGAAATATGATAAAAGTTTTTCAATTCCCATACCAACATGGCCAATGTGGGGATCAAACCCAAGACCTTCGCGTTATTAGCACGACGCTCTAACCAGCTGAGCTAGTCAGCCATTAACATTGATCTCAGACGTATCCCTCACATTAGCAAGAAGAAGGAGAATTTCGCAAAAGGTATGGATATGTTCGAATTACTTATTACAAGTACTCTAATATGAAAGCTCGTGATATTGTTTGTTTCCTTCCTTCAATAGCACTTGACCTGGCCATGCTTGACCCCATATACGGCCTCTTGGAAGTTCGCTGCTCAATGCGTAACAGGTAATAAAATCTGAGATGGCCTTGTCTATTCACGAGTAACACCTTGGTCGTTTGTAACTTCATGTATGCATATTTGAACAGTCTACAGTTCCGAGGTGAAAGGGTAGTCAATATAGCCTTTGGTAACCTCTCCATGCAAATAAAACGTCGATTTATTATACGGTGTGAACGGTATGTTCTCTTTCAGTCTTGCAGTCAGATCAGGCTATCGAGAATATAATAGCATCAGCTTTCTCAGATAATACCCCGAACTAAGGCAAACTCACATTCGAGATGAAATACCTCCCAAACGCAATGATGTCACCCTTCCTGTCAGCCGTCTGCATTGCGCTCTCCCGAGTATACCCACCTGCTGAAATCAATCGCTTCGGTGCCCATATACGACGGATGAAGTCATTTGATTCCAGTGTGCTAGCCTTCCTCGACCTGTCAACAGCGACTCTCGGCTCCACAACGTGTAGGTAAGCGAGGTCGGGATGCCTCCTCTTGATCTCGGATACGAAGTACGAGAACGTGGGTATGGGGTCCTGCATGCCCATATCCTGAGCAGTACTCCATGGACTAAACCTGATCCCTGTGCACCGCAGTCCAATAGCCTTGACGACAGCATCAAGGACCGCCAGCCCGAACCGAGCACGGTTCTTGATGCTCCCTCCATACTCGTCCATACGTTGGTTAGACACGTCCAGCAAGAATTGGTCAATGAGATATCCATTCGCACCATGGACCTCAATGCCATCAAAGCCGGCTTTGTGTACGGCGTCGAAAGCAGCACGTGCAAAGAGTTGAGGGTACTCTTTGATCTCATCGAGGGTGAGTGGACGTGGCGTCTCGAAGGAATTGGTAAGTTTAATGGCAGAGGGTGCAACAAGATCCAGGGAAGGATTTTCATCTTTGAGGTCGATGTAGTCAGCTGTGTGTCCTAAGGCCCAGAGTTGGCAGAATATAAAGCTCCCTTCGGCGTGCACAGCGTCGGTTATCTTGTTGTCATAGGTTTATCGGAATGACTGGGTGAATCGCACCTCTTTCCATGGACTCAGCTGCGCTTGAGTCCATGCCCCTGGCGCATTCTTGTATATGCCAGCCTTCTGAGCGACAAATGTCGCCTCTGTGATAAGAAGTGTTCCCGGATCGCTGGCTCTTTGAGTGTAGTATTCCTTCATTATCGAAACGTAAGGAATGTGGCTTCGCTCCGTTGACCTGTACCAGGTCATTGGGGCCAGTATGATGCGGTGACTGAGAGTGAGATTGCCCACTTTGATGGGCTGGAAAAGTTTTGAGTCCCCCATTGACGATACGGCATGTGTAGACAATGTAACCTCTATACTATACATTTGACTCGATCGGAGAAAGGGATCAGATCGGTTAAATGGAGTTAGGTTAGGTTGATGTCCTATAATCGGGACCATTGAACATGCTCGAGATAGTCTTCTGGCTGACAATTTTTTTTGTCCTGCGATCTGGTATTCGACCAATGGAGAGAAGGTATACAACTTCATTTTGCAGAGACAAACACGGACTCCCGTAATTTTGAAGAACTTTATGAGATTTTGGGGGTGAGAGCAAAGGCAATTGGGCGGCAACGGAGCGAAAGGGCATGTATTAATGTGATAGGTGGATTGAACGTTTGCGGGCAGTAACCTCCGACTTGAGCCCGCGACCTAGGCAAGGACGGCTGATGATAATGTGGAGATTCTCATTCCAATCGATGGTATAACCCTAGGCCCAAAGGAAATGCAGATGCCGAATCTGAAGAGTTCTATCGTCAACTTCAAATCATAAGTAAGCGTATATTATCTTACTCGTTCTCCATGGAGCCGGATTTCATCCAAACAGATGCTGACGACACTCGCGAGTGATATTGTATTGATCTGCCCTAGTCTGAACTTGCTACTGGATATCAAGTTGGCTTTCAGTCGTGGGGTTTGGACTTGGTTAACTCTGGAACTCTAAATAAGTGGTATACTCGACTATCCCGCTCGCATCACTTACACAAGATGAGCTGCCTACCGAGCAGAGCATACCCTCAAGGCCCGAACACCTTGAAAGCTGAATATGACTGCTTTATCGGTTCGTCACCATCCTATTGTAGGCGGCAGAGGTGTCTGTTGCGACAAGTACGGTCAAGAACAGTGTATCACTGCTTGTCTCATCTCAGTGTTCTCGCTACTGTCACCCTCATGACAGCAGATAGCCTCTAGGAGGCTGCGGGCGGTGTTTGCGCATGCAGGGAGCCGCTTCTCTAGATACGTAGGGCTCCTTGTTGGTTTAGCTACAGAGATAACTGGTATCAATATGTGTCTGAGCCAGGCCTAGTCATGATGGGCGTTCAAGCCCAGGTTACGAGACAAAGGCATGCAGTTGTGTATGAGCAGACTGAGGAATGCATGAATGATGGAGCTGTGGTGACGAGGTCAGCTTGCGAATGCGTCGAGACGGGATGGTCGACATTGCCCCGTCGGTTGATTTGCTGCCCACTTTCCATGTTGGATATTTCTGGGGGAGAGACCACGAGGACAATGACACTACGCTGTTTCCTTGGGTGCGAATCATTTTCGACTCTCCGGGCCAGTGCCATTCTCTTTTATCCTTGTATCCTTAACATAGCGGCCCCTCGACCATTGCATGATTCGAGAAGGAGAGAGAACCATCAGTCACTGAGTACTTGACGACTGGCAGCTGACAACAGGGTACTTATTCGGCGCATAAATCAATGACTCGTGTGATGGACAGACAGGTAGAATATATACCTCATAGTCAGAATCTGTCAAAGTCACTCAAAACATCTCTCGCTATTTCTTTCATGGTCCTAAACTCAATCTCTCCTCCTTGTTCGCGTCAAAATGTTCGTTTATCCGGTACTCCTATGGACAGCCTTTGGCAGAAAGCGAAACATCGAGACCAACTGTCTCAGACCGCAAAATTGCAAGACATGAAGAGGTGACGACGATGGGACCGGTACAGATGATCTGAGTGACGCTAAGCAACAGCAATAGCGGATAAGACCAACGCTGCACGCAATGAGATAAAACTCGATATCCGTAAATGTAACATGTGAATACCTCGGGGTTCCGCCGTGTCCAACTGGAAGGGTGATGTTGTATGGATTACCGCATCTTGGATCTACACCCTGCATCGGTGACTGCATCATTGAGAGCACCGTCCCATGCTGGATGTACTAAATGCCACACCGCGCCTTGGACATATCGTCGACCACGACGATTTAAACTTGTTGCATTAGAAAGTGTCCTTCAAATGTTGGCCTACTGTACACTATCCCATGCACTGTGTAAGCGTCTTTGCTTTGTATTATGAAAACAGCAAAACGGCATAGCAATCAATAATGCACCTAGACCATAGTATTGTCACGGCAATTCCAAGCATCTCCGATTGTCAGCTTCACTTCAACTGCTCTCCAAATCAGTGCTCTACCCGTCGACAGCATCGATTCAGTCTGCCAGCAAAAACGAAGCACGCATCCGACATTAATAAGAAGAAACCTCTATATCATGTGTCTGAAAAACGATGCGCTTGTCCCTGAGTTGATGTGGATGCAAGGGGGTAGTAAAAGTTAAGAAAATCATATCGGGTCAATATTATTTTTAAGCCCTCGCCTGGCCGACCGACCGAACGTGTGGGAATAACATACCAAGAAAGGATAGATCATGTGACTGAATGACCCACAAGATTCCCGGTCTGTTGTCTTCCGTCGTCCATTTGTCATCCATACAGACTATAATACTAACAGTGAGTCCACTTCCCTACTGAGCATGATAATTCTGTTTAATACTCATCTTTCTATGCCAACACACCTCATAGGATACTAAGTCCAAGCAAGATAAGGAACTGAATTCTACTTATTCAGTTGAAAATTCACATTTCTTTGCTTTGGAATGCCTCTCTCTGGCTCTGAAGGTATTCTGGGTCATTTATGCATGTAATCTGGCCTTTGTAACTGAGTATGAGGTTAGTCTTGTTTTAAATGCGCCCCCCTTGTTATCACCATCGATGCCGTTACGTCAGCTACCATGTATAGAAGTACTTTCCCATCACTCCTTGAACCAATACCACCGCATTTCTGCACTATTCCTCTTGCTTCTCTCACTATCTGGCGACGTTATGACTCGAAATCTCTCATGGAACGTTCTTGAAGGTATTCAAGCTGTCAAACACATCGTGGCAAAGAGAATACCGACCTGGAATGGTCTTCGGCGGCATTCGGCCATTTCAAGAGCAACCCATTATTCATATTCTCAATGGCAAAGATGACCTTCAATGTACCGTGACCGGTGACGGAAAGTCGGCTCTATTCACCTTGGTATGGGGTAGTGGTAGAAACGCGCCAGGATGGCTTGTTAATGGACATGTTATTGGCGCATGTGACCTATTTACATAACGGAGCCGATGGTGATAACAAGACCCCTTAGATAAACAACAGACTCATACACACCGTCACTCCCTCCCTCCATAGGCGTGTATCGTCCGTCTGTCTACGAGAGACTAGTATGAGGTACGCAGATCCTAATTTACTTGGACCAGCAAAATTATTTTTAGTGACCTTTTCGACTGACCAACTGACCAACCGGATGTGCCAGGCTGACGGCCCGCAACCCCCTTGTGTGGATGTCTTGTGGGTGTCGATTGCAAATTCCAGCTGACAAAGATACGCGTCGCACGTCATCTGCTTGTGACAGTGACACGCGACTGTGTTGTCGGGGCAGTGTTGTCTAGATCTCTGACCATCAACCTCTTGAGCCCGTCAAACTCCAAAGGCTCAGCCTCTAACGCACAGACTGAGAACGCGTGATGTCGCAACAAGGAGTGGTAGACATATTGAATACTCAGAGCGGTACGTGATCATGTTGAATATCAATGAGGTTCACTTATCTATATGACCATTGACTGCCAACAGGACTCGCAAACGCGCTTCCCCTCGAGTTAATAGACGCAATCGTCGAAAACAACAGAGACGACAAAGAGTCTCTACTGGCTTCATCGTGTGTATCCAAATTGTGGCGTGCGGCTTCCCTACGACATCTTTTCTCGACTGCAAACTTTTCGTCCGACGACGATTTCACGCGTTGACGTGACATCGGATCCTATTTGCCTCAGGTGCCTCTCTACGTCAGAAAGGTCATATTTGAACCTGAGGTGAAGTCCATCGCCGTTGAAAATGGGGCATCATGGCAGACTCCGGTCGAGGGGCTCGAGCAGTTTGTGTTTCATGAACTGGAAATTATCTCCAATCCTCCAGGTATTCAGCTCCCTGACATGCCACGAGTGCATAAATTAGTCTGGAATACCCCATTATCTCTATCACTCCCGATGTTAGACCCGAACCCGGGGAGAACAAGCAAGCGCAAACAAGGGCTGTATCGCGTTCGTACAGTCACCGATGTAGCGGCTTATGCGAGTTCTGAGAGGGGTACGATCAGACGGCTAGCGTTGAAGGTAAAAGCTGAGAGTTCGGTATGATTAAACGTAGCTAGAAGCTAGGGTACATGGCTGATAGCTACTGGGTTTATATACGTTTCGGAATGTTCTAAATAAAGAATCCGTGTGTCAATCTGTCGTACGATGAATGGAATCGTCAGGGAACCATGCGGTATGCTGGGTCATGGTGATTGTCTGGTCAGGGCGTGGTGTATCGAGGTGCCGAGGTGCCGAGATAAGATAAGATAACAAAAAATGAATAAATCGTAACATTACCCCCTCATTAAGGCAGGCGTCCCGACTGCTTGTAGATTTTCATAGGTACGAGTCCGGGTTGTCCCAATTTGGTGGTTCTTCATCTTTCGAGTCGTTTTCCCAATAGGTTTTGACTAGGTCGAGCCATTCGAAGCAGTAGGCTTTGGGTGGTACGACCCATTTCTGGGATCCGTCTGGCCACTGGGCGAGATATCCGGCGTCGCCTCTATCGTTGTATTTATGATCTAGGATCATGGCGACGTTTCGATAGGTTCGTGTTACGATTTTGGTAGCGTCGAGTCTTCTGACGCTGTTTGTCCTTTCTTCATATTCCTCTATGGCTTCCTGGGCATTGCCCATTTCTTCGTCGCGAACCCAAGAATTGTGCTCGCGTGTCCATCCTTTCCATTTGACGAAGTAGTCCATTGCCTTTCGGGTCCTCTTTCCTTTCCGTCCTCGAAGAGTTCGTGGTTGTGAATCGAGAACTTCTTCGATCTCGAATTCTTCCTCGTCGTTGATGAGGTCAGGTGGAGGAGGAGGCGGTAATTCCTGATTAGGGAATGCCGGCGGGACGTACGGAGTCAAGAGTTTTTCGTTGAAGCGTGGATGGATTTTCCAGTGAGGAGGGAGCTTCAGCTTGTAGGCGGATGCTCCGGCTTTTTCAATGATCTCAAAAGGGCCTACGTGCTTGTCGTCGAGTTTCTTTTTTGGGCGAGGGAGGCTCAAATTGGTCGAGTCGAGCCATACGCGTTCTCCGATTTGGAGATTCCGAGCAGGACATTTTCGTTTATCGTATTGTGCTTTCATACGTCCAGCTGCCTCGTCAAGAGCTTTCTCCGTCTCCTTGTGGATTGCCGTCATGGTTTTTGCGAAGTCTGCGGCGGCGGGATTCGTGAATGGAGTCGTTCGGGGAGAGTCGGGAATGACTCGTGGATTTCGGCCGTACAATACCATGAACGGGCTTTTCCTGGTCGCACTGTGAACGCGGTTGTTGTGTGCGAATTCGGCGAGAGGGAGCCAGTCGCTCCAATCTGTCTGTCGGTGATTGACAAAGATCCGGAGGTACTTTTCGACCTCTTGGTTCACTCGCTCTGTCTGTCTGTTGGTCTGTGGGTGGAAAGCCGTGGATGCGTTGGGTGTAATGTCGAGCATCCGATTAGTGTACAGCCCGGGTAGCCCGGGTCATGCCGGGTTGCCGGGTCGGGTGCCTGCCGGGTCGGGCTCGGGTCAGAGATTTGAGACCCGGGGTATACCCGGTTCACCCGGATGACCCGGCTGTATTACTAATGTGTCGCCAAAAATATCAAGTCATTTGGCTGAGTTGTTGTAACTGCTGTCACTTATTATTTTTGGATGGTCCGCGGATGTTCAAATCCCGCACCGACCAAAAATTTGGGCTCATGGCAGAGGTTATGACGCACTCGGACGTCCAAAATCAGTTTTCGGGGGGCGCAAGTGCATCATAAAGCATGCGCTAGGTAAAATAATTCAATTTCGTGTATTAAAAATTTAATTCTCTATCTATTTAAATTAATCCGGGTCGGGTGACCCGGTAACCCGTGTGACCCATAGCTTACCCGTGACCCGTGTGACGGGTACGGGTTTTTTCCGGGTTCGGGTCGGGTCAGAAAATTCAGACCCGGACCCGACCCGGGCTGTTCACTACATCCGATAAAGTTCTTTCATGAACTGAGAGACGAACTGGGGGCCTCGGTCGGAGATGACCACTTGAGGCATTCCGTGTTTGGCGTAGACATGGTCTCTGAGTATTCGGGCCCATCCTTCAGCTGAGAGTTCAACATTGCAGGCGACGGGGATGATGGCTTTCGAGAAACGGTCGACGATCATCAAGATCGCGTCGTGTCCATGGGAGTCGGGAAGCCCGGTGACCATATCGACGGAGATATGAGTCCATGGCCCTTCGGGTACAGCATTGGGATGCAACGGGGCCGCTTTGGCTTGCGTACTGGACTTCGTTCGTTGACAGGTTTCGCAGCCTTTCACGTAGGCCTCAATGTCTTTCTTCATCTTGGGCCACCAGAATTCTCGGAGTATTAACTCCTTGGTCTTGTCGATTCCTGGATGGCCCGCCGTGATGTGGTCGTGACTTTGGGAAATGATTTCTCCTCGTAGGGAGGCCTTTCGTGGTACGTATACACATCCGTCGTAATGGAGCATCCCGTCCTTTCGGGATATTCCTCGGTCATGGGCGAGGGATGTAGCGATACCCGCATCCCATAGGTCTTCCTGTCGGGTTACTTCTTTGATCTGTTGGTGCACGAACCTGGTGGTGGGCATGACGAGTGCTCGGAAATGCGCTGGCTGGAGTACGACGATGTCGTGGTTGTCCTCCTTGCCTTGGTCATGGTCGTCGCGTCGGGATAATAAGTCGGCTTTTACGTTAAGGGCGCCGGGCTTGTGTCGTAGCACGAAATGATATTCGGCTAGTTCAGTGACCCAACGGGCCTGTCATCGGTTCAACTTCTGCGGGAGTCGGTAATACTGGAGGTTCTGGTGATCCGTCCAGATTTCTACGTCCTTCGCAGCGCCCATGAGATAGTGGCGCCATTCCGAGAGAGCCAACATGATGGCTAGGAGTTCTTTGTCGTAGATCTCGTAGTTTCGCTCCGTGACGCTGAGTGATTTCGACATGAACGCTACTGGTCGCCATACTCTGTTCTGTTGTTGACTAAGAACGGCGCCGACTGCGCCCTCACTGGCGTCGGCTTCGACCCGAAAAGGGTCGTCCTCGTTCGGGATGGCGAGGACGACGTCCTCCGCCATGCGACGCTTCAGCTCTTTGAACGCGTCTTCCTGAGGCTTTCCCCAGGTCCAGGCGGTTAATCCGGTGAGCTGGGTGAGCGCTTTCACCACCTTCGAATAGTTCTTGATGAATTTTCGGTAGAAGTTGGTGAATCCGAGGAACGATTGTAGTTCCCGCTTCTTTGTTGGCGTTGGCCATTCTGCGATTCCGGCAATCTTGACTGGGTCCATTCGGACCGAGTTCTCGCTGATGATGACCCCGAGGTATTCCATCTCGAGGACTTCAAACTCGCACTTCTCTGCTTTGAGGAAAAGCTTGTTTTCGCAGAGGCGCTGAAGAACGCGCTTCACGATTCGTCGGTGTTCGTCTAGGGTCTTCGAGAAGATTAGGATATCATCGAGGTAGATCGTGACTTTTCCTTCTCCGATGAGGTCGCGGAAGATGTCGTTCATCATCCATTGGAAAGTAGCGGGCGAGTTGGTTAGCCTGAAGAACATGACTGTGGGTTCGAACAGTCCTCGGTTTGTGCGGAAGGCGGCCTTCTCCTCATCGCCTTCCTTGATTCGGACATTGTTGTAACCGAATCGGACGTCTAGTTTGGTGAAGTATTTGGCGCCGCGCAGCTTGTCAATGAGTTCGGAGATGAGTGGTAGCGGATAGCGGTTTTTGATAGTCATCTCATTGAGCTTGCGGTAGTCTTGTACTGGGCGCAGAGTCCCATCCTTTTTCTTGACAAAGAAGAAAGGAGAGGCAAACGGAGATTTGGAGGGACGGATGCATCCGGTCTCCAAATTCTCATCGAGAAACTTGTCAAGCTGTTCTTGTTCGTTTCGGTTCAAGGGATATACCTTGCAGTCCAGCGTGGACTTCGCGTTTGGGACTAGCTCGATAGCGTGGTCCCATGTTCGTCGTTCAGGCAGTTCGTCAAAGCTTTCTTTTGCGAATAGGTCGCGGAATGAGCGGTAGTGCTCTGGGACCATTTCTTCGAATGTCTTCTTTGGTTTGTCCGCATTGGCAGCGGCTGCGAGTTCGTTAGCGTGATGAACGCTACGAATGATGAGTTCCTCATCCATCCGTACTGCGAGGATAGTGTCGCCCTCCTCAAGTTCTTCGTCCCAATGATCGTCGGGGTCATTGTCGGGGAGTACGAGCTGTTCTCCCATACAGTGGCAATGACCGAACAGGATCGTTCCACGTTCCCAGTTTACGCTCGAGTTGTGGCGCTTAAGCCAGTCGTGCCTGAGGTATATATCTTTCGTGCCGAGATTGGTGATGGCGAGGTCGATGCGTTCTCGGTGCTCACCAATTGTGAGGGATAATTCTACGAATTCGGTGATGTCCCCTCCTTGATTGCGAGTTCCGTCGGCGTTGTATACCGGAATGGGAACAAGCGCGCTCCTCGTGTTGAGGCCATGCTTAATGACGTAAGCTTGATTGATGGCGCTTCCTGTACAGCCACTGTCAATCAGGGCCTTCGTCGTTAGCTTAAGTCGGCTAGATACGGGTTCGATGGTTACGGGGATGGTGAAGTCGCCCGAAGCCCCGCGAATATACCAAATAGGTTCGCGGATCTCGTAGAGTCGTTCGATGGCGATCTGGCCGCCGATTCGAAGTTCTTCAAGGAGTTCATCGGTGAGTTCTCCTAGTCGGTCTTGATGCATCCAAAGCATCAGTTGAGCGCGGGCGGCGTTATCGCTGCGCGCTTCCTGGATGTTTCGCAACGTCCACTCTGCTGATAGCGGCTTCATCCATCCTTGGCGAGGGACCTCTCGAACCTTCGCGTTGGCCGCAGAGGGCGCAACTACCGTTGGTGAGGTCACCTTGCTTTGGGTCTGCCAGTTCTGATAAGTCTGGCCTTGGGTATACGTTCGCCCAATCTGGATTGGAGAGTCGGGAGGCGTGGGAAGCGCCGCGACTGGTCGGGTCGGGGTTACTATAGGGGATCCCTTAGTAAGCCATTGCTGATAAGCGGTGTCGTCGTCTTCGTCAGGTACTTCTACCATAGCTACCTGATGCCCCCTTTCTACCGCCTGGGCGCTAGCGGCTTCCTTCCTTTCTTCGGCTCCACGGTGTCCCGAGGGATTGTCGGGGCAGGCGCGTCCGACCTTCGGCTTTTGGCTGTCCAAGACATCGAAAGATCGATCGATGGGCGACGGGTAGACTACAGTGCTATCATCCTGCCTGCCTAGGCCTAGGGCGGGAGTCGCATTCGTTGTGGACAAGACCGTCCGTCCCTCGGGTCCTATGGCTCGGGGGTTCTGAGTCGCGGACTCCTCCAAAGGTTCAGATCGGTTGTAGATCGTCCGCGTTTGGTCTTCAGTTTTCCCGTCGGGGCGGGAAGGTCAGTTCTTCGTTTCGTTCGGCGCCCCGACGTTACTCGGGGTCACATCGGTGCTTCGCGGTTGGACCGCTCCTGCGTTCGTCAAAGCCTCCACTCGGGGAGATTTAAACTTTGACTGCCTCGCGTTCCGCTCCGTACCAGGGGAGGTTTCGGCTTCAGCGCCTATTCCCTCTGAACTTCCAGTGAGACTGGAGCCCCGTGGAGGTACCTTGCCGTCGGGCAAGGCCGCTTGGTCAGAGGTCTTTGCGCTGAGCGCTCGCTCTGCCCCGTCCGATCGGTCATGCGTCACGGAGGGTTCACACTCCCGAAGGAGCCGCCCAGACGTCGGTGCCGTCGTTAAGACAGGTGATGATATGGTGGCCATCTTTTCGTTCGATGCGTTCACTCGTAATGAGCTACTTGTCAGACATTTAGTCAGTTTTGTCGACGGGCTCTGACAACCCGAGTCGTCGGTCTCTAGAGAGGAGTCGTTAGCGTCGTAAACAGTGAGAGTACTGTATCGGTTCGTTGATTCTGATACTGGGTGCGATAAAGAAGTCGTAATTTGGCGCTTTGGCCGTATATTGGAAGTCGCGTAAAATGCCCGCCCCGTAATAGCGGGGGGCGGGGGTATATCCGAATGCTCTTTAGATAAAAAGTCTGTAAAAATAAAAGTCGAGGGCAGGGCCGTAAGACTACCCTCGTCGAGCGTAGAAGACTGTCCAGCAGATGAGACGTGCACACCAGTAATTAAGTCCTTGGTCGTCACGGCGGAATTGTACGCCCGACGACCTATTCTTTTCCCGCCTCGTTCGTCGTCTGAGAGTCCTTGGGTGGCTCCGTTGGAGCGGCCTCAACTGCTCTTACCTGATGCCCCGCCGTCTTCTCGGGGCAATCCTTCGACAAGTGTCCTTTCTTCTGGCACCTGAAGCACCTCCCTTCGCTCATCAGCTTGCTGTGTTGCGCGTCGATCTGCATTTGCGCGTCCGCTCCCTTTGGCGTGTACCACTTGCCCCGCTCATCGCGTGGCCGGTCGTTCTGCTTAGCCGGCGACGAACTTGTCGCGCCACCTGTAACTGGTTTGCTACTGGTGGCGGTATTGGACTTCTGGCCTTGGAAGGACCGTTGGTCGTTGCGTCGGGGGTCGAAGTGGGTCTTGGTGAAGACGCCGTCCTTGGTGCGTTCCTCGTACATAGTGAGGACGCGGGTCTTCCATTCGGGGTACGTGCGTGGGATTGCGAAGCCGATGTCGGCGATGATGCGGGAGTAGTCGCGGGGAATGCCTTTTCGCACCGCTTCTACTAGTACCGACCGGGGTCCTTGGTCGACGAGTCGGTTGGCCAGCTTGGCCTCGCATTCCATCTTCCGAAAGAAGAGGTAGGCGGGACCCGTCATGCGGAGCTCCCCCATTCTCTTTTCGTGTACTAGTTCAATGGCCGGATCGCGGAATTGTTCCCGGACCAGGCGCGCGAATTCCGCCCAATCGGGGAATCGGTATCGGACGCCGCCGTTGAATGGCGCGTCTTCGTCGTCGTCGTTGTAGTCTCCGGTTCCTTCGGGGATGTAGTCGTACTCGTCGCGAAGGTGGACCCACCAGTCTTGGGCTTCCCCCCGGAGTAGCGAGGAGGCTAGTACTACCTTAAGCGCTGGGTGGTCTAGGTAGTGGTATCAGAACGCTTCGAAGTAAGTTCGGCAGTCTCCTAGGAAGCGTTCGATGTCGTCGTGGGCGCCTTTGAAATACTGGGGCTTCTCCATGAGTATGGGCTTGATGCCGGTCATGGGAAGGGGGTGGTCGTGGTCGTAGACGCCGGAGGGTCCCGTTTCCGGGGGTCCCTCGTAATGGTCGGGGCGTGGGATTGAGAACCGGTGAGTGGGTGGTCCTCGTCGTCTAAGCGGGTCGCGACCCGGTCGTTGTCCTTGTCGAAGAGTCAGGAGCTCTTGTTCCAAGTGCTCCGCTCTTCGTCGTTCTTGCTCGTACAAGCCGCGTGCTTGGTCGAGTCTTTCTTCAGCTGTGGGTCCTGGTATGTCTATCGGTACTGGTTCGCCCTCCATCTCGTCGTCTCCTTCTGCTCCTGCCATGAGTCGCGTCCTCCCTTTCCCCTTGTACACCCCGTGCCGCCTTAAAGGCGGTGAGTCGGGTAATGGCCTTGGTGGGTCATACCCGGTTGCGTACCCACAGGGATACTCACATGGCTGCTCGGGAGCGCCATGGGCCTTCTTGCCATACGATGCAGGCGAGGGCGTGTTCCAAAGCGCCCTGCTCCTCAGCAGTTCGGGGCCGAAGGGTAAGTAGCCTTCGCCCTGCGGCGGGATCCCATACCTCTCTATTGGCGTTGCGCTCAAGGCGCTCAGGTAGGGGTAGGGCGTCGGGGGCATCGAGGGGTTCGCCTCTATTGAGGGCGAGGTAAAGGGCCATGGGTTCTCGTGGCCCTGGAATGCCGTCGACTGCTCTGTCTTCGACATCTCTTCTCCTGAATTCCCAGGCTGTGACTCTGGCGGCCCCCAGGATGTCTCTATCAACCTCATCAAGTTCGGGCCACTCAAAGTCGGGGCCGTCGACGTTGAACAGGTCCTCTTCTCCCCTAACCTCGAGTGTGAGAAGCTCCCGGGGGATTCTCTGATCCTCGGCGTTGGACTCGTCGGCCGGGATGTCATCGGGGACGTCGGGGCGGATTCGAATCTGCTCGGGGATGTCCCTGTCGACGAGGGTGTCGGTGTCGGATGTCTGCGCGGGGTCGTCGTTTGAAGTGGATGGTAATCCAATAGCTCGACGGGGGGTGGGGAAAGGGACGCGGTCCTGTCTTCGATGACGTTGGCGAGTGCTGGCCATGGTGCTCTCCCCAGTCACGGGGCGGTGCCGATAGGCGGGTGGCCTGTCGACCGGTTGCTGGTCGACGGCCACGGGTTGGTCCCAGTCCATGATGTGCTGGGGGTGGGGCGCCCAAATGGTCCCGTCGGTCTCGAGGTTATGGGGTCGTGGGTCTGGTGGGTCAGCCCAAGGATCTCGCTGTTGTCGTTGCCAGGCGGCGATGGCGGCGGGGAGAATCTCAACCCGTATGTTCCTGTTCTGGTGGTTCTCGTTTCGAGCTCAGTGTTCTGCCGTGGTCTGTTGGGCGTGTTCGAGGGCAGTGAGGAGTGCTGTATTTCTTCGTTGGAGCTGGTTTCGGTGCTCCAGGGCCAGCCGGAGCACGGGGTTTCGGGGTTCATTGGGGGGAACGATGAGTCCCTCCTGGACGAGTCGTTCCCGGATTTCGTGATGGAAGGTAAAGGTGACTAGGGCGGCTAGGAATATGATAGTGGCCCCTACGAATGCCGATGAGAATAGCAGTGCTAGGTCGATTACTTCCCGGTTCATTGGCGGTCGAGTCGTCGTTGGATGAGGTATACGTGAACACCTTGGTAGAGGTGGAAGCAGTTGACAAGGGTGGCAGCGATCAATGCTATGCAAAGGAGGACGGCGGAGATGGTGACAGCGATGATCGTTCCGGTTGTCCAGGTGTTGTTCATTTACGGGGTGGTCGAATGATGCTGGCGGCGTACGTGGCAAGTATTAATCGGGCAAGGGCGTCGTATAATGACAGTCCTTCGTTTCGGGTGGCTTCGATGATTCGTTCGTCGGTTATTGGGAAAGATGGCTGTTCTTCCTGCGGCATGCGCTTGGTAGAACGATGTAGAAAGCTTCTAGCTAACTGTTAGACCCGAACCTGGGGAGAACAAGCAAGCGCAAACAAGGGCTGTATCGCGTTCGTACAGTCACCGATGTAGCGGCTTATGCGAGTTCTGAGAGGGGTACGATCAGACGGCTAGCGTTGAAGGTAAAAGCTGAGAGTTCGGTATGATTAAACGTAGCTAGAAGCTAGGGTACATGGCTGATAGCTACTGGGTTTATATACGTTTCGGAATGTTCTAAATAAAGAATCCGTGTGTCAATCTGTCGTACGATGAATGGAATCGTCAGGGAACCATGCGGTATGCTGGGTCGCGGTGATTGTCTGGTCAGGGCGTGGTGTATCGAGGTGCCGAGGTGCCGAGATAAGATAAGATAACGAAAAATGAATAAATCGTAACACCCGATAACCTGCACGCCGGAAACGCGGCAGTTTATTTCGACGTTTTGTTTTCTAAAAGAAGTAGAATTCACGGGAAGGTTTGCGACCGTCTCTGATGCGAAGGAATTCTTTGGACTCCTCCCACCTATAGAGGTTCTCAATATTGAAGGGATCGACATCGAAGAGGCAGGCAGCTCCGGACAGTCCCCCGTCTTTACCAGTGACATGACGAGTCTTCGTAGACTATCAGTCAAAGAATGCGTAACACCATTGGACTGGCTGGTTGATGACATCCTGGCAGTGTCATGCCCCGCTAATCTTCAGAGTATGCGCTACGAAGACGGCCTCCTGTTCTCCCAGAAGGCGTTCACCCGTCTTCTCGCCCTTTGCTCCGAGTCGCTCCAGGAGCTGATCATTCATCCGCCATCTGATGAAAGGACTAGTGCGTAACCCTCATATATTTTACAACTCTGTTCATTTGTCAACAGTTTCTGGTAGCTGGGAAAACACGCCACACTTCACAAACCAGGCTTTTCCTTCATTGACGTCTCTGACCTTTTGCTTTATCCAGCTGGGTCTACCTTTCAAACCGTTGTTTTCGATAAATTGGTGCCGTAGAGTCATAGAGGCCCTCCCACCAGCTCCGAAAATGACTTCTCTCACAATGCACTTTGACACTATACACCCCGAAGACACTGATGAAATTGCGGCTGACCAGTCATTCGACTGGAAGCAGTTGTCAGAGCGCACTTCAGAGCTCTTTCCGGAGCTGAAAAGATTTGTCATATACATATTCATGCGAACAGACTTTGGGACGAGGCGAAAAGCATTGTCACGGTCGGAAGCCCTCCTTGAAGAAAGACTAGAACATTTTGGGAACAAATTAGTGATTCAATGGGGTGAGCTCCTCCATCTCGGCGCTTGTGATTATTTCTAACAACTTTTTGAAGTGGATGAAAATCCTCACTTGAGTGGCAATATTGGCTGGGATTCAGAATAGAAGACCACGTCTGATCACAATGAGATTATTCTTGGGAGATGTAGTTTTCTTGTTGGTTCGTACTTATTTGGCAGCATCAGATATATGCATACTTATACTTAGCAGCTCTGTCTAGCATAGTGCCTACTATGTCTTTCATAGCCAACTCTGCACGGTGAGATAAAACTCGAATCCGTAAATGCAACATGTAAATACCTCGGCGTTCAGCCGTGTTCGACTGGAAGGGCAATGTTGCATGGACTACCACATCTTAGATCTACGCCCTGGACCGGCGACAGCTTAATCGAGAGTACCGCCCTATGCCGGACATACTAAGCGCCGCACCATGGCTTGGAAATGGCATCGTCGACCACGCCGATTCCAACTTGTTTCCATACGATTGGGAAGTGTCCTTCAAATGTGGCCTACTGCACACTATCCCATGCACTGCATAAGAGTCCTTGCTTTATATCAGGAAACAGCATGGTAACACAGTAATTGATAATGCACCTAGACCATATTGCTACGGCAATTCCAAGCATCTCGTTAGTTTCACAACAACTGCTCTCAGCCAAATCGACGCTCTAACCAGTGGCAGTAGTGCGACGACTTTGTCTATCGGCGAAAGCGAAGATTTCGGGACGAAACGAGGCTCGCGTCTGACGTTAATGAGAAGAAACTCCTATATTTGCCTGGAAAACGATGAGTCCGTGGTCAAAGGCGAGAAATTTCAAATTACAGCCGACAAAGATACGCGTCGCACGTGATCCAATTTGCTTCTCTGACGGTAGCACGTGACTCTGTTGACTCCTGACCATCAACCTCTTGAGCCCGCCAAATTTCAAAGGCCCAGCTCTAACGCACAGACTGAGAACGTGTGATGTCGCAACAAGAAGTGGTAGACATATCGGATACTCAGAGCAGTGCGTGATCATGAATACCGGCGAGGTTTACTTGTCTGTGTGGCTGGTATTGACTAGCAACAGGACTTGCAAACGCACTTCCCCTCGAGCTAATAGACGCAATCGTCGAAAACAACAGAGACGACAAGGAGTCCTTACTTACGTCGTCTTGTGTATCCAAATCATGGCGTGCAGCTTCCCTACGACATCTTTTCCCTACTGCAAAATTTTCCTCCTCCGACGATTTCACGCGTTGGTGTGACATCGGATCCTGTTTGCCCCAGGTACCTCTCTATGTCAAGGAGGTCGTCTTTGAACCTGAGGTGAAGCCCATCCGATCGCTGAGAGATGCATTCCTCGACGTTGAAGATGAGACATCATGGCAGACTCGGTTAGAGGCGCTCGAGCGATTCGTGGTTCAGAATCCGGGAATGACATCCAATCCTTCAGGTTTTCAGCTCCCTGGCATGCCACGAGTGCATAAACTAGTCTGGAAAACCTCATTATCGCTGTCAGTTCCGATATCCTGCACGCCGGAAACACGGCAGTTTATTTCGACGTTTTGTTCCCTAAAGGAGATAAAGCTCTCAGGAAGCTTCGCGACCGTCTCTGATGCGAAGGAATTCCTTGGACTCCTCCCACGGATAGAGGTTCTCGATATTAAAGCCATTGACATCGATGAAGCAGGCAGTTCTGGACAGTCTCCCGTCTTCGCCGGTGACATGACGAAACTTCGTAAGCTATCAGTCGAAGAATGCGAAATTTCATTGGACTGGTTGGTAGACGACATCCTGGCAATGTCATGTCCCACCCAACTTCAGAGTATCCGCTACGAACACGACCTCCCTTTCTCCCCGACAACGTTCACCCGTCTTGTCACCCTTTCCTCCGAGTCGCTCCAAGAGCTGATCATTCAACCGCCAGACAGGACTAGTACGTAGCCCTTGTATATTTTATAATTTTTTGTTCATTTGTCAACAGCTCCCGGAGGCTGGCAAATCCCGCTACATTTCACAAACAAGTCTTTTCCTTCATTGACATCTCTGACGTTGTGCATTATTCAACTGGGTCTGCCCCACAAACCGCCGCTGTTTTCAATGAACTGGTGCCGTAGAGTCATAGAGGGCCTCCCACCAGCTCTGAAAATGACTTCTCTCACGATGCACTTTTACGCTGTACGCCCTGAAGATACTCACGAAATTGTGGCTGATCAGTCATTCGACTGGAAGCAGCTGTCAGAGCGTACTTCAGAGCTATTTCCACAGCTGAAAAAGTTTGTCATACACGTATCCATGGAAACCGAGTTTGGGGCGAGGCGAAAAGCATTGTCGGAAGCCTTCCTTAAAGAAAGATTAGAACATTTTGGGAACAAATTGGTGATTGAATGGGGTGAGCTCCTCCATCTCGGTGCATGTTTTATTTCTAACAGCTTTTTGAAGTGGATGAAAATCCTCACTTGAGGAGTGACATTGACTGGGTTTCAGAATAAGTAGAAGATTGCTTTTATCAGAATATTGACGGGAACCTATTTTGTTCGCCGTGAAACAAGCATCTTCCTTGTTTATACTTTGAGATTCAAATGCGATTTGTCTAAGCTTAGCGCTTAGTGTTCGTAACTGGCACCGATATATGAGCGGACCTAGTTGAGATTGTCTTTCAAAATACGCAATGGAGGAGTATAGCTGTTTATGAGCCAGATTAGCACGACCGGCTTTAAGTAGATTTGCAGGCACGTCAATTACCAACATCGTTTTCTCGATTGATTTATCTCACACTTTGGATATTTCATGTGGACTCCTTCAAATGCAAGACATTCGGGTGAATACCCTGCATTCAAGTGGAGAGATCGCTGTGGATTTCTTCACTCGCAAGAGTCGTTTTCGATCCTTGGCGCCAGTGGTGCTCCACCGCTCTTTGCGTCATACTCGGAGGCCCCTTGGTTCGTGCATAAGAGAAGTATAAGCCAAAGAGCGATTGATGGCTGGTTGCTGTAAGTCGACACTTACTTGGCAGAAGGATAAATAGACGACTCATGTGACGAAGCTGCGAATTTGCAGATAGAAACATACAGACAGAATGTCTCGATTACCATCCACGGCTGTCAAAATCGCTCAAAACATCTCTCGCTGTTTCCTCCATAGTCCTGAACTTCAGCCCAAGTAACCTCTTCTCGTTGCTCGTGTCAAAGATGATCGCATACTTCGTATCCCCAGGAACAGGCTTAGGTAGAACCCGAGACGTCGAGGCAGACTGCGCCGCAATAACTGCAAATATTGATCAGCTTAGTTTTCCGGATGTACACAGAAAAGACGTACCGCAGTCCTGCCACACGCACGAGCCAGCTGAAACGATGATCCTCTCTCCACCAGCAGCTTCAACCTCCAATGCTCGGACATGAGCTTCGGCGAGATCACGGACATCGACCCAACCGTGGCCTGGCTGTGTAAGTAGTGCATTTGTAGACAACCCGCCCAGGTCCTCCTGGACTACAGTGTCATACCACATTTTTGAGGAGGCATTGAGGGCATTGAGGATGGGCACGTCGTGGATGAAGGGCTGACAAGAAGGGTCAGATAGTTTTTCAAAGCATCCAGCGGCCGCTTACCCCAAATACCCATGGCGGGTTTATCACGGTTAGGTCCCATGCAAATTCCGACTTGTGTCCCTCATAGAAATCCCAAGCCGCTTCAGGTCGCCATCAATATGTGCACCTCGTTCCAGGAAGACCACAGTACCTTTCTCTGCCAGTGCCTTGGACGCACGATATTTGACAATAGGTGACGCATCTAGGCCTTTCTCCTCTACTTCCTTTGGTGATTGCTCGTTCCAGTCGACTTCTGATAAGGTGATAGTCCCTGGCTCCGACCGCATAATTGCTGCACACGACGATGTGACGACGATGCGCCGTACAGACGATCTGCGCGATGTTGAGCAACAATTATTTTAAATCAGTGAATATATGCGCACCCATATTTGGCGGCACTGGTCAGCATGCCTACTGTGCCCTTCACAGCGGGTACGATAAGCTCTGCACGCAATGAGATGACAAACCAACAGTCAGGAAGGCAGCACACACCTTGGGGGTCGCCCACGCTCAACTGGACGGGCGACGCTGTATGAGCGATCGCGTGCACACCCTTGACCGCTTCATCGAAAGCCCCATCCTGTCCTAGCCGTCAGGATCTGCTTATTAAAGAGAACGGTAGACGCGCACCTTGGTGATATCGTCAACCACGACGATTTCCAGCTTGTTGCCATACGATTCGAATGTGTTCTTCAAATGTTCGCCTTTCGCCTCACTGCGCACCGTCCCTCGCACTGCAAAGCCTCTTTCCAAAAGGGTACGAACGATCCATATTGCAATGTAGCCATTTGCACCGGAGACGAGAACTTTGCTGGGAGGACTGATTGATGGCATCGAGGGCTTGAGGTCGTACCGGCGATGAAAGTGGATATATAATCTGGAATCGTGGATTACTAATGGCTAAAAATATGAATAAGCCTTCGGGGACGCTGTGAAAAAGGACCCCGACACAAACCTCATCGCAAAGCAAAGGTTATTTTTGAATTTCAATGGGGACCAAGGTCGTCGCGCAGGTCGACATCATCATTCCCGTCGAGCGTGTTTACACTGACGGAACATCTATCAGGAAAACAGCAGACAGACAGTAATCTATCACGCGCCTGTACCATAGAGCCGCCACGAGTCCAAATATCTCAACATTCGCTCCAGACACGCTGTGCTTCAAGCCTTCAACTCGAGCGCTCGCAATATGACAATATCCATCAGCTACACAATCGAGAACGGCATTTGCAGGACGTGGGAGTTGTTGAAGAAGAAGTTTTCAGTTTCCTTCACAGGATGTACACATGAAAGGAAACGCAAACTAAGACGATGCATGAGAGTAGTTGACGTTGAATGGAGCAGTGAGCGAAGCAGATAGGAGCAGATACACGGTGCACGTGATTCATTGGCTCGAAAAATTGAAATAATATTTTATGTAAAATAAGTTGAAAATGATACTTTGAAATTAGCTTCTAAGTAACCTTTCAAATTTCCGAAGACAGGGAACTGTTCCATATCTGTGCGTATCTTGAGATGTTTGCCAGCCTCGTCGCCATCAACCTTGACCGAAGGAGCATTACTGATTCGGTACCGATGAGTCTCAGCAGATACTGATTCATAAAAGAGTCGAGACATCAGTGCAAATGTCTAACACTGTAACTCTCTTCCAACCACGTCTACGAGCAATACCCTGCCAGGATAATTGTGGCTCCTGAACACGTATCTCGATAGTTAAACCCGTCCTCACTTGATATTACAGAAAGAAATGTCTGCCAAGCCTATCACCCCTCAAAGTGGTGCGTAACCGTCTGTGCCAGCCCACTTACTGTAATTAACATCTAGCAACAGGACCCGGAAGCGAACTTCCCCTCGAGTTGATAGATAAAATCGTCGAAAGCAATAAGGATGACATGGACTCTTTGCTCGCATCATCCTGTGTATCAAAATTGTGGCGTGTAGCTTCCCTGCAATATCTCTTCTCCATGGCCGATTTCTCCTACCACGAAGATTTCACACGTTGGCGTGACATCGGATACTGTTTGCCCCAGGTGCCCCTTTTTGTTAAGGAAGTAGTGTTCGAACCTGACGGTCGTTTTGGACCTGGGCGTCGTTTCGAGGTTAAGCCCACCCACTCGAAGGAGGAGGCACTTCACGATGAGATACCATGGCACAATCGGGCTTACCTGCTGGAGGAACCAGAATCTTTGTCCAATCCTTCAGATATTCGACTCCCTGACATGCCACAAGCGCATAAATTAGTCTGGAAAACCTCATCAATTCCGATATCCTGCACGCCAGAAACTCGGCAGTTTCTTTCGACGTTTTGTTCCCTAAAAGAAGTAGAATTCGAAGGAAGACTTGCAACTGTCTCTGATGCGAAGGAATTCCTTGGACTCCTCCCCCAGATAGAGGTTCTTAATATTGAAGGGATCGATATCAAAGATGCAGGCAGCTCCGAACAGTTCCCTGCCTTTACCGGCGACATGACGAACCTTCGTAGACTATCAATTGAACAATGCGAAACATCACTGGACTGGCTGGTTGATGATGTCCTGGCAGTGTCATGTCCTACCAATCTTCAGACTATCCGCTACGAAGACAGCCCCCCTTTCTCCCAGCAGGCATTCACCCGTCTCGTCGCCCTTTCCTACGAGTCCCTCCAGGAGCTGAGCATTGAACCGCCGCGGCATGATAATCACTGGCCAGGTGCGTGGCCCTCACATTTCCTTGACTTTTGTTAATTTCTCAATAGGAGGCTGGAAAAACCCGCCTCGCTTTACAAATCCGTCTTTTCCTTCGTTGACATCTCTCGCTTTCTGCATGATCAGATTGCGTGCAATGACCACCTACATTATGTTTTCAATGAATTGGTGCCGCAGAATGCTAGAGGTCCTCCCTCCGGCTCCGAAAATGACTTCCCTCACGATGAACTTTTACGCTAAATATTCTGAGGACATTGATGAGACTGTCGTTGACCAGTCGTTCGATTGGAGGAAACTGTCTGATCTCACTTCGGAGCGGTTCCCAAAGCTGAAAAGATTCATCGTAACATTAACAATGGATTTTCAAACTGACATGGAGGCAAAAGCAACCACAGAGGCGATCCTTAACAAGAGGCTACATCATTTCGGGAAGAAACTTGTAATTGAATGGGGTGAGCGTCTCCTGTCCATGTGTGTGTTTACATATCTAACGACTTTGTTGAAGAGGACTAGAAGCCTCGCTCGAGTAATAGTGTTGACTCGGACTCAAATTAGAATTTAGACAACCACCTTAATTGGCCAATTATTGTGTTTCGCATGCACCGGTGAACAAGCGGCTTCGTTATTGTATTCAATGTCGAGACACGGTTTGTGAATGTACGGATCGGCTACCAGAATAATCTTTTATGCTCTGCTGGGAACGCACAAGCTTAGTTTTGGAATTAATGACGAGCAAGACCTGAAAATTGGAACTAAGGCTAACTTGGAAAGAAACTAGAAGTGACTTGAACACAGTTAACCAAAAATTCCAGTGCGTTCAGCCGAGGTAGGGCTTCAACAACCTGGCGAGTCTGGTAAGTTACCTTGCTTGTCAAGGTCTCTCTAGGTCTATAATCTTCGCTTACCAAGGAGAGGTGATCACGTGTTGCACGTGATAATTCCGAAACAGACATATCTGATAGTTCCTTTCTTTCTCCCAATTCATCCTATGTCGTTTCTGAATGGAGAGAGCATAACTCGTACACCGGATCTAATCAATCTTACTGAAATAGTAAACATTCTCCGTGAATGTGACGTGCGTTACCTGCGGAGAGGATAAGTACCATGCACCTGACACCGTTATTCAGATCAACTTGCCATCTGCCTAGGGCTCCAACCGTTTAGTTTTCGTTTATACTCCGACGTAAACTCAACGGAAATGGCTGCAAACCATGTATAAACGGTTGTGTATGATTAATCACATGATACCTTAATACAGGTGTCAAAAACCCTTCTGCTGAAGTCATCATGCCTAACTATGGTGCAGCTGCTGTAAATATCCGCAGGTAGCTGCACAAGAACCAGACAGAAAGTGCCACGAGGTGAGGTGAGTACAATGGAGAGCACCATCATATTGGCAAAGAATCATAAAAACACGCAACAGTAATTTTGCAAAGAGATAGCCATGGCTATTGAATTGAGATGGTACTAGGACCATACTAAGACCAGTAGTCGCAGCGATGAGGGTCCAAGAATCACTTGCAAGAATCGATACGACACTCCTAGACAACACGTGGACTTGATAACCATTTACTGTTTATTTATCGTTTGTTTATCGTTTGCCTCCCCACCTAAACTTAAACGATAAATAAACGGTTTAAACAGTGTATAAACAGTTTCAAATGAAAATGGTTGGAGCCCTACATCTGCCATTGCAACGCAAACACTTCTATAGCTGAGAGTAGTACCGCACCAGTGGCACGGCGGCTGCCACGGCGGAAACCGATAGCGAAGGCAATAACACAATGAAAGAGAATTCGGGTAAACTGGCTATTTTGAACATTTATGGTCCAAGCTGAAATTTCGCCAGACTTCGGGGAAAGTTTGCAACAAGATGGACATGTTGTCCCAGAAACCGAGAACACAAAGCAAGCGAACCAAAGTAAGAAGCCAGTCAAGAGTACTAAACGTAAAGCCGAGAGCACGGGAGAAACGAGCGTGAAAAAGAGTCGGGCTTGAGTCCTTTGTATTAGCGGAAGCACACCAAAAGTTGGCAGATTTGACAATGTACATTATACGAGAAGATGAAATTATGAGCCAACCGTGATGAAAACCGAGAAAGCAAGGTATCAAAGTCGGCGACCGACGACCGCTAGTCGTAAATACTCTTGGTCGCGCCTGCAGACGAACATGTGATCGTGATTGGGGAGATGCTGACATAAGACCTGGCTCGTCCTACTCCCAACCGATGTGCCATCTATAACCGTGCCTACATTTCTTACCGATATCATACAAATGCCATGAATAACTGTCTACATATTTACTTTCCTTTCCATTTCATATCTCATTTACTTGACGAGTCGGCGAGGTCCACAGTAGTTTACTATTGTTTACCTGAGCTTGTATAAGCGTAGTCGGCCAATGATTACTGTTTCACTGTTTCCAACCGTCACTAGCATCGGACCATATAGTATCTCTGCTATGAATTGCTATCAACAGCGTCTTGCCAACTTTGTCTTTGCGCTGTGGATTCTTACGGAAAGCAACCCGAGCGATTCAAGCGAACTTAGCGACCTTTTTCTCTGCGCCGACACTCGTGCTTCCAGGATAGTAACTGGAAATTTTCTATCATCGTACGGGAGCTGGCGCGCGTCACAGTACTCGAGTGGTCAGGGTTTTTGAGGGAAACATCGTGTTCCAGGGGTGGATGGCGGGCGTCGCTCAGGATTATTTTGGGAAGGATATTCGATGACCAAAGGTGCGCATCAAGCCATCTGCGCGACTACGAGCTAGAATTGAAGCAAATCCACCAGCTTCGATAAAGCCTTGAAGAGCGTAGATAAGAATGCGCATACAGCCGTCTCAAAAGGGATGAATTTTCGAGGTAATTCTGGTCATCTCCCTCTCTCTCTATCTCGCTGATCCCTTTGCAGACACTCGAGGAACTTGCCAGTCAAAAAAAATCAACATGTCCTTCTGGATCCCGCTCGCGCCGATGAACCCTCGCTATGTCAATTACTACACTGCTCCCATTCCTTTAGGTTACCAGCACAGGTATCCAGCTGCGCACCGACTGACTGATGGACCTGAGGCCTTGCACGTCCGGCTTTTTAACGAAGACCATCTCATACGTGCTCGACGGCGCAGGGCTGGACCGAGGGCGGCACATACACCTTTCGAAAGGACACTGGCGACACATGCGGTCGCATCTTCAGCAACAATATCGCATGGGACGTCACGCGTCATGCATCAAGGCCGGCGACAAGGCACCAAAGATTACTCGCTCGCCACGCTGAGATATGTTGTTTTCAAAGACTATGACGTGTGTAATGTTCGCTTCCTCGGTTTCCTGTCGTTTATCTTTCACAGTTCGCAATATTCAACACATCAAGAGCGACCACACTGGTTGGATAGGTCGTGGTTCAAATGTTTTTCGCATATAGAAGTGCTGGTCCAGAAGCGCAGGTACGTGCTTCTGCTAAAACATCACTTTATACTGAAGATATATCCCCAGAGACAATGGTATGCTGTCCCACAGAAACAGACACGAGTGAGCTGAAAGTTCAACTCCGAGTACGTCAACGTTGAGGACGCCGTCTATCGCGCAGGAAGAAGACTTTCGCCTCCTTTACACGTACCGCCGCTCATCATTACAACCGCTGGCAAGGCAACTCGGAAATCACTCTCTGTGATAAATTCCAACGTTTTCGACTGGGATCCGATGAACCTGACCTCGAATTCGCTGAACGTCTGACGAAGCAACAGCCTAGACAGGTATTATTTTTTACAAGACTTTGTCCTTCGTGATCTGATTTATCCGTAGGCCCATTTCACCCTTCACGATACAATCTGCGCCCGAAATTCCGTCCGAGCACGGGAGCGCAACAAGGCAGCTAATCATAACACTCGGGGGAAAGTCAAACGAACGCAAAAGCAAACTAGGGACGCCAAGTTGTCTTTCAACAGCCCTCCGCGGTAAGAGCTTTCCCCTCGTTTCATTCTCCTCTGACATGTCCTAGACCCCAGCGAAATCATATACCTAGACAACATCAAACCCATCGATGAATCCCAAGATCTCGGTGACTATGAGGACCTCAGAAACTCTCGAAATACTCACTAGTCTGATTCATGCCATCAACCCCGATGTAGACAACAGTGTTCTTCTTGTCGACAGAGTCGAACGGGGAATAGAAACACCATGAGCAAGACGAGGACGTTATCACAACTTTATTGTTGGGGATGAGCTGATTGTTGGCCTTATGGTCTAGTAGCATGATTCCTCGTTTGGGTTTGATCGTAGTGATTGATGGATGATCGAGGAGGTCCTGGGTTCAACTCCCAGTGAGGCCCATTTTTTTTTATCTAACGGTTATTATGATTGAATTACCAGAACTTGCCGCTCACGCATTCCAGAATCTGGAATCTATTGTCCAACCTCGATCCGAGTCATTCAATGTATTTTTGCAGCCGGAACTTGAGTAACGGAACTTAATCTGGGACAACGTGACACCTAGCAATTCTTAGTTTCAACTTGCAAGATTTACAATAGTTATATGCACAAGAGCCTTCTAGAGGCCTTCCGGTCCATCTATTGCTCTATATATTTACACCAAAACCACGTTAGTGGGTATGTATGTCTATTCAGCGAAATAAAAGGGATAGTCTATGTATCCTGTCGCAACTTCCCCAGTCAAGTAAAACGTCGAACGATTGTACGGTGTAAGGGGTAAATTCTTCTTCAGTTTCACAGTGATGTCGGGCTGCAGAAAGGCCTCTATTAGTCTCATCGACCACGTTGAATCCCGTAAAATAACACTCACATTCGAAATGAAGTATCGTCCAAATGCAATAATGTCGCCTTTGGTATCAGCAGTCTCCATAGCGCTCTCTCTGGTATATGCACCCGCTGAAATGAGCGGCCTCGGCGCCCATATGTCGCGTATAAAGTCATTCGACTCGCGCGCATCTATTTCATCGAGACTCCTGGTGGTGACGCCCGTAACCCTCGGCTCCACAAGATGAATATACGCGAGGTCCGAGTGCCGTTCCTTGATCTGGGAGACGTAGTATGAGAAAGTGGGGATGGGGTCCTTCATACCCATGTCCATGAATGTCGACCACGGGCTCATCCTGACGGCCGTGCGCTGCGCTCCAACGGCCTTGACAACGGCGTCGATGACCTCCAACCCAAATCGAGCACGGTTCTCGATGCTCCCCCGTATTCATCCGTGCGCTGGTTGGACACGTCCTGGAGAAACTGGTCGACGAGGTATCCATTTGCACCATGGATTTCGACACCGTCGAAGCCAGCCTTGTTCACTGCATCGGACGCTGCACGTGCGTAGAGCTCGTGGTACTCGTGTATCTCGTCCGTGGTGAGCGCGCGTGGGGTTTCGGCGGAATGGATTTTGATGGGGGAGGGACCGACGAGCTCAAGAGAAGGGTCTTCTTCTTTGAGAGCGGAGTAGCCTGCCGCACGTCCCAAAGCCCAGAGCTGGCAAAATATGAAACTGCCTTTGGCATGGACTGCATCGGTTACCTATTGCATAGTGAGCTGAGTTTTGAGAAATAGAAATCCAACGTACCTCCTTCCACGCGTCTAGCTGTTCTTGTGTCCACAGGCCGGGTGCGTATTTGAAAACTCCGGCTTTCTGGGCGATGAATGCTCCTTCTGTGATGAGGAGGGTGCCGGGATCGCTACCTCTCTGCGAGTAGTACTCCTTCACGATGGAAACATACGGAACGTGACCTTTCTCCGATGCCTTGTTTCGCGTCAGCGGGGCGAGCACGATGCGGTGGTTCAGCGTAAGGTTGCCCACTTTGATAGGCTGGAAGAGTTTGGAATCGGTCATGGTCGATAAATTGACCACTGGACGCGGTAGCTTTTATAGTATTGCCGTGCATGTGGGAGGTTCTATTTCTTATCGAGTAAAAATTGCCATGCCGTGAATCGGTCCATCGTTTAGTAAGGATTCTCGGATGTTTCATTCCGATGTTGTCATAGACTTTGGCCAAATGTCTGAATGAAGTGCGATTGACCGGGAGTCAGCCGTGCTCGGAGATCAGTCGGTTTACCTTTTTCGTAGGCCAGATCCATACGCGAGCTGCGGCACTGCGGACACGGCAGGTGAATATCGTGACCATACAGTACTTCTCCTAGGAGATCAATAAAGCTTTAGTCGCGTCTTCCAGCTTCAACTAGAATTGGAACGGCCTACTGAGCATGGCTACTTGCGGGCCTACTATGTCGTTCTTGGTATATTCACGCGATTGCGGATGATGCATGTGCAGATTTGTTGGATGAGAATATCTAATCGGCCGACTGAAAGTACGGTGTTAGGCTCTTAGTTTTGTCATTCAATTGCCGAACACGTACCTCTAAGGTTCAGACAAGCCTCTTTGATACCACCTATCCCTTGTCGCTCCTATGCTCGAGAGGAAGAGCGCTGCAGCGACGTGATGGGAAGAAAGCGAGAAGCGTATTGCTTGCAAAATGAGAGAAAACTCTTCGTCCTCGCAACGAGTATGATGACAAGGGCGCGATATCACCAGCTTGGGCAGGCCCGAGGCAAAGTAGTACGCGGATGTTCCAGTTCGACAAGCATAACGAGATCCCAGTTGAAAAGGCGTGTCGCCAGGAAATTTCGAGTAGGATAGATATAGGGTATTCATCCAATCAGGGATGCAGGCTCATTCATATCCTCTCCTCTGCCTATTCGATAGAGCGTACACGTTATTTGGCAAAACCTTTCGAACGGCTACTTCGACCATGTTCTTCGCGTCAAACTGTGCCGAACAAACGCAATAGCCCAGTAAGAAGAAGGGATGCATAGATCCCGCACCCAGAGCGATGCAATGCACCTTTTCCGTTACACGCAAATAGGATATGGAAGAGCTCGACGTGGTAGCAAAAACGGAAGTCGGCTTCGGCTAACTCCGACACGTCTCTACCACCACCACTAATATGGACTGTGGGAGTACCCACATTTTGCGAGCGCAGGCAAGCACATAGTTCACACGGAGTGACCGGACAGGTGGTGTCTCCGGTAAATCCCGATGTACGAGCCAAGAGCGGACAATAGCGGCGCCAGCAAGGAAACAGAAAGACGACGACGTACTCATTTTCACCCGTTGAAAAGCCACATAAACATTCTTTATACACGCAAAAACAATATTGCCAAGTCTCAAAGTGATACGATAAGAAATGAACGAGATACGACCCAACGAAGCGACGAGGATGATGGCAAAAAAAGTTATCGGGGACCGTAACATTTGCACTTGTTTGGCACCCCGCACCGGACTGGTCTCTCACACGTTGGCCAATTCTACTCGCTGCGCTCGCAATGATCCTTCTTGCAATGAGCCAGTGAATTGGACATGTGCATAAAACTCGACGTCGGTGCATGCATATGGGCTTTTTCATGGCGAAATGTATCCCTGCCCACCGCTGCTGAAATCTGGGCACGCTAGCAGGAAAGGGTAAGGCTTTATTTCACTTGTCCTGGCCTTTTTCGACCGCATATATCCAGCTTATCTGACTCAAATATACTCTATCAGTGCGCTAGAATGATATTCTCCAAGGTGACAGGCCCGACCAGCTGTCGAAGCAAGTCTATCTGTCCTGAGCCGCATATACCCAGGCAACACGACGCGTTGAAATACGACATCCGACTTTACAGGGAGCGCGATGGTGTAAATTGGCATCTCTGCGGCTTCAGAGTCGATGACCTAGGGAATTTTCCGTATGGGTCATTTGCGCTCCTTTGGCTTCCTATGTTGTAACACATTTTTACAGGAGCCTATGGCAAACTCTTTCTTCTCGAATTTCACCATAAAAATAAGGCTGCCGATACCGTGGTGGTTGCCGAAGTCCTTCATAGCCTCCCCATTCCTTGCTGCCATACGGCTGACGGTGACTCCCGTGTCCTCTCCGGGCCTCCGTACATTCTACACACTCCTTTCAGCCAGAATTGCATTCATTTCTCTCTCTCGTTGCCTCTTCTGCCTATCGATCCGCCATCGCGACCGCGATTACTGTTGGGATTCAATACATACACTGTCTTGCGTGGATTGGGAACGACATCTGTGTGCCCTGGGTCTTGGTATTGGGTGCACGACGGTACCCGCGGGTCTTCGTCGTCATGGAATGGCGGTGACCGAGCATGGCAAGGCAGTCGCAGACACGTTGGGTTGCCATGAACATCAGCAAGCACTGCGTATGAAAGGATGAGAGCATCATCGGGAAGACGGCCTCCAAACAAGAGCATCTACTTGTCGACGCACAAAGAGCACACAGTACGCCGTTATATTACCTGAATTTATCATGATTTTAACGTTTGCGCGGATAAACCAACAGAACTTTACCAGTATTGTTTCCCGCCATTTCGCGTCACTCTTACATTCGGCAGTTGCGGCAAACGCAGCAATACGGGCCAGATCACGTACTTATGTTGGATTTAGTCCGGTTAGACCCGGCTCCGGCGGTGGCGGCAGCCTGAGTGGTTTTTTCGTTGAGCACCATCAAGTACAAGTATCTCGCTTATTTTGTTTCGTTGAACAGTGCGTACCGAGGTCCTCATCTACTCTGTATAAGGCTGATTTAGACTGTAGGTAATGGAAACTGAATTAACCCCTATGATGTCTGTTCTCGTCTTAGAAGCGTCAGACATGGAGTGTTTGGCCACGCCAAAGGCACCTAACGCGTCTCTTCCTTCCGACTTTCCGAAATCAACTCCCCTTCAAACTAAATTTCGTAAGGCCCCCGCTACCCGTAAACCACGTACCAAGCCCAAGAGATCTCCCTTGATGCTCTAGGGCTGGCCGCTGGCCACTTGACGAGAATTTCTGCGTTCCCGGCGCCCAGAACCACCTGGATTGTGGAGATGAGATCGGAGAAATATACTGTCGTATACACCCTATCCTTCGTGAACATCGCCTCATTTATCGTCTTCTCATCAAGTCCGTCAACATCAAGTCCAAACCGAATCTCGTACTCTACTTCGCCACCAATCAAAGCCCGTCTAGGATGAAGAAAATGGTGAAGACGAAGGAGGTGGAAAGATTTATGGAGGCTGCAGGTGTTGCTGCGCCTCCTTCATGGGTTCGGACGTCGAACTTTTCTTCGGAGCGCTATGTCGACCCTGTGAGGATGAATGTTGCGTCATGGAGCTATTTGCTCAATTTTTCGCGATAGGAAATGCTACCGTAAGGCACTTGCTTGACCTCTATCTCCATTGCGGTAGTTGCAGACTCGGAGTTGATAGCCTAAGCATCTTTTCGTAAGGGTCATTTCATTGTACCTCCTCTGGCTACATATGTAATAAAACATTTCGCAGGAGCCTATAACAAACTCTTCTTCTCGAATTTCAGCATGGAACTGAAGCAATCGATATCGTGGTTGTGGCCATCTTCCATCATAAGCTCCTTCCCCGCCCCCTGCTATATCTACGCGGCCGACCGGCCGGTGACTCCCCTGTCCTCTCCATGCCTCCATGCCCTCTACACTCCTTCCAGCCTCATACGCATTGACCTCTCTCGTTGCCTCCTTTACCTTTCGATACGCCTTACCATCGTCGTTGCCGTTGGGATTCAGGACATGCATGGTCTTCCTTGCGAATGGGGGAGGATTGTGGATTGGGGAGCGCCGTCCGTTTGCCCTAGGTCTTGGTATTTGGTGCATGGTGGTGATTGGTACCGTCATCGGCGGTGGCGGGCATCATCAGGAAGATGGCCTCCAGGCAAGAGTGTTCAATTGTCGACCGTCAAGAGCTCATGGTACGCCGTTATACTACCTAAATTCTTTATGCTCCTAACGTTTGTGCAGATAAACCAACAAGACTTTACCAATATTGTTTCCTGCCTTTAACCCTGTAGAACAAAGTCGGTGCCGTGTACATCTGAACATCGGAATACCGCTTTTTCGTGGTGTGTTCGGTTGGGACGTCGGTCCCGGAGACCTTATGATGTGCAAGATCATACGATGAGATTTTCGTCCTCGGATTCGACAACGATGCTAAAGCCATCACAATGGTTTCCCTGCATCTAGTAGATATTGTCCTCATGTCTATAGCCAGCGAACTCGCCATTATGGATGCTTGACCCGCCACTAGCGTACCATTTATTCGTCCACACCGATCTCTCCAACATCGTCGTCCAGCCTTCCGGAGCAGCGAATATTCTCGTGATTCATTGGCTGGCAAGGTGACGCAACTGTGCGATCCAGCTTTTGCGCTATGCAGGCAGCCTCAGATCGGCCCTATAAGCTCCTTCATTCTCACAGAGACTCTCCCAGATATTCCGTACTAACATCAATCGGAGAGTCGCCATTCGAATGCGTGTCATAGTCTTAAACTGTTAAGTCCGTTGCCCGTCATTGCGTTGCGATGATATGCCGACAATTCGCGTCATCTCGTCTATCAGAACGGCGTTCTACCATGGAAGGTTTAGCTTCTCCCGCTGTGTCCTGTAACGACGGCAAAAATTCTGCATGAACGAGAAGAGCTCACGGTGCTTTCGCATCACAAGCAGCGTAGAGATGAGAATCTTGCGACGATACAAGACCTTGAGGAGTGGATGTCGGAAGAGAGTGGGTCTGATGTGCTGGAGGTGGGTTAGAGCGCATGGTGGATATTTTCCCTTGGAGTGGTCATCTTACATGTCAACTCGTGGTGTATTGTCACATATCTGCGAAATACCATTCATCTCTTGTTCGTGGATGAGATGGGATCCAGGCCCTTTGATCGGAACAGCCATACCACCGCGCTTCAAATCTAAACACCCTCTATCAGAAGGGGCTCAATCAATTCGGGGTGTACGGCCAACCCAACGGGCCCCGGGGAACACCGAAAATACGAAGCTGCCTGTGTTAACGCTCGCATACATTGACTGTACACGAGGCCAAGCACGAATGCACACGTTGGGCACATTCCTGTACCATTCAAGTGCCCATCAAACCTTGCTGTGCCTTGCTATCAACTTTCAGCGCTACCGAAGTTCAATTCAGATCAAGAATCGGTACAACGTCTTTGGACTCTTTGGACGTGGGGAACTGAAAAGTGAACTGAATGGACGCTCGCGTTCAATTGAGTTCGGTTCGCGTCTAGAACCCGTCCAAATTCGGTTCAAGTTTGCAAGTCACTACACGTTGATCTGAACTGTACAGGTTTCCAAAAGGAAGACGCTTCCACTGCCATAATGATATCGGACTTATCTGGGTCGATTAGTGGCCGTCAAACGTTGCTGTGTTTTGCTGCCAACGTTGCCTTTCCTTGTTGGCTCACCTCCAGGTCGGAGCTTACTTACTCGTCCAAGTGATGCTTCGTATCCTCGCCTTAAGTTTTTGCCTGGTTTTTTGCGTTCTCATCAGAAGAGTACGCAAGGTACGAATCCCGGTACCACCAAGTACGCACTGGCCTTCCCTTGTTACCCAGAGCAGGCTGAGCGAAGAAATGTATGAAGGTGTCGGGACTCTTCAAGGTTTAACGGAGTATCGATGGAAGTTATACACTATATATTCAAAGAAACTAGGTACTAGCTCGCATCGAATCACATTTCTCTCAACTATACGTTCTACAGGTCCTCTTATTTCGGGGCCCTCTATGGCGAACACCTCAGTCATAATTATCAATACGAAGGACGCTGTTTTTGATCTCCTGGAGAAACGAGGAATTGCTTTCGCATGTCGGCCAAGTTGGCCAATGGTGGAGCTCCTCGGACGGCAAAAGTATGTCTTCGTGTTTTTGTGACTCTGAGGTAACTCACGAATCAACTTTCGTAGCAACGTTGGATTCACTTACTACGGAGAGAGGCTGAAGAAGCTGCGGAAAGTGCTACAGAGATCTTTGAATTTACGCATAGTCTCCACGTCCTGGAACGATTTACTAGACGAACAATCTCGGGAACTGTGCTTTGCACTGTTACGATCCCCAAATAAATGGAATGATATCTTAGAATCGTAAGACATTCGTTTTTTTGTTCTAGCATTTGTTAACCGCTCGCTGCTGTTTCAAAGGAAGATCCAGGAGCTCATAGTTCTTTTTTCCTACGGACACGAGCCTAGCCCAGAATACATCAAGCTCGCAAAAACCGTAATGCATCAAACGGGAGAGGCATTCCAGCCCGGAAGATGGGCTGTAAACTTCATACCTGTCTGTAAGTCTCGCTCTCCATACTCCCGTTGCTGAACTTGGTCACACTATTCGCTAGTAAAATGGATCCCAGCTTGGTTTCCTGGCGCAGGTTTTCAGAAGTGGGCTCGAGAATCTCGAAAATTATTTTTCGAGGTAACGAGACAGCCATTTTACGATCTGAAGAACGAGATGGTTTGTTCGGTCCCTTGTATGCACGCGCGAGTTAATTATGCATGCCGCGTAGGTGCGGGGAAACGTACGAGAATCATTTGTGCAGCAGAATCTAGAGAGTCTTTCGAAGACGCCGCACTCGATCGAAGATGAAGATGTCATAATGTTTGCCGCAGGTAGCCTGTTTAGTGGTAAGTCGTCATGCAACTTTCGCTTACACGTTGATCAAGGGCACTGATGGATTATCAGCCGGCACGGAAACAGTACGGGCATATATCTTTTCGTCTGTTCAGCTTAATCAGATTGGTTTGTAGCTGACGGTCGTATTCCTAAACTTCATTGCACTTATGGCCAACCACCCCGAGATTCAAGAACGGGCATTTGAAGAAATTCGAGCTAGACTTGGTTCTGGACAACTGCCAAACCTTCGACAACGGGATTCTTTTCCATTCCTTGACTGTGTCATTCAAGAGGTTCATCGAATGTACCCTCCAATCCCCCTGATTCCGCATAGCAATACCCACGAAGAACAATACAATGGATATAGAATTCCCAAGAAATCCTGGGTCATGGCGAATGTATGGTACGTATTTCTTGTCGAAAGTAAATCGTTATCCGTACATCTGTTTTATAGGGCTATGCTTCACGACGACAAAGTCTACCCTGAGCCGGAGAAATTTTTGCCTCAACGCTTCGAAGGTCAAGAACTAGCACCCGATCCGCGGGTTCTCACGTATGGGTTTGGGAGAAGGCAAGAACTCAAGTTCTATATTCTCAGCCACTTATTTTGTTGATAGACGATGCCCCGGTCTGCACTTCGCCGACCTGTACATTTACCTGCTCGTGTCAAGAGTCTTGACTCTGTTTGAAATCGCTCCGGGTCTGGAAGACAACAAACCTGTCTATCCTGTGCTCAAGTTCACACCCGGGCTTGTTGCGTACGTCACTTGCTTCATGTTTCTTTCGGGGCACTTTACATATGATGGTTTCTATAGATTTCCGAAACCATTTGCATGTAGGCTCATTCCTAGGAAGTCTGCGCTGGAAATTCTTAAAAAAACGGAGGAAATCTGGTAATAATAAACGGAAAGAAATACATTGAAGATTTCTGATTTAGACGACCTTATGAGACTATGTGGCTCACTTTCTCCTTCACAGCGTTAGCAATTTCAGCAGACCTGCAAGTGAATTCCACTTCGTAATGCTCGGGAAATCTGAAGACGTTTGTCAGTCGTGAAAGCTTACTTCGACGATAGAAGACGCACGTTACAAGACCAGATTTATAATCCGGATCAAAAGGGAGCTCTCTACCATTCGGATCTTTTGGTTTTTCGATATTTACTGTGGCCATTATACCTGAAATGAGAAGGAACAGATTATTCTCGCCGAGATGACGACCAGGACAGACTCTGGAGTAAAAGCGTAAGGAAACATAGCCATCATAGATGTATTACTCGCACCGTCGTCCGAAGCCAAAAGCGTAGGTAGCAGGATCAGTGGCGGTACGGCCTACGCATTCTTTAATGTGTCGTTCTGGGGCAAACTCTTCGGAAGGAATGCCGCTCTTGTCATCAATGGAGATGGCCCTGCTCGGAGTTGAGGAACGGAGACATCATGTCAATATAAACCTTACCAAACGTTGGGCATCACAATCGTGCCTTCGGGAATGTAATAACCTTGATTCCTGTCAGTTATATTTCGTATCCCAAATGAGAATACTTGCCTTTGTAGTAGTCCGCCTTGTTTGATTTGCGAGCAATGCTTAAGGGAAGAGCTGGCTTCCAACGAAGGACTTCTTTCATGGTCGCTTCAACATACGGCATGCTGGGACGATCTCGCACTGTAGGCAAGCGGTCAGTACCAACAACGGAATCGATTTCCTGCTGGATTTTCCTTTGGACAGCAGGGAACAGAGCCATTGCCACGATAAACGAAAGGATTGAAGCGTAAGTCTAACACAAGTTCAGAGGGAAAAGTGGTCGATGGGGTACTGCGGCTTACGGTTTCTCCGCCAGCTTGAGCAATGCATGTTATTAGATGTTGACTCAATGAAGAGAAGAAAACTTACCGCCATACATTGCGCCTGCGGCCCAGCGCACCAAATGATCTTGTTCAGTCGTCGATAAATCGGAAACCTCAGTTTCAAAGTTTTCGAGACAATTGCAAGTAAACGACGGACGAGCAGTGCCACTTGCCATGTCGCGCTTGACATGCTCAAAAGGGCGGTTGATCATAGACCAGATCAGATTGCGCCCATAATGAGCCATACTGGGAATCATATTGAAGGGAACCCAAGAAGGTATGTATCTGACTGAACAAATACGATTCAGATATGTTTTGAGCAAGAAACCGGTTCTCTTACGTGCAGGCATCAAGTCCACAAGATGGGCTCCTGGTATCGTCGACTTTCCGATCATTTCCATTGTAGTTTCTGCTTCGGTGATGTACTGTATTCAGGCTATCATCAGCTAGACGAGACATTTTTCTCAACAGGAGCCTACAATATCTTCTGGGGTTTGAACTGAAATGCCATATGTTACGGACATAATGATACGTCCTGCGGTCCTACCGTTACATCACACCATTAGAACTGATGCATCTAAAATGATAATAGGCACTCACAGCCGCAGTTGCTTGATAAAAGATGCGGGAGTATCGAGAATGCTGCTGAGATACATTGCGGTGGCATCCTCCTGGATACCGTGATACAGCTTTACGGACTCGGGGTTCAACGAAATATGGCACAATTTCCTGTGCTGCTTGAATGTCGGCCCATAGGGCAGCATCGGCACGCTCTAACAGAGAAGCATCAGCATTATCACATTCCAGTATTGAGGTCACCACATACATTATCCAGACCCATCATTTCACCGACCATTACAAAAGTGGGCCTATCAGAATAGACGTCTGCCTTGTCATTCAATAGGTCGACGACAGTGTCCAAAGTGTTAAGGACAAGGATTCCGCGTCCCAAGGCCTCCACATAAAGCATGTCACCTAGAAGATCGTGAGTATTATCATAGTCAAGGTCAGGCCTGGGACGGTGCAGACCAAACTGCTTTTCCCATTCTGTGAACTTGATCCAGGGCTTATAAGTTGGAATATCAAGTAAATTCCTGAGGAATGGCAGTCCAGGAGGACCGGGCGGTACAGGAAGTCCTCGAGACTTTGTATAGTACTGAGACTTCTTTCGCCACAGGTGCAGGATAGCGCCAAGGAGTAGAGGAACAGCTATCCAGAAAGTCATGATTTGCTATGAGAGGACTTGCCTGACTTGCTTGCGAAGGATGGCTGTCGGAAATGGCGCACTTCTATAAATTGGTCCGTCCAAGTGTGGCCAAGCGGCGACTTGGCTCGCGAACCGAGTTGCAGGTTATGATAGCTATCATTTGAGGTAGCCACTGTGGGAAAAAAGTGATTTGACAGTGGGTACGGCGGGTACGTTAATCAAACATTAATCGCTGGAACGAATTGGAAACGAAAGAAAGCTAGGAACAGTTACGTAATACTAAGATCTCCGATCAGATTGCAACTTCTTGGCAGATTCGAATCGATGCCCACGATCAACCCACGATGACGGGAACTTCCTCTCAGCTCGTTGTCTGTCGGCGCATAGCAAGAGCCTCATGCAACCCAGGTGTGTCACATATGTGAGCCGGCAGGCACACAGGCTCGAGCATTTTTGGGGAATCAACGGTAGTCTGAATTGGTTCATCTGGCTAACCAGTTCACCTGAACTAAATTCGCGATTGAGAATGTCCATATTCTGAGCGTGGACTTGGATGTTGTGGCAAGATGTCATGGCCATGGGCAACTATGGATGGCTTAAATTCATCCATATCTGTCGCAGTGACTTCAAGGCATATATGTCACTAGTATGATCTCCACCAGGTACCAGCTCGAGACCCTCTACTTGTTCACTCGATCGGATTACAAAACGATTTTTTTTCCAGTGGTAAATTCTTCTTGTGGCCTGTAATATATGACATTCATCACCACGACAGTTAGTGTACTCTCTGGCCGTGTCCGACGAGTTCAATTTTGGATCTTTCATTTCGACCATAGTTTGGCTATGGCTCCACCTGCTTCAGGCAAACGTCTCCAACCAGACGTTCAGCGGGGACGAGGATATGATGAACAAGCCTTGGCGGCCGATTCCGTCTGGAAGACTTACCCCAAGGCAGGCGCGTGTCTTTCGGTGGTTCCTTACTGGAATCTGCCTCACGATTTCTGCTCTATGTGGTCGTGTCGTTCTTTTCTCGAGTGCAGCGCTCACTCTCGTTGAGATTTTGCACGACGACTTTGGTCTCAGCGGAAATCTCGTCCTGAAGAACCTTTGCAATGTTGGAGGTTATATCACGTTCGAACTAGGCGCCAGTGCTTGTTTCAGTAAATTTCTTTTACACTGATCTCTGTGTACCTGCTCAACCAATTGAAGATTCTAGACACAACTTGGATCGCAAATCTTTAACAGCCCTAATCTGCAGCGGGGTCCTAATTTTCTCAACGATTTCCGCCCAGGTAAGTGTATCGTAGACATCATGCTCTATGTAGCTTATAGTTATTGTCTCAGGATTTCGCAGATGTAAAGGGCGATATGTTGTCGGGACGCCGTACCCTCCCAATTATTTCTCCGGAAGGTTCTCGCTATTATATCCTAGCGATCATACCTTTCTGGTCCGGCTCCCTTGTACGGGTATGGAGTCTTGGTCCAATCAGTGGCTCCCTCTTTGTTGGCTTAGGAGCATATGTCGGGTTTCGTTTCTTTCAATTCAGAGATGAACGGTCGGACAGATCCAACTACGTTTGGTACAATGTGAGTGAAATATGATCTGTACGGTTCTTTCTCACCCTGATATACCAGATTTGGCTTATTGTTGCACATATTTTACCGTACAATACTCATCCCCGTGTCTTGCTTTAATGAAAATAGGAAGTGTAAGCGGTGTATGATTATGTGACAGATAGGTCCAAGTAAGCGCTTCCAAAACCACCAAGCAACGTGTCTGAACTGAATTACGACTAGTTGAGAAGTGAAAAGCCGAACCAACGTACAACATACTAAGTCGAATCGGAATCCGAGTCGCTTGAAAGACGAGCGCTTTCAAATGATTTCAACTCTAATGAAGACACAAGTACATGGTATCGCGGCGATACGAGTCCTTTAGGGTATCTACGGTCTTCTGTTAGGTGCTTACTCCAATGCGCATACTTCGCAAAAGGTTTATGGGGGCCTCGTTCTGACCAACTCAAAGCTCGAGAAGGGTTGCTATATAAGGCCATACACAATTTCGACTTCTCCTGATTCTTTACCTCTGAGGATCACTCTTGCGTGACTCGGTCGTGACGGGTCAAGCTGTTTGGTGTGCGTGTGTCGGGGTTAGAGCCCTGTTGCTGTTGGATTCTTTGGCATCTATTACCGACTATCACTTATGCTACTACTAGTGATGTACCGATGGCTAGAACGTGTACTAAGGAACGACAATATCGGAATTAGAAAACTGAACTGAACTTGCTCTCACGAATGCAGAATTGTCCATCAGATCCTAGAAGAAGCTTCCCGCCGGTACATCATTCGATGAAAAAACTGCAGACCTCATGTGTATCTAATTCACAGAGCCGTCGGGCGGAGTTTTCTTTCTATACTTAGACCGAGCCTTGAGGAGTTGCCTCAACTCCATCTTTCGGCCATCACTTTGAATCATATAAATCAGACTAGTTGCGCTTGGGAGGGTTGTCAGGTTGCCACCACTCAATAGCCATCTAACAATCACATGAGTCAGAACTATTTCTTGCGGGTGCGTAGACAGCATATGGCAAAAGTTCACTGGAACTTATGCTTCATCACCCAGGATCATAATGCCACTGGCTCGGAGTGGGAACGGTAAAACTTCTTTTCCTTTTCGTCATGAGCCGTGAACTTATGGCTATTACCGCAGACTCGATGAATTCCACAACGGAATGAGGTCGTTCTTAGAAGGGCAACTATCATTTGCTCCAATCGAAAATCCTCGGAGGATTATCGACATTGGGTAAGACATATTCAGTATCATGATCATTGTACATAGCGATTTTCATGAGAGTACTAGTGCAGGATCCGGTGCATGGTACGCATATGCCTCCCCGGACTTCCATGTACCGGTCACAATCCTTATGTTAGGGTCATACAAGCGGCTGAAATGTTTCCTGAGAGTCAGATAGTGGCTGCGGACATTAAACCATTGCCACCTCGGTACATTCATCCATCTGTTTCCTCTCGTTTTGAACCTGATACATCTCTAACTTTCCTAGTCCTTTTCCTTCGAATGTAAGCTTCCAAGAGTTGAACATCATCGAGCCACTTGCGGCTGTAGAGCTGGCCGAGAGTTTCGACATCGTTCATATTCGTCTTTTGTTCTACCATGTACGTGTGATTTTCTGCGTATGCCACTATTATTCTGTTCCCTCATTCTTCTACTAGATACCGGAGAAACATATCAGTGCTGTGTTGAAGAATGCAACACGCCTTCTAAAACCGAACGGTTGGCTTCTCATTGAAGACTGCGGCAAACACTTCGGACACGAAGCGAGCAAGGGACCTGCTATGACCACGTTTGAAAAGATGTACATGAGTATGATTCACTCAAAGGAGTTGGATCCTATTATCGGGGAACATCTTGAACAATACCTCCGAGAGCTGGACTCCTTTAATGACATTAATGCGAGATGTGTTCCACTTATCCTCACAACTGACCAGCAAAGAGCAGGTATTTGTCCGGCATATTTCTCTTGCGTCTTTCTACTCAGCATCCATTTCATGTTTTTGCAGGAGAAACACCACAAATCCGTTCGCTCTCTAATGCATTAAGGATCACCATCGAAAGGATCGCCACGGGTAATATTGGGGAGGATATGAAAGCAGCGGGTTTGACGCCAGAGTTGCAGAAGGCATGGGCAGACGAACGTAGCGATCCAGCGTTCCATACTACGCATGATTTCTGGTTCATTTGGTCTCGAAAGAAGATGTAGTTTCGATTACCGAGAAAACGTTACAGCACGGAAATTTGCCACACTTGTACTACCTATATATGTCATCAGATTTGAGCCTGAGTCAAGAACTTGGGATCACAGTGATTTCGCAATACAAATCCAAAAGGTACATCGCTGGATCAAGCTATATCGCATCCCATATATGACCCACAACACTCTACTCTTCGGGAGTAAAAGGGTAGTCAACGCATTCCTCGGCGACCTCTCTACGCAAATATAAAGTGTCAATCCGATCCATTAAATGTAAATATGTAGTATGTTCTCCAATTTTGCAGGAAGAACAGGCTATCATATTACGCCAGATGCATCCACGAACGGAATAAGACTCACATTCAATGCTATGCAATTCTGAGAAACACAACTCTGGGACGGGAGTAGGAACACGTGGAATTGAGCAAATAATCAGACTCAAAGTGCGAAATTTATAATATTTAAAGAAAAATTCAAGCTGTGTATTTATCTGCGCCCGTTTCACTTTCGGGATCTTTCCAGGTGACAATCGATTTCGACTATGAACGCAAATCAGTTGCTTCTCTTCAAATTTGAAAACGATGTATTACCACGTGAACGCCATCTGGAGAGGAACGAGCGACGGGCCCTATATTTTCCAGTGGTAAACTGAACGAGGCGTTCGCGGTCACATTAACAGAGTTCCAGTCCCTGTCTCGATGTCTTGAACCTGCCCGAATTTGTTCGCGATAGTTCAGACTGCGGAAGAAAGGTCAGTGGATATGAAGAGAGGATAAGAGATGTATTGGAACCTTCCGACGACAGAAATCACATAGACTGCGGAGAGGTAGAAGTAATGCAGCTAAGCCAATCGTGGAAGTATACTCACGCTCAGTGCTTGGATTGAAAACAAGCATGCTCGAAGTGTTGTCAGTAGAAACGGGCGGGCGGGAAACACTCGAACTCACAAGAACATCGATTTCGGCCTTGAAAGGTACTGCTTATTTCGTGAGGGATGATCGTAACATAGTTCAAAGAATGCTAGCATCATACCAAAATCAGGTTCACGACTGCGGCGAGACTCATGAAAGATCCTCGGTTGATAGCTAGAATAATTAAGGAGTCTAATATGGAGTCGGTCCTAGAATCGTCTGGACTTTAGAGCTATAGACTTCCCGAGTATCATCAAGCCTTACGATTTAATGCCCGTGCGATTCATTTTGAGCAGGACGCACAAGATGGCGGTAACCAAAAGGTCGCATAGAGCCGCGGCGGCGATCTCTATAATGGTGATAATCTGTATTTGAAGTCTTAGGCTAATGCTGTAGCAGAATGTTGGACGAACAGGAGTGTACCTTGTTGATCTCGTCATCAATTCCGCTGGCAGTAGCTCGTTGTGCCCTGATGGCGCAGAGTCAGTCATTGATGCAGGCATGGAGTCCTGAAGGGAACATATACGTAGTAACAGTTTGCGCTACATAATTTAATCGGTCAGGAAGGTATACCGAAGGAACCAATGGAGCACTTACCGACTCCGGCACCTATTTGATGAAGAATTAGCTAGATGAAAGGAAAAGCATGGGATAGGAGTACCGATATTGATGAGAGCGAGGACTGCCTTTGAAATGGAATATTCAGCGCTGGTCCAACGTAGCCATCATATACATACAATTGGAGATGCAATCCAAATATTGTGGTGACTGACTGTGGATGACATTAATGTCCTACGCTACGAAATCAAGGCAGGAGAACTTTCTTTTCCATATTTGCGATATGTAGAAACTACACCGAGATAAACGCGTTAGATATGTAGTGGAAACGAGAAGCCGACAAATGTACCTTTGAGCAATGAAGGACACTATGTACTGCAAGTATGGATGTTGAGACTCGAAATCTTTGAGGGAAAAAAGGACATACAAAGGCCATGAGATCAACCCATAGCACCTTGTTGTCAGATTTTTTTCGCTGAGCATTGCGAGACACATACAGAAACGGATCTGAGTGGATATTAGCGACATAAGCGGAGACATTATTCCAGAGGGGGTGGTACGAAGGAAGCTCATTGAGGAGCTCTGGTTGGGAAAAGTTGGTGATAAAAGCCTCATACACCCATGAGGAGAGTCCAGCTACGTGCGTTGTGGCGAAGACTCTATCGCTGACATCAGTTAATCTGAATCAAATTACCACAAATAGTCTGACCCAAGCGCGAATACAGTGGCCTTGACCAAGAGCGCATCTTGGCTGCTCTTACGAAAATACTGGAGGACTAAAAGCTAGAATTTTGAGACGAATAAGTTGCTCCGTCGAAGATCACCGAAAAAGCATACAAGGCCCATTCCATACAGACTTCGGCACTATGTGAGCGACAGGAAATAGGCAAAAGGATTTGCACGTACGTCAAGTCTATCATGAACGATATCAACAAGCGACCGAACGTCGTCTGGAAAGTTTCTGCCATTACAATTAAGTGCCTTGAGTACGAGTCGTGTCGAAGCAGAGTCCAGATGAAAAATCTCGGAGTTGCACTATTTTTTAAAAGATTGCAACCCAAGGAATCTTAAGTATCACGTCGTGACACTTGCGTCAAAGCCAACTACGACCAGAATATAATGAGATGCGAAAAGCCCGAAACCCACTGAGTACCGAATGCCCATGTTCTTGGCTATCAATAAAGATGCATGATGTGTGTAGTACCCTGTTCTCAAGTGCCAGAATCTAGCCGTGGGCGGCAGCTCGAAAACCTGCCAGTGGAGGCAAGCATCAAAAATCAGGAATGGGCTACTCGGACCGACGTACTGTGCTTCGCTGCCCCTGAGTCAATCCTGAGTAGGTGTATTCAGTCCTTGCTCAGTCCATCAGTTTGGTGGGTGAATCATTTGATGAAGTTCTGTGATCACCAAACGCTGTCATGGAGGCAATGAGTTACACAGCTCGGTGGTGACTATTTTTGGATGGTCAAAATAGAATCAAAATCCGAAGGAAGGATTTGGGGCGAGGCAAAATCCAACATTTCGGATCTTGATTTTATTTTGACTCGCCCAAAATAGTCGCCGCCCAGCTGTGTTATACAACTATCTTGGGCACAAGCGGTGCCACCGGCCCGGGGAATGAGCGCGAAATTCGAACGTGGTTCGAAGCACAGGTTGCACGTGCCGGCACCCGTTAATTTCAACTCTCATATCGCAAAAGGTTTATCGGCGTCTCCATTCATGGCTCGAGGACTGTTGCTATACATGGCCCGGGGCCGTACACAGTTTCAACTTGGGGTCCGGGCCGATCATTTACGTCTGAAGATCACTCTCGTCTCCCGTGACGGTTCAAGCTCTTTGATGTGCATGTTCCAAGGTTAGAACTCTGCTGCTGTTGGTTTCCCTCGTATCTATCGCCGATTATCACTTGTGTTATCAGTGACGCGTTGCTGATTGGAGTGTGTACCAAGCAACAAGAAGATGTCAGTGAACTGAACTGCAGAATCACTTTACAGTCATCGCTCTCACGAATACGGAACTGTCCATTAGGTCCCAGGAGAAGCTTCTCACTAGTACACTATTCAGTATAAAAACTGCGACCTCATGTGTATCTAATTCGTAGCGCCTGCCGGATTTATCTTTCTATACTGTTTGGATCGAGGTGTTACTTCAGCTCCGTCAATCGGCCATCAGTTTGACTCATATCAACTTGAATCACTAGTTGCGTTTGGCAAGCTTAGAAGTTGGCAGGTTGCGACTCTTGATAGGCATCTAACAACCACATGAATCATAACTACTTCTTGCGGGTATGTAGACAGCATATATGGCAAAAGTTTGCTGGAACTCGTGCTTCATCACCCAGGATCATAATTCCAGTGGCTCGGAGTGGGAACGGTACGATTTGAATTTCTCCCTTCTCATCACGAGCCGCGATGTTGAAAATCCCCACAGACTCGATGAATTCCATAACGGAATGAAGTCGTTCCTTGAAGGGAGACTATCATTTGCTCCAATCGAAAATCCTCGGAGGATTATCGACATTGGATAAGACGCATTCAGTACTATAATTGCGCGTGATGATATTCACGAGGGTACTAGTGCAGGATCTGGTGCATGGTACATATACGCCTCTTCGAACTTCCATGTACCGGATACAATCATTATGTTATGGCCGTCCAAGCTGCTAAAATGTTCCTTGAAAGTCAGGTAGTGGCTGAGGCAAATACTTCGGACACGAAGCGAGCGAGGGACCAGCTATAACCTCGTTTGAAAAGATGTACATGAGTATGATTCACTCAAAGGGGTTGGATCCTATTATCGGGGAACATCTTGAAAAATACCTCCGAGAGCTGGACTCCTATAATGACATTAATGCGAGATGTGTTCCACTCATCCTCCCAACTGATCAGCAAAGAGCAGGCCCGCAAAACAGACAAAGACTCGCATTCGAATTGGAGTACCTTCGGCACCCACACAACTCCATTATAATTCAACTCAGTGCACCTACATCACTCGTCTGATACCAAGTCCCCGGCTGTACTACATGTATATACGCCAAGTCGGCATGGCACTGCCCGATCTTCGTCACCAAGTACAGGACGGGGTCATCCATGTGCATGCATATCCTGGAAAGTCGACCAAGGGTTCAGTTGAATGGCGGTACGATAGGTTCCGACGGCGTCGACGATGACGTCTAGTCCAAACTGTGCGTGGTTCAGACTGGTTCTCGATGCTCCTCCCATACGAAATCGTACGCTTCCTATATCTCCTGGAAGGACTGGTTGATGAGGTAGCCATTTGCACCGCAGAGATCGACATCTTCGAGCCCCATTTTGAACACGGCGTTGCCCGCTGCTTTTGCGTAGAGTCCGGGGTACTCGTGGATTTCGTCTAGAGCAAGCGAGTGAGAAGTCTCAGGAGCTTCCGACAGATTTTGATAATGGAAGAAGCGAAGAGCTCGAGGGAAGGGTTCTGGTTTTGGGGGTTGGAAACGTTGGCGGTACGCCCATGCCCACAGTTGGCAGAAAATGAATGTACATGCCAACTGATTCAGACATTGAATATTTGCGATGCAGGCTTTTTGAAGTCCATGTTAGCTAGGCGTATTAAAACTCAAGTGCGACGCAATCCTGAGAGATCAAATTCTAGGAAACACATAGAATTGAGCAGATAATTAAAGAATCAAAGCGCAAAATTGGAAATAACTATAGAGAAATTCAAGCTGTGTATCTATCTGTACCCGGTTCACTTTCGGGATCTTTCCAGGAAACCATCGATTTCGACTATGAACGCAAGTCAGTCTCTTCTCTTCATATTCGAAAACGGGGTATTACCACGTGAACGCCATCTGGAGAAGAACGAGCGACGGGCCCTATATTTTGTAGTGGGAAGCTGAACGAGGCATTCGCGGTCACATTAACAGAGTTCCAGTCCTTGTCTCGATGTCTTGAGTCTGCCCGCATGTGGTCACGATAGTTCAAGCTGAAGAAAGGTCAGTGTATATGCAGATAGGATAGTAAGAGATAGACTGTAACCTTCCGACGACAGAAATTACATAGACTGTGGAGATGGAGAATTAATGCAGCTCGACCAATTATGGAAGTACACTCACGCTCTGTGCTTGGATTGAAAAGAAGCATGCTGAAGGTGTTGTTAGTGGAAAGAAACGGGTGGGAAACACTCAAACTCACAAGAACAATGATTTCGGCCGCACAAGATACTGCACATTTCGTAAGGGGTGATTGTACCAAAGTTCAAAGAATGCCAATATCATACCAAAATCAGGCCCATGACCGAGGCGAGACTCGTGATAGTACCTCGGTTAATAGCTAGGATAATCAAGGAGTCTAATGTGGAGTCGGTCCTAGCATCCTCTGGAATTCAGTGACAGAGATTGCCCAAGTATCATCGAACCTTACGATTTAATGCCCGTACGGTTCATCCTTAGCAGGATGCACAAGGCGGCGGTAACCAAAAGGTCGCACAAAGCGGCTGCGCCAGCTTGAATAATGGTGATGATCTGTATTTGAAGTATTAGGATACTGCAGCAGAATGTCGGGCAGGCAGGAGTTTACCTTATTAATCTTATCATCGATTCCACTGGCAGTAGCTCGTTGAGCCCTGACGATGAAGAGTCATACATTGCTGAAGACACAGCGTCTTGAGCTGAGCACATACGTAGTAATAGTTTGCGCTACGTGATTCCTTCGCTCAGGGAGGTATATCGAGGGAGAAAAACGGAGCACCTACCAATTCCGGCACCTATTTGACGAAGAAATTAGCTAGATGAAGGGAAAGGCATGGAATAGGAAGTACCGATATTGATGAGAGCGAGGACCGCCTTTGAAACGGAATATTTAGACCTAGTTCAACGTTGTCGTCGTATACATACAATCGGAGATACAATCCAAACATTGCGGCGACTGACTGTGGACGGCGTTATTGTCTTATGCAACAAAACAAACGCGGAAGGGCTTACTCTTCCATATTTGCGATATGTAGAAACTACAACCGGATAAATGCGTTAGATTTGTGAGGGAAAGGAGACGCCACACGACGTACCTTTGAGCAATGAAGGATACTATGTACTGCAAGTGTGGATGTCTAGACCCGAATCTTTGAGGAAAATAAAAGGACATACGAAGGCCATGAGTTCAACCTATAGCACACTGTTATCAGAAATCTTTAGCTGAGCATTGCTAAATACATACAGAAACGGATCTAAATGGATAATAGTAAAGTAAGCAGGCATTATTCTAGCGGGGGAAACGTACGGAGGAAGCACATTAAGGAGCGCTGGTTGGGAGAAGTCGTTGATAAAGACCTCGTACACCCATTTGGATAGTCCAGCTACGTGCGTCGTGGCAAATATTCTATTGCTGAAAATCAGTTCTGAATCAAATCATCACAAATAGTCTGACCCGAGCCCGAGTACAGTGGCCTTGACCAAGAGCGCATCATGGCTGCTCTTACGAAAATACTGGAGGACTAAAAGCTAGAATTTTGAGACGAATGAGTGGCTCCGTTGAAGATCAGCGGAAACGCATACAAATCCCATTCCATACAGACTTCGATTCTATGTGAGTGAGAGGAAACAGGCAAAAGGACTTGTACGTACATCAAGTCTATCATGAACGATATTAACAAGCTGCCGAACGTCGTCTGGAAAGTTTCTGCCATAACAATCAAGTGCCTTGAGTACAAGTTGAGTCGAAGCAGAGTCCAGATGAAGTATATCGGAATTGTCCTATTTGTACAGAGATTGAAACCCGAAAAATTTAAGTGTTACGCTGTGATACTGACGTCAAAGCCGGAATATGATGACATGCGAAAAGTCTGGGACCTGGACCTACTGAATGATCACCTCGCGCCTATCGATCACGACGCATGATGTGTGTAGTACCCCTTTCTCAATTGATGGAAGGAAGATGCGACTCAAAAACGCGGAAGCAAGCACCAAAAAGCAGGAATGGGCCGCTCAGACCTACGTACTGTGCTTCGCTGCCCCTGGGCAGATGTAAGTACTAGGTCCTTGCCCAATCCATGGTCAGTTTGGTAGGCGAATCATTCATATGAAGTCCTGTGACCATCAGGAGCTAGTATGCGGAGGCAGTGGGTTGCAGAGCTATTTTTGGTGAAAAGATTGAAAACAAGTGCGCGTCTGGGTTCGAAACTTCGTAAGCTTTCAACCCGGTGGCACGGGCCGATCCGGTCACCACGCTCCAGTTCGTCGTGTCAAGGCTGAACGGCCGACTCAGTTCGAGTCCGAGTGGGACTATACCACACCATCACAGGGATTCCATTGCTTCGAGATGCAATCACCGAAAAATTTTCGACTTCTGAAACTTTAGACGACACCGCGGTGGCTATGTCGTTCTACCATCCTACGTCCAGGTGATGATCTCGACGCGGAACGTGGTCGGTGTTTGCCTCCGAGCGCTAGAGCACTGGACTTTTCTCACTGAATGTTATAGATCTTTGGTTCGATGCAAAAACCAGGCACGAGCGTGGCGGAAGCATTCATATCCGGGCCTGACGGTGATATCGGAAAAGACTCTCTATCTTCTCTAGTTCATCTACTAACACATCGCGACAACCCAGCCAATCCTTTGAATCAATCAGAGGCGTCTTTTCTCTCATTCCGATCTTTCCCTTCAGATTTCCTAAAAGTTCGTATCCGCCTGTTTAGAAGCCTGCCGACGGCCATCAGTTCTCGTAGTTCGCAGCGTCCTGTGGCCGTCACTTGTCACAAGTGAGTCAGTGATAGATATAGGGCAGTCAGTTCTCTGACCGTCGCTGTTCTTGCATTTCAGTGTACAAACATGGATCCTAAACTCTTCGCTTCAAAGACCTTCGACTATCTTATTATTGGTACGAATTTCAAGATGTATTGGCTTCAACAACTACTAACTCGGATGTTGGACTTAGGTGGCGGAACTGCAGGTCTTACTGTGGCATCGAGGTACTTCGTCTCTCCGACTCTCTCGGAATTGTCAGATCCTGAATAGGTTTGAAGGCTTGCCGAGGATGAAACCATACAAGTCGGCGTCATTGAAGCAGGAGACGCTCGTTTCGATGACCCGCTTATCAATGTGCCCGGTGAGTCGCTGTGTTCTCCCTATGAGTACCTGTTTTCAACTTACTTCCCAGCGAACACGGGACGGACAATGGGAAATTCAGCATATGATTGGGGTTTCATGACCGCACCACAAGAAGGAGCGAACGGACGTACTTTTCCTGCTGCGAGGTACGAGGTATTGCACTTTCAACGCTATCTTTCTCATCGGTCGCGATAGAGGCAAGGGGCTTGGCGGATGCAGTTCCGTGGCCTTCTTGTCTTGGAACCGTGCTTCAAAGTTCGAATACGACGCATGGGATGCCTTTGCTTCGGACAAGGGATGGAACTGGGAAGGCTTGTTGCCCTACTTCCGCAAGTCCACAGCTATTACAGCAGACCAATTGAATACCTTTCCGGGAATTTCTGCAGCTGATGCTTCGGCTGGGAACAATCCAGAATACTCAGGTTTCGATGGACCTATTCAAGTGAGCCAGCACTTTCTGACAGCTGCATTATCGGCGATCGTTAACAGCAGCTTTTATTAGCTGTCTTATAATAAGGTTGATCCCGAGACCGTTCCCATCTATGTCAGGACGCTCAACAAAATGGGAATCCACACGAATCCGTCTCCGGTAAGCGATTTACCCAACGTCGTATTCTCTATCTTGAAAAGTGTTTAGGAAAATGGCGAACTCAATGGCGTGATCAATTCTCGGATGAACATCGATTCTCTTACCGGCACCCGCTCATATGCAGCGACCGCCTACTTCCGTCGCTCTGAATCACGCAACAACTTCCATTTGTTGACAAAGGCTCAGGTAAGAGCGCGCCGGCAACATACCATTCCTGTCCTGACAACTATACCAGGTGACGAAATTTTTATCGAGGTCCACTGGAGACATATCTGGAGTAGAGATAACCGGCGTCGAATTTCAAGTTGACTCGCAAACATTCGTTGCCCACACGAGAAAGGAAGTCATTCTTGCCGCGGGAGCTTATCAATCACCTCAACTCTTGGAGTTATCTGGTGCGCACCGCTGTGTTGGACCCTGTCACATTTACTAATACTTCTTTCTCTTAGGGATTGGCAACCGTAGTCTACTGGAGAGCTTCGGCATCCCGACAGTTATTGACTTACCGGAAGTAGGCGAAAATCTGCAGGTTCGTTTTCAGATCGTCTGCTGTGACTCATCTCACTCTCGGTTGCCTTTTAGGACCACTATGTTGCGGTTTCTCAGCACATGCTCAAGCCTGGAATCCTTACATTTGGTATGTGCTTCGCAGTATATATTGTACTTTTGCAATGAATTTCTCTCTTAGATGAATTGAGGAACAATCCTGCTTTTGCGGCTGAACAAGCTGCGATTTAGTAAGTCTCATCTTCATGCATTTATTTCTGTCCGATTCTGAGGTTCAACCAGTGCGGAATCACATGGTGGTATGCTCGCATCATTCAATAGCGCGCTGTCCTTTCTTCCCTTCTCTCTCTTCCTTGATGATGAAAAGACCAAGGCCCTTATCGAAGCATTTGATCAAGCGGTCTTGAGTAGGTCCAAGACCACTCCTCTTCAAGCCAAGCAATATGCCGTACAGCGTGAATGGTTCACAAAGGGTTTAGTTCCACAAATGGAACTCATCCTTTTCAACAATGGCTTTGTTAATCCAGAGCCAGGCAAAAGCTATATTACCGTTCTTGGTGCTGGATTGGTGAGTGCTATCATGCAAAATGAGTTGTTACAATGTGTCTGACCAATATTTATAGCATCATATCAGTCGAGGCTCAGTGGTAAGTAGTAATATCTCAGCAATAAATGTGGATACTCATACTATAATAGCACATCAAATCAAAGGATCCTCTATCGCTACCTACCATTGATCCAAGCATCCTTGACAATGAATTTGGTACTGTTGAGCCTTCTTTGCAGTGACTCTTGCTAATTAAACCCTTTAGATGTAAAGCTGGTACTTGAGGGTGCCAAGCTATTGCGACGGGTAGCTGATACAGCGCCATTGGTTGATATCATTGAGTCTACTACAGTTCCTCCATCTGTGTTACAAACTGATGAGGAGCTTATCAGGTGAGTAGATATCGGATTATTGTCTTCTCACTATGACATTGGGATGTATTTCAGCTTTGTCAAGGCATCTGTTGGTGTAAGCTCACCATTTTTATTGTTTCCTTGCTTGCTAAACCATCTATATAGACTGCCCAACATCCAATGGGTGTGTAGCATCGGTTTTTTTTTTTTGGCTATTTATAGATCTAATAATTGTTAGGGACTGTGTCTATGGGACCAAGGGAACTTGGTGGTATGTGTTTATAGCTCATTCTATTTGTTGAGGCATTGACTTGATATTCTAGGTGTAGTGGATGGTGATCTTAAGGTTTATGGAACAAAGAACCTCAGAGTATGTGATGCGAGCATCCTTCCTGTTGGTTTGGGGGCACACTTGCAGGCCACTGTTTATGCAGTTGCTGAAAAGGTATGTCCCTCCAGTCCTGGACTGATATGCAATAGATTTGTTGATGAATATATCTAGTTAGCTGACATGATTAAGGTGACTGCATGATATATTCTCGATGTATCTCCAGTGTTTCGTAGACAAGTGTACCAATAAATGACATGAAAGAAACTTGAACATGATAAAGATGCTGTTAAAGCCATGGTCTCGAGTCGGAGTTGTACTGTCAACAGTAGCAAGACCCACCGAAGAAGGTATCATTGATATGATAACCACCATCGTGTGACCCCGTGTGAGGGTGCAAGAACATCTGGGTTGGATTAGCTACCCAACCACCTAATGGTCAATGTTTTTGCTACGCAAAGGTGAGTCAGTGAAGTGTCCCAGTCAAATTTCAGCTACAGGCAGCTACTACCCACTAGTATTCTTCCTCAACGTCCACTTCTGGACCAATGGCGGAGGGCAGCTTTGAGAACAACAGAGGCAACACCGCCAATGACACCTGCAATGGACATGGCTCTCCCTATGACCGACATGACAACAGCGACTTGAGCTCCAGCGAGCAACGCGCTAGATTCAACAGCGAGGAGGCCCTCAAAGTTGACACCTCCACAGACGGGGGTGATGGTAATATCTCAGGCTTAGAGATCGGCCGTAGTATGTGAACCGGGAGCGGCTGTTTCAGCGACGACGATGCCCCCGATGATAGAGGTAACTTCGACGACTACGGAGATGACGGAATCCTGGATATCAGTAGTCTCTCCTAGACAGACGGACGATACACACCTATTGAGGAAGGGAGAGACGGTGTGTATGTAGGATATCGGCATCCTGGACTTCGAGATCTTGGGACGAAAAACTGCGAAAACCTGTCGTACACGGGGCGAACTTTCAGTAAAGGATGCAAGTCACACGGAGAGACGGAAAAGGAATTGTAATGTGGAGGAGACCGCGAAGAGCGTCTATGGCGCTGTTCACAATCACAAATGCATTCCAACTTCTTTATATTATCAAGATCAAATTTGCTAGCCGCGGCGGGAGATATTTGGCGAGGGAGAATGCAGCGACCGTCTATCGGCGCAACCGTTGTTGCTAGAATCTAGGGCGAAGAGATACTGCCGAGGCTGCAAGGGATGCGAGGGGAAGCCAGTAGTAGAGCGTGACCGGGGGCATCAATCCAAAAAGGATGAGAACTTTCCCTAGAATTCATCATCAAACCTTTGTCAACGTCCACTGAGGTAAAAGAGTCCCAAGAGTTACCAATCCACATACAGTCAGCGCACAGACGACCATAAATCGCGTGGTTGAAGGCTGTAACCTCAAGACAGGGAGACGCGCGTATGTATGCTATCCGGGATAAACAGTAGCTTTCCTAATGTATTGCGACTACAGCCTTCTGTCGGGGTCGTAGACTCGTGGTATGGACATAGGACGCGAAAAATGCATCTGGTCTCGTGGAAATATCAAAAAGAGCTTCGGCAGACAATGAAAACAAGCTGCTGGATCATATACACCCTGGCTGACGCTGTGCGGTGCTCATGTTGTCCAAGGTTCCACCAGGTTCGTGACATGATTGGTCGTTTGCGTGATTGGAATACGAATCTAGACACAGGCTCCGAAGGGAACTTATTCAGAGATGTACAACATAAAATGTAAGTCGTAGAAGGTCGTAGAGTGAGAGGGACAGGCCCACGACAAGCAGAGTCCGTGGTGGTTGAATTTCAATGGATAGGTGGAAAATTCAAATTGAGAGCGAGCACCGGGATTGACGGGCCGACGCATCTCTTTCACCGCCGCCACGGTCCATCGCTGCCATTTCTACTGCCTGCTATCTTCCTCTCCCATGACTATGCTAGCTTACCCGGAACCAATACGAGAAAGATGAACGAGACGTAACACAACGCCTTCCATGCCAACGAGACCAACCGCTAAGTAACATGGATTGAAGTGCAGCGGTAAGGTGATTGGGGTAGGAAAGCTACTGAATTAAAATTTCCGAAGAATCCACCAAAAAATTGTGATATTTCAGTAGGACTTTACGAGGAAGTGCATTTAGTCTGTGAGTAGGATTTCTTCCGACTCTACGGATATATCTTAATCGGCCGTGTCGACAGTTCTCGTCATTTCCATTCACTGTAATCTGCTCTTCGTCGCCCGTCGGAGTCTCATCCTGGTTCAGCCGCATCATCCATATTCTTTCAGAGTCGTGGTTCAGGTTCCAGATTACCTGCCTGGCCAGGCCAGCTGGCAGGTGTTGCGTGTGAATGCAGATATCCAGCAGGAGATGGCATTGAGAGGGCGAATACGATGCTCTGCAGACATTAGTGGCTCATCACTTGCTAAGGCCACTGCCGAGACGGTTGGTCAATTCGTGACGACAGTCACTGTAGCTCGGAGGGACGTGCACATTTGCAAACTTTCCCTCGAGGAGTACCCAATCGTACCTTTGTTGACGCCACGCAGAAGTGTCAATGTTTCCGTGACTGTTTATCATCGATGGAGCCCGCTCAAAGGCCGTCGGGAAATTCAACATGGTAGAGAGTCAAGGATATCTTCGTTATCAATGGAGATGCCTTCTTGGTAGAATCGACATGAGAATCGCGGCGACCACACATTTCTCCCACGATGGGCCTCGATTGCGGAACCAAAATCGTTATCAGAATCGTGGCCGACTCTTTTGACCATCCTAATCGCTAGTCATTGGCCCCCGGTCGTAGATACCGACGGCACCTTCTGATCGCCATCGGGTTACTCACGACCACCCATATGTATGGTGCCCAGAAATTTTTCGAACTCGCTCTTAGATTTGGATGTACGTGAATCAGTAAATAAATGGTATCAGTCTGTATGGTGTCTCCTTGGCCCACTCTGTCCAGGCATCTCCAAATTTCGCCTTCAATATCGCATCTTCATGCCACCCTCGCCTCGTAGAACTGTATGTCAAAAGCAACATCGGAGATATGAGGATACTCAAGTAAACTTTCATCGCAAGCATCTCCATCAATCCGCACTCTCGCAGCCAGGATCCTCGACTGCACTGAATAGCGGCCTCCCCAGCCATTGTCATCAGAAGGCCGGCATATGCTGGATGGCGCACATAAGCATATGGACCGGTGGTTATAAGTTCGTGATCCTTCCGAATAGCCATCTCGAAAGTGAACAAGCGCCCAAGGGTCCGGTAGCATGCTAAACGAAGCTGCGCTCCCGCTATGGCTAGGCCTGAACCTATTAAAAAGGACGGCGTGATAGCCATGGTTGCAGATTGGAATTTGGCCGGCATGTGAACGAGGACTGTGGGCGTGAGTTGGCTTGATAGAATTAAGGCGGCTTCGCAGAGACAGCTAAGCACATGTGCGGTCTGGGGGAAATATTAATGGAACTCCACGAATCAAATGCACTATGATCACACCTTCAGGAAAGTGGAAAACGATAGCGCAAAACGTCCTATCAAAGACGGGGGAAAGCGTTCAGCTAGCGCGGAGCGATGTGGAGGCGTAAGTGCCTTCCATATGTTGTAAGCACCGACAGCCAGAATAGGAAGTTTAAGTATGATCATTGGAATGATGGGGAATAGTAATAGCGAGTGAGCATATTTATACTGAGGCCATGACGGTCTTGATGTTGGACCGCGGGGAGTCCTAATGACCTTACTTGAAAATTGATTAAGGTACAAGCTGGTGCGGGGCTTCAAGAATATTTTCCTAACAGCAGTTGAACATCGAAGCTTGATTCAAAGATACTTCTAGGTTGATTCATTCACCAAGCTTGTCGAGACCCAATCGGTGTCACAGGAGCGCCCGAACCGCTGTTGATGAAAATAGCAATGTTAACACAACGTCCTACTGATGGTGCAAAGCACCTAATGGTCTCCATACGTGATAGAATACGATATATGCGCAAAGAGTCCGTGGTCATTCAAATATCAACACGTTGGTGATAGCTATCCCCTATGAGGCTATTCGGAAGCGTGGCAATGATCAACAGAAATTCAAGGATATGTCAATACTGTACACAGTTTAAGGTACCAATCTCATGCTGATCAGTTATCAGTTGGTACCAGGATGACCGGTAGTTCGTTACGGCCAGGGTCGTCTGGGTCACGGTGAACCCACGCTTGTAAACTCGAAGAGATTTTCAACCTCATGGTCACATTCGGATCTTCAAATAGGAAACTATTCATGAACGAGCTCATAATGACCTGTGCCACAAGATACGTTCAGATGCAATCAAATGAAGTGAGCAAAAATAGACCATTTTACCTACCTTGTAGTTGAAGATGGCTACGCGTAGAAAGATGGGTAATGGTATTAACCGGAGTAAAGCAGCCAACTTACCTAGGTGGTTCCCGACGCAACTCCTCGGACCATCACTAAACGCGAGCATTTTCCCCCATCCTGAACAAAGCTGTTCTTGGGGTGGAAGAGGCTCGAGCCATCTCTCGGGACGGAATGCGTCACCATCGCCCCAGACGGTGTCTTGTCTCTGCACAGCGATAATCGGGATGATCACAGTCTATATCTCTACTTAGTTTTACGCACGAAACTGATTTTACCGAAGACTGAACCTGTCCTGGCTCGACGACAGCTTGATGAGACACCTGCCCGTTGGCGAGCTGAATGGGTTGATGAAGAGGGATGATATCAGCCTTAGTAGCCACGCGCTCCATGTATGGGAGCCCAGGGTATAGCCGGAGACTAGCAAAAAAAATCAAGGCTAAGCGTATGGCAACTTGAGTCGTGATATTCAGCTTACGTCTCCTTTAAAACGGCTTCAAGATATGGCGCTTTGTTTTGAAGATCGTCATATGTTGGTTCTCTGCCAAAGGGAGCAAGCTCCTCACGGAGTCGGCGCTGCTTCTCCGGATGCCGGGCTAGCTCCCAGACTGAGAATCCTACAGTCGTAGTTGTGCTCTCAAATCCAGCGACACTAGATTGAGCGTTAATAGCCGTGGTGGCCGTGATGAAAACATGTCAAAATGGCATACATGAAGGTTGAGATCTGAAATATCAGCATTTACGCAGCAACACAAGTAGGAAACGATGAACATACGTACGTGCTCATACAATTCGGAAACAGGAATTCTTTCCTCTGAGGCAGCGAGGACTACAAGAATATTAAACAAGGGTAGATGAGACGGATGTTACTCACGCAGCCGAGTCAACAGGTCCTTTTGGTCTTGATACTTTCCCTCGTCGCCGAGAGTCTGAGATCTTTGAATGAGATCTTTCGCAACGCCAGCCTATCATACCCGTTAACAAACGAATTTGCGAAGAAAGAGAAGCCCAACATGAATTGTACGTTTCGCTAATCCCTGGCCTTGTATCGCTGCAATAGGAAAGTAGTTCAAAAAGTGAAATCGACGCAGCAGCATCAACGTCTACAGCCTAAAGTAAGCCGATTCAAGAGACAAAGTATAGTTACATACCAAGAATCCGACATATTTAGCGATAGCCGATACTCCTTTTTTCCTGGCATTCAGAATATCTTGAGCTTCTTTGCTGTTTCCGGCTTTAAAGTCATGCAGAAATGCCTTTGAGTCGTCAGGGGAGATATTCAGACCAGACACGAAGATACGTACCACGCGACCAACAATATTGAGACTGGAAAGCACGCTTAGCTTTGGGGAAGGAGAAAAACGAGATCACTTACGTTGCCTTTCCGGTCCAGTCAAGGATGTTGACCTCAGCTTTTTGTCCGGCATTCTGGACAAACTCAACTAAATCTTTGGTCACCTATAGCACCGCCAGTTTTAAGAAAACATGAGTCATGTGATACGAACTTACTCGTGTAGCAGCTTCGGTGATATCCAAGGACATGGCCTTGATGTTATCCGATCTGCAAACATTTATTTAGAAAAAAAAAAGCTGTGAGCATGACACTTATGTACGTGAGTGCAGGACGTGCAAGACGCCTCATCCTCCTGTGTTCTTCTTCTCCTTCTATCCAACCTAGGCCTTTTCCTAGTAGACGAGCGACTCTAGGTCGAACTACCGCACTATGATCTGGACACAAGCGTTAGACATCATGTAGACGACAGGAATAGGCACGCACGGTAATCAAATACTTTCTTCTGAAGCAGGTAGGTGATACCCATCGGGTCGCTCAAGACAAGCTGAGAAGAAATGAGTAAAAGAGTGACGAAATACATTCAGGCCATACGATATCTGGAGCCTGGATAAGTGTAAATTAAGAAGATGATGATGATATGACGCTGTAAGGATGCTTACTCCAAAGGCTGCCTTGATGCGAAATGTGAGGCCGAAATTGCTTATCCAATCCCTGAAGGCACTTCCTGGTTGGCCTACGAACACGGCCTTTTCATGACCCCAAATAAGAGACGCCCCCGGCTGTTAGGTGATTACGCATGTCAGATAAGATATTCTCAGCTCCTTACTGGCAAAGGAAGATATTTGATACGCGAATCGGCGGACGGAAGAATCGCGAGCAGAAAACATAATAGGAAACCGAGACCAGACACTAGCAGAAGGGTTAGAGGCCCGTGAACGTCAGCAATGTTGATAGGAAGATTGATGTTTAGAACGCGATCCATAACGAACGATTGTCCATCCTTCACTCTTACAGTTGCCTTTTATTCTGCATCGCCAGAGATGTAGACCATGGTGAACCGCGGCTAAGAACTGATCGGCCTGAGACGGAAATAGCCGAAAACTGGCACGGACACGCCCAATGCAGTCAGCGGCGTCGAGGCTGACTTTGACCCTAGAATTTGGCGCCAATCCAAACCGATCCTTTTCTCTTCTATCCGCAGGTTCCGTGGTCAATCCGTGGCTGATGTATCTTTATTATAGCTGAGAGATTTCTTTTGAACAATCGTGACGGGATCTATGAGCTGTGGAGTAAAGAATATGAAGGGATGTGGTACCCGTCTCCGAGTCGCTTGGAGCTAGTGTTATTATGATCTTGATTGTCCTTGTCCAATGGTGAGTCTTCTTTGAACTGGCTGTTCACAAACGGCTGTGAAATGGTTCCCACTCATCTTGTGCAATAGGAAGTTCTAATCACCACCTGATGAAATATGCCGCTTGGCATGTGTATTCCCGGTGAATGATGGTCTGGCTATTCATGATCTCCCGGTGGCCAGAGGCGCCTATTGATATCCAGCGAGACGAAGAGAAGACGGAGATCACTAACAAGCACGAGTATGGTATTAGAAGATAAGCCGTCAACTCAGTTCAGTTCAATTTCCGAATCTATAACTTTTCCTTTTAAAGAGAAGAGAAGACGAGCCTAGTCTCATGTCTCCCGTCTTGGAACCTATCTCAAGCTATCACCGTGAACCCCGTTCACACCTTGATTGCGCTGCCAGTGGTAACCGTCTGACCTTCGATTTCAGCCTCAATGAGGATGGTGCAAGCCCACACGTCCGCATAGATCGGGAATCAAGCAACACCCAGGGATGGCAATCCGTACCTGCCCACTTCATCTTTTCGCCACATCCTCGACCGGTACTCAGGTACTACAGGCTTGAGGTGCCTGCGATGTCCAGAACATCTGACGCGATGTGCAGAGAGGCGGAACCCGGTAAAATAAAAGAAGTTACGGCAGCTGACACTTTTGCTTGATCCCTTTCCCTTTGTTGCCCCATCCTTGCGACCAGATTCTGTGTCCATTTCTCCTTCGTATGCTCCGAGTATCATTTCCGGCTGTTGGACTACTGTCTCTTCTTCTGTGCTTATCGCTACCATCATTCGTCGACGGAGACTCGTGCCAAACTAAGGAGATAGTAATCCCGCAAGAGTTTGTTGCTCTCACGTTTGACTATCTCATCGTGGGTTAGTACTATGTCCATACAGTACTTCCTATGGTTACCTCACCCAACATTATTCCAAGGGGCCGGCACTGCAGGTCTGACTCTGGCATCACGGTACTGCATCCTCCTGATCAGACGTATTGTATGAGCGAACCATCTTGTTAGCTTAGCAGAGGACCGTAACGTTCAGGTCGGCGTCATAGAAGCTGGTACGTACCACGGAAGTGACCCGTTGATCGATGTTCCAGGTATCTCGTTTTCGTCTCCCGTGCCAATGTCTTTGTGGGTTTATGATGACTTCGTTAGCGAACATTGGTTCAGCCGGAGGTAACCCGCAATATGACTGGCGATTCTCGACTGTGCCGCAGGAGGGAGCTGGAGGTCGCGTCATCCCTCCGACGCAGTCAGTGTTTGTTTTGCCTCTGATTTAATTTGACATAATGATGTTCTCAGAGGCAAGCTATTGGGCGGTTCGAGTGCCATGAATTTCCTCGCTTATACTCGAGCATCGAAATTTGAGTATGACGCTTGGACATTCTTCTCTTCAGGACAAAACGATTGGAGCTGGGACGGGTTACTACCATACTTCAAAAAATCAACATCAGTCAACCCGGACCAGACGAATGACTTCCTTGGAATTCCAGGTGGAGAGGATCCTAACGACCACGACGAAGGCTTTGACGGACCAATCCATGTATCTCAGTCTTTGATAGTTCGCAAATGTGCTCACTTTCTTTTCAAGGTATCTCATAATACCCTCTTCTCAGACGCCGAGCCCCTCTATGCGAAGGCCATGATCTCCATTGGCATTCCCATGAATGAAGATCCTGTGAGTTTACGTCCCCGTTTTGTCCTTGTCGACTAACATTTCTGGAACAGGATAACGGAAACAACACGGGTATAATGAACGACCGTGCATCTGTCAACAGGGCAGAGGGCAAGCGGTCTTATGCAGCGTCCTATTACCTTCGTTCAGTATGTCAAAGCAACTTTCACGTTCTCACAAATGCTGAGGTATGCCGGAACTGGCGCCATATATTCCATAATTGCTGAACAGGATCGGTAGGCAACGAAAGTTATCTTTCAACCAGAAGACGAAACTGGTTTACAACGCGCAACGGGAGTCCAATTCTGGTCGAACTCGACCTCACAGACGTTCGTCGCTACTGCCCGCCGGGAAGTCATTATATCCGCTGGCGCTTTCCAGACTCCTCATCTATTGGAGCTGTCGGGAATAGGCAACGCAACCCTTCTTGAAGACCTTGGAATACCATCTCTTATCGATCTACCGAATGTGGGAGAAAATCTTCAAGTCGGCTTCTCTTTAATCGGCATGTTATCAATTTATAGATCTCACAACTTTAGGACCATCCTGCAATGGGCGTTCAGTACGAAATGAACGAAGGGGTTTTCACATTTGGTATGGTTTTGTCAAGGCTAAGCGTCTAGATATTCTAGTTTAACAGGTCCATTAGATGCACTATCGAACAATGCCACATTAGCATTGGAACAGAATGTGCTATAGTGCGTTTTCCTATTTTTTTATTGGCACATTCATAGTCAACCATTCGCCTTAGCAACAAATCAGGCACTGGTCTCCTGGCTGCGACAAACGCGGCACTCATCTTCATACCTTTCTCTGAGGAGGATTCCGAGGATATTTTGACAACGTTTGATGGAGCGCGTAACTCCTTCCCGGATCGCACTGCGCTACAACAAAAGCAGTATGATTTCCAGCGGACGTGGCTCGCTGCTGGACGAGTTCCTCAGTTGGAGATGCTACTTTTCCACAGTGCCTTCCTCGAGCGCGTGGAGAACAGGAACTGTATCACAGTGCTTGCCGCAGGATTGGTAGGGACCCGTTTTTTCGTGATCATGCTACGATATTGATTTTTCCTCTGGTTAATAGCATCACATTTCACGTGGCTCGGTCGTACGTTCGATGTTTACTATGAAACGCCGGGATTCTTACAATCAAATTGAACAGCATATCAATACGTCTTCGCCCTTGTCTCCGCCTGTGATAAATCCACGTTATCTGGACAATAATTTCGGTCATTTTTCTATGTCCTTTTCATTGTGTGTGTTGACGTAATAATACTTTTCAGATGTCGAGGTCATGCTTCGGGGCCTAAAATTTGTATTGAAAATTGGGACCATTCCGCCACTGGCAGATAACATAGCGAATCTCGTTGTGCCGCCGACGGTATTACAGACCGATGAAGAATTAATCCAGTAAAAAGATGTTGGTCTATTCAGTGATCCTTATGCTTACCTCCTCGTTTACAGGTATGTCCGCAACAGCTTGGGTGTGAGTGATTGTCTCGTGTTGAGTTGAATTTTCCATTGTTTCCGACAACCTCTATATCAGACTTCTCAGCATCACATGGGTTAGTGTGTTTCTTCTATCTTCCCGGACATAAACTGATTTGAACGCGATCAGGGACGGCGGCCATGGCACCAAGTGCTCTCGGAGGCGTAGTAGATGGAGCCCTCAAAGTGTACGGAACGTCGAACTTGAGGATATGCGATGCCAGCGCTATTCCGATAGCGATAGGAACACACTTGCAAGCAACCATCTATGCCATGGGAGAAAAGGTATATCCCTCAGCACCGTTCACTTCAGTGAAGGTTAATAATGACGTCTTGCAGTTGGCGGATATCATCAAGGAGGTACATATATAATTGAACCCAGTTCGTCTTCAAACTCTGGACAAATCGACGATGGACATTGGTGCTGTAGCAGACGTATGGATATACTTTTTGTATGAAGACGCTCTCTACCGTTCTGGTACCTATAGATAATTCTGGAGACTTGATTACTCCCTCCTTCGCTCGTTCCTTACACATACGTACTACAATCACCACGCATCTCACTTACCAACTTCCTGTCATGAGCCCGGCTTCTCGTTCGAGCAACTTGGGCATAAATGAAATTTGTTCTTGGTTCGCAGAAGTGTCGGGTTGGAAGTCGGTCACAACTGCAGTCGAGATATATGTCGAACCTTCTTCGATGTCTCTGAGAGAGCATTTATCAGTTAGGCAGGCAATACTTACTGAGCTATTTCAATTTGATGAGAGCCAAAATAAGTATCCTCATCCTTGTAACGACTCGGAGTATGACGGAAATGTCACAATATTACTAGCTTGGAGTGGGTCGGCAAGCATAACGAGATCCTAAGTGAAAAGACACGTCGTCAGGAAGACAGATCCAAGTGACAACGGCAGTCGGACCGATGCATCCATTCTAGGCAAGCCACCACCATCATCAATCCTCCAACTTCATGAACCAGCGGATTATGTGCATAAACCTCGACGCTGGCACATCGTAGGGTATTTCAGCGTGAAACGTAGCCATGCCCAATGCTGCCGAAGGTACGCTAGCAAGAAGAGGTAAAATTTTCGGCCGCATATAACCGGCTCGGACAGTGCTAATACACTCTATCAGTGCGCCAGAATGATATTCTTCAAGATTACACCAGCGCGAGCTGTCGAAGCAAGTCCGCCTATCCAGCGTATCACCAAAAACATATACGCGGCGTGAAATACAACCTCAAATTTTGTCGACAGCGCGACGGGGGATATTGGCATCACTGCAGTCGCAGAGTCGATAGCATAGGCATCTTTCGTTGTTCTTTTGCAAATCCCGCTTCGCATCGAAACAACGAACATGTGCGAGGAGGACCAGTCATCGTCGGAGTCAAAGAGCATTGACAGTTTCGGCTACTTCCGACAAATCTCTTCTTCATACTACCATCAAAGTATTCACTCGCGTACTGGAAGCCAGTTCGCCAGACTCAACGTTATCGAATTCAAGGGCGCCTTTCAGCAGTACAGAAAACGTGGAAACACAAACAGATGGAGGATTTTTCATAACGGGTGCGTTCCCTGCAGTTCTATCCACGAGCTCCTATGAATTTTGTTCTTTTTCCTCAGGAATATCATGCTCATGCTTCGAAACCATCACGAGAACCTCTGAAAATGACTTACGTCGCATCGGGCCCGCTATGATCTATGACAAGGTTAAGGTGTGCGTGTAATTTCCTGAGAGAGCGTATTTTGACTGGAAGAACAGGACAGCGCTTCGATGAAGTGGCCCGGGATGTAGAGAGTGACGCCGTACTCAGAGTTTGGTTGCTTTGGTGCAGCCATCGTCGCTTGGAGGTGGCGTGAGAAAATTCGCTTCCGCTCATGCTCTCATGCTCTCTCGCTCGAACACTATTTCATCCGAAGTGTCACCCCAAACGTATATCCACAATCACCGTAGATCCCGCTTGGTACGATCACGAGGGCCGGTGGCTATGGAATGACGCCCTTCGTATGTCCTTCCTTCGTTTTGACGCGTTTTTGTTCACTTTCATATCTAGAACGGAGTGTTCGTCGCGTAAACTTCAAAGCAGATGCTCTCCAAAATGTTGTGTCGTCGGCCGTCGGTGCAAAAGGCTGCATTCGTTTTGAAAGAATCGCTCAAGGTCATTCTCTAGCTGTTTTTTTCATAGGGGCTCTAACATCTTGTATAGGAGCTTATAACAAGATCTTCCTTCTCGAATTTGACAATGGACGCGAGGCCATTGCACGTATCCCCTGTGCACTCGTGGGCAATGTGCATTTGTCCACAGCAAGCGAAGTAGCCACAATGGAATATGTGCGAGACATTATCGGACATCCCACTCCACGCGTTCTGGCATGGAGCAGTACACCTGAAGCTCGATCCACCGTAGGGTCAGATTTTATCCTTATGGAACGTATAAATGGCGTCGCGCTGGAGAAACGCTGGTTCAATACTTTTAATGAAGACATTGGCGCCGTATTACGGGAAATGCTGTTCCTCGATCTACATCTTCATCAGCGGCCTTTTTCGCAGATTGGTAGTTTGTTCTTCAAGGAGGATGTCAGTCCGGAATTGCAGAGCAGGCCGCTTTATTTGGAGGAGAAGGACAACGAGGAGCCTGCTGCCGAGAAGTATAGGATCGGACCCGTCGTTGAGAAGCAATATTGGTTCAATGAGCCTGTAGAAGGAGACCGCGGTCCTTGTAAGTGGCTTGGCTTGCTAGCAAGATGATAATGAACTAACAAATCGTATATCACAGGGCTTGATATGGTGTCTTTCATTCAAGCCACTTGCCATCTAGCGCTCCGGCGAGTCGAATCTCAAGCGTCCAGCGCAGCATCTTCCTCTCCATCTCCTAGTTCTCTTCTGAGCAGGTCGAAGCCTTCTGATCTCCCCGAGCTGCGTCGACTGTTGCAACAATGTATATCAATGGCGCCTTACATCATCCCGTCTGAGCGTGGGCTGACAGCTCCTTACCTCTTTCATCCCGATCTGTCACGGTCGAACGTGATTGTTAAACCCACTGGAGCTGCCAACGTCGTCTCATACATAGACTGGCAAGGCGCCGTGGCCCTTCCTTACCTTCATAGTATCAGTCTACCTGAGGCTGTTCTTTACGAAGGAAAACTTATCTCTATGCCGGATGATCCTTTCGCTTTACCGGAGATTCCTCCAGACCTGCCTCCACAACTCAAGGAGCAGGCCGATCTCGAGTTGAGACTGGCGAAGCGACAACGAATAATGTCGAGGGTGTTGCTGCAAAAGCTTCCTCTGCGTTTGCAGGCCGCATGTCTCCCGCAGGGAGACCTACTCTCTTCTCTTCCTGATGTGACTCTGCGCTGTTATGCTGACGGCCCGCAGCTCCTACGTCGGCTTGTGTACCGTTTATGTGATATGTGGCCTGAGGGTTCCCCGATCGAGTGCCCTGTGAAGCTCACTGAGGTGGATCGGGAGCGAGATCGGGAGGAGCTCGCAGCGATGATGTACTACAACGAGTGCAAGGAGCATTTTATAGGTCAGATCCAGTGTGATCCTGATGGTTGGGTCCCGGAGGAACGTCTGGATGAGATCCGCGCGAATTGGGCTGCGGGACGGGAGGCGTGGAACGAGGAGAAAGCGGTTGGCCCGTATCCGTTGCAGGATGGGATGTGGTCGTATCATTTGACGTGATGGTTTTTTGCGCGCGCGAAAATATGAGATTGCCACTGTCGCAGTGGGATGTCTTCCGGAATTGACATTCTCTTTTTCACCGACAGAATAATTCAAGTCAATGTGGGGGAATATCTCCGGATAGTGTATGCAGAGACGTGCTGGGCAGCGGGCATGAACGGTAGCATGAATTTTTGCCGTAGGTCCTAGTACAATAGGACATACATGCACATACTTGCCGTCAACCAGAGTACGCAGCCCAAGTGCTGCAATGGAGCACACAGGACGCATCTTCCGTTCCACTCCCAGGAGGCTACCGTCACCATAAGACACTGCGGATGGCAAACGACGAGGGAAACAGCGGCAAAAAAACAGTCTCGCGCACTTACTACTTACCAAACTGGCTAGGTTGAAGCCCTATATCAGTTGAACGCACTGTCGCACTGCGAGCGCTTGCCGGAAGAACAGGGTATGTTAGTGGAGCGAATGTCGAGATGTTTGAAGTCGTGGCAGCTCTGTAGTCCAGGTGCGTGATTTATTGCCATTCCATTTCGCTGTTTTCTTGATGCACTCCTCCACAGGAATAATGATGTCGACCTGCGTGACGACCTTGACCCTCATTGAAATTCAAAAGCAACATTGGTATGTCCTTCGTTATGCGATAAGTTTCGTGTCAGGATTCTTTTTCACAGCATTTCCGAAGGCTTATTCAGATTATATATACACTTTCATCGCCAGTACAACCTCACGCCCTCTATGCCATCAACTATTCCTCCCAGCAAAGTTATCGTCTCTGGCACGAATGGCTACATTGCAATATAAATCGCTCGTACCCTTTTGGAAAGAGGCTTTGCAGTGCGCGAGACGGTGCGCAGCGAGGCGAAGGGCAAACGTCTGAAGAACACGTTCAAATCGTATGGCAACAAGCCGGCGGAAATCGTCCTGGTTGACGATATCACTATGGTGCATGTCTACCGTTGTCTCTAATGAGCAGATCCTGACAGCCAAGACAGGACATGGCTTTCGATGAAGTAGTTAAGGGTGTGGACGCGATCGCTCATACAGTGTCGCCCGCCCGGTTGGCTGTGAGCGACCCCCAAGGTATGTACTGCCTTCCTGACTATCGGTTTGTTATCTTATTGCGTGCAGAGCTTATCATACCCGTTGTGAAGGGCACAGTATGCATACTGACCAGTGCCGCCAGATACGGATCCGCGCAGATCGTCTGTACGGCGTATCGTCGTCACATCTTCGTGTGCTGCAATTACGCGATCGGAGCCAGAGACTTATCAGAAGTTGATTGGAATGAGCAATATCACCAAAGGACGTAGAGGAGAAAGACCTAAATGCATCACCTTCTGCGAAGTATCGTGCGTTCAAGGCGTTGGCCGGCTAACAGCGACAACGATGATGATGCCCTGAGCCCGCGCAGAGACTAAAAAACGTTCCCTACGCCTTGGAAGTTAGAATCCACATATACGTCGAAGTCTCATGAAATATCTAAAGTAGGAGGCAAATCAGTCGAGAAAGCGATCTTGGTAGTTGACGTGCCCTGCACGACGCAGCTCTAAAGCCATTGGTGCTGATCTGGTCAAAAACAGCTACATTCCTCCGTCACGCATTTTGAAAGTAGGTCCGTTTATATAGCAACGTCAGTCACCTACTTACGAACCAACAAGAAAGCTACGTCTCCCAAGAATAGATCTCATTGCCAGCGCAAATACTATCATCGTCTAGATAGCATGCACCCTCTTAGACAAATCACATTTTGACCTTAAAAGTTTACACAATGAAGCTGTTTAGTCCCGGCTAACAAAATTAATTCCCCCCAATATTCCGATCAAAGGTGGTCTTCTATTCTGAATCCCAGTTAATGTCGACATTCCGGTTAGGATTTTCATCCACTTCAAAAAGCTGTTAGAAATAAACACACGCGCCGAGATGGAGGAGCTCACCCCATTCAATTACCAACTTTTTCCCAAAATGTTCCAGCCCCTCTTTAAGGAAGGCTTCCGACAACGCTTGTCGCCTCACCTCAAACTCTTCCTCCATGGACACGCGTATAACGAACCTCTTCAGCTCTGGAAAGAGCTCTAAAGTGCGCTCTGACAGCCGCTTCCAGTCGGATGACTGGTCGGCCACAATTTGATTAGTGTATTCGTAGCGAACAACGAAAAAGTGCATCGTGAGAGAAGTCATTTTCAGAGCTGGTGGGAGGACCTCTATGACTCTACGGCACCAGTTTATTGAAAACAACGGTTCGGAGGGCGAAAATAGGTAGATCATGCGAAACGTCAGAGACGTCAATGAAGGAAAAGACTGATTTGCAAAGTGCGGCTGGTTTTCCCAGTTTCCAGGAGCTGTTGACAAATGAACAAAGAATCATAAGATATACAAGAGCTACACACTAGTCCTTTCTGGCGGTTGAATGATGAGCTCCTGGAGCGACTCGGAGGAAAGGGTGACAAGACGGGCGAATGTTGTGGGGGAGAAAGGGACGTCGTATTCATAGCGGATACTCTGAAGATTGGAGGGACACGACGCCGCCAGGATGTCATCGACCAGCCAGTCCAATGGTGTTCGGCATTCTTCGACTGATAGCTTACGAAGGTTCGTCATGTCACCTGTAAAGACGGGAGACTGTCTGGAACTCCCTGCCTCGTCGATGCCGATGGCTTTGATATCGAGAACCTCTATCGGGGGAAGAGTCCAAGGAATTCCTTCGCATCAGAGACGGTTGCAAAGCTTCCTGCAAATTCTAATTCCTTTAGGAAGCGAAACATAGAAACAAACTGCCGCGTTTCTGGCGTGCAGGATATCGGAAATTGTTCGCATAATAAGGTTGTCCAGACTAATTTATGCACTCGTGGCATATCAGGGAGCTGAAAATATGAAATTTTGGAGGAAGATTCCAATTCCTGAGACAAGAATCGCCTGAGCGCCTCATCTTCAAGATCGAAGGACAGTCCACCATCCAGCAATCGGATGAACTTCATCTCAGGTTCAAACATGACCACCTTGACATAAAGAAGCACCTGGGGTAAATGGTATCCGACGTCACGCCAACGCATGAAATCATTGTCGGAACGAAAGGTTGCGGTGGAGAAAAGGTGTTTTAGGGAGGCCGCTCGCCATAATTTGGATACACACGATGATGCTAGTAAAGACTCTTTGTCGTCGCTGTTGTATTTGATGATTGTGTCCATTAGCTCGAGGGGAAGCGCGTTTGCGAGTCCTGTTGCCAGTCAATGGTCATATGGATAAGCAAACCTTCCATGATCACGCACCGCTCTGAGTAATCGATACGTCCACCACTTCTTGTTGCGACATCACGCGTTCTCAGTCTTAGAGCTGGGCCTTGAAGCTTGAAGTTTGGCGGACTCAAGAGGTTGATGGTCAGAGTTACCAGGTCAACAGAGTCGCGTGTGACTGTGACTGTTAAGTTTGCCCGGTTTGCCTTACGTTCAACTTGAACAGACTTAAACGTACATAGAAGCAAGCAGATCACGTGCAACGAATACCACTATCTTTGTCAGCTGGAATCTAAAATTCCCCCTACCGCGAGCCTCCGATCATTGAGAGCGATTCATAACAAGTTGAAAATCGATGGTGACGCTAGCGGGCGTCGTAACCGTCGATAAGCTGGCTGTTGCAAGGATGGTCCCGAGGGGGTTAAGTGAGGCGTGTTATCTGTGACGCTGAAGTATATAGTCGTCTAACTGGACGATAGCATACGAACGTCGAATTGAATAGTCTTCTTCAAGGTACCGTCCTCCGCTGAAACCAGGACTTCTACTCCCTCGACGAGCCTCGACGAGGAAGGATAATCACCATCCGCAGTTCGGAGCGTTACGAGGCTGGCGGGCATTAGAAGGGCAGAATATGGCTAGTGTATCGGTGCGTACTATGCATGTTCCTGTTATGGTCCCATCTCATCGTGGTGAACCCACAGGCATCGAATTTAGTGGTCGACAGACCTAGGTTGTGTGACCGCCGACAGCCGAAGTCAGTCAACGAAAGTTCCAAAACCGTCACTTTCACGGTCACTTCCATACCACCGCGATGTCGACGAGGAACCCATGACAAAATTAATCTAAAAAATACGTCGCATGTCGCTTCACAGCTACAGACTCAATGCGCCGCCGGCAACTGTCGTCCGTGACAACGTTGACTTCGGCCCAAGTTCGGACGACCGTAAAACACTGCTTGGGGCCAGTCATCGATCCTGTAATCAATGAAGCGGCTCGGTCCTGGATAGAGCGAAGTCGCACCACATCAAAGTCCCGGGATTGGGCGGTCTTCATGAATTTCAATTTTTGCACTATTAGTCAACCGGAATAGCCTGGCTGACCTCATCAAACATTTCGCGTACGCCTCGCACTGCGGGTCAATTCGCAAGACCCAATGTTATTGGATCCATAGACGCTTTCCAGCGAGTCCAGAAGCTTGGAATAAAAGAGGAGATGGATAACCTTGGAGCCTTTTTAGGTACGTTCTAGATCTGCAGTTCTGCTATCCATGAATTTGTACGAATCATGTCCTTTTCCCTCAGAGCTATTATGCACAAACTTACAGTTCCATGAATCTCTACTCCGCTTGCTGCCCCATCAAGTCCCTCTTTGGGCATGCCCCGCGTGTACGGAATAGCCAGCTCCTCAACGCATATTTCTGTTCAATACACCCAGGTCGGTAACCCGTAGCTTGACAAAAGATAAAATTGCTTTCCGCTTGCTTGTGGCTAGCCACCGACAGCTTTGTAACCCATCACAATGCCTCCCTTTCATGCTATCATGTTCTCACTCGAACGCTGTTTCATCTGAGGTGTCACCTCAGACGTATATCGGCATAGCTGAATGGTCACGAGGGACAGTGACTATGGGATGACACGCTTCGCATGTCTTTCCTTCGTTTTGACCTGTTTTTATTCATTTTTTACATCTAGAACGGAGTGTTCGTTGCGTAAACTTCAAAGCGGACACTCTTCGAATCATTGCGTCATGGGCCATCCATGCACAATGTTGTGTTCGTTTTGAAAGAATGGCCCAAGGTCACACGAGGTCATTGCACGCCGGTTAGGCATCGATGTCACAGCATACGCATCCCCTGCACACTCGGAGGCAACGTACACGTGGAATATCTGCGAGACGTTATCGGGCATCCCATTCCGCACGTTCTAGCATAAAGCACCACACCTGAAGGTCGTCCCCCCATAGGGCTAGATTTTATCCTTATGCAGGAATGGCGAGTTAGAGCAGTGACAGCTTAGGCAGACATAGGCGTTCTACTCCTTCGACGACGAACGACAACCACCGTCCGTTGTTCGAAGCACTCAAAAAACACTGCGTGGTTGGCTATCGCTGGAAGGGGGGAATATGGCGGCCAGCATATCGGTGCGTACCATGCATGTTTCTGTTGTGGTTTATTCTCATCGTCGCGACCCTCTACAGGCACCCGCAACATTGAGCATTGAGTTTACTGGTTAACCGACCCATGGTTACTTGGCGTCATGCGACAGGTGCTGCAGCAAAGTGCAGTCACCCAGCCCAGCCGCGCTCTTCCTCCCAGTTCCTGAAGTTGTTACTGTCACCGTCACCACAACTTTCCCCCAACTTTCCCCACGCTCCCGCGACGTCGCCGGCAAAACCCATGACAAAGCGTCAGGATCCGAGACGAATAAGTCCAAAAATATGTCACATTCGACAGAAAAATGCTTCGCGTTTGCACTCGACAGTGGCTCGGTCAAGCTATCGGCCACCATATCTTCAATAGTGTCGAACCGTCATAGCCACAGTCTTAAGGTTGCGTGGCTGCAATTGTTGCTTCAAGGTTTCCTGACAACGTTGAATTCGGCCCAAAGTCGGGAGTCTGTACAACACTGCCTGGCGCCAGTCATCGAGAAGTTCTGCAATCAATAAAGCCGGCCGGACCGCGATAGAGTCAGGCTCACCAAGTCAAAATGCCGAGATTGCCGTCTTCCTGATATCAGTTCTGTGTTATCAGTCAACCAGAATAGCCAGCTTGGTTGACTTCGCTGACTGTCCTCCTCTGCATACTTGATGCCAACTTTCACCGTCGCCGATCATCTCTTAATCAGCCCACGCTTGTAAAGGCCGCATTGGACCCCGGTTGATGGTAATTTCAAGAATGGATCAATAAGCGTTCATTTTTAGTTGCCGCTCGTATTCAGCTAGCTTGAAGCTACAAAAGCCACCACAATCATTGCCTTCACCATATCGACAATGACAGACTCAAAACTTTTCCAGCCCATCAATATCGGTGATCTCACCCTAAACCACCGCATCGTCCTAGCACCTTTGACACGAGTCAAGTCGACGGAGAAAGGACATGTCCCGTATACGTCGGTCATGAAGGAGTACTATTCGCAGAGAGCCAGCGATCCTGGCACCTTCCTGATCGCAGAGGCTACGCTCGTTGCTCAAAAGGCCGGTGTATTCAAGAACATCCCAGGGATATGGTCGCAGGAACAAATAGATGCATGGAAAGAGGTATGTAGCATCTAATTTCTCAAAAATTCATCTCATTTTCAACAGATAACAGATGCCGTCCACGCCAAAGGCAGCTTCATTTTCTGCCAACTGTGGGGTCAGGGACGTGCTGCCTACGCAGCCGACCTCAAAGACGAGGACCCTTCTCTCGAATTTGTCGCTCCCTCCGCTATCAAGCTTTCCTACACCTCCGAGACGCCCCGCCCGTTCACTCTAGATGAAATCCACGAGTACCCCAAGCTCTTCGCCCAAGCGGCAGCCAACGCCGTGTTCAAAGCAGGTTTCGACGGTGTCGAGGTGAATGCTGTGAATGGGTTCCTCGTTGACCAGTTCATCCAGGACGTAAGCAACCAACGCACAGATGACTATGGGGGAAGCATCGAGAATCGGGCCCGGTTCCCACTCGAAGTGATTGATGCGGTTGTTGACGCCGTGGGCGCCTATCGTACCGCCTTCCGGGTGAGCCCCTGGTCGACATTCCAGGAAATGGGCATGGAGGACCCGATCCCGACGTTCTCGTACCTCGTGAAGGAGATTGGGCAGCACCATACGGACTTGGCGTATCTACATGTTATCGAGCCCAGGGCGAATGGGACTGAGGAGAGGGAAGATGAGCCAGGTCCGGGCGAGTCGAACGATTTCATAAGGGAGCTGTGGGCGCCGAGACGGTTGATATCTGCTGGAGGGTATACGAGGGAGGATGCGATGAAGGTAGCGGATGAGAATGGAGAACTGATTGCGTTTGGGAGGTATTTTATTTCGAATGTGGGTCTAGTCTTTCTTGTGTTCGTTGGAATTGGGGCTAATCTGTTGCTTTTAGCCTGATCTTCCGAAGAAGTTGAAGAAGAATCTCCCTTTGACACCGTATAACAGATCGACGTTCTATCTTCCTGGGGAGGTTACGGAGGGGTATACGGACTACCCTTTTGCTTCTGAGGAGTAGTGTTGTGTGGTCTTCTAGATGAGATGTGACTTTGGCAGATACCCAGGCGTCGATGCAATAGATTATAGATGTATGTTTGCTTAATAGTAATTCACAATTTTCCCCGTCGAAACTATCAAGAGTTGTGATCACTCACGATCGTCAACGTTGGGTGTATGTCATCCCCTACTTGAAGCCAGCATCATGCACCGAAGCAACCCTGATCGATACATCCGGAGCGTTATGACAATTGCTCTCCCGCTGTTTTATGATTTCTTCTGAGAGAAGTACATTTCCGACACTATGCTTCAGAAAACAAGCTGGAGGTGGTCATAACCTTCTTGGCTGAAACCAAGACAAGTTCAAAGAAAGTCACGTATATCGATTGGCAAGGCGCGACTGCTATTTCGAAATTCGTACCCTCCTGCAATACGCTATAAGGGCAGTCTTATACAGTTCCAGGATGATCCCTTCGAAGACCAGGCTGATCTTGGACGGAGACTCACTAAACGGGACAGAGCGGTCACAAGCATCTTGCTACGAAACGTCCTGATGCGTTTTGCAACCGCGTATGTACTGCTGAGAGCACTGCCTGATACCGCGTTACGGTGTTATGCAGACGGTCCGCATCGTCTCCGACATCTCGTTTTTGATATGTGCTAAGAATTGTCTTCTATTATGAAAGACACCGCCTCTCCTGCTGACTCTTCGTACCCATGTTTGGCCTGGGGTACCAATGCAAGCAAACGATTTATGTACATTGTGGCACATGGAGAAAATCCCTGCGCACGCCATTGTATATCGTGGTTTGGCAGGATTATTCAGTGCCGCGAAATATAATTGAGCCTCGACCTCGGACAACATCGTATCTTATTTCTAGAATATACGAATATACGAATAGATGCGGGGAAATTTCAAGCACGACATTCTTTGTGCGCTTTATACAATGCCACTACCACGGGAAGATCAACGCACCGGAGCTTGTGACACGAGATGCACGTAAACAATCAGTCCCCTTATTAATCGTATATGACTTGAGCAGGGCCCCTGTGAGAAATTGTCAGTTATGCTATCGAATCCGTCAATAGAAGCACTGTGATACCTCTTCTCTTTGCCCTAAAACAAGAAGCATGATTCATCAATAGCGCATATGATGTCGGAGGATCCTGATGACTCACATCCTCGACCCATGCAAGTTGAGCTTTCAACTCTGTCATCCCAAACAGCATAATGACACTCAGATTCAACCGGTAGTAGGAAGTCCCATCGGAACAACGCTGGGCCTTCAGTGATTTTGCTGCGACAGAAGTATCGGCCGTTGACACACTCTGAAAGTGTTTATGCGTGTAATTTTGCGATTTGTACAAATAGGTACGGGCTACAACGTCCAGATACTAAGGCACCAGGAAACACAACAGAGCGCGAGGGTTATAATGCCTGTAATGAGATTACCAGAGTAAAGCTGGGTGGAGCGCATGACTTAACCTAAGAACGGTACTAGAAAGGCTGCACTAGGTATGAAGTCCCAGTTAGTGTACAGCCCGGGTAGCCCGGGTCATGCCGGGTTGCCGGGTCGGGTGCCTGCCGGGTCGGGCTCGGGTCAGAGATTTGAGACCCGGGGTATACCCGGTTCACCCGGATGACCCGGCTGTATTACTAATGTGTCACCAAAAACATCAAGTCATTTGGCTGAGTTGTTGTAACTGCTGTCTCTTATTATTTTGGATGGTCCGCGGATGTTCAAATCCCGCACCGACCAAAAATTTGGGCTCATGGCAGAGGTTATGACGCACTCGGACGTCCAAAATCAGTTTTCGGGGGGCGCAAGTGCATCATAAAGCATGTGCTAGGTAAAATAATTCAATTTTGTGTATTAAAAATTTAATTCTCTATCTATTTAAATTAATCCGGGTCGGGTGACCCAGTAACCCATGTGACCCATAGCTTACCCATGACCCGCATGACGGGTATGGGTTTTTTCCGGGTTCGGGTCGGGTCAGAAAATTCAGACCTGGACCCAACCCGGGCTGTTCACTAGTCCCAGTGCTTGACACTAAGTGCTCTGACAGGGCATAGCACACGCACGCTAAGAGTAGAGCAGGACATGCTTGTGAGATAATTAAGACTTCGCACAACATTGATCTATGACGCGCAAGGGCCGGGAGATCCGGAGCTTAGAGATCTAGACTTGGTGATGTCGGAACGCGAGTAAATCCGAAGTATCTGACTTCGGCCGACGCGCGCGAAGCCTAGACAAGGAGCCCGTTGCCGTCACTACGATAGAATTCCCTCAGAGAATATTATAAAGCAAAATAAGAGTCGCGCGCGAGGCGGCAACTCCGAGGAGATAGCAACTGGCGTCAGTACACGTGTAATAACGATGTTAACTGACGTCGCAACACTCAGAGACAGGATCTGGCCCCGAGCCGGACTCCTGAGTCAGCGCCAAGCCATGGCATGATAATTGCGACACGCGCTGATGAGCCTCCAGGCTCTGTACGCTCAGAATTCGCGGATTTTGCCTGCTAATTAACGCTACCGTCCCTTCAACGGACTTTCAGCAAACCAATGATTGCACACACACTGATACTACTTTCATCCTATGGCAACGACTCCTTACGCGCTTTGATATCCATCCCATCTTGCCATGCATCCTAATTGCCGTACTTCATCACGGCAAGGCACCTTCAATCGACAATCATCCCAATACGGAATTGATGCATCACTCAGAAGCACCAGTTGACGCGCTCATTTGATCACTTAATAAAAATGATGTGATCGACGCGAGTACCCTCCCAGCTACGGCAACCACAGACCGTGTTTACTAAGGCTGTTACTTCGCCAAGGCTTCAAGAAAACGTTACCCCACGCATACTCCTCAGTACGACGACTATCGCTCAGTAATCCGCAGCTAAACAGCACCTAACGATCCGAGCATTGCTCAGCAAAAACCATACGGTTCGCATCCATACACGGCAACATCGACAAGTTGCTGTTACTTTAGAAGACAAAGTACCATATGTTTCCTCCGAATTTTACAAAGCCAAGGCCTTACAACCTTACTAAGTCTCGCGTACTTACTCTATTTATAAATTCGTACTTGTAGTATAAAAACTAGCTAGAAAAACGTAGCTAGAAGTTCACCTCCTGTCGACCCCAGACTACGTCAATTATCGTCACGCTCTAGTCTATCGCCAGTAAACAACATTTATTCACCGTTCTATGGCAATATATCGTTTGCACCAGCATATTCTTGATTGCACGTCGACTCTTGAGCTGTCACGATTTATTCACTTTTTTCCTTTTTACTTACCTAATCATGACTCCGGACCGGTCGGGCCGCTTATCGACACCAGCACTTGGCATTCCCATGTTATCGCTCCAACGTCGCGCGTCTTCACTTCGATATCGCATAATACTCCACACTCTCCCATGCAATCTACAATGCGCGACTTATACGTATATCTTCACTTCAAGTATTTAAGTAGTAGCTCTTACAGCATGTACCCCAGCCTCGAACTATCTTTAATCTATACTGAAACTATTGCTTTATTCTCGGCCGACCAACTAAAGACTTAGTCAGGACGCCTATTACTGTAAAGGAACCATGATTGTCCGAACGCGAGACAGCCGATGTTTATCCTTGATAGGGGTTCAGGTCTAATAATTAGTTCTCGGCTTTACCCTTGCTCCTTAACCGGAGCCAACAGATGACGACGACACTTGATATTTTATTGTCAGCAGTTTACCTTGCAGTCGGCACGGCACTCTTCGCAGCAGCCGTGATACTAGCAGTTTTGTTTCACTACAGGATAACCCCTCGAATTCCACGTATTCGATACAATAACAACTGGTTTCCCCCCACACCGATAAACTATGTCATCCCACAGCAGCCACCACCGGCGCACCTCTACCCACCCATACCGCCAAGACCCCCAACAGTTGACGAGTATCCTGGCATCATCCACAGGAGAGACGAAGAAGACGTTCTTGGGGAGATGAAAATCAGTGTTCAAGAAGGAAGTGATGGAGATGTTGCCAGAACAAGACTCCCCCATGTCCAGCATTCTCCAGACGTCTCACATCACTTGTCCGCCGGCACTACCCCCCATCCAGAGTCAAACTACCTCACTGCCACAGACCTGGCCAGATACCTCGTACGACTTGGCCTGGAGACAGCAGGCCCAGCAGGCTCCCCAGCAACCGAGCAACCTGCCAGCGGTCGTCCTAGGGATACCCCAATTCGTCCAGTCCCCAATGACCCTCACTACATCTATGTCAGCTCCACCACTGAGCTCGACCTCGTCTGGGATAACCTCAATATTCCCCACGCTGCCTACTTTCCCCAGCGGGAAGACCCAAACTACAGAGCCACCGCAGAGTTTCCTTCCATCATACACTGGGATGAGCCCGTACGAATCACCACACAACCTCCCACTCCCCCAGAGCCGAGCAGCGAGCGAACGACAGAGCTCCCATTACAGTGGGGCCAAGGAAGGCTCGATATTCCAAGGAGAAGAAGGGAACCTCCGAGATCTGTCGTCGAGGTCGCGGAGGAGCTCAACCAGCGTGATCGAGACAGGAGACAGGCAGAGCGAGAGAGGGCAGAGGCAATCAGAAGAGTCAATGAAGGACATTCAGGGCAGAGGATCCCAGAGGTCGACAGTCGGGGAGAAACCGTTTACCACACCCCTACAGACAGCGTCGCCAGTACTGAGAGACTCCCCGACGAGGAATATGTCAACGGAATCCTTCACGGGGGAAGTCCACCCCCCTCACCAGTCCCCTCAGTCCCGACCCTGAACACTCCCCCAGCCGACCACCCCGATAACCATCGCACGGCCCTCTACCTCCTGTTGACGGGTAAACTGGTTCAGGTCCCCGCCGTACTCCTTCATGCGACCCTAAAAGACCTATGTAATCACTTTCAGAAAGAACTATTGGAAGACCTGGATTGGGCCATAACCCCGGCAGGAATAGACTATGCCTATTTCCAGAGAGGTTATATCCTTAGGGAAGAAACCTTGCATTTCGCCTGTACCGCTTATAATATGATTCACTCCGACCGCCAAATCGAGGTACCCGCCAGGTACCAACAACCCCAGTACGACACATCGTCGACCGAGGACACACCGGGACCAATGGATGACGAACCCCCAGTGCCGCCCCAAAGGGCTGTGGTACCTGTATACCCAAGATGGGAACCAGGTTACGTGCCCGCCCAGCCGAGCTACACATATCCCCACGGGTATGGCCCACCAGGCTCGCAGGGGCCGTCTAGGCTCTTTGCCGCCACAGCTGGCGGTGATGGGGTGGGACCATCAGGTGTACCCCAGGGGCTGGTCCAACCACCCGACAAGCCGCAACCTCCGAGCGGCCAGCCGCCAAGCGGACCGCCACTGCCACTAGCCGGACCGCATAGGTGGGTGCCGCCCCGATACCCGCCACCACCCGGACTGCCAGATCCGCCGGCTCCATGGATTCTTGATGCAGCCAATCTAGGACCCTGGGCATCATTAAAACCGGAAATGGTCAAAGTGCCCGATGACTTCAATGGCGACTCCAACGATATCGCTCGATTCTTCTTCCAGTGCGATATGTATTTCTCGATATTCAACCAACACTTCTACCACCACCCACACAAAATCATCTTCTGCGCATCACGCTTTAAGAAGGAGGCGCAGGTATGGTGGGAGTTATGCGCACGAGAATTGGGAAGGGACGCTCAAGGCTTTCAACTCTATCCGGCCTTCGAGCAATTTGTCGAGGAGGTCAGGCGAAGATTCTGGAAGGATGCCAATGCCGAGATCAAGTTTGCTCAATGGGAAGGACTCCGACAGAGCAACTTCCCTGACGGCGACCTGTTCTTCCAGCAATTCGAATCCCTCGCTTTCGAGGCAGGCGTCCTTGGTATTGACATAATGATGATGGCCCAGGTTAAAAAGGCGTGTCGGACAACGACCAAAGACATTATCTATGCGTCGGACGCTGATCCTCCTGCCAACTATCAGGCGTGGAAAAAGCGAATACTCCGCATCGACCACAATTGGAGGACTCGAAAGGCAGAGCAGCGTGGGGGCAAAGTAACAGAGTGGAAACAGCAGGCAAAGGCGAATACCACGCCGATGACGACCAAAGGAAGTCAGCAGCAGACCAGTGTTCCGGAAAAGACAACGGGAACTGGCACGACCTACGGAGGGGCAGGAAAGCCCATGGATATTGACGCAGTATGCGCCAAGACGAAGTGCTTCGGATGTGGTCAGCTTGGACACTTCAAGCGAGACTGTCCCAAGCGAGCGAAGACCAAGGAGGAGGCACTACAATGCCTCAATTATTACTGGGATCATGTAGCAACGAATGAGAAAACAGACGCCAAGATCGAGGAGGTAAAAGACGAGGCCGAGCAGTAAACAATTCGACTGACTCGGCCAAGGACTTAGTTTCATCTGGTACGCACTTGTCGCCTGCTGGTCACGCTCATTGTACTTCTGTAGTTGATGTAACCGCGCATTCGAATATACCCGCTTACGACTTTATAACCAGGAGTGAAACTAAGGAAGAATCGAAACAGACCGACAGGGCTGCCGTCCCCAAGACTGCGCAACCGGCTAAGCGTTCGGCAAGTAACTCATCGCGAGTGAAAGCATCGGACGAAGAGTCACCTACCATAGTGACACCTACCATAACGACGCGCCAGTCGGGATCCTCAGTCATGGAGGACGCCCAGGCGACGACTACGCGATCGGGTAGGGCAGAGCAAGAGCTTTGCTCAAACTCTGACAAAGTGATTTCGCCCGTCGACGAAAGCACGAGGAGGTTGAAGTCCAGATCTCCAGCCGGAGCAGAGACTTCAACAACGATGGAGGATTCAGATATAGGGCAAGAGACGCTCAAAGCAACGAGGGACCCTTCGGGCTCAGAGGGAACAGACCGGGCTGGTAATTCCGTTCATTCGGTTCAAGTCGAGTCTGCTGCCCTTGGCGGCCCCTCTGGGATACGCACCTCATGTCTCGCTGGAGAGCCATATCCCGATACGGTACCACATACCTCAAGTCGCGACCCTGCAGGATACCACGCTGCCGATGAAAAGGAGGAAGCTGCTAGCGCCCAGGCGGTAAAAAGGGGGCCTCAGGTACAGGTTGAAGAGATTCCCGACGACGAAGATGATACAAGTTTCCGACTAAGTCAGAAAACTAATCGAAAACCCCCTTTAGCGCCTGAGGAGACCCAGTCGATGGTAGCCGAGCCTTTAGACTCTGGTGCGAAGACTGAGAAGGTCCCATCTGAATGGCTTAAGCCATTTGAAGCCGAATGGATGCTGCGCGGAATCAAGGAGGCAAAGACAGAGTCAGAAGCAAGGGCAATTTTGAAGAATTGGATCCACAAGACACGAGTTGAAGAGGTAGTCGACAAGATGCTTGAAGGGCTACGGAAGGCAATGCGCACCAACGCCCTAGAACAAATGGATGAACTCTGAAAACCCCGACGCTACATTTGCCGACTCAGCGGAAGCGAAAAAGCCCTGACAACCGACATACTGATTGAGATGCCGAGTAGTCGGGCCCGCATCAATTCCTCGGCCCTAGTTGACAGCAGCTGTACAAGCAGCGCCATTGATTGGGCCTTTGTCGAGAAACATCACATTCCTACTCGTGCGACGGCTGCACCCATTACCGTTTACAACGCAGATGGATCAAAAAACAGCTCAGGGCAAATCACTGCTTTTGTGGAGCTATGCATTACTATCGGAGACCACGCCGAACGCATTGACCTAGCCATCACTGACCTAAAAGACCGCGATGTCTTTCTTGGGCATGATTGGCTAGTAAGACACAACCCGCTAATCAACTGGCAGACGGGAAAAATGATCTTCGGACGATGCCAATGCCGTCACATCCCGATTCCATTGCCTGATGCAGACCCATACGATAAATGGGACGAGGAGCTCGAGGAGGGCGACACTATTCTTGCAATAAGCTTTGAAGAAGCTATTCGCATTAGAGCATCACGGCATGTAGCCAATGACTTAGCGGCCAAAGCCAATGCAGGAAAGGAAGCCAAGACATTCAAAGAAATGGTCCCCGAATGGTGCCGAGACTTCAAAGACTTATTCGACAAAGAGAGCTTTGATGAACTCCCAGAACCTAAACCATGGGATCACGCCATCGAACTTATTCCAAACGCCAACGCCAACTTAGACTGCAAGGTATACCCGCTTAATCGAGCCGAACAGGAGGAATTGGACAACTTTCTCGACGAAAACTTGTCAAGCGGAAGGATACGTCCGTCCAAATCGCCGATGGCATCGCTGTTCTTCTTTGTTAAAAAGAAGGACGGTAAGTTAAGGCCAGTCCAGGATTATCGGAAGCTTAACGAGATGACAATCAAAAATCGATATCCGCTTCCTTTAATCTCAGAACTTATGGACAAGTTACGCGGTGCCAAATACTTCTCCAAGCTGGATGTTCGATGGGGATATAATAATGTCCGGATCAAAACGGGGGACGAGTGGAAGGCAGCCTTCAGAACAAACCGGGGACTGTACGAACCCACCGTAATGTTCTTCGGGCTCACCAACTCACCCGCCACTTTCCAATGGATGATGAACAACATTTTCAAAGACCTCATCGCGTCAGGAAAAGTGACCATCTATCTTGATGATATACTCATCATGTCCAAAACCAAGGAGGAACACCACCAGATAACACGAAAGGTCTTAGCAATCTTAAGGAAACACAAATTGTTCCTTAAGGCCGAAAAATGCGAGTTCGAAGTCCTGGAAACGGAGTACTTGGGCGTCATCATCAGCGAAGGCAGCATCCGCATGGATCCCGTAAAAATCAAAGGCATTCTCGACTGGCCGGTACCGACGAAGAAGAAGGAACTTCAGTCCTTCCTGGGATTCACCAACTTCTATCGACGTTTTATAAAAAACTATAGCAAAATCGTGAAGCCCATGACGCAATTGACAGGGAATGAGACGTGGAAATGGGGAAGAGCGTAGCAGGAGGCTTTTGAACAGCTGAAGAAACAGCTAGCCGAAGACGTGGTATTGGCAATACCGACGAACGAGGGGAAGTTTCGAGTGGAGGCAGATGCTAGCGAAGGAGCCATCGGCGCAGTACTCTCTCAAGAACAGGATGGCAAATGGAGGCCGGTATCGTTCTTGTCGAAATCTCTTTCTGTTACCGAGCGTAACTATGAGATCTACGACAAGGAACTATTGGCCATAATGCTCGCACTCAAAGAATGGAGGCACTACCTCATGGGCGCCTATCAGGATTTTGAAATCTGGACTGACCACCAAAACCTCCAGTATTTCCGGAAGCCTCAGAAGGTCAACCGACGCCAGGCTCGGTGGATCACTGAATTAGCAGAATATCATTTTACCCTCCATCATAAAGCCGGCACCGCCAACAAAAAGGCAGACCTTCTCTCACGACGAGCAGACCACGATCAGGGACAGGACGATAACGACCAAGTAGTAGTCCTGTCTCCAGAACACTTCCGAGCGATGATCATGCCCACCATTGAAGAAACCCACCAGAACGTGAAAACCGCCACTAAAAATACGCACCTCTGGGACAACGCCGTCGCCGGCTCTCTTAACCACGATCGTGGCATGAAAATGGACAATGGTCTCGTCTGGTACAACGGCAGAATTTACGTCCCACAAGATCATGCCCTACGTGGAGAAATCATTGCTCGATCGCATGACCATATCACCGCTGGACATCCGGGCATCGAAAAAACCAAAGAACTCGTATTACGAGAGTTTTGGTGGCCGAAAATGAAAAAGGACATCGAAACCTACATACAAGCCTGTGAGACTTGCCAACGAACAAAAAGCAGTAACCAGGCCAAGGCGGCACCACTCCATCCGAATGAAATACCGTTCCGCCCATGGACTCACATCTCAGTGGATATGGTTACAGGACTACCCAAGAGCAATGGTCACGACGCTATCCTCGTAATTGTTGACCGTTTCTCCAAAGAGATCATTCCTGTCGCATGCTCCACGGAACTAATGTCGGAAGGATGGGCAAAGATCCTACGCAACGAGGTATATGCCAAACATGGGATGCCTCAAGTCGTAATCTCAGACCGAGGAACAGTATTTGTTTCAAAATTCATGAAGGACCTCTACGACCTCCTCCAAATCAAGGGCAATTTCTCAACCGCATACCACCCTCAGACGGACGGACAAACTGAGCGAGTCAATCAAGAGATCGAAAAATATCTTCGTATGTTTGTCAACCACCTCCAAACCGACTGGGCAGAATGGCTATCTCTTGCCGTGTTTGCTCATAACAATCGTACACACTCTTCCACCGGTAAAAGTCCCTTCGAAGTCAACTACGGCTACAACCCCGCTGTACTCCCAGGAACAAAATCCACCACTCCCTTCCGCACTCCTGCCTCTGACACCTTCGTCTCCAAAATGCAAGACATCCACGCCACTGCCAAGAAATCCCTCGAGAAAGCCGCGTTACAGATGAAAGCGCAATATGACAAAAAAAAGCGCCCAGCTATCGAGTACAAAGTAGGCGACCAAGTCTGGCTCGACACAACAAATCTCCATCTCCCTAGACCAAAGAAAAAGCTCGATGATAAACGGACCGGCCCCTTCATAATCAAAGCTAAAAAAGGTGCCTCCGCTTATACGTTGAAGCTACCCACGAACTGGAAAATCCACCCCACCTTCAACGAATCACTCCTCACTCCTTACAATCCACCGGCGTTCCCTAACCAAGAACAACCACCTCCCCCTCCGCCCGACTTAATTGAAGGCGAGGAGCACTACGAAGTCGAAAAAGTTCTAAACAGTAGACAACGAAACGTGCGAGGGAGACGAGGAGAGCCATCAAGGAGAGTTACTGACTACTTCGTCAAATGGAAAGGGTATGGACCAGAATCCAACAGCTGGGTACGGGAAGACGACATGGATGCTGATGAATTGATCGAAGAATTCCTCACAGAACACATCGATCTTATCGCAACAGACAGACCAGACGCGACCATAATCATCATGGCAGAACGACCAGACGGAGAACACTGGGGACCACGAGAAGGTTGGCAATATCTCATTCGACCAGCAGACAGTCCACAGTACGGGCCAGCAGCGGAAACTTGGTACTATGAACACGAGTTACCACAATACGCTAAACTCTTTGACACTTACTGGGAGATCAACTGGGAAGAAGACCACCTAGAACGAAATGGTGGAGAGGAAGCTTAACAGCAGTCGGGACGCCTGCCTTAAGGAGGGGGTAATGTCACGATTTATTCACTTTTTTCCTTTTTACTTACCTAATCGTGACTCCGGACCGGTCGGGCCGCTTATCGACACCAGCGCTTGGCATTCCCATGTTATCGCTCCAACGTCGCGCGTCTTCGCTTCGATATCATGTAATACTCCACACTCTCCCATGCAATCTACAACGCGCGACTTATACGTATATCTTCACTTCAAGTATTTAAGTAGTAGCTCTTACAGCATGTACCCCAGCCTCGAACTATCTTTAATCTATACTGAAACTATTGCTTTATTCTCGGCCGACCAACTAAAGACTTAGTCAGGACGCCTATTACTGTAAAGGAACCATCGGTGATTGTCCGAACACGAGACAGCCGACGTTTATCCTTGATAGGGGTTCAGGTCTAATATGAGCTCACCAGAGTTATTCCACAGTTCTTAACTGTGAAGAGTCCTTCCACACTCGCTCTTCGTGCTTAACACTATTGGTACACGCTCATATTGTACCAATACATGATCGCCGCGCCATACCTCGTCCCCGTTATCTTTTATAGGCCATCATCGTTTCACTTTCATACCATTGGAGTTTTTACCGTTTCTCTTTCGCCATTGTTCTCGTCGCCCACTTGGGTAGTCTCAGAGCAGACTTAGGATCAGTTTCAGCCAGTTTTCGTATAGTATCAGTCCCCCGAGTGGACTTGAAGGTTAGTTTGACATAGGATAGGATCATTTCAGCACCAGACAAGTTTCGACATCGACTCAGCACCATCGCATCGTATAGGACCAGTATCGCCACCAGTTTTCATAGTTCCATGTTTTTCTCTCGCCAGTACACCCTCAGCACCTTGTTCCATGTTTATTTTGCCACTCGCAGTCCCCCACGCCGTTTTCTCATAGCCTCGATCACCCATAGACTATTGCAGACCATTTAGTCTATTCTCCATCATTCACCCTGCTCCGATTACCGTCGAGCGACGTTTTCTAGTCTCGCAGCACGTTTTCGCATACGAATTCGTGGTATTCACGTCATACCTGTTTTCGTACCCTCTCATTTCGAGAGATCCCTACCAGCTTGAAGCCATAGCATTTAGTACTTGACTACCAAGCAGTACTACTTCGCAGACTTAAAGTCGCAGTGTATTCTTGCGTATAGAGGAATTGTTCTACTGCACGGAGGTGCCCCGAACCACTCGCACACACGATCGCCTTGATTGCCGTGCCACTACGTTAATTATCCAATCTCATTTTGAGTTGGTGTTGCCGTTGCCACGGAAGTCTAGGCTCATCAGCGCGGGACGCACGTGAAGGAGCTCAGCAACCTAAATGATACTAAAAATGATACTGCTAACTTGTAGGATGTAGAATAGATAAATAGCGCAGTATAATTGTAGTGTACAAGTTTTGGACCCCCGTTGTAGTCGCGTGCAAGCCCCCAGCTTGACGCCGTAGCTTCAGGACTAGTTTGTAACTTCAAGCGAGAGAATATACCTAGCATTGATATCATATTGAGTGAATTGAGAGATGCGCGAGGCATAGAAAGCTAACGCGGCACTGGTGTGACTGTTAATTGGTTGGGTGACTTGAGCTCTAACCTGAGAAGAGGAGTTTTAGTGTCATTGTGGACGCGCTCTTGTGCCTTGAGGGTTTCTTGTGACGTGAGGCACTACAGGTGGCAGAGGTTCAAACCCTTTGGCTTGTGGACGGGGTTTTATAAGGTTTCTGTGTCTCTGGATCGCATAGGTTAGAACCCTGTGGATCTACGATCGGTTTGGAAGCTCGAGCATGTAGGTTTGAATCCTGTGGCTTTAGTGGAAGGTTTTGTGAAGGGTTTCTGCTTGGAGCGTGAAGCTTTGAGTCATGCGTTGTGTGTTATAAGTTGTTTGAGGTCATTCCGTGTGTCGCTCTAGACTTTGTGAGGGTTTTGTGAACGTCTCTTGACGTTGCGTGTATTGTATTACACCTTGCCTTGAGGCCCAGCGACAACTGTTGCTCCTCTTGTTATTAAAAGCCTTTGGACGTAGAGAAATCGAGATACGTAGCGCGTGCTATTTCTATACGTGTGTATCCTATATTCTGAGAGTGTGGTTGTTTTGTTTCTATCTGCTTCTATTGCATCAGAATCCCCCACGAACTTGAGGGTTTGTGTGTGTAGTGTTGGGTGTGGGTGTGATCAGTGTCTTCGACGCTGTTGCATTTCTAGCGTGCGCGCACAGAGTCTCTTCACCATGATGCGACATAGTATTGAATACTTGTCTGCAGGAGGCATGGAATAAGGAAAAAGCAGGTGGCCCATATCGATGGGATGTGGTCATATTATTTGATGTGATGGGTTTTTGCGCACGCGAAAATATGGGATTGTCGCCGTGTGATGTCTTGCTTTTTCACCGCCACCACTTCCTAGCCCTCGGCCACTGAGATGAGATTGAACGCTGGCAGCCACGCAAGATTTCTTCAGGGGGTATATCCATTATTGTGAGGCCGTCATAGCCATCGACAAGGCGGGGAAGGCTAAGCGAGGTGGGTTATCTGTCGTGCCAAGGATTATAGCCACCTAACTGGAGGATAACATACGGATTTGATAGTCTCCCCCAAGGTCCAGCCTGAAATAAAGTCATCGGGAATGGCGAGCTAGAGCAGCGATAGCTTCGGCGGACACTCGACGACAACCATCCGTAGTTCAGAGCACTCAGCTAGCGCTGGAAGGGCCGGATATGAAGTGAAGCTGATATCGGTGCACACTACGCGTATTCCTGTTACGACCGCATCTCAAACACGGAATTACCGTTTTATATAAACCCCACAAGGCTCGCACATGAATATGCGCTAGTGACTGGCAGTATGACACTTGTCGAACCGCCCCACTCGACGTGTCAAAGATCACACCCATAAAACACCCAGCCTAGGTCACTGTTTATCCCACCTTCCGACCTCCCTCTCCCCAGACGAAGCCAACAAATACCCCAACCTTCCACCATCTGTCGCAGCGGAATATCTCTTCTGTTTGCGAAAGCTCTTGCGCAAGAGTGACATTCGGATATCTACGGACGTCTCCGTTATTCCTCTTTCCTTTCTGACGGATGAATGTTACAGAGATGATGATGACAAATATATTGAAGGGCACTTCATCTTCCCCGTTTCTGAGAACAGCGAATTTGGGACACTTGTCCATATCGACTATGCCGAGGATCCAGACAAGGGGGAGATGAGAGCTGAGGAACTTCTCAAGAAGCTGGTTCTTGAGTATCCCGACTGTTGCGTTGGTGCACGGATTTGAACATGAAATCCTTGGCAAGTCTTTATTGCGTTGGAAGGCCTATGTCATTAACCACCCTCGCTAGATCCTAATGAAGTGGTGGGCCGTCGCGGGGCGCGGCAGGTCCGAGTCCTGTGTAATTGTGGGGGGAGGCTCTCAAGGCATACCCAATATATATTTCAAACGGATCATTGATGGTACACGAAGACCTTCATGCAACATGAACTTTGCTGGAAGGGCTGCCACTTTACCATGTCAGTTTGGCCTGTTAATCTGGAATTTGTGTAGTCGCTAGAAAGAGCAGTGCTTACCATTTAACTAGAGACTCCGTCATGTCAAGAAACTGGAACTGTTACATTACCACTCCCACAATACCCTGCGTTGTTGTACGTCCGAATCCGGTGGAAGTAAACACGCCCAGATGACGCCACCCTCATGCTTAAACCTCCATAGAAAAGCTGGCACGGTAAGTAATCGATTTGGCCTGCAACACAGGCAAGGCTTTTATCAATGATATTGAATGTGTCGATCCGTAAAATGGTCAATGGCTGAGGGACGCTAATGAGCTGCAGGAAAATAAATTACACCGACGAAGCACTTAGGACCGCCCTTACAGCAAACATACTGAGAATTCTGGTCCGATGGTTAACGTCCACTATAGTCTTCCGGTTCCCACTGCGCGATCATTCATTACGGCTTCCCACTCCCGATATGAGCCTGCCGATACATATTCTTTCAGTAACTAGCGTATTTCATCAGACATATGCATCTAAGTTCAAGAGTGGAGACTCTGTGGAGTTGCGTACGAGAGTGATAAGAGTCGGCGTAGCTGTGGAAGTGATTGGGCCAGGAAGGGAATCACTTGGGTGAGAGCGAACCGAAACCTGTCAAAACAGTGAGCGACAAAGGGTCACAAATACCCTAAATGACGACCTATTTGACATCTACATGCAACGCTCGTCCCAGAGGGCTTTGTTTTGAAGAACAATTGCATCTTCTTGGATGTAAACCTACAAAACAGTGAGCAATAGGAACTACAAGCCATCCCAACGAAGACCCACAGAAGAACACCTTGCGAACTTCAATTCTGCAAATGGTTTGTAGATTCCGAGGCTACTGAGGACGCTAGCAGATTCAAGATTGTAGGATGAACAGTGTGATTTACCACTCCGGGGCATGTCTGCCACTATCTCCAGCCATTCTCCCAGCCCCGTCGTCGTGTTCATCAGTTTCCTTGTCTTCACAACGTTCAAGTACCGATTAAGAGGCTAAAATTAAGTGCAATAATGCTGTTTGTGTACTATCGACATCAGCAGCTGCTATCTCGGAACGAGGAAAGCGACTTACCCACAGGAGCAAGTTTTGTTTGAGAAAGGCATCGATCTAAAGGGTATACTCGCAACCGCTTGCGCGAGGGTAAACCTGTTTCACACTGAAGGCAACAAGGTCAGATTCTTTTCAACTTCAGTATCAATGAAGACGTGGAAAGAAGGTGAGTTGAATGCAATAATTTAACAGTCAGAGCACCAACAGAAGCGCTGACACGACCATTACAGATTCGAGGTCGCCAAACCACAGACATTTGTGCAAGCAACATCATCGGAGTTCAACTGTTGAGTAGCCTTCAAGAACAGCCAAAAGAAGTTGAAGTTGAAGCCATGATCAGTAGCTCTGATAGGTGAAGGGATTTCCAGGGTTGAACAAACAGAAGCTTGAGCTGACGGGGAACCACAGGAGAGAGAACAAATGATACATCATTGCAAGCTGAGCGTCAAGGAGAAGGCAGGGCAGAGAGATTGTAATAAAGAGGGGCACAGACCTAGAACTTTGGAGTGCAAAGTGGGATATTGAGCGGTGTACAAATAGTATGGCTATAGGAGTACGAGATACGATAGAACTGTAACGAACCAAACAAAGACGACGGAACAGCAACAAGGAACGGCAAAGGCCGACACAATGCCGAAGGCTAAGCCGAGAAAAAACGTCAGGTTTGATGACTAATACCGGCAAAGACCGACTTAACCAAAATGCACCGCCACCGAGGACCTCCCCCAAAAAACTGCATAAGACCGAGCCTGTATACACAGGACTCGGAACAACAGTGTTTAACGTGTTTCACAAGGTTCAATGTTTTCGTTTTCCTCGCTCGTAATTTACTAGCTAGGGAACTCGTACTGTTGAATTGATGTACTTATTATACTAATACTTTCTCTGGGTGTTGATCGTACCATGTTCGTAGCGGACGATCATATCCTTGCCCAAGGTGTGGAAATCCGTACAGACGGAATTATGAAGTCCATTGTCATGACCTGAAGCTTATTATCAATACACACAACATCGCGTCACCTCTGACTCTCTTTAGTCTACCGTTCCCAAACCAAACCCCCGACGGCGTCGATGATCCACTCGACAAAGCAAATGCTTTTCGGTCTTGGTCTTGAGCTCTTGGGCGGATGAAAAAGAGCAAGCACGGTCTTCATAAGAAAGCGACGTTGCTTTGATTGAATAAAGGTTTATAATGAGAGGAAAATACCAATATATACAGAGATTCTTCATCGCAACGAGTATGGAAGCAGCATATTCACACTTTACCAGCCCCCGTCAATTCCTTCCCAGCGTTTCGATGTCGTTGTCGCAGTCGTAGCCAAAGCGAGCTCACAGTCGGCCGGGAATTGAAATTCGGAGGCTCGCCTCCTTCAAAAAGCATCCTGAAGTCTGAAACAGTAGAGAGAAGATCTTCCCTTCTCTGCGGCCACACTTCAAGTTGAAAGTGCTCCAGAATAGTATCGAGCTTCTGTAAGCACTCGGTCCACACCGGATGATCTGGACAGCACTGTGCGAGGAGGCGGAGACGGGGGATGTCCTTCCAAATGATGAACATCGCACAAACAGCAAAGATATTGTCGGGCTCAAAGAGGTACGCCACCGCGGTGTCCGACCTCCTGATCCCACTAACAAAAACACTCAGGATGCCTCGCAACTGCCATTCCCGCCAAATCTCATCTTCCCCGCGGAGCTTGACTACGTAGTCAAGAAGACGTCCGGAAACAAAACGGGATAAAATCTGATTTGCAATGGGCTCGCCGAGGCGCAGGAACTCGCGCACAAAGTGGAGTGTCATGGGGTCGGAGGAGAGTGTCCAGGCTTGATCCTTGAAGGCGAGTCGGGTAAAGTTAGAGGCCATGGTTGGGGTACACCAATCAGAGGCAAGAAAGCGGGGGCGAGGGGTTGTGGAGTTGAGCACTTGGAGAAACAGCCTCAGCGTGCTACGCTGATTATCCACCGTTATAGTGCCAGTGGTGCCAAAGTTTTCTGAAGAAAGTAGTGTATACAGGAGCTTCAGTACTACATACCGATTGCCATCTAGTTCGAAAGGAGTGTCATTGGCAGAGTGAAAGGAGTATTCAATGCCCATGTAAATTTCAATGTTGTGCAACACCGCGCCAAAGAACAAGTTCATATATGGATCGGTGGTGGCTGTCTTTCGGATAGAGGGTGAACCGGTTAGCGTCAGCAGCGAAAGTAGGTGTGGATCCTGAGGAGCGGGGAATTCATCGGCGGCGGGATCAGGTTGGAAGATGCTATCCTTGGCATGCGTGAAACCCTCAAAAAAGGCATTGGCGATGTCTGGATACAGATAATGGCAAACGGCGTCCCGAAGAGATACAGCACGGTGGTCCTGATCAGAGATCGAACGAATCTTCATGCCATTTTTCGGGAAAAGGGGAGGTAGCTTATAGTTAACATGCCAATAGAACGGGGGAATCATCGGGAATAAAGGAATCAGACCGCTCTCTGGAGTGAAGGGTAGGAGCTCCTGGAGAAGATGGGCCCATACAATGGGCTGCAGGCGAAGCTGCTTATCTGATGATTCCGTAAATTGAGCTTTGACTAGATCCGCAATCTCATCGGTACGCGAAAAATCATACTCGGAGTCAACAGACAGAACCTCCGCATAGGCTTCTGCGGACAGCCTATCTCTGTCCATTTCCCCGGGCATCAACCAGAGGGACAAGGAAATACCGAGGCGGAGGCTGGCGCGAATAAGCCGATCGAGAATGTTTTCCTGGCAATTACTGTCCATGCAGGAGATGAGGGTGATGTAGGCCTCTGAAAATCTCTCCGCGTATTGCATTAGAGGCTCGACTGAGCGCAAGGGTAGAGCGCTAGTTGATTGCATGACGATGCTCTGTACACTGGGATTGCAGGACATGCCAGACAGCCAACCCAAGGCATATGCATCAAGGTCATCTGCCCTGAGTTCAACAGCTGCACGCTCCACGTCTCGGAACTTGCGAAGAGGTTTTGCGCGCGCTGGGACCGATGAAGCTGGAGAGATGAAGAAGCCGCGATTCATGATATAGGCATAGGGAAGGAATATGTACTGCGACAATGGAGTCTTGTACGGGCACGAAGGGTACCAAACCGGAAGGAGGTTGGTGATAAAGTAAATGGCGAAGGTTACAGATGTGATAGTCCCGACGATGGATGCAATCGCCGCTTGCAGCGGGACCAGAAAAAGAACCAGGCCTACAAGGAATATGCCAAGCGACATGCTCAAGAGCAGGGGTAACAAGCCGATGATGAATCCCACACCCCATTGCTCCAGCCCCATGTACCGGAATTGGCGCACACGGCACCTGTCCTGAGGCGTCCCCGAGGGCATGGCGATGTACTGATGGATCCACTGTTTGGTGAGGACAGCGAACAGAGCGGTAGCAAGACTGAATGAGAGACTGGTAAACCACAGTCCATTGATTAGCGAATCAGATATCGTGGGGCGAAAATCCGAGAAGGGAGTGAGGTTCGAGCGGGGAACATCATTCACCAGGGATCCATTGGCCGCTGCGCGCTGGACGTCGATGAGCTCATACAGAAGTGTCGCTGTGACCTGACCGTAATCGACTTGGAGGCTCTGTGATGTTTGAACAACAAACGTAGTGACCACGGCTGAGAAGAGACCAGCCTATACAGATATAAGTAAAGAAACAATAGCTGTTAAATAAACACTCACAAAAACGAGCAAAACATCTAGTCCATCTCTCCATCCTTCCAGCAGCTCAGCATCAAATCCAGCACATTCTGCAAGGTACGTTCTCCACACCCTGGCCAGCGGACCCAGCTCCTCGTACTGCTTATCCTCCGGAAACCTCTGCTCATAATCAAACGTATCGTTCCCTTTGCTCTCGATAAGCTATATGGAAAGAATCGTAATAATGCCAGGGCAACATACCGCCAACCTGAAATGCACGTTGCGGTATGCCAAAGACTCTGCGGCTTGGTTTTCGTTGAGGGTGCCGTGACGGCTGGGGATCATCATTGGGTGTTTCTTGGGCATTGTTGGGAGGGATTGGATCTTCATCTTCTGTAGTATGGAAGGACGGCATGGTAGAGAAATGAAAGCGAAATGTTATGAATGATACTGATCAGTACACCAGTCACACACCGTGGGACACTGAGGTTTATCCGCGAGAAAACAATGGAAATGCTTTGTTTGTCTATGGGTGTCCAGCAATTTCTAATATTTTCTGTAGGCGTACGCATTCAAAAAAAGAAAAATCAAATTGGCATTGGAGATATTTAGACTAACGCTTTGAACTAGTGAACGCCGCTACTCCGCCGTCTCCGGTCTGTCTCCCCATTCCAATTTATTATGTTCACCGCCATCGTCGGCTTAACATTGATCCGGAGCAAGCAGATAACAAGAGACGAAAATGGGCTAAAGTGTGAATGAAGAACATTGATAGTTGATGATAAAACTGCACGTTGGACATTCATGAATTCGAACAAGAGTCGCTGTGGCTTGCGACTTGCGATGTCTTTGCAGAAAACACAGCAGAGAAAGGCCAACCTGTACAAGTTTGAGTTTTGGAAGAATGGTCCTGGAATATTGCACTAGCGCAAGTGGAAGAGGCGCGCAAACACAGGAACGGGACAGGAGGAGACGATGATCTTGATCCAAAGGCCGGAGTTGGTGCTCCCTGAAAAGAAATACTGGTAGTCGACGAAAAGGGCCGACGACTTGTAGCGCTACCCATCAAGGATACGACGTAGCACTAACAGCAGGCCTGTGAGCGCCATCTTTTGCGCAGCGTGAGACCGATGATGCGGAAATGGGACCAAGAACGGCGACTCGCAGATTACCACCCGATTTATAGGCGGTGGGACAGAGGAAAGCAGGGGAATTCGGTTGGAGGACCAAGGAGATGGCAACTATGATTGCTCTGAACGTGGTTATTTGAACGATGAGGAAAAGAGAGGAGTCACGTCCATAATGGTGGTAAGTAGGGATGTCAGTGGAGATGCCCGTCGGGAATTGCCACCGTGACTATTCCTGGAACCACGCGACAACGATGTCGGCAACGGTGCTTCCGCGACAACGCAGGTTCCCCCACCTGCTCCCCCCAGTACCTCGTACCCACCCTATCCCACTGCGAAATGCCGGCATGTACGGCCGGATGAACGAATACCGCGACCTAGATGAATGAGCTGAGCGAGGAAGAACGCGAGTTGGAAGAAATGGTACGTACCCTTGACTCTGTCACTCATCGATCATCCCTTATCGTTCATTATTGCTCATTCCAGGATAATAACATCCGTATACGGGGTTTCAAGACTATTGTCGCGTGAAGACGCTGTAGGAGGAGAAGCAAGAGGCAGATGAAGCCACTCCGGAAGACGATGAAGGAAATTCTACGATCTCTGGTGAGGCCCCGTCTGTGATGGAAGGCGAAGAGGAGGAGGAAGAGGAAGAGGTGGACTTAGATGGTACTATGGAGGATCTAGATGAGAGCGAGGAGGAGGAGGACCCCTCACCCATGTTTACCCATGACAAAGCAGTCGGGACCGGAGACAAATAAATAAGTCCAAAAATACATCACTTGTGGCTTCACAGCCACAGCGTCAGGATCGACCGTCGCCTCGAAGTTTCCTGACCGGCAACCTTGACTTTGGTCCAAGGTCAGACGACCGTACAACACCAGTCATCGATTTTGGCGATTCTGCATGGCCCGGACCGAGCTATGGTCAGCACATCAAAATCCCTGGATTGGGCGGTCTTCCTGAATTCCGAAGTCCTGCGTTACCAGAATAGCCAGCTTGTTGACCGAGCTGACTGACCTTCTTGATGCTAGCTTTCACTGTCGCCGATCATCTCTCATTCGGCCTATGCTTGTAAGGCCGCATTGGAACCCGGTTGATGGCAATACGAATGGATCAATAAGCGTTCATTTTTAGTTGCCGCTCGCATTCAGCTAGCTTGAAGCTACAAAAGCCATGACAATCATTACCTTCACCATATCGACACCACCACAATCATTCTCTTCACCATATCGACAATGACAGACTCAAAACTCTTTCAGCCCATCAATATTGGTGATCTCACCCTAAACCACCGCATCGTCCTGGCACCTTTGACGCGATACAAGTCGACGGAGAAAGGACATGTCCCGTATACGTCGGTGATGAAGGAGTACTACTCGCAGAGATCCAGTGATCCCGGCACACTTCTGATCACGGAGGCTACGCTCGTTGCTCAAAAGGCCGGGGTATTCAAGAACATTCCAGGGATATGGTCACAAGAGCAAATAGATGCATGGAAAGAGGTATGCAGCATTCAATTTCTCCAAAACTTATCTTATTTTCAACCAGATAACGGACGCCGTCCACGCCAAAGGAAGCTTTATTTTTTGCCAACTGTGGGGCCAGGGACGTGGCGCCAACGCGTCCCACCTTAAGGATGAGGACCCTTCCCTAGAATATGTCGCTCCCTCCGCTATCAAACTCTCCTACACCTCCGAGACGCCCCGCCCGTTTACTTTGGATGAAATCCACGAGTACCCCAAGCTCTTCGCCCAAGCGGCAGCCAACGCCGTGTTCAAAGCGGGTTTCGACGGTGTCGAGATCAATGCTGTGAATGGGTTCCTCATCGACCAGTTCATCCAAGACGTAAGCAACCAACGTACGGATGCCTATGGGGGGAGCATCGAGAACCGGGCACGGTTCCCACTCGAAGTGATCGATGCGGTTGTTGACGCCGTCGGCGCCCATCGTACTGCCTTCCGGGTGAGTCCCTGGAATACCTGGCAGGAGATGCGCATGGAGGACCCGATCCCGACGTTCTCGTACCTCGTGAAGGAGATTGGACAGCGCCATACGGACTTGGCGTATCTACATGTCATCGAGCCGAGGGTGAATGGGACTCGGTCGAGGGAGGGTGAGCCAGGTCCGGGCGAGTCGAACGATTTCATAAGGGAACTGTGGGCGCCGAGACGGTTGATATCTGCTGGTGGGTATACGAGGGAGGACGCGATGAAGGTAGCGGATGAGAATGGAGAACTGATTGCGTTTGGGAGGTATTTTATTTCGAATGTGGGTCTAGTCTTTCTTGTGTTTGTTGGAATTGGGTCTGACGTGGTGTTTTGACAGCCTGATCTTCCGAAGAAGTTGAAGAAGAATCTCCCTTTGACGCCGTATAATAGATCGACGTTCTATCTTCCTGGGGAGGTTACGGAGGGGTATACGGACTACCCTTTTGCTTCTGAGGAGTAGTGTTGTGTGTTCTTATAGATGAGATGTGACTTTGGCAGATACCCAGGCGTCGATGCAATAGATTATAGATGTATGTTTTCTTAATAGTAATTCACAATTTTCCCCGTCAAGAACTGTGATGACTCCCTTCAGATCATCAACATTGGATGTATGTCATCCCCTACTTGAAGCCAGCATCATGCACCGAAGCAACCCTGAGTGATACATCCGGAGCGTCATTACGATTGCCCTCCCGCTGCTTTGTGATTTCTTCTGTGATAAGTACATTGCCAATACTATGCCTCGGAAAACAAGCTGGAGGTGGTCATAACCTTCTTAGCTGAAACCTTCACAAGTTCAAAGAAAGTCACGTATAACGATTGGCAAGGCGCGACTGCTATTCCGTATCCCATGGGTGTGTCTCCTGATCTCCCTCCTGTGATATGCTATCAAGGCAGTCTTATACGGTTCCAGGATGATCCCTTCAGTCTTCCAGAGACCCCCCAGATATTCCACCAAAACTCAAAGATCAGGCTGATCTTGAATGGAGACTTGCTAAACGGCACAGAGCGGTCACAAGCATCTTGCTACGAAACGTCCTGATGCGTTCTGCAACCGTGTATGTACTGCTGAGGGCACTGCCTGATACCACGTTACGGTGTTATGCAGACGGTTCACATCGTCTCCGACATCTCACTTTTGATATGTGCTAAAAATGGTCTTCTATTGTGCAAGACACCGCCTCTCCTGCTGACTCTTCGCACCCATGTTCGGCCTGGATTACCAGTGCAAGCAAACGATTTATGTGCATTGTGGCACATGGAGAAATTCCCAGTGTGCGCCATTTGTATATCGTGGATTATTCAGTGCCGCGAAATATAATTGAGCGTCGAACTCGGATAACATTATTTCATTTCCAGAATATAGGAATACAGGAACAGATGCGGGGAAATTTCAAACCATGGCATTCCTTGGGCGCTTTATACAATACCACGGGAAAAAATCAACGCACCGGAGCTTGCGACACGAGATGCACGTAAACAATCAGTCCCCTTATTAATCGTATATGACTTGAGCAGGACCCCTGTGAGAAACTATCAGTTATGCTAACGAATCCGTCAGTAGAAGCACTGGGATACCTCTTCTCCTTGCCCTAAAACAAGAAGCATGATTCATCAATACCGCATATAATGCCGGAGGAATCTTATAACTCACATCTTCGACCCACGCAAGTTGAGCTTTCAACTCTGTCATCCCAAACAGCATAATGACACTCAGATTCAACCGGTAGTAGGAAGTCCCGTCGGAACGACGCTCGGCCTTCAGTGACTTTGCCGCGACAGAAGTATCGGCCGTGATGCGACATAGTATTGAATACTTGTCTGCAGCGTTGGTCAAATTTTAGGAATGGCCTTCTAGAATAAGAATAAGAAGATCGCTAACCATTCTCGAGGTCCATCCATTTCGGATGTTCTTTTTCCCCATTGTAACGCCATATCGAGGTCGTAATAGAACTCAAATCCGACAAGGAGCGTCCAAGTCTGCCATAAGATCGACTAAATTCTGTCTCTTCCGAGACCAGAATATCCTAAAGGGGGTGCATAAGTCAACAGTCCTACGGCCATGAATTCAGACACTACCTTGGCAAGGATAACATCATATTGCCCGGGTAAGCGACGCACGCCGGAAGGATCCACGAACATCTGCGCACGACGGGAAACATGCTCTGTGTCTAGACCGTCAAATGCAGTGCACACTGTCACACCATAATTGAACGGAGAGACGCGCGCGGTAACGGCATGGTCGAGGTAAAATGAGACGGCACCGTCAGCCACTGCTTTGTTTCTGCGAATGAACTTCTTAATTAGACAGAGTGAATGAAGGGAAAGGACTGACACATGACTATCGGGTCGAGCAATGGTCAGGCCAAGCAGATTTGTATGCTCTTGTATTTTAAGGAAGAGCCAATCACTCGCAGCAAAGCCGCCAACCAGAAAAACAGCCTTTAGATGACGTGATGAGCATCTGGTATGACACTTTACAGTAATGCACTCACCGAAACAGGCCTCTTCGACGCGGCACTTTGGGCATCGATCGCTTTAGTGATAGAAGTAATTGACGGCTCAAAGAACGTCGCAACATCGGTCCTATGGAATATAAACATCGCCGTTGGTCCGTCCATATACTGGTTTCGCTCACCCTTTCAACTTGAGTTGACCTGATCGGATATCACACGCAGCGTCCTTGTCACGGAGGCTTCCAAATTTGACAAAGGCTGGATCTGCCGAGTCCTTGAAACGAAGCTTCGTTGACTTGTCGAAGCATTCAGTGATATGACCAAGGTCGTCGTGGTATTTGGAGTTTTTCAACTTTCCTAAGAATCCATCAATGAAAGAAGAAAGGTTGATGTGTACTAGACCTCACCGTCAATGTGAGTACGAGCGCGCTGTGTGACGAATATAGATCCGCTAAAGTCACCTATATGGGATGCATGAGTGTTGGATAGAAAGAAAAAGTCAAGGACTTGCAAAACGGGGCAGCAATCTCTCGGAACGAATATTTTCCAGCGTCTCCAGTCAAACTACTAGTGTAGCTACTGATATCGACAGTCCCACCTCCGGCGTCGACGATAATTATGCCTTCTCCTTCCTGTAAGCAACATGAGATATCTACAGGGAGGCGGAAACAAGTGCGCTTGCTCACCTTCACATACGATGAAAGACCTTTCTGGATACAAGAATGCAGACTAGCTTCTCCTTCGGTGACAAAGTGTACACGCGCGTCCTTGGCGTCATCACTGACAAGTCCGCCTTGCACCACGGCCTTGCGCATTTGCTCCTGCTGTCTTCCTTCCCATCCGTTTGGATGGCTCAGGATGAACTCGATCGAATCCTCGATCGAAGGCCAAAATGCGACACCGCTTGGATGCGTCTGCTGTATGAAGGTCTTGGCGCACTCAAAGAGGTACGCATAGAAATCAGCAAAAAGCGTGATGACGTCTTTGCCGGGAGGAAGCGGCGAGATAGCTTGACTGATGTTATCTGACTTTGCGTCCCTGGCAGGAGGGCGGAGGTGTAATTTGAACCTGTCGTTCATTCATTATAAGACCAGGATATTGATGGAAGTATAGCCCTACTTTTCGCATCGGATCCAACCCTCCTCTTCGATTTTGTCATTGACGTTTTCGCTCATTGCTTCGGCGCCGGCAGCCCTCATTCTGCCATTCTGATCGTAACAGATGACCGTCGGGATTTTTGCGTTACTGCCAGTGCCTTCTAGGGAAGGATACCTGGAGATCATTAGGTTTCTGGTAGCTCAAGGATCCATTGAAGACTAATACCTAGTGACGGGCTGAATCGTTGGAGGGATGCCCGGGTCGAGTACGCTATGAGCACAAACCTCAGAGATGTATCTGGCACTGGGCACGCAGAAAGTTTTACCTGTATGAGATCCCGCTGTAGGTCGTTCCGAGGTCGAAAGCCAAGAGCAGCTTCCTGGAATCGCCGATGTAGGGCAACCGGGTGTTCATGGCGGCGTCGTGGGTAGTCAAACGGGCGTATGCAAGGGAATATAAACACCCGTTCCTACCCCTATCATTCACACACCCAGTGATACGGTGAAAATCCTCAGAGGAGAACATGCAGATTACATGCTCCCAATGTGACCCGTTGGCCTCTACAGTCACATCGATTGTTTCCGTTCATCAAGAGGACCTCCGAGCAGTCGTTCAAGCATGCTTGGGAAAGCTGAAGCGCCAGCGCCAGCGATTCTTTCGGAAACAGGCTACAGGCGACACCAATGCTGGTCGAAGGTGACAGCCTATCACGAATTCAGATCATGAGCATGCCTTGCAGTCATCGCACCAAGCACATACGATGATCCCAGCAGCCGGAGAGAGAGAGGACAAAGGAACTATTGATACTGCGGCGAGGTTCCCCGTTGCACAGAGCATGATGGACATTGACACAAACTTTGAACAATCAAAAGTCCTCTGAAACGATGCATAATGAAGAGGTGAAGGAGCTGCGAAAGGAGCTGGGCTTGGCTGAACAAAAGATTGTTTCGTTGGAAGAGAAAATAGCCGCCCGGGATAAAGATATGATCCAACTTCACGAAGATTTGGAGCGGGAGCAAGCAGCACGGAAAGACGAGCGTGGTCTCTTGTCGAAACCTTGAATGCAGAGATATACCAAGTGTCGGCATACATGGCAGATTCTACGACATTTAGCGCTAGGGTCGATTTCGAGGCCATTCGAGCAGAGGCCGTACACTGGTTTGGAGGCTACATCATTGATCTGCTATGTTCCACAATAAATGAAGAGGCGCATGCAGGTTGTTCAGATCGCCATGCAACGGCGTTGGTTCAATCTTGCGCAGACTTCATCTCCATGTGGCACATAGAAAAACGTACGGACGGGAATCTGAGCCGTCTACATGCAAAGATCCAAGCGACGAGTGGGTCAGCTGTACAAGATTAGAAATAACAAGCATTGACATACCCCAGATAAGTACGCAAGTCGTGGAGGGCAATGACTCGATCTGGGTCCAAGTACGAATCCCCCTCCGATGTCAAGAAGGAATGGATAAGAACCGTCGTCAGGAAGCTGGCGATTGTTTTGATCTTCGCTGGATGGACTGGTGTGGGTACAAACCCGCCCTGGGAAGCATCTACGTCATTTCTGACGACAAGATACTGGGAGAGAATAGAAGAGATTGTCAATTTAGCCTTGGACCTGGACAGAGGGATGGGCGAGGGTATCGTGTCAGAGGATATCGTGATTTTCTCCGTAGGCGGAGGCAGTAGCTTCGACGGAGGCGGAGAATTCAGAGTGCTGGATTCAGATCACGTTCTCTGTACCTGCGAGCTGGGACCGAAGGTTTCGCGGTTAATCCAAAAGGATGGTTACTCGCCTATCCTCGTTAAGCCGAAGGTGGTCGTCTGCTCGACGATGTCAGAGATAATACCTCCTAAGGTAAAAGGCTACTGCAGCTACCATTTTATTGTAACCATCGATCAATACTTGACTTCCTATGCATTGAATATCATTTTTCATTTGAGTTGGGTCAAGTGGCTGACGGATGCGCAAAAGGAGTCGGAGGAGCAGCACGCGATGGATAAGCGAGTGCTACGCGTCAGTCACGAGGAACCGTCGCGGTGATTTCGGCTAATTCCGAACGATATTTGCCTTTCACCATGATCATGCAACAGTGTATGAACCTCTCGGCGGCACATTATTAGCTCGTTTCCAACTAGGCTCAAAGAGGAGAATTCTCAGCGGGAACAAGAGCTGGGCCTTTCGCTCTAGTAGCCCACTCAGCGACCACCGATGTCTGAGCGTTTATCCCAGCGGATTTGCCTCGCCTACAGACGTGCCCGTCATCCTGGGTATCACCGGGTTATCATCATCCTCTAAGAGACGACAGTACATGTCAAGGTTGACACGAAAGGACAAAGATGACTGGCATACGGTGATGAATAGACGTGAATTCTGAATGGGTGCGTTTTCTGACGATCTATTGTCCAAGTATCTAATATTTCCACACTGTCCTACTTGGTCTACTTCCCTTCAAGCTTTAATTCCTGCATTAATCAAGGGCAACAGCCGTCTCGCCACGTACCTTTGCCGACTTCCTTTGCGAATACTCCAATCCCCGTACACTGTATAGCGTTGGATAGTAGCTTCTCGGTCGGATGTAGAAAACGTTTTGTGGAACCAGCATGGTCTGACACAGGACGGCAAGTTAGGTGAAGTCGTCAGCGCAGTGCAAACGACCCGCTAGGTACGTATCACTTCCTATCCCTGTGTGAAGGCTTCTAATGATACACGGCAAATTTCATAAAGCACAATTCAAATGTGTGCGACCATTCTTGGGTCTGACGACTTGGCGCCAGTTTTGTACGAGTCGTGCGACAGGTGTTGAACGTTGAAGTCACGATTGTTAGCCCGCTCGTTCGCCCACTGTTTCGGCTGTTCTGAAGTCATCCCGGTCGCGGTCACCATGATTTTCCCCGCGCCATGGCAACGTCGCCGACAAACCCCATGACAAAGCGTCGGGATCAGAGAAAAAAGTCGCCTCGAGGTTTCGTGATGTGGACTTCGGCCCAAAGTCGGGAGATTGTACAACACTGCTTGGCGCTAGTCATCGATTCTGCAATCAATGATGCCTCCCGGACCGCGATAGAGTCAGGTTGCACCACATCAAAATCCTGAGATAGACGGTCTTCCTAAATTCAGTTCTGCGTTATCAATCAACGAGAATAGCCAACCTGGCTGACCTGGCTGACTGACCTCCTTGATGTCAGCTTTCACTGTTGCCGATCATCTTTTAATCAGCCGTCCTTGTAAAGGCCGCATTGGTACCCGGTTGATGGCAATTTCATTTTTAGTTGCCGCTCGTATTCAGCTAACTCAAAACCATAAAAGCCACCACATCTATGCTCTTCACCGTATCGACATCACCACAATCATTCTCTTCACCATATCGACAATGACAGACTCAAAACTTTTCCAGCCCATCAATATCGGCGATCTTACCCTAAACCACCGCATCGTCCTGGCACCTTTGACGCGAATGAAGTCAACGGAGAAAGGACATCTCCCATATACATCGGTCATGAAGGAGTACTATTCGCAGAGAGCCAGCGATCCTGGCACCCTTCTGATCACAGAGGCTACTCTCATTGCACAAAAGGCCGGGGTATTCAAGAACATCCCAGGCATGTGGTCACAGGAGCAAATAGACGCGTGGAAAGAGGTATGCACCGGTACCTATCTCAAAAGCTCATCTCATTCCCAACCAGATAACGGACGCCGTCCATGCCAAAGGCAGCTTCATCTTCGCCCAACTATGGGCCCAGGGACGTGCCGCCAACATTTCTGACCTCAAGGACGAGGACCCTTCCCTCGAACTCGTCGCTCCCTCCGCTATCAAACTCTCCTACACCACCGAGACGCCCCGCCCGTTCACCCTTGACGAAATCCATGAGTATCCCAAACTCTTCGCTCAAGCGGCAGCCAACGCCGTGTTCAAAGCGGGCTTCGACGGCGTCGAGATCCATGGTGTTAATGGGTTCCTCGTCGATCAGTTCATCCAAGACGTGACCAATCAGCGTACGGACGCGTATGGGGGTAGCATCGAGAACCGGGCCCGGTTCCCACTCGAAGTGATCGATGCGGTTGTTGACGCCGTCGGCGCACATCGTACTGCCTTCCGGGTGAGCCCCTGGAATACCTGGCAGGAGATGCGCATGGAGGACCCGATCCCGACGTTCTCGTACCTCGTGAAGGAGATTGGACAGCGCCATACTGACTTGGCGTATCTACATGTCATCGAGCCCAGGGTGAATGGGACTGAGGCGAGGGAGGATGAGCCAGGCGCGCGCGAGTCGAATGATTTCATTAGGGAGCTGTGGGCGCCGAGGCCGTTGATATCTGCTGGTGGGTATATGAGGGAGGACGCGATGAAGGTGGCGGATGAGACGGGAGAACTGATTGCGTTTGGGAGATATTTTATTTCGAATGTGGGTCTAGTCTTTCTTGTGTTTGTTGGAATTGGGTCTGACGTGGTGTTTTGACAGCCTGATCTTCCGAAGAAGCTGAAGAAGAATCTCCCTTTGACGCCGTATAATAGATCGACGTTCTATCTTCCTGGGGAGGTTACGGAGGGGTATACGGACTACCCTTTTACTTCTGAGGAGTAGTGTTGTGTGTTCTTATAGATAAGATGTGACTTTGGCAGATACCCAGGCGTCGATGCAATAGATTATAGATGTATGTTTGCATAATTGTAATTCACAGTTTCCCTCGTCGAAACTATCAAGAGCTTTGATGACTCCCTTCACAATCGTCAACCTATGCCCTAGAATTCAAGCCGGAGGCGGTCATCGTTGGAACCTTGTTCAGTGTCTGATCTGTTTTTTCAGATCTTCCAAATTTCAGTGGCTAAAGTATCTAGCCCAGTGGCGTCTAGTGCATCGGAGACGAGCAGAGCAAGGCCAGACGCAAATGTATCTCTGAGGAAGGATGCTCTTCACGAGGGTCTCGATGCCGTTAGTGCTGAGCACCTCGTCGAGAAGGGCGAGAGTTGGGTGTCTGTACTATGGGGGAGCATCAACGGTGTCGGTGTCACTGACGGGACGCGGGTACTTATACACATTGGATCGGTTGTCCATGATTAACGAAGAAAGCTGGGGAGTAAAAATGGGTGATTAGTGTACAGAGTCTGCGAATACTTGTATTGATTGTGATCGGAACACGGATGTTTCGGCTACTTCCGACGAATCTCTTCTTTATACCACCATCAAACATTTCGCCCCGCACTGCAAGCCAATTCGCGAGAGCCAACGTTATTGAATCCATAGACGCCTTCCAGCGAGTACAGCATCTTGGGACAGAAGAGGAGATGAATAGCGTTGGAGCCTTTTTAGTATGGGTACATTCTCTGCAGTTCTGTCATCCATGAATTCGTACGAATCATGTCCTTTTTCCCTCAGAGCTGTTCTACACAAACTTACGATTCCATGGATCCCTACTCCGCCTGCTGCTCCATCAAGTCCCTCTTTGCGCATGCCTCGCGTGTACGGAATAGCCAGCTCCTCGACACAAACAACTGGGCTTTCTTTGGCCATATTTCTGTTCAATACACCCAGTTCGGTAACCCGTAGCTCGACAAAGAACAATCTCTGAAGAAGACCTTCCAGTTGCGTGCTGAATATCGTTCCGGTGCGTGTAACCTTTTGCTGAACGAGCGCATTTTGACTTGGAGTAGATGGGATAGGACGTACAGCACTGCTAGGCGACGCTAGCTGTCTAAACAGTCTTGCGAGTTGTTTTCAACTCCGTAAAACGTGGGTACCACGTAGACACAACGCGCTAGAACGGATGGGGACGAGACTACGGGAAATACTGTTCCTGGATATGGATCTTCGTCAGCGGCCTTTTTCGCAGATTGGTAGTTTGTTCTTCAAGTCAGTCTGCAGTTGCAGGGCAGGCCACTTTACTCGACGAAAAAGGACAACGAGGCTTCCGAGAAATACAGGATCGGACCTGTCGTTGAGAAGCAATATTAGTTCAATGAGTCTGTAGAGGGAGACCGTAGTCCTTGTAAGCGGCTTTGCTTGCTTACAAGTTGATAATGAACTAACGGGTCTTATATCACAGGGTTTGACGTGGTGTCTTTCATTCAAGCCACTTGCCGTCTAGCGCTTCGGCAAGCCGAATCTCCAGCGTCCAGTGCAACGTCTTCCTCCCCATCTCCCAGATCTCTTCTGAGCAGGTCGAAGCCTTCCGATCTCCCCGAGCTACGTCGACTCTTGCAGCAATGTATATCGATGGCGCCTCACATCATTCTACTTGAGCGTCGACAGCTCCTTATCTCATTCACCCGACCTCTCACGGTCGAATGTGATCGTCAAACTCTCTGGAGCGGCTAACGTCGTCTCATACATAGACGGGCAAGGCACCGTGGCCCTTCCTTACCTTCAGAGTATCAGTCTACCTGAGGCTGTTCTTTATGAGGGAAAGTGTATCCCTATTGAAGTGGCCCGGACCGAGCTAGGGTCAGCACATCAAAATCCCGGGATTCGGTGGTCTTCCTGAATTTATGGATGACCTCGCTGACTGACCTCCTCTGCATACTTGGCGCCAACTTTCACCATCGCCGACCAACTCTTAATCAGCCCGTGCTTGAAGGCCGCACTGGAACAGGCACAATTCGAATGGATCAATAAGCATCCATATATGGTTGCCGCTCGTATCCAGTTAATTCGAAGCCATAAAAGCCACCACAACTATTCTCTTCACCGTTCACTATATCGACAATGGCAGACTCAAAACTCTTTCAACCCATCAAAATCGGTGATCTCACCTTAAACCACCGCATCGTCCTGGCGCCATTGACGCGATACAAGTCGACGGAGAAAGGACATGTCCCGTATACGTCGGTCATGAAGGAGTACTATTCGCAGAGAGCCAGCGATCCCGGCACACTCCTGATCACGGAGGCTACGCTCATTGCTCAAAAGGCCGGGGTATTCAAGAATATCCCAGGGATATGGTCACAGGAGCAAATAGACGCATGGAAAGAGGTATGCAGCAGTACCATTCTCCAAAGCTCATCTCATTCCCAACCAGATAACGGACGCCGTCCACGCCAAAGGCAGTTTCATTTTCTGCCAACTGTGGGGCCAGGGACGTGGCGCCAACGCGTCCGACCTCAAAGACGAGGACCCTTCCCTCGAATATGTCGCTCCTTCTGCTATCAAACTCTCCTACACCTCCGAGACGCCCCGCCCGCTCACTGTAGACGAAATCCACGAGTACCCCAAGCTCTTCGCCCAAGCGGCAGCCAACGCCGTGTTCAAAGCGGGTTTCGACGGCGTCGAAGTCAATGCTGTGAATGGGTTCCTCGTTGACCAGTTCATCCAAGACGTCAGCAACAAGCGTACGGATGACTATGGGGGGAGCGTCGAGAACCGGGCACGCTTCCCACTCGAAGTGATCGATGCGATTGTCGACGCGGTGGGCGCCCATCGTACCGCGTTCCGGGTGAGCCCCTGGAATACCTGGCAGGAAATGGGTATGGATGATCCCATCCCGACGTTCTCGTACCTCGTGACGAAGATCGGGGAGCGCCATACGGACTTGGCGTATCTACATGTTATCGAGCCGAGGGTGAATGGGACTTGGGCGAGGGAAGGTGTGCCAGGTACTCACGAGTCGAATGATTTTATAAGGGAGTTGTGGGCGCCGAGGCCGTTGATATCTGCTGGGGGATATACGAGGGAGTTGGCGACGAAGATGGCGGATGAGAATGGAGAACTCATTGCATTTGGGAGATATTTTATTTCGAATGTGGGTCGAGTTTTTCTTGTGTTTGTTGGAATTGGGGCTGATGTGTTGTTTTGGTAGCCCGATCTTCCGAAGAAGTTGAGGAAGGATTTACCATTGACGCCGTATAATAGATCGACGTTCTTTCTACATGGGGAGGTTACGGAGGGGTATACGGACTACCCTTTTGCTTCCGAGGAGTAGTGCTGTAGATGGGATGTCAGCCTTGGGCTGGTACCCAGGCGTCGATGCGATAAAAGATAGATGTATGTTTGCGTAAATTAGTCTTCAAGTTGTAATTCAGAATGTTCTCTCAAAACCGTCAGGAATTGTGATGAGTTGCGATGTGAACTGTCATATTGGCCCATTACATAGTTCAGACTGCCGTGTTAACAACGCGAATAATAACACAAAGGCAATGAGTTCGGTCCCTTGTGATCAGTTTGATAATTTGGAGGCATCTTTTTCTTGATCATCCGTTTGTAAAGACTGATGACAAAGTTAGGGTCGGGCAGGAAACTTCGGGTACCAGTAACTAAAAGTATACCTTTTTGATATGCATGTCCTTCACAAAGCAAGCATCACGCACCGAAGTAATACTTACATCCGGAGCGTTATTAGAATTGCTCCCCCGTTGCTGTATTCGAGCAAAGCACATTTCTAGCACTATGAAGTCGGAGTCATGGTCATAACCTTCTTGGCATCTCGACAAGTTCAAAGCCATTGTCCGAGCCTATTGATCCCAAGCGAGTACCCCACCATTTTCGCCAGTTCCGAGATACAAAACTGAGGCATACCATGTCGGAAAGGATGGGAAACCCTCTTCCGCCAAGTCTGTGCCGAACTGAAGTACACAGAGGTTCATTTCGTAGTTGAACGTGTGGATGCGCATTCCCATCTTCTTAATAAGCTGACCCGAAGAATTCAATATCCCAGTAAGATGAAGAAACCACCTGAATCTCGCGCTGAGAACTACGTAATACAGCTTTCTGTTGCGCAAAAATACTTAGGAAGAGCTCAACATGGTGGTAAGATGGAAGGTCTCGGCTAACTCCGACACGTCTCTGTGACGTTATTGGCATTTTCTCTTTCTCCGCTACCACTTCCTAGGCCTCGACTGCTGAGAGCGATACGAACACCGACGGCGACACGAGGCTTCTTCAAGGGGTGCATTCATTGTCCCGGGGTATCGTGACCATCGACAGAGCGGGAACGGGCCCGGGTAAGCTAAGCGAGGTGTGTTATCTGTCGCGCCAAGAAATATCGTCATCTAACGGGAGGATAGCATGCGAATTTCCGAGGTCTTAATAGTCTCCTTCACGGCAAGAGAGCAGTGATGGCTAGGGCTCTACTCGGCTCGAAGCACTCAAGAACATCACGGGGTTGGCTGGCAAAGTGAAGAATATGGGATGAGGCTGGTGCGCAAGTCTTACTACTATGGTCACACATCGTCCTGATGACTTCATGGGCACGAGCATCGAATTCGCTAGGTGACCAACGGTTTAGAAATCTCGGCGCCAGTCATGGTCTGCGTTTGCAATCAACGAAGCGCCACGGACCGGGGCATCCAGGGTCATCTCTTCTCCGGTTGCATCATAACATAAATCCCAGAATTGGACAGCCTTTGTGACTTCAATTCTGCGATAACGGTCAAACAACACAGCCAGACTAGTCGACCTCGTTGACTGACCTCCGACGCTTGACACCATTTTTTTACCGTCGCTGAATGTCACTTAATCAGCACGTCCTCGGAGGGTCACATCGGAACAGGTAAACCATTATCCGGTTGATGGCAACTCGAATGGATCAATAAGCATTCATATTCCGTTACCGCTCTTATTCAGCCTAGCTCTAACTCTCGAAGCTATAAAAGCTGCCGCCGCTGCAATTATTCCCTTCACAACGACACCGGCAACGACAATGGCAGACTCAAAGCTCTTTCAGCCTATCAAAATCGGCAATATTACCCTAAACCACCGCATCGTCCTTGCACCATTGACGCGATACAAGTCGACGGAGAAAGGACATGTCCCGTATACGTCAGTGATGAAGGACTATTATTCGCAGAGAGGCAGCGATCCCGGGACACTTTTGATCACGGAGGCTACGTTTATCGCGCAAAGAGCCGGGGGATACAAGTACATCCCAGGCTTATGGACACAGGAGCAACTAGACGCATGGAAAGAGGTATGCAGCAGTTCCCATCTCCAAAGCTTATCTCATCCCCAACCAGGTAACCGACGCCGTCCACGCCAAAGGCAGCTTCATCTTCGCCCAACTATGGGCCATTGGACGTACCGCCGAGCTTTCCGAGCTCAAAGACGAGGACCCTTCCCTCGAATTCGTCGCGGCCTCCTCTATCAAACTCTCTGATTCCCCCGAGTCGCCCCGCCCGCTCACTCTAGATGAAATCCACGAGTACCCAAAGCTCTACGCCCAAGCAGCTGCCAACGCCGTGTTCAAAGCGGGTTTCGACGGCGTCGAGATCCACGGTGCGAATGGGTACCTTATCGACCAGTTTCTCCAGGATGTGACCAACAATCGTACGGACGCATATGGGGGGAGCATCGAGAATCGTGCACGGTTCGCACTTGAAGTGATCGATGCGGTCGTTGATGCTGTTGGCGCCCATCGTACCGGTCTTCGTATGAGCCCCTGGTCGACCTTCCAGGAGATGCGCATGGATGACCCCGTCCCGACGTTCTCGTACCTCGTCACCAAGATCGGACAGCGCCACCCGGACTTGGCGTACCTGCACGTCGTGGAGCCGAGGGTGTCTGGGACTGTGACAAGGGACGATGTGGGTGCGCATGAGTCGAATGATTTTATAAGGGAGTTGTGGGCGCCGAGGCCGTTGATATCTGCTGGGGGGTATAAGCGGGAGGAGGCGATGAAGGTGGCGGATGAGAAGGGGGATCTCGTCGCGTTTGGGAGGTATTTTATCTCGAATGTGAGTCGAGCCTTTGTTTTGTTTGTTAGACTGGGTCTGACGCGATGTTTTGATAGCCTGATCTTCCGAAGAAGTTGAAGAAGGATTTACCGTTTACGCCGTATAATAGGCCGACGTTTTATCTCCGTGGGGAGGTCGCTGAGGGATACACAGACTACCCTTTTACTGCTGAGTAGAGATGCATTTCTATCGTAGATAGGACGTGGGTGTTTTTATAGGCTTTGGCACATGCTTTGAATCCAATTAGAATTATGAAAGAGTGCACTCGGGAGGCTCCTAAGTAATCGGCCGACTAGCTCAGTTGGTTAGAGCGTCGTGCTAATAACGCGAAGGTCTTGGGTTCGATCCCCACGTTGGCCAATTATTCCTCGAATGTTGATCTTTTTCTTTTATGCCATTCGATAATTATAATTCTCGATGGAGTTTCGAAGTTCGAACTAAGGTTGCGCACGAAACCTCCACGGAGGTAAGTAATCATTTATTACTGAAGTAGAGTCCGTATTTAAGATCTGCCTCTAGAAGTTGAATCTAAACCTGGCCAGGGATGAAGACTACAGTATGTTGACTTTACTATCGGCTTCATGTTCTGACGTGTGCACCGCCTGTTCCTTCGCTTTCATGTCAACACACACATTAATGCCCTTCACAATGCATCATCATCGAGTAATGACCGCTCCTTTCCTGGCTCAAAGAAATCAATAACCCATTTTTTCGAACTATATACACATTGCTCTAGATAACAGGAGTACAGGAATTCAGATCCTAGAGGCTTAGCTTCGTACTGGAAGCAGACAACCTCGAAGTACTCGACTTCGGGATCAGCGAACACTTTCCCTTTGATGATATCATTTCTGTTATGGAAAGATATAAACAATAGGAAGTAACTGAAGAGCAAGACTGACCCACGACCGAGCTGCATCATATGGATCACTCGCAAGACTTGAAAAAAGGACCACATTCACTGTTTTGAGAGCGTCAACTCTGATGGATTCGCGTGGTCAATTCTTCTGGCTTTTCGTACAAGATTCGCATCGCACGCAAGGACACCCTTTCACCCATTTCTCCTCGTCGCCCTTCTCCCTGCTGGATGTCGATCTTGAGTCCAGCTGGGTAGGAGACTCATCGAGGCGGCTGGCTGGTCGCGAGTCTCGAATTCATCGTGAACAGGCTTCAGAATGGTGGTCCAGGTCAGGAGCCCCGTTCTCTTTTATGCTGGAATTAAACCGTCCCTGTAATTCTGCACTTACCATCAGATGCCTTCACAGTTTGATAAGGTACTTTATGAGTCATCTATTACACAAGCAAACTATGACCTTCGTTACTTTATCGGCGTGCTGTCTTGTGCCCTCAAACAGACCTTGCTTGTTCTGCATCGAGCTTTGTGCTGCATAACTTGAAGGGTTTCTCTTTCGTTAAGCTGAGAGGTGTACACAGATCAGGAGATCAGGCGTATTCAGAAGAGAAGTGTAGAAGTCCGGGCTAATTTGGCTGTTATCCTTGAGGAAGACGCGAAGGAAAGATGGAAGGATTTCAAGGGAGGCCAAGGAAAAGTAGGATGCTGTGGAGATATTCGGCCCTCGAAAAATAGAACAGCAGGAAAAGCACCCATACAAAATTCACATCTATTCATCGTAGCCAATATTCTTCGGTGTTTATCAACCTTGACGCGGAGATGTCGTCTCTTGGAGCACGATCGATGACAAGCTGGTGATGCCCAGATGACGGACATGCTTCACTGTCCTGGCGAGGCAGGGGAGCTGGGATAAACACTCAGACGACGCTGACCACGCTAGAGCGAAAGGCTCACCTCTTGTGCCCGCTCAGAGTCAGAATTCTTCTCGTAGAGCGTAGTTGGAAACGAGCTAGCAGTGCGAGGAAGAGATTGTTCGGAATTAGCCGAAATCAATGCGACGACTGACGCGTAGGTTGTCCTTCGCACGCCGCCTCGAATCAAGCTTTCTTGCTCATTATCTTCAGTTATAATGCAACACCTCTGGACCATCGAGAATTAGCATGTCATCTTCGGAATACAACATCGCTGCCATTGCGACGGGTTAGGGGTTCACCGCTCTCTTCTTCCGATTCTTAATATGGACAATCGGTCCAGCTCTTATAAGCACCCGCGCCCCATCAGTGGCGACACCGTTGATGCTCCCCCATACAAACGCCCAACTCTCGTCCTTCTCGACGAGGTGCTCAGCCCTAACGACATCAAGACCATCGTGAAGGGCGTTTTCCTCAGAAATACATTTGCATTTGACCTTGCTCTACTCGTCTCCGATGCATCAGATGCCACTGGGTTGGATACTTTAGCCACGTTTCTGTGCAAGATGGTGGCAGGGGCGGCAAAGTATACTCACTCAGAAGTCAAGGATCAATACAAAGTTCCCGGCGATTGTTTGGAGCTCTTGACTTCCAACCGTGACGTTTTTGACACAGTCTTTGCGACTGCGCAAGCTGTGGCTGAGGATAAGCCGGCGACACATGAAGCCATTCGCGATCTTTTCAGACTTCGTGGGTATCAATGACATTCATCTTGCGTAGAATTTCAATACTCATCAGAGCTACAGAGGCGTTACGCTTGCCTAACATAACACCATCTCAAAGTGCCGGCCAAGGTACGTACCGATCACGTTTATCGTGCAATCGCTTGTCTCACTCTCGTAGGTGCCCCACAGAGTATGTTGGCTATAGCAGCCAAAATTTCTTGGAACTCCCCTTACATCGGTGACTTTCCTGCAAGACTTCTTGCGGATATAACTTCCCACGTAAAGGAGTCCTACGCACACGGCCTCGGGAGCATTGGTGCTATGATTCAGAGCTCAGGGACGGGTAAATCGCGGACGATGCATGAGATCGCTGCTAAGGTGTTCACTATTCCGATTAACATCCGGCAGACAGAAAATGGCGATGTAGGAGCTGGTTCGTCCTTTTCTTTTTGTCCCTTACTGTATTTAACCCCCCTGCAGCGTATCCGGACCCAGATATAAAAGTACGCGACTACTTAATCTCCAATGGAAATGGTAACCTTCGCGAACGATATCACTGTTTCCTGCGAGCTATGTTTGAACTCGTAGAAGCAGAGTTTCGTGACCTCGCCGTTGACAAGGGTTCTGACCCAGCTGAGAAAGCTCTGTGCTGGAGACGTCATCTATCAAGTGACGATGTCCGCAAGACTTTGTACGGAAGGGTCGTCATCCTGGCTTCATCGGTGGGCACTCAAGATTCCGTTCAAGTCAATAATGCCGATGTTTTGATAGAATGAAAAAACCACTGCAGCTCTAAACGACCGCCCTGGGGAATCCACGAAGAATGATGCACTGGCAAAGCTTCTCCTGGCAACCAATCAGAGTTTTACGAAATTACTCAAGACAGTAGACTCTCCAGAGTGTTTGAAGATCCTGATGTACTTTGACGAAGCGCATACTCTCGCTGCTACACCCGCAGATTCTACAAAGTATGATACGTTGTGCTCCGCCCTGGCCGACATCGAGGATATCCATCATTTCACTATATTCATGTCAACGACGGGCGCGCTGAGTATCCTAGGCCGACCTCAACATGAATACCATTCATCTCGAGCAGTGGCTCCGGCAACGAGATTACCTGCACCTTTCACTATTCTCCCTTTTGATATCGGGCCATGTGTCCTACACAAGCAGGTGACTTTCAATACGTTGCGAAGCATCGAGCACCTTGCCGGCTTCGGTAGGCCATTGTAAGTTCTACGCATTTCATTCGGCAATCCTTGTTGCTCACTTTACCTTTAGATGGCATACTATGCTCGCAGCGCATGCATCGCCGGCTTTTCTCGTCCTGCTGGCGCGATCAAAACTGACGCACCAAAACCGGGGTCCACACTCCTCATTCCCTATACATGGCGGAACTGCACCTGCCCAACCCGTGGATCAGCTAGAGGAGGTCGTGCAAATGGCTCTTGTCGGCATTCGAGTTATGATCGAATTTGCGCCTCGTCGGGAAAAGGCTCGTCGTCTGCAAGAGGAGATGGTGAAGGGACATATGAGAATAGCATTCTCCGTTCCTTTGCACAGGGAGTACATGAGGTCTGGACATCCTTCAGAGCCCATTCTCGCTGAAGCGGCGGCGGTTTCGATCTATGAGGAGGGCGTGAACATGATGAAAGTCATCTCCGACCTTCTCCAGAACGATCTTATCAACAATGGCGAGCGGGGTGAACTTGTTGCACGTCTTTTGCTTACTTTAGCGTGGGATGCCGCAATCCACAGGCTAATGTCGCAGAACCATCCGACACTGTGGGGTACCCACGAAGCTGGGCTTGCTGCCTATTCTCGCCCTATCCGTCTGATAGACTTCTTAGCTGCTCTTCTACCAGCGGAACACCTGGCAAAGATTCTGAAGAGCACACCAGATAACCAACTAGGGGGTAAGCCATTCGAGGAGGCATTTAAACACGCCTACGTACACTTTACACACTTCGGACGTGCCGGAAGTTCTGATGCGATCAACTCAGCCACTGGCCTCGCGGCTTTCATCCGCGGGATGGCCTTCCAGTGTTGTTCCGGACATCCGGTCTTCGATATCCTTATTCCCATTCTCATCGTTACTGATGTTGAGGCCGCTAGTAAGCCCAACTTCAATGTTAACAACATGACTCTCGACAAATTCCACCGCTCGGGTATCATGATATCGGTCAAAGACAAGGAGAATGCGGAGAGAAGAAACTACACTATCAGTGCTGAATCGCTCAACTTTTGGCTCGACGACGACAAAGACGTTGATGTTCCCTACGTTGCGATCCTGATGCAACTCGGTATCATTGGGAAAACAGCAGCTCGACGCGCAAAGCGTAAGGCTGACCCCTCGCCTGTCGCTCCCACCACCCCGACCCGCCCCCAGCGGACTGCTGAACCGCCGCAGACACCATCAACAGTCCAGGTTAAGTCCAGTACTACGAGACAGACCGATAAACCTAGAAAAGAGCATCCTCGATACTCGATCATCATCTCTGGCTGCTCCTCCACCGTTTACAAGGTCATCTCCTCCGATGATAAGGCCGCGTATTCTGCAATGCTAGCATCCAAAGGAATGCTACACGAGCACCCATACAACGATGAGAGATCTCTGGTTCTTCTCAGGAAAATGAAACCTTTCTGGAATTTGGGACCTGCGTGCTTCGATTGGGTTGACATCACCGGCGTTGGTGTCGTTCCGGACATTGTGGAAATGAATATCATTCCGGGGTTGACGTATGGCAACGAGGCCGTGATTATCGAAGGGGATGATGATGCTCCTGACGACGAGAACAAAACGGACGCAGATCTCTCGCACGATGCTTAACATGTCTACCCGTGTTGTTACTATGTTGTCCGGTCTTGTAAAGAGGAGTGTGTGTCAGTTTTATGACGATGTTCAACGTGTAGTTGTGCATTTTAACGGGGAGAAATATATTGATATACCGAACTGGTCATCGAGGCAGGAGGTAATCGGCACAATAGCGTCGTTTCCATTGTTGAGAACATAGAGTTTGTTATAGGTACCTGTGCAACACAAGACCACTTTCAACGTAAAAACACATATCTTATAGTAATACGGAGGCTGCGGGCTCTTTGCGATGATGTTGTCTTGACCTCGCTTGGCATCGAGAGGATGACATTCTTTGGACTTGTCGTGGTTTCGAGCAAGAAGATTATGACCACCTCCTTCTGAGGCATGGTGCTGGAAAAGGTATTTCTCTCGGAAGGAATCTTAGGGCAGCGGGAGAGCAATCGTAATGGCGCTCCGGATGTATCACTCAGGGTTGTTTCGGTGCATGATGCTGGCTTCAAGTAGGGGATGGCATACACCCAACGTTAACGATCATCAAGGGAGTGATCACAACTCTTGGTAGTTTCGACGGGGAGAACTGTGAATTACAATTGAGCAAACATAAATCTATGATCTACTGCATCAACGCGTGGGTAGCTGTCAAAGGATCTATAAGGAAACACAGCACTACTCCTCGGAAGCAAAAGGGTAGTCCGTATACCCCTCCGTAACCTCCCCAGGAAGATAGAACGCCGATCTATTATACGGCGTCAAAGATTCTTCTTCCCACCTCTTCGGAAGATCAGGCTACCAAAACACCACGTCGGACCCGATTCCAACAAACACAAGAAAAACTAGACCCACATTCGAAATAAAATACCTCCCAAACGCAACGAGAACCCCCCTCTCATCCGCTACCTTCATCGCATCCTATATCAACGGCCTCGGCGCCCACAGCTCCCTTGAAAAATCATTCGACTCGCCCGGACCTGGCTCATCCTCCCTCTCCTCAGTCCCGTTCACCCTCGGCTCGATAACATGTAGATACGGGACGTCCGTGTGCCCGATCTTCGTCGCGAGGTACGAGAACGTCGGGATCGGGTCCTCCATGCCCATTTCCTGGAACGTCGACCAGGGGCTCACCCGGATGGGCGCCCACGGCGTCAATAACCGCATCGATCACTTCGAGTGGGAACCGGGCCCGGTTTTCGATGCTCCCCCCATACGTACATTGGTTGCTTACGTCCTGGATGAACTGGTCGATGAGGAACCCATTCACAGCATTGACCTCGACACCGTCAAAACCCGCTTTGAATATGGTGTTGGCCGCTGCTTGGGCGAAGAGTTTGGGGTACTCGTGGATTTCGTCTAGAGTGAATGGGCGGAGCGTCTCGGAGGTGTAGGAGAGTTTGATAGCAGAAGGAGCGACGAATTCTAGGGAAGGGTCTTCGTCTTTGAGGTCGGCCGCGTAGGAGCATTGGGTCTGGTCTGGTCCCTCCGTGACCACGGCGTGTGCTCTAGGGCAGGTTTCGGATGTTTCGCCGTACATCCCCGTTGTTCGTAGCTTAGCACTATCACATCCACACACTCTCTCTCTTGGACCTAGCGAGACGGTTCCAACGTCCCTGGCCCCACAGTTGGCAGAAAACGAAGCTCCCTTTCGCGTGGACGGCGTCCGTTATCTGGTTGCGGATAAGATAGGTTTTGAAGAAAGTTACTGCTGCATACCTCTTTCCATGCGTCTATTTGCTCCTGTGACCATATCCCTGGAATGTTCTTGAATACCCCGGCCTTTTGAGCAACGAGCGTAGCCTCTGTGATCAGAAAGGTGCCAGGATCGATGGCTCTCTGCAAATAGTACTCCTTCATGACCGACGTATATGGGACATGTCCTTTCTCCGTCGACTTCATTCGCGTCAAAGGTGCCAGGACGATGCGGTGGTTTAGGGTGAGATCACTGAGTTTGATGGGCTGAAAGAGGTTTGAGTCTGTCATTGTCGATATGGTGAAGAGAATGATTGTGGTGGTATCGATACGGTGAGGAGAGTAGATGTGGTGGCTTTCATAGCTTCAAGTCAGCTGAATACGAGCGGCAACTAAATATGAACGCATGTTGATCCATTCGAATGGCCATCAACCGGGCTCCAATGCGGCCTCGATAAGCATGGGCTAATTAAGAAATGATCGATGATCGGCGACGGTGAAAGTTGGCATCAAGTATGCAGAGGAGGTCAGTCAGCGAGGTCAACCTAGCTGGCTATTCTGGTTGACTAGTAACACAGAACTGATTCCAGGAAGCCCATCCATCTCGGGATTTTGATGTGGTGCGACCTGACTCTATCGCGGACCGGGCGGCTTCATTGATTGCAGAATCGATGAGCAGTGTTGTACAGTCTCCCGACTTTGGGCCGAAGTCAACGTTGCCACGAAACCTCGAGGCCCTGATCCCGACGCTTTGTCCTGGGTTTTGTCAGCGACGTCGCAGTGGTATGGGGAAAGTTATGGTGACTACGAACGTGATGACTTCGGAATGGTCGTAACAGTGGGCGGACTAACAGTCGTACTTCAGCACCTGTCGCACGACGCGTATAACACTGGCGCCAAGTAATACTAGGTCTGTCAGACCTCAGAATGGTCGCAGACTTCCTGAAATTTGCCGTGTATCATTAGAAGCCTTCACACAGGGGATAGGAAATGATACGTACTTTGCGGGTCCCTAACACTACGCTGGCGACTCCTGCCTTCCTGCTTTCCCCAGTCAGATCATGCTTGTTCCACAAAGTTTCTTTCTATATCCGACCGAGAAGCTGCTATCCAGCGCTATGGGGATCGGAGCATTCGCAAACGAAGTCGGCAACGGTACGTGGCGAGACGACTGTTCTCTTTGATGTTCTCCTTGATGAATGCAGGAATTGAAGGGCGACAGACAAAGTAGGACGCTATGGAAATATTAGATCACTGGATAATAGAACTACAGAAAACGCACCCATACAAAATCCACGTCTATTTATCGTCTCGTTGCTAATCTTCTTCGCCACCTTGTCAACCTTGGCACGTACTATTGTCTCTTTGAGGATGATAACCTAGTGATACCCAGGACGGCGAGGCAGATGAGCTAGGATAAACGCTCAGACGTCGACCGATACTGAGTGGGCTAGAGCGTGTGCCACCGAAAGCTTGATACACTGTTGCATGGGAGGGATGGCAAGAGAGAAAGCCTGTTGTTCGGAATTAGCCGAGATCACCGCGCGGGTGGTCAATCTCTGAGATTCTTATCAATCTCCATCTGGACCTCCGGAGTTGCAAGCAACGTCTCTTATATCTAGGCGCGCTCAAAGATGTAACAAGGATCTGTGCAGGTTGGAGAAGAGGCCCAGACCGGGCTGAAAAGATTTATGGATATCAGCAGGGTCCTTTCTTTCTGTCGATCCTGTGAGTGCCTTGTATCTCGAATCGAGCTTTCTTGTTCATTATCTTCAGTTGTAATGTAATACCTGTGGACCATCGAGAATTATCACGCCGTCTTCGTAATACAACATTGTTGCCCTGCCAATGCGCTGAGGTAGAGATCCCCGCTTAAAGTTTACATGTGATACGCTCGCCACTCCGCCAACTCCTTCTGCGCATCCGTCAGCTACTTGAACTCCTGTCCGCATATGTCTCACACATAACAGACCCATAAATGCTGTCTCGCCTCCCTACGACACACCGTCTCCAACCTCTCTTCCACCTCTTTCAAGTACCTCCCCGTCCGTTTGCCTATTCCCATTACGCGTGTACAGCTTCAAACCGAACGGCCGAAAGGACGAACTATGCACGATACCACAACAAAGGATAACACTATATGGCCGGTTCGAGTCTGAATAATCGATGAACATGGAGTGCATCGTTCGAATGTTGTGCGAGGCGGCGGACATACGTTTCGTGTATTCGACTCTGCGACACGGGCGCCCGTACGAGTATAGACACATACATGTAACTGTTAAGTTGTTCAATGAATTTCAATGTTAACATGGTCACTCCGACTCACTGGTGCAACCGTGCAAGACTTGTCACTTGGTCACGTTCGGTCCCGTAGTGTAGTGTGTTAGGTAGGTAATGCACGCGTAGTACAGACTCTGGTTAGTTTCCTTCTTAGGGACAGTTATCAGAATAAAATTTCAATTTTCCGCCTTCTTGGACTTAGAGACCAAAAATTATACCGGTTCGAGACCTTTGAATGGCCAACGTGGGGATCGAACCCAAGACCTTCGCGTTATTAGCACGACGCTCTAACCAGCTGAGCTAGTCGGCCAACAGTCACATGTTATTTTGTGTTCCTCTGTTCAAGTCTTATGCCAGAACCCAGCCAGATGAATATTGTCCTAAGGATGCTTTCTTCTCATTCCACTCTTGATTATGTATCACAGCTCGGTTCTTCTATGCCAAAGGGCGAAGCATCGCACAGTTGGCGAGCAAACGAAACAACACAGCTGTTGGATTTCAAGCACGGCCTCCTCAGGTTACGGTACTGTCACCGTCTAGATTCTCTTATGGATTCACTTGCATTTCCGAGGGGATTTCGTAGTCGCATTTCCCAGAGATGTATCAAACCCAAGTTTACTACTCACTTCAGACTCGCGATTCTGAGAGTACCACTATAGAAAGATATGGCGGCTACTTTGCAATAGTCACAATATTGCACACTCCTGTCCGCAAGTGTCAGACTTTGCTTGGCCAAGTTGGCCTTTGCCACCACTTCCATCTCCTTCAACATCTCAGCCGGCGTCTTTTCCGATTTCTTAATAGTTACTTTCGTCGGTCTTATCCCATTGAGGGTGATCTTTTGGTTATCCACCAATGTAATCCACTTGAATTCTTCGTCTTTCGGTCCTGCGACACAAGCATGATGCTAGGCTGGTCGTCCCACCGAATGTAAGCGGCTAAGACATCCATCTTGTTCTAGTCGCAAAGCCGTTGATGGCGAAGTTGAATAACTTGTCGTCGTAGTTCTCGGGGGTTGGTATCTCTAGCGCCTTCATGATTTTGTCCGTGGAGAATGACATATGGAAGCCGCCGATTCTGTAGGGCATCGTGGCGCCTTTCAGCATTCATATAATATGGGTATGAAAAGAAATGCTCACCTGTGACTAAAACTTCGACATAAAGTGTTTAGTATCGAAGAATGGAAAGTCGGCGGTAAGGGAACCGTTCAACAATGACATGTGACTCGTACAACAACAAAGTCGGGTCCAGCCGTGCGGACGACATTCCCGATTTCGCGGTGATGGTAGCCGCGACAGCGAGTCTTCGTGGGGATGAAGCCCGTATAGTATCGGAAGTAAAGAGCGACCACGACAGGGCTAAAGGAGAAGGAGCACTTCAGACGTTTCGATGTTTGACTTGCGTTGAGCGATATCTGACTGAAAATCCTCGCTTGCCGGTGCACATTATTACGATGGTCAAAACACGGGCTGCTGTGACAATGCTGTCGAACGATACACCTCTGCCTTGGGAACGGCGGATGCCAGCGGGTTCGTGGGTGTCGACATTGATCGTGGGCCATATCACTTGTCATATGTCGTCAGGTAAGATGGAAAGATCACGTTCCGTCCCGGAACGGAAATGGAGCTGCTTCCTCCTCACTCCACTCTCGGCGCGCTGCGACCCAATTACGCCGCATCGCACCTACATGCTCCTCTGGCATCCATCCATCAGGATCGCACTGAATACGAAATCGAAACTCATCTCCGCATTTCTGGTAGTGCATGAAAGCGGGGTATTCGTCTTCATCGCATGTGAGATCTGCCGCGGTCAACTGAACAGGGCATTGGGGCCAAGCATCGCACAGCTCACGAACGAGTTGACGCAAGTTTTGGGGACCGTCGGCATAGCAGTGGGGAGCGGTCTCGGGGAGCGAGGCGAGTAGCTGGGCATGTGGTACACAGGCTGGCGCAAGGCGCAGTGGCGTGCGGCGCAGCAAGACGCTCGATGTCAGATGGTGCCGCTTCGCGAGTCTCAACTCGAGTTCCGCCTGTTCTTGGAGTGCAGGAGGCATATCCGGAGGTATCACCGGCATGCCGAAAGGATCATCAGGACGAGGAATCAGATCGCCTTCATAGAGTACCGCGGGAGGAAGGATTGCGCCTTGGATGTAGGGGAGAGTCACAGCACCCTGCCAGTCGATGTAAGATAGGACATTAGCTGCTCCGGTTGGCGCGACGACTGTGTTCGAGAGAGAGAGAGATCAGGATGAGCTAGACGCGGTGCTGTCAGTGCAGGCTCCAACGGACTCAAGTACGGCGCGAGTGATATGCATTGCTGTAGGAGCCGGCGCAGGTCGGGGAGGTCGTGGGGTTTGAACCTGCTTAGAAGGGAACTAGGGTGGGGATGAGAGGAGGTAGCGCTAGCATCTTAAGATTCGGGCCTTCGTAGCGCTAACCGGTAAGTGGCTTGTATGAAAGAGGTCATATCGGGCCCTAAATGTCAACAATCAACATTATTAATCCGGTTCAATGCAATATGATGGGTACTTACAAGGACCACGGTCGCCCGCCACTTGCTCACTGAACCAATATTGCTTGCTGCTTGTCGACAACAGGTCCAATACGATACTTCTCTGCAGCAAGCGCATTATTATGCTCCTCCTTCAGATAGAGCGGTCTGTCTTGTAACTCCGTGATAACATCCTCTTTGAAGAACAGGCTCCCGATCTGCGAAAAGGACCGCCCATGGAGACGCACATCGAACAAAATGAGGTCTTTCAGTGCGGTATCCATATCAGCATCGAAAGTATTCAGCCAACGATCCTCAAGCGAAACACCGTTTACGCGTTCCATGAGGATAAAATCTGATCCTACGGCGGCTCCAAGTTTAGGGGTCCTGCTCCAAGCTAGGACGCGCGGTGTGGGTTCTCCGAAGACTTCTCGGACGTATTCCATGGTGGCGACTTCGCTGGCTGTAGAATGTGTGTATTGCCCACGAGTGGAGAGGGTATCCGGGCAATAGCTTCAGTCCCATTGTTAAATCCAAGAAGAAAGAGTTTGTTATAGGCTCCTGTGAAATATATTGGTATATTATGTAGTAAGAACACGAACTACGAACCTTGAGCAAAGCTTTCGAATCGGACACAGTTTTGCGCCCCAACGGCTGACGATGATATATGGCGAAGAGCGTCGGCGTCGAATTTTACGTGCCGACAGCTGCGTTCTGAGACTCGAATGAGCAGCATTATTTGATACCGACGTTGGAAAACGTACGAAGTGCATCGTTCCATAACCACTCGCCCTGGTGGTCAAAATATCTAGTTATTGCACGGGGAACTGTAGATATACATTTTGTGTAACCGTGAAGAGGTTGACAATTCGGAAGAGGTCGAAGAGGGAGCATGGCACGTGGAAGAACCTGAGTTCGGCAAATGCGGCCCGAAAATGCCGACGCAACTTGAAGCTGTCGCGATACTCAGGCTTCAGCGAAGGCGGAGTCATCCATGGTAACACGACCATTCTTCAGATCTCAAAAATGAGATAATAATAATGATGTGTGGAAAGTACCTGGCAGGAACTTCTTGCCGTAGAAAAGATCCACCGGCTGACTACTTATTATATGCTTTCATCAGAATCGGTACGTTCACGGGGAAAGTTTTGCGTCTTGTACATTCATTCGATGGTTCATAGGTATATATTATGTAGTGGAAAACTCTTTTTCAGCTGGTACTGGCACGATCAATCGGGACGTTGATGAGTCGGAAGGCACTTAAAGCCTTGTGTACAAAAAGTTGAAATAGTAGCTCTCAATCGGCGGGTCATGGACCTCTTGCTCCTTTCCCTCCTCGTGTTATGCCAAGCGACCGCCTTCCGTGCGATATATAAAACGCTCGAAGGGCTACCAACTCTCGATCTTGATTTTATCATTATCGGAGGTTCGTATTACTCTTCTTCTCAAGATGCTGTTTCGTTAACTCTAAGCTCCAGGCGGAAATGTCGTTGCGCATGGTTTGACAGAGGACGCCGATATTTTCTGTTCTGGTTCTAGACGGAGGCGTACTGTGGGTCAAATGGACGCCGCGTTCTCTTCGTCATCGAAAATCCATCAAACTTCACCAATAGTCCTCCAAACGTTTAAACATCGAATGTGAGGCTATTGCACCACCATGCTGGACGAGACGCTTATGTACGTCACGTTGTCAAATTTAAAGCAGTGTAGAAGGCTGATACCCTGTTCACAAGCTATTTCTGCGCACCAGAAATTTCAACTTGATTCATGCAAAGCAGATGTTTTCGCGATTGCCAGCCTGAATGAAGGGCTTCGGTGGAGGGCCTGGGTATCGAAGGGCTCAAGCTGTATAAGGTAATTGACTCATATCAATTATATTTATCTTTATTCTGACTTGTCAGATAAATCACATCAGCATGGCATCCGGAACGCGAAGCCACTGCCATGTGGTGAGTTTCTTCTCGCGCTTCCTTCGTTACCAAAAGTTCGTCTCTATTCCTAATTTTTATCACCCTGGTCCCTATTACCTAATGGACACGCTGTGCTTAGACATGAGACAGTGTGTGTCCTTTCTTCCTTCCTGATCATCCCTATCGTCAAGCAAACCCTTCCACAGAAAGGCTGTCCGATAATAATTCACTTCTGTGGAAATCTTGATATGCCTGAGGCTGTACAAGGAATGCAGAAACACTGACAAACTGTCCCCATAAACTGCGCGAGAATGTGCTTAGTAGTATGTTCATTCAATCGAAGCTGGGGGTCTGACAATGTGCAGTCATCCCTATTGTCCGGAAAGTGCATAGGTACAGGCTTCAAGCTCGCCATAGTTGACCCCAAGGGCTTTCGATTGAGTCAATTCTCGCAAATGAAATCCCTCGATCGGAGGACAACGGAAGTCTGGTCTCATCGCTCTCCACACTCGCATCTGTGTCAAAGAGAATAGAACTTCGTCGTCTCCACGATCTTCACAGCCAATTCACAGCCTGGGAGATCGAATCGTGATCGACGCCCCTATGTCAGTTCTATATAGCCGGAAGCAAATTTGTTCTCATCTCAGCATTCCACCCACTCCCAATTCACTCCAATCAACATGATCTCTATGCCTTTCATCACACTTCGCTCAAACCGTCAGAGTGCGTCTACCATTACCACGGATACCATTCCCCGTCCCGCCATGCCAGTCAAACGATCAGCACGGTCGATATTCAGGGCAAAGAAACCCAGAAATCACAGCCACCAGCCAGTCGTGACCATCAAAGAGATCGACGACGTTATATCTCTCTACCCGTTCTCGGAATACTCGCGATATCCCTCCGAGTCGTTCCCGAGAAGAGTGAAACTTGATTTGTCGGTTTCCTCATCGGAGTCATCGAGTCTGTTGTCCGACTCGAGTCGAATCTCTTTAGCGTCAAGTCTTCTGTCCGGCCCGAGTCCAGCATGCTCATTGTCATCGAGTTTTCTGTACGGCTCGAGTCCATCATCTTCATCGTCGTCTATTTATCAGTCCGACTCGAATCCAACATCCTCAGCATCCAGTTTTATGGTCGATTCGAGTCCCGCATCTTCCGCGGCAGGTTTCCTGACCGACACAAATACATTATCTCCAGCGTCGCCTATTTGTCAGACTGACTCGAAACCAACATCTTCGGCATCGAGTTTCATGTCCGATTCGAGTCCAACCTCTTCATCGACGTCGAGTTTCCTGCTATTATCCGACTCTAGTCGATTATCTTCTTTGTCGCCGGCATCCTTACCAAGTGCCATAATACCCAAAAGCTCGAATCACACGTACAGCTTTACAGATGGTTTCAGATGTATGATCATGATGCTTTTGTTTATCATCATCAGGGTTAGCAGCGAATTTTCATTCCGTAGACATTGAAAGCATATATATATTCTTGTATTCGCATCTCTGGATTAAGGTTTCATTGTAGCTTTCTTGACTTTGATTATTCAATTTATAAAAAAGGATATTGCATGAACATGTCCATTGACAAATCCGTGGACGTGTGTTAGAAAAATCTGAGTGAATTCATTTGCTCTTGTAACCACCGAAATAAAATGGAAAGCAATGATCAATGGCTTGTACAGCACAGCCATCTGCCGCGCGATATTAGCCTGTGCTGTATTCTCTGATACAAAATACTCGCTGAGTCACCCCTTCCTCCGTTTTGTATTCCCAGCTGCAATATCCGATACCCCGGTTAAGTTCGCGTCATTGGAATGGTCTCAAAAATTCGAAAGAAGTCACTACAAGTCTACCTCCCGCTTCACGCGAGCATACAAGAAGGGATTTAGATACAATGAGAAGAGTATGTCTAACACGAGCCTGGGGGATTCGGCATTCTCTTCGTCATCGAAAATCCATAGAACTTCACCGACAGTCCTTCAAAATCGTTCAAAGATAGAATAAGAGGGTCCTGTATCCCAAAAGTGTATGGAATGCAAAGGGTTAAAGATCTGAGAAGTGCAATCCCGTTTGATTTAGCGTCCTGGGATCTTCGCGAGGCCACTAAATTGAGGAGTCCACTGTGAGAGGCAAGTGGCGACGGTACAGAATGGTAAGATGGCTGAACATCGGGTGCGTAGAAATCATCGTGAATATAAAGATGCTTCAAACGCGGCGCAAGACATGAGGACGCGGATCCTTTATAACGCAACTTTCGATAGAAACGAGAGGCATCTTTTGCCCTGACGTGCAACGACAATGCAGTCAGGGTTGACGGACATGTTTTCAATATTGCCACAACATGACCGATAGGAAGCGGAGGGAGGAAAAGGGTTCGAAGCTGGCATTGCGAATTCGAAAGGAAGCCAACGGTGTCCAAAGTGTAGTAATCAGGCCCATAAAGACTTTCAGTTTGCAGATGCTGCAACGCCGGAAGGTGCAGATGCGCCAAACATTCGATATATGTCTGAATTGAGAGCCAACGGAGCTTCGCGTGCGACAGGGTTTGAAGGTGTGCCGCATCCGACCAACTTCGGAATGGTAAAATTTGTAGTGTAGCCTGATGTAAGTCAGGGGCGTCACGGAAAAGGTCTCTGAGTTCAGTGGCATTTTGAATATCGCCACTGAAACGCTTCAGCTGTCGAAGCGGTAACAAAATCTGGAATAACTTGATTCCTTGGAGCGAAACTTCCTCCAATTTGTGCGCGTTTCGAAAAATCTCGATAGGCTGCGTAATATCCTCGCGGCGGCGATCCGTGGAGGGTGGTGTTGGAATCACGATCGCATCTCGCACATCTATATCCAGTCGCTTCAACTCCGGAAAGTCTGCAGCCCCGACCAGGGTAGCCATCGTTTGGAAGCGGAATGGTGTAATCGTCAATTCGACGATACTCCAGCGATGCGTGTGGCGTATCAATGGCTTCAATGGTCGTGCCAAGTTATCTAAGTCAGAGAGGTCCATCATGATGTCCAACAAATGCGGCGAGGATCGATGAAGGTGCTTTCGGAGGGGGCTTAACTTGGCTTTGGGAAAATGGTTCGAGCCTTCATCTCCCAAAATATCTATCCGGGTCCAGAGCATTGGAGTAGAAGCGACGATGGCCCGCCAGACGCGACACACACGAGAAAACGTCCATGGCGCGGACCTTTTAATATCAAGTGAATCATGAATGGACTTTCGAGACAGGTCCCTTGTGGCAATTTGGAGAATCTCGGCGATAATCTCCACGGGTAGTAGAGATATGGGAGCTGAGAAATATGGCACACGAGACGTTGTGTCGGATAAGGAGACGACCTCCTTGGGAGAGGGAAGCGGTAAAGGGACGAGGAGGGATTTCTGGAACAAGATGGTGGTACGGTTTTGATCTCTTCGTCTGTGAAAACGAGAAAGAAGCGATTCAAGAAAATGGATATTTTGCTCGACATCGACATATTCTTCTTCAAGCGCGTCCGTACGGTCGCGAATCAATGCAATATCAGACTGGGTAAGCGAGTTGCTCGAGCTTGGTCCCAGCAGTGCGACTGATGATGGAACCGCCTCTGAGTCTTCCCCATCGAGTGTAATGGACTGACGCAATTGAGAAATTCTATAGCCTTCGTCATCAAAAAGACCCTTCAAGAAGAAGAAGAAAAAGATTCCAGGGTGGAAAATTCTACTTACATTGCAATTACGGTCATTTTCAAGGTACTTAGTAGCGGTGCTTGGGGAAAAGTGCTGGAGCAACACTCTTTTCTGCACCAGATGCAGCACTGATGGAATAAGACTACACCGGAAGAAAGGAAATCTGGCAATGCAGCACGATAATGACAGTCGCTTCCAAAGTGATTGCGACGATTCTTGTAAAAAGAATTTAATTACAATTTTTACTACCATATGTCTATAAGGGGAAGGAGCCTTGCACGTTTTCACCAATCAATTATTTTATCTTGAACTCGATTGCCTCCGCGGACTTTTTTTCGGCCGCCGCCCACATATGGACCCACAACACGACTCCGCGTTGCTGATGGACCCGGAAAGATGATTTTGACACAATATAAATCGTAACGACGTATCAATTAGCCTTATCAATTAAGTATACGGCTCCATCCCTATCTTGTATTAGGTCGAAGCGCGAGTACCGATGGTGCAGAGCGAAAGGACAAACTTGATAAATTACCTCACGCGACTTATGCCATGCACGTCTACGATGAGGCCGTCTTTCTTCATCTCCAAGACGAAACACACATGAAGCTTTATGTACCGTGTTTCATCAACGCGGTTCCAGCGATCGCTGCAGTCTTTGTGCAGTCTCCCTGATATATCCTTTGGTACCATGTTATCTACATCCTGTCTGCAGTTTCAATATGAGCCAGAGTGTTACACACAAGAAGTCCGAGCTTCTCATTCCCGTCGAGTAAAAACAAGCGGTACATGAACAGGCCTTTAATTTCACAACATTAACATATAAATCCGTAGCAAAGAAGAAGGATACTCACGTCAAAGTAATACCCATTCTCGTTTTCAAAACTCTTTCCTTTTTTTCTTCAAGGGTTTCTCCGGGCTTTCCATTGACGGTAATTTTGTACCTCGAAATGAGCATTGTTAACACAGCAACACCCTCAGTTTCAGAAAATCTACGTGTAGTCATCAGCAATGCACTACTGAGAGAGTTCAGGATGTACTTTCGACCCATGCACGCATGTGCACCCTGACTGAATGGCATGAATGCCTCCCTGGGCCAGTCGCCCAGAAATCTCGACGGGTTGAACACTTCAGGGTCTTTCCAGTATCGCGCTGAGTTGATGGTGAGTTAGACAATATTTGGTAGTCGTGTTCCAGGTACTCACGATCACGATGCAACCCCACCACGTCGAATCTCACTATGGAACCCTGAGGTACAGGAATCGGCTTGCGTTCTCCTGCCTTGTTGGTACAGACAAAGACGGTATCCTCGACGCTTGTCTTGGGAATCGTCACGGGTGGGAACAGGCGAAGAGTTTCGTAGAAAGCTCTAGGAAAGATTTTAACAAGTTGTAGGTATATTGAAAAGCCAACTCTCACGCTAGAGAATGCGTAAAGAGAGGCATTTCCTCGTAGGTCTGTGGGCTACTATTACTCGGTAGAAGGAACTTGCAACCGTAGGCACATACCGGGTTCCGTCCATCTGGAACGATGGACTTGATATGGCGGTAAAAGATCTCTTGCTGATCAGGATGAAGCGCTAATAACGCGAGTGTCAATGCCAGCGTATGGCCTGTGGTCTGTGATAAAATAGGTACAATGTGTACTCCTTGTTCTCGGTCATAAATTTGGACTCACCTCATGCCCGGCGACTAAGAAGATGAATACGTTCCCTTGGGAAAATGACGTCAATTGCGTTGAATCAAGATGTGATGAAATATAAATTTACCCAGTAGTTCTTGATCCGTCAATTTAGTCCCAACTCCTCCTCCGCCGCCTTCATCATCATTGGCATCCAGAAGACTGTTGAACAAATCGTATCTTTCCCCCTTCTGCTCTCCTGTCCGCCGATTTCTGATCATTTCCAGCATATACAGCTTTCCATAGCTTCGTTGAGGTCAAAGAACCCCAAAAGCAGCGATTGTGACTGACCTCTAGCTCGTCGAATGCAGCTCTCACTTTGGCCCATTTAGGTGTCAGCCCCATGGCCCAGCGGGGAACACTGAGTTTCAGAACCATTCCGATACTGGCAAGATTTAGGGCGTCATGAAAGGACATCGTGTGCCCCTCGGGGGCGACGGTGTCCGCTTGCCAATCCATTTTGCGCCCAAAGCCCGCTACGCTAATGACTTTCAAGGCTATCTATACCGCTTTGGTGAGAGTCATCGAAGAATCTTATGCATTGTACACTTACAGAGAGCGTTACATCAACCGCGTGCTCCACTTCCACCACGTCCTCGTTTTTCCAAACCGTGTTGATCAGGTCCTCCGTGATTCTCAAGGATTCATCCCATACAAGTCGGTTATTTCTCTGTGGTAGGCAATTATGTGAGACAAGTGAGTCGGGGATCCCTAGATGAACATACAGACGTCAGAAAATGCCGGAGCGCTAATTTTTCGGTATTTCCTCCACGTGTCCCCTTCGGATGCGACGATGTTAGGACCAAAAATGGATAGCCTTTGGAACATGGACACAGGCTTAGGGAACAACGCGCGGGATGCAGTTATGTCCTTGAAGTCCGTCAGTGGAAAACCTTGAGCATACAACGGAGTCATACTTTGATGATTGTAGCGTCAGCGACAAGAAATTCAATCATCGCCGGGAATGCTGTTACACAAGCGACAATGTCCCACCCTGTCTGTTTGTACACTGGGAGGATGATCAGTAGATGCTTGAATAACGTCGATACATATTTTCTTGCCTTCGTATTTCTTGTTGAAGACAAAGTTGGTACCACCCGTCAAACCAGGAATTGGCGGAAGAAGATATGAGAGAGGCTGCCGATACCAGAGGATCGTGCGGTATCCCGGGTGGTTCCTGCAAGGTTCCCAAGGTTTTGCGACAGTTTTGAGAGATGCGGAACTCACCCAACTGCTTTTACATTTCGATAAAACTCGATAGATTTCTGGATGACCCAGAGAAGGATAAGCCCAAGAGTGAGGGTTGCAAACATAGTGATGAGAACCGTGAGAACCCACCGTAACGGCATACATATATGAACATTAGGTACTAAGTTAAGTATTATAGCGCAAGGGGGTTGGTCCGATGAGCATGCATCAATTGAAGGTGCCGGGTAAAGCAATGTATTGAAAAGTAGGGCATTGATGGCTATTATATGTAGATGGGAACTAGACTGGGACCAATCTGCCGATCGAGAATGTTGTCGGCAAGCGACGTATAAACTTCGCAACCAACCCTTCAAATTCAAAATCGGTTACGGAACCGTTGAAACACTTCTGGAAGATAAACGTCTAGGTATTAACCGGCATTGCAAGGAGAATGATATAACGTCGAAGATGATGTCTTTCATGTCAGATGGAACGACCACATTCCATCGTCCAATGGAAACGAACCACCTGCTTCGTCTTCATTCCACTTCTCGCGCGCGACAGCCCACCTCTGGCGCATCACCCCTGCGTTCTCCCGCGACATCCACCCATCCGGATCACCCCGTATCGTCGCAAGAGCCTCGGCCCTACGCAGCTGATAACGCGAATACGCAGCATAATCTTCTCGTTCGCGTGCGATTTCCGCCGCCGTCAGCTGGACGGGACACTCAGCAGGGGACGCTGAACCTTCCATGATAACAGGCCATTCTTTATACATCTCGAAAACGAGATGACGCAGACGGTGCGGGCCGTCAACATACAGCGCAACGCAGTATCAGGCAGTGTCCTCAGCATCAAGACGGTGTACATATGTGGTTGCACAACGCATCGAGACGTTTCGTAGCAAAATGCTTGCGATCGTTCTGTGCCGTTTAGCGAGTCTCCATTCAAGATCAGCCTGGTCTTTGAGTTCTGGTGGAATATCTGGGGGTATCTCTGGAAGACTGAAGAGATCATCCGGGAATTGACAAGGCTGCTTGCATAGCGTATCGCGGGAGGGAGATCAGGACCCATGAGATACAGAGTGGCAGTTGAGCCCTGCCAATCAATGCACGAGACAACGTTGGCAGCCTCGGAAGACCGAACAATTATGTTGATCCTCGAGAGATCAGGATGGGTGAGGAAGGGATATGCTATTGCCGGCTCCGATGGGGTCAAGTAGGGTACCATCGAAATGCAATGGTGCAAGAGTTGACGCAGCTCGGGGATATCATCCGGTTTTGACCGGCTCAGGAGCGAGCTAAATGATGGGCAAGAAGAGGCGACACTGGCAGCTTGAGATTCGGCCCTACGCAGCACCAAACGGTAGGTGGCCTGCAAGAAAGTTGTCATGTCAGGCCCTAAGGATCACGATCAGACTCTCCCCAAATGAAAGTAAGGAACATTACTTACAAGGACCACGATCGCCAACGACAGGTTCCTCTCCGCTAAACCAGTATTGGTTGTCGACAATGGGCCCAATCCGATACTTGTCAGCAACAGACTCTTTGTCATCCGACTCCCTGAAGTACAGTGGTCTACTTTGCAACTCGGGGATGACGTCCTCCCTGAGGAACAGGCTCCCGATCTGCGAAAATGAACCCTGGTGAATGTCGATATCGAAATGAATCAAGTCGCGCATGACTACTCCGATATCTTCGTCAAAGGTATTCAGCCAACGGTCCTCCAACGGAGGTACTCCATAAGGATGAAGTCCGTCCCTACAGCGATTCGAGCTTCGGGGGTGCTGTTCCAGGTAAGAACGCGTGGCGTGAGCTTGCAAAAGACTTCTCGGACGTATTCCATAGTGGCGACTTCGCTGGCTGTGGACATGTGGACATTGCCCACTAGTGCGCAAGAAATCCTTGCGATTGCTTCGGCCCCGTTGTCGAATCCGAGGAGGAAAACCTTATTGTATGATCCTGTACAACGCATTAGAGTCACGAACATGGCTATGCCATCGAAAAGGGGACCTTGGGCGAGACTTTCGATCCGAATGCAGCGTTGTGCACCAACGGCTGAGGAGGCAATTCTTTGAAGAGCATCAATGTCCAAATTTACACCGTTCTAGAGGTTAAACTTTATGAAAAAAACAGGCTGAAAAAAGAGAGAGACAAACGTACGAAGCGCGCCGTTCCATAGCCACTCGCCCTCATGATCCAAAAATTTCGAAATTGGGCGGCTAATTGTGGATATTCGTCTAGCACAATGTTTCAGAGGAAGTAGGGGTCGGCAGGGAAAGACATGGTAGCATGAGACAAATGTCGTCCTGCTGAAAATGGAAATTAGAATAAGATTGATCGGAGTCCGCCCACATACATGTACCGTTTTCACTTGATAATGACCAACGCCCAAGAGAGGTTTCCGGACGACGACCATCACCTCCTTGACCCCTTTTAGGACGCTGTACATTCTCCGCCTTTCTGTCTTCAATGCAACCTAATACAAGCACCACGCAGGACTTGGACGACCTCGACGACCTTTTTCAGTGAGTCACATCTCTCGTTCTTCAAATCCACCATTCTAACCATTCAGGGATTCATTCCCCCTTGAAGAATGGGAAACTGATCTCATGGCAGAGTATCCTAGCCTTTTCAGTAGCTCCGATATGCAGGAACAGGGATTGGAGTGCGGTAGAGGATGGGAAGGACTCATCCGCCAGATCTGTGAAGAGTTGAAAGAAAAGCATGTTGTATTCTCGCAAATCAAGGAGAAATTTGGCCAGCTGAGGATATACGTGGAAAAAGGAGATGAGGAGACATTGAAGTATTTGTCTGAGATGGAAGAGAAGTCGGCGAAGGTATGCGAGGAATGCGGTGGGGCGGGTAATTTGGCCGAAAATTCGTACGGCTGGTCATTTGCCACGTGTGAGGAATGTGCGAAGAAAGGAGGACGAGAATACGAGTGGGTAGAAGAAGATATGCAGGAGCAGAGCTGAGAAGATCCTTCTGTTTTGTAAGATAGTCCCGAGGAACGATGTTAAATTCATGGGTACCGGAACTACAGGGAACGCACCCATGATCTAGGCCGTACATATACTGTTATGCCAATCTCTGTCCTTATCGCGTCATCCACAAAAGTGGATGACATTGTTGTGCTACCTTCACTGCAGTGGGGACTATAGGCAAGCTATATCAGTTGGCTGTATGCGCTCAGAACTCGCTAACGACCGACCGTTGAAGAAAGGCTTACTTTTTTCTTCTCGATGCAAGCCGTGTTGGTGGGCTATGCATGGGTCCCAGCAAATGAACGTCGCCTCCAATAATTCACGTTTGCTATATGCCGGTGCATAGAGGACGATAATGAAGAGAGGTGTGGGGATTAGCCAAACCCAATCTTGTCCTTAGGGTCCAAATAGCTCGACGCCGCACGGGTAGCTGTGGATATGCGTCTCGCACGATACTTCAGTGAGAGTCGGGATTGAGGCACAAGAGCGGAGGATGGTAGCATGATATCCGGAATCCGTTTGATAGCCGGCCACGTTTCCCCTTTTGCTGTACTCAGCGCCTGCGCCCATCATCCCGCCTACGAGAACAATGTACTCTCTGCCTTTTCGATGCAGTCTGATCCGGGCGCCACGCGGGATTTGGCCCAGGTCGACAAGTCACAATCCCTCGCTCCTCAAATCCACTCTGATCATCCAAGGTCCAGGAATTTCTTCACGCACAAGATCCCCGAATTGGCAAACCGAACTCATGACGAAGTATCCGAGCCTCTTCACCGACTCTGAGATGCAGAGATGGGGGTTGGAGGGCGGTAGAGGATGGGAAGGACTCATCCGTCAGATCTGCGACGAGCTGAAAGGAAAGAACGTCGCGTTCACTCAAATCAAGGAAAATTTTGGCAAACTGAGAATCTACGTGGGCAAGGCGGATCATGAGACCAGGAGGTATTTGGAAGAAATGGAAGAGAAATCGGGGAAAGTATGCGAGAAATGTGGTAGGACGGGCGATTTGGCTGTGTCAAATGGATGGTTGTTTGCGACGTGCGAGGAATGCGCGAAGGAAGGAGGACGGGAGTTCAGGTGGCTGGAAGACGTGCAGAAAGAACAGAGCTTGAAAGAGACCAATGAACATCGAGCTTGACAGTTTTTGAGCACTGGAGGAAGATATTATCTGTACAAATCCATGGTACCCAAAGCTGTAGAGAACGCGCCTATACAAGCGGTACCTTCCCCATCGTTGCTTCATCTGCATTGCCTGCATTGCCTTCACTGTCTAGGACATGCAACCCTGCCCCGACACAGTATAATACCATTTAAGAGACTAGATGAAGGGTGGGTGAGCCGTATAAGCTGCTTGTATGCGGTCAGAAATGGTGACGGCGGTTGAAGAGAAGCTTACTTCTCTCTGTTCGTGCAAGCCGTGTCGTAGATGCAGTTGTATGTAACCTCGCAGCGATTCACAACGAACGGGCTTCACCGCGTCGCCTCCAAATAATTCGCGTTTGCGATACGCCAGTGAGGAGAAGAAGATGGTAGTACGATGAAAAGAGTCGTCGGGATTAGCCGAACCCGACTTGTTCAACAACTATCGACATGATCTCACACCACCATCAGCTCCTTATTAGGAAGGTGATTTGGTGTCTCGAAACAGCGTTGAAAAGCGTATAAAACCACCTATAATCGCCCCCAAAGTCCTGTTAAGGCACACCGCAGAGTTTCTCTTAGCCAGATAGGCGTATTCAAGGCGGAGGACCCTTTAGATCCCACTTTCGTGGAAGGGCCGCTTCCCTTTCTTCGGCGCGAGTGTCCTCGTTGTGCTGGCGTTTTCAACCTCACTTCGTGACCTGATTGCGGCAGTTATTGTACCAGCCTGTGCCACGCTTCCATATCCTGGTCTTCAGAGTTCCTTGGGGGTGCCCATTTATACACTGGGTGCTCGCGAACACCGTCTCGGGTCGGCATTTTTAAGGTGTGTGGTGTGTGTACCGGCGCAAGGTCCCAATCAGGAACGGCCAAGTCCACAGCCCTGACATGGCAAGCCTTCCTCCATTGGTGCGCCGAGATGCCGTCACCCTGAACTGTACAGGCTGCCGGATCTGCCCATATCCCGGCTTGGCTCGGCTCAAATCGCGCTGCTGCGAGAAGCTGAGTGGTTCACTCGCATCGCATGTTCACCAATTTTGGTCATACGCAGCAGCGTTTTCAGCCTGAAATACATCAGAGCCTGGTCAATGTATACTAAACACTTGAAGAAAAATTTGCACGCTAGTACGGTCATAGCATATGAGCCATTGAAGGTCATATAGAAAATTATTACTGTGTCACGCTAAGCAGTTCTGTATAGCACGTATGGACGGTCATCTCATTCTTCGATGTAAGTCTAATGTTACGAAGTGGCTGATGGAATTGTTACTAGACGTATGGGTTAAATTCATCTAAAAGATGCTTCACACTGGTGTACACTCCGGATCTATGACTGTACCATTATACACAGAAACTGGAATTACCTCGCCTCCGACCCCATTTTCAGACTTCAGATTGGTTCTCAGACTGAGTTCCTGAAGAGTATACTTCAGGGAAAGACACCTGATGTGCACGGCAATTGCGCTCTGGTGGGGTTAGCATGGGGGGATTATTGATTTCGAGTTTTCCGTCTATAGGTCCTCAAGTTCTACAACGGCGGGTTACTCTGTCTGGGTTTCTCGGTCGTGAGCTCGGCTTGGGGAATAAGTAGAGGGTAGTGAGGTTACTAGGGTTTTGTAGTGCAGTTACCTGTATCCTTGCGTCCGGCGTGCCTGAAGGTACCGTGCCGTGTAATGATGAGATGAGATCGATCGATTGACTGTAAGTGTCGATTTCGATGCTTTTTTTAAAACTTCTAACGGTCCCGATTCTTTTCCTGTTTTACCGCGCTTTTCCCCCAGGATAACCGACAATGTCCATCTACTCGTCTTGTACGTGTCTCTCTCTTTCAATAAATGATCAGGGGTTTTCGCCGATATAGACACTTGTCAGCTCACGTTCTCCTGAAATCTGGCACCCCAAACGTTAACTTCAATGCTCGAAGTAAGACATCCGCTATTTGTCGAAAATAACAATAGGAATTAATTCCTCTTTGCAGTTATGTATTGGGTCACAAAGTTCGTGCGGCTTAAAAGTTTAACAGCGAGACTATACGCGTCATTACCTTGTCTCTCACTCTTAACTTCAAGACAGACGGATTGCATACTTGCAGTGCGAATGCTGCGAACCCGATAACATATGTTTCGCGTCACAAATCTCAGAACGAAGACTGAGTTGCGTCGATTCGCCGAACTGTGTCTCGACGGTTCGTTTGTTGCGCACAATATAGAGCATCTCACGATGCGTCTATTCCGGCGGTTGTCCAAGAATACCGATCCCAGCTCCATCTTCGTGGCGACCATCAATTTATGCACCATTGAGCTGAACAACTTAATTTTCTCTTCGTTCTCTCTTGATATCATTCGCCTACTTGTTAAATGCCCAACCACCTCCCTCTTCCTCAAGAAGCCCTCCGACCTCACTGCTATGCTTCAAACTCTAGGCCGGAGACTCTCACACGTCCGTTTCGCGTACTTGATGCTCTTTGATATGACTGAACAAGGAGATCTCATCAAAGGGGATTGGACCACACTCGGGAGGGAAAGCCCAACATTCAGCTACTGATAGTCCATGAGAAGGTCTGGGGATGATGCTGGTTCACGTCGATTTGGACCTTGTTTGACATGACTTACTATGTCGTATATTATCTATTACTCCGTTTATCTTCTGCTCAATGCCTCACATCACGATGACTGTCCCCCAGTTTGTAAGTTTACACTCTAGCTTGGACCGCGGGTTGACCGCGGGGCGTTCTCTTACTTATTTTTCCCTATACCAGTTCCTTTTATTGTGAGACCGAGCCCGAGCCCGAGCACAAAGCATCTGACAAAGGCTTATTCATGCCGGTGTAAGGGGTATGGCGATGGGCGATGGGCATTCCAAACTTCAATCAACTCGGCATGAAAATCTTTCATGGTAGAATACTCTCGATTCAATCTGGATTCCAATCCGAGGTAAAATCAAGTTGAGGGCCACCTTCCCTTGCCGCTGTATCATTATTTGATGCATGGTGCCTCAATTGATAGTGTCAGCCCCGTAACCTCAGCATCACAAGCACCGCAACTGAATGAAATCACGTCATTGACAGGCACTTGCCGTACTTCAACACTGTCCCGGGGGACAGAAGACCAGTAGGGTATCTGATTACTCCGTGATGATCTCCTACTAGTGCGGAAAAAGAAACCCAAGTTTGGCGCCGGTCGTATGCCTATTATTCTTCATTAAAATTAGGCCTTCATCGTTTCCCCAAGGTATGACCGAGAATTGTGATGGTACAATCCATATATAAACCACCTCTAAGATTGTTAATTTCCTATGGCTACTGTTTTCTTTACCCTCCTCATATTATGTTCAAGCGCACTTGGTGCCATATACGAGAGGTTCGAAGATCTCCCAACTCAGAATTTTGATTTCATTATCGTTGGAGGTTCGTTCGTTTGCATCCGGTACGCTTTTTCTGACCTCCCTTCAAGGTGGAACTGCGGGGAATGTTCTTGCAAATCGTTTAACGGAGAATGACCATGTCTCCGTACTCGTGCTTGAAGCTGGCGGATCGTCAGTCCTCTTCTAAGTACACCGTTCTACTTTTCGATATTAACCCTCAGGCTTTCCCAGGACGGCTGATGTCCTCCTTTCCGAGGTTCCATTCTTCTGTATTGCCGTAACTCCCGGAACGCCCTTGGACTGGAACTTTACTACAACTGAGCAACCAGGATTGAATGGACGTTCTATTCCGTATCCTAGAGGATTCGGATTAGGAGGAAGTAGCGCAGTCAGTACGTGCTTTTCGTGGAGCTGCTTGGCTCTTTTGGCTGATGAATTCCCAGATTATATGTTCTATACACGTGCGTCATCTCAAGATTATGACCGGTATGCCCAGATCAGTGGCGACCCTGGTTGGGGATGGGAGGCCCTGCAACCATACGTTCTAAAGGTCTATCTTTAGTTTACTTTTTCTGTATCGATTTGACCTTGATGGGATGATAGAATGAACGTCTTGTTCCCCCTTCTGATCACCACAACACTACTGGCCAGTTTGATCCTGCGATCCACAGTTTCAACGGTATCAACTCGGTGTCTCTCCCTGGAGTTTCACGCGCTACAGATGGTCGAGTCATTCAAACTACGTCGGAGGACCCTGATCAATTTCCATTCAATTTGGATTACAACTCTGGGTACCATCTAGGAATCGGTGGGAACTCTGATCTACTGCAAATTACTGAATTTTAAATTTTTATCATCGACAGGATGGTCCCCATACACAGTTGGAAATGGGACTCGAAGTAGCTCGCAGACGTCCTATCTTGGGGCCAAGTATATCGGACGGCCAAATTTACATGTCCTGATCCATACCCACGTTACCCGGATTCTACAGTCAAAGTCCCAAGACACTAGAGGCTCACCGACATTCGATGCTGTCGAGTTTACCCAAGATGCAGGAGGTAATAACGTCTTCGAAGTACCATGTCGAGGATTTTTGGTCTGACTTAACTTCGTCTAGCAACTCTGCATACCCTGGCTCCAGTTAGTCTCAAGGAAATCATTCTCTCTGCCGGATCAATTGGCACGCCAAGCATTCTCCTTCACTCAGGCATCGGCGATGACACCGAGCTGACTGCTCTGGGAATCACCCCAAGGCTCCATCTGCCTGATGTCGGCAAGAACCTGACAGACCATACTTTATTCACCGGTCTTAGCTTCTTCGTTAACGACACGTCCACTATAGAGAACATCTATTTCAGAAACGCGACCTTTCAAGCAGAGACCCTGGCAGAGTGGCAAGCAAACCGAACGGGCTTTTTATCAACGGGAACAGCGAATCAGGTAGGGTTCCTTCGCGTTCCTGAAGAGGCCGGAATTTTGGATGGAGATCCGTGCGCCGGAAATCAGACCGCGCACTATGAGTTCATCTTCAGTGTAGGGATAGCGTGTTTTAATCGACTGAGGGAAATGCTGACTCTCTTCTAGAACGGCGTCATAAATCCATCTGCTCCTCCAGGAAACTTCTTTTCTATCGCGATCGCAGGCCTCTGTCCTCTGTCGCGTATGTCCGCTCCTTGCCTCGCCTTTCCAACACTGATAAGTAATTGGCAACAGGCGGGAATATCACTATCAACAGTGCGAACCCTCTGGACCCGCCTCTGATCAATCCAAACTATTTCTCGCATCCGCAGGATCTTGCCATTATGCAATATGCTGTTGAGAGTGCAAATAAGTTTGTCACCGCTGCGGCGTGGGATGGCTACATACTCGGTCCCACTGCAAATATCACCGAAAATGAACTCCGGAATGGGGTTGGCACTGTATTTCATCCTGTGGGTACCGCAAGCATGTCGCCTGCCGATGCGAGTTGGGGTGTGGTAAACCCAGATTTGAAGTTGAAGGGGGCAAAGGGGGTGAGAATTGTGGATGCTTCAGTTCTGGTAAGCCATTATTCATGGATGATACTACCGCGAGCTCAATACCTCTTCTCTGTACCGCGTCCAGCCTCTTGTACCCTCAGGGCATACTCAGGTTCCCATTTATATCGTCGCAGAGAGAGCCGCCGATTTGATCAAAGCAGATATATCGTAATTTTGTCAGGAAGCAAGGAAGAAGTTAGTTTTATAAGGGAAAATTCCGTGAACGTTCCAATATACGAAGCTGTGTTTGATTGCAACAAGTCGACAACGTTGAGCAGATAGCAATGAAATGCCGTGGCAACTGGGTGTCGTGACTAGAATGGCGATTGTGTTGCCGCTTTTATCGATCCGCCTGCTCCGAGTCTTTCTTTCGACCCGCAATGATCGTCGTTACTGGACCGAGCCTACGCTGAAATTTCTTCTTCTGATTATGCTGAGCAGCTGGGTGCGTCGTTCTTTGTCATCGGTAGCTTAGAGTTTGTGTTCGACGTCTACTTTTCTGAATGCAAGTAGGCTTTCTGGACTGTTCTCAGTCCGTGTTATTTAACAAGTCGATACAAACTTGAGCTTGAATTACTGAATAGTGCCTGGGAAAGCACCTTCGACCAATTCAGTCCATTCATCGATAAAGTGGACACGAGGACCCACTGGCGCCTAAGTACTCCCTGCGGCATGCATAAGCCTTCATAAAACTCTAAGAACAGGCAGCCTTGCAACGTCAGCCCCCTTCCTTCTCACCCCCATCATGTCCACCCCTGAAGATTTCTCCGTCCCTTCGTCGTCGTCTAGCACGACATCTGACGACGACTACACTAATGGCGTAGGCCTTGCCGACAGAGAGCTTTCCCAAACACGGAGAAAGCTTCTCGACTTGATGAATCGTATGAGTAATACAGGGTCAGACATCCTCGACGCTTAGTGCAGTCAATGCGCTTATCATATTTTTCAGGGCACAGAAAGATATCGACTTGCCTCAGATCGCCGTCGTCGGCCAGCAGAGCGCAGGAAAGTCGTCGCTTATCGAATCTATATCCGGAATCACCCTGCCTAGAGCTAGTGGGACGTGTACGAGGTGACTCTCTTTAATTCATCAACTTGGTGTCTTCTCAAGCTGTTTGATAGGTGCCCGACGGAATGTCGACTGCTCTATTCCTCCGCTCCTTGGAAATGTGTTGTCTCCCTTCGTATGGCGGACGCTCACGGCAAGCTCGACACGAAACAATTTGGTGAAGCCATCTACGACAAGAGCCAGGTTGAGGAGCGACTTAGGAGAGCCCAGAGAGCGATCCTAAATCCTAAAGGGCCAATGACGTTTTTCTTAGTCGGAGAAGATAAAGATCTTGCAAAAAATCAGCTTACTTTCTCTAGTGACTGCGTGTCCCTACAAATCAGCGGGCCTGATGTGGCGGACTTGTCCTTTTGCGATTTGCCAGGTGGGTGCACTTCTCAAATAATTTCCAAAATATGTCTAATTCAAAGCTAGGGCTCATCGCAAGCGTAAGCACCGGCGGAAACCAGAACGATATCAAATTGGTCGAGAGTCTGGTCGAGTCGTATATCACGAAGCCAAGCTGTGTGATTTTATTGACGGTGGCCTGTGAAAGTGGGTTATCTCCCCAAGCTCGCACGCGTCTTTCTCGATACTTATATCCATTGTAGCCGACTTTGAGAACCAGGGAGCGTATTCCTTAGCGAAGAAGCATGACCCTAAGGGGAAGAGGACGATAGGTATGAGAGCCGGATGCTGCATGCAACAACCGCGGACCTACTAATATCGGTTAAAGGTGTCCTCACCAAGCCCGATCGTATTGCTGGTGGTGATGAGGATCGATGGATGGCATTCATACGGAATGAAAGAGAACCTCTCGAGAACAATTGGTACTGCGTGAAGCAGCCGTCGTCTGTTGAACTCGGGCAGCGAATTACCTGGCAGCAGGCTCGGGAGAAGGAGAGAAACTGGTTCCGCACCACCGCTCCTTGGAAGGACCTAGATACTTTCTACAAAGGATACCTCCAAACCGCGAATTTGGTTGCGCGACTTAGTTCTATCCTATCGGATCTCATTGCCAAGAGGTGAGTGTGTATGTATCCTCCTTCCTTCGCGCTTAATTGCTGTCAATAGGCTACCGGATATCCAAAAGGAGGTCGACGCTGCTATCCAAGATACATCCAAGAAGATCGATGCCCTGCCCAAGGCCCCATCCTCGAATCCTCTGCATGAGATCTCTGCTCTGCTTCATTCCTTCACCGTTGATTTAGCGTCGCACATTCAAGGAATCCCGGACGAGGATGGGATTATTCAGACTATTCGACCAGAGCAAGAGAAATTTCAGCGGGAGATTCGATCGACGGTCCCGGATTTCCGACCGTTTGAGCGTAAGCATGCTGGAAAGCGCAGCCTTGAAAGGCCCGACTTCCTTTCGAATGATGACGGGGAAGAGGTTAAAATAGAGGCATTTCGTGAGGATGGTGATTTACTGCCCGATGATAATAACACCATCTACATTGACGAGCTGTGGACTAGAGCCCTTCAGTGAGTCTAGTCGCTTATGACGATTTAGCTCATACTAAATATGCTCGAATGTAGTGCTCGGACAAGAGAGCTTCCCGGAAACTTCCCTTTTATCGTGAAGGCGTCTTTCATCTACACCTTCATCGAGAAGTGGAAAGGACCCGCAAAGGCTCTGTGTCATGCTGTTCATCGGATTCTCTCCGAGCATGCAGAGAAGCTCGTTTCTCGGCACTTTAGTAGCTATGGGCAGGGTGCCTTGGAGCAACGTATTCAGTGCGCATCTCGGCCGTTTTGTTGTTGATGTGTTCTAAGCGTTGTCTCAGGTTGTTTGTCCAAGATTACCTGAAATTGCAACTCCAGCGCACCGAAGAAAAGGTGGATTGGCTGTACTCACTCGAGGATCTCCCGTTTACCCTCAATACCCATTACCTTGCGGATTACAACGCCAAGTTCTTCGCGTACTATAAAGATGCTAGGCAGAGGGCATCTAGAGGTGATGTTATTTTGAAGCTCCAGGGCTTGCCAAATGGCGTGCGAAATGCTGCCGCGCAGTATGCAACCACCGCTAATATTACCAATGCAATCAGCGCGCTCACCGCCATTGGGATAGAGGGTATCAAAGCGAATGACTTAGCGAAACTACTACCTCCTGATCAGATGGAGCCCGCGCTGAGTATTATGGCAGAGGTTCGAGCATATTTCCAAGGTATGCATGTATACCATCTAGCGTCGTTTCGTATTCTAACTGAGAACCAGTGGCTTACAAACGATTCACGGATATCGTCCCTCTCGCCATTGACCACGATCTCGTCCGGGGTCTCAATCGGGATTTGTTGGAAACGTTGTCGGATAGACTAGGGATCTACAGGCCTGAAGGGAAGGAATTGTGCGAGAGGTTGGCGCTGGAGAATCCGCAAGTCTCGGAAAAGAGAAAGGAGTTAGAGAAGAAGATGGAGAGGCTGCGGGGTGCGAGTAATGAGTTATTGAACGTGAGATTTTGAGGACCAGGCTGGTGCCTTGACCGTGGCTCCAATTGTATATTTTCTGGTGGCTCTGATAGGATTTAGTTTGGATTCTGATACATACACTTACCCATGCATGCATTTTTGGTATTAAATACATTTCATTTTGACTGAGAATGTATGTGCCTTGGCCTATTAGACCGGTCACGAAGAAGATGGTTGAGTTCACGACGCTCGCGAATCGTGATGGCTAGTTCCGTTGCGGTGTCCCGCTTGGGAATTTTATTTCAGAATTAAATTTATTCTAATGTTCCAAAATAAGGACCTGTCCGGATGGCCACGTGCTGGAAAATCGTGGGAGAGTGAAATCCCTGGACGGTGGTTGGTCCGTCGTTCGTCACTGTCCACAACGACGGGTAGGCCCCATTGCTCCTAGGGATGGTCACCGTACCGTTACGGATACGGCCGTAGATCAGACGGTCACCAACGGGCACGGGTGTTCCCGTAACCGTACCGTAGGTGTTCAATCAGCTATAGGAACGGTGCCAACGGATACATATACGGTCGTCACGGCCGTATTTACGGCCGTGTACCAAGTTAACTCAAATGATATGATTATATCAATATAAGCGTACCTAAAATGAGCGTCACATCATCCCCTCATATCGTCTTGATGATTACTGATCATATGTATGTGCTGTAGGTAAAATAAATGCAGGTGGAGTTCCTGACATCAGCGAAATAACGGAGCAGGGCCCCAAAAATACAACCACACCCACCATGAACGACTTTCCAGTGAAGCTTCAACCTTTGAAGGGATTATCGTGCTACATTTTGTCTCATAAAGTTGCATGACAGCGAAAGAAAGGGGGTGCTGCCCTTGTCATCCGTAAACGGCCGTACACGGTCAAATTTGTCCGTAGAATACGGTCCGTGGAGTGCGACCACCGTATGGGAACTGTACCGTAGTAGTACAGTTGGTGGACCTCACGGGACAGCACCCGTATCCGTAACGGCCGTCCGTATACACCGTACTACGGTCACGGTACCCATCCCTAATTGCTCCTGCTATTCCCTGCTCGTGGGCCGCGTGCCCCATCTACACATTATTTTCTCGCACTGATTAATAACGCTGGCAAGGCCCACATCTGGGGCAAAGCCTGCTACGTTTATTAAGAACTACCTACTTCCAAAGAAAATGTATAGATTGCCGGACTTAACACACTTGCTATGCCCCTTCGCACTGGGTGCAAGAGCAACGATCTGATTTCTCCAGGAACAAAGTACTTCATCATTCAGATGACGCAGGTGTATCATGGTTGGAGATAATCACAAAGTCTGCGATGCAACTTCAGTGAGGTAGCGAGTAATGAGATGATATCTTACTGCTTGTTTCATGGGTGATGGCAGTCATCGTCACGTCGAACGAGTCATGGTGTTGGAATATGCCTGAAAAAGTCTGGATATGATGGATATCCGAAAACCGTCGGTGACATGGTGGAAGTGATCAAGGCCACAACCCTCAAACTGGCAATACTAACAAGTAGGTGCTGCTCGAAAAAGATTCGCTCGGTGGCGGCCTGCGCCGCCACCAGCTCACATTTTCTCGCAGGCGGCAGAACGTCTGGCTGCTGCTAGCAGATGAAGTTCGGCCGAGCAACTCCGTGGCAAGCGTGATAGTAATGGGCAGTCACATGTAAACAGTGACAGACAAAGCAACTGCCACACCGAGAAATTTACATTGAAGGAAACTTTCTTTCATCTCACCGCAGAAAACTCCCTTACATAGAAAACACGTGACATACGGAGCGGCCTCCGGAGAAAAATCGCTTGGTACATCGATCCATCTACAAGACCTACTACTAACGTAGCAGGAATAATTTTAAAGTTTTGAGGCTCGTTTGGGCCCCGCTAAAAGGCCTCTGAGCGGGCATTCAGAGGGTTATGACAATCGACGTCATATGTTGTTTCGTGGGTTGTCTCAGATGGCGCAGGCTGAGATCGGGCTCGGACGTCGTGTCAAAACTTTTTTTTCTTTTCGAGAATCTCATCAATTATGAAAATAGCAATAATATATAGTCGTGTTTATTACGTCGGAAACTCCGTAAATGTTTCAATACAGAGCCGTGTTCGATACCAACAAGCCGACAGCGTTGAGCAGATAGCGCTGTCAATGAACAACCGCGGGAACCGAGTGTTATAGAATGCTGTACTGAGTCTACGTTGGAAATTCTTCCTCTGATAATGGTGAGCATCTGGATGTGTCGTTCGTTATCATATTAGAGTTTATGGACGACGTCTACATTTCTGAATGCAGGTAGGCCTCCCGAACTGTTCTCAATCGGTGTTATTTACATAACAGATCGATACAAAACTTGAGCTCGAATTATTGAATAGGACCTGGGAATGAACCTTTAACCAATGCGGTATTTATCTTTCTCAATGGACATGAGCACTCATTGGTGCATAAGTACTCACTGAGGCATGAGTATGCCTTCACAAAATTCCAAGAACAGCACCTTCGTAGAGTCAACCTCTTCCTTCTCACCCCCATTGGGTCCACCCTGATGATTTCTCCGTCCCTTCGTCGTTGTCCTAGCATCACATCTGACAAGCCACGACGATGACTACGAGTAGCCGAGCATGCGGTGCAGGTTCCTCAGCATGAGAGTAACCTCTGGCAAGTGTTCGACATATACGTGACGAATGCCAACTCTCGTACCTAGACGGAAATGTCGACAATGTAGAGATGCTGTTAGTCCGCATGACCGATGTTCGAACTACACCCTATTCGTGAATCAATTCCGACCCGGAACTCGCGTCCATACGATATGCAACAACGAGGGTAATACAATAACATCCTCGAGTGTGCCATTCATCACGATTTTTCAAACCAGAAACAATATCACCATTTACAGTTTCTTCATGAGTAGTCAAACCATCTCTAAGAATTACGACAATTCATTCTTAAAGAAGAATGATCAGGTAAGATGAAATGACCACAGTCCATCTTGGAATGGAAAAGGCCCACCCGCTTCCTCCTTGTTCCACGCCTCACGCGCAACAGCCCAATTACGCCGCATCACATCTATATATTCCTTCGGCATCCACCCATCAGGGTCACATTGGATATGGACCCGGAAGTCATCTCTGCGCTTCTGGTAATGCATAAAGGCAGGATATTCCTCTTGATCTCGCATAATATCCTCCGCAGTCAATTGGACAGGACATTCGGCGGGGGTGCTCAGGTCAAAGGGCCAAGCATTGCACAGCTCACGAACGAGATGACGTAGGTTTTGGGGACCGTCGGCGTAGCAGCGCAGGGCAGTCTCGGGTAGCGAGGCGAGTAGCTGGGCATGTGATAGGCAGGCAGTTGCGAGTCGCAGTGGAGAGCGGCGCAGCAAGACACTCGACGTTAGTTGGTGCCGTTTGGCAAGTCTCAACTCGAGCTCTGCCTGCTCTTTGAGTTCAGGAGGGATATCTAGAGGCATCTCCGGCATGCTGAATGGGTCGTCGGGAAAAGGAATGAGACTTCCATCATAAAGTATCGCCGGAGGCAGAATCGCGCCCTGAATATATGGGAGAGTCATGGCGCCCTGCCAGTCAATGTAAGAGAGGACATGCGCAGCTCCGGTGGGTGCAACGATTATATTGGACCTCGTAAGATCGGGATGAGTAAGACGTGGTGTTGTCAGTGCCGGCTCCGAGGGAGTCAAATAAGGTGCCAGTGATATGCACTGCTGTAAGAGCCGACGCAGTTCGGGAAGATCGTGCGGTTTGGACCTGCTGAGAAGCGAACTAGGAGTTGGATGAGAGGATACAGCACTGGCGGCTTGAGATTCGGCCCTATGCAGCGCTAACCGACAAGTGCCTTGTATGAAAGAGGTCATATCGGGCCCTAAATGTCGACAACCAGCCTTACGAATTCAGTTCAATGCAGCACAGGGACTCACAAGGTCCACGGTCGCCCTCTATAGGCTCATTGAACCAATATTGTTTGTCAACGACAGGTCCAATACGATACTTCTCTGCAGCAGGCTCAGTATTATGCTCCTTCTTCATATATAGCAGTCTGTTCTGCAACTCTGGGCTGACATCTTCCTTGAAGAACAGGCTACCAATTTGCAAGAAAGTCCGCTGGTGAAGGCGTGCATCAAGAAAGACCAACTCTTTCAATACGGTACCAATTTCCGCGTCGAAGGTGTTCAGCCAGCGGTCCTCCAGAGAAATACCATTTATACGCTCCATGAGGATGAAGTCAGATCCTACGGCGGCTCGAGATTCGAGGGTATCGCTCCAGGCCAGTACACGCGGAGTGGGCTTTCCAACGATTTCTTGGACGTATTCCATTGTGGCGACTTCGCTAGCTGTGGACATGTGGACATTACCCACGAGTGAACAAGGAAGCCTCGCGACAGCTTCAACTCCATTGTCAAATTCAAGAAGGTACAGTTTATTATACGCTCCTGTAAGACATGTTATCATTGATTTATATAGGTAGAAGAACGATGAACCTTGGGCAAGGGTTTCAAATCGTATGCAACTCTGTGCTCCGACAGCCGAAGACGATATATCACGAAGGGCGTCGACATTGAATTTCACACGCCGTACACTTCGTTCTAAAAGATTGAGTAAAATTACCGCATTGATAGTACAAAGGACATACGGAGTGCACTGTTCCACAACCATTCTCCGTCGTGATCAAAATAACGTGGGGCTCCGCGGCTAAGTGTAGACATGTGTCTCGTGTAGCCATGGAGGCGTAGAGGATAAGAAAGGGTGAACGAAGAGGGAAGCATAGGGAGGGGTCGGCAATTGCCGAGAAATAGTCTCGATTTATTTTGACGAGAACTTGACGAAAACGACAATTGTCATTTTAGGCAGTTTCAAGTTCCTATACCGCTCCCTACGTTCTCCTAAAGACGTGCCTTCCTGAAATGTAGCCCCGATATTCCAGAATAGGCTTGTTTCGTCGGATGGAGGGAACGATTCGAGAATCGGTATGCTCGAACTGGGATCTTCATCAAATTTCCATTCATCTTTGTGCTAACTGCTTTCTGGAATAATTGGGATAGGACAGTCTGGCGTTCCTTTATCTATCCACTTCTGCCTGCCACGATTGATTACTTTCTATACATGCACTGTCCCGCTTCAGTGAGGTAAGGAGCTACTCGTTTACATTCTCCTCTGACCAATGACATTGACCAGTTCAAGTTGAGGGTATTTATTCATATAAATGGGCAACAGGGCGTACGAGGATGAGACGTTCAATCTCAGTCCTTTACTCGTTTTCATGCTTACTGGTTTCAACATGATTGGTATCTATCTAGGGCCTTACATCCCTGTATCGTCTTCATCTGTCGGCTACCATGCATTTACTTTCCATACAGTGGCACTGTGTACGCTGCTTGATTAACCAAGGTAAGGAGCTTTTCCTCTACAAATATTCTCCTTTGACTAAATGACCTTGATCAATCAGAGCGTCTTATTAATATTTGTACCATTTATGCCATAGGAACTTCTTTGGCTCAAGACCCATTGGATGAACGCCAAATGAACGCGACAATGATCAATTGCAGGAACAAGATGGTTTATTCGTCTTACGGACGCTAGACGAGACGGCAGCGACACGTGTCCTTCATTCATCATGTCAACAGTCAAACCGACGCTCTATCAGATCCTCATTGTCGTCTGACCTTCTGTGCCGGATTATCGCAATGTATGCATTTAAGTAGATCCGCAATTCAACATAGGTAGCTGGCATACCCCATGGTCCTCCTCATTTTTCTCGCCGTATTGTCGTGCACAGGCGTGCTTGGCGCGATATACGAAAGGTTCGATGACCTTCCGATGCAGGACTTCAACTACATCATCGTGGGAGGTCAGTGTTGCGAACCAGGCTAGGCTACTTGTTCACTAACATCGGTCAAGGTGGAACCGCCGGGAACGTACTCGCGAATCGGTTGACGGAGGACTCCTTCGTCTCCTTCCTTCTTCTCGAAGCCGGCCCATCGTTTGTCTCCCTCTGTGTACTTATCTTTTATTTTACTAGCTCTCATCCAGGACGACTGATGTCCTCCTTTCTGAGGTCCCTTTCTTCTGCTCTCGCGTGGTGTCCGGAACACCCTTGGACTGGAACTTCACCACGACAGAGCAACCTGGTTTGAAAGGACGCTCTGTTCAACTGCCTCGAGGCTTTGGATTAGGGGGAAGTAGTGCTGTTAGTACGTCATCAGTTTCTCGCCGTAATTAAATACAACGGCTGACGTGCTATAAGATGGCATGGTTTACACGCGTGGTTCTTCTCAAGATTACGACCGTTATGCCTATGTTAGCGGCGACGATGCATGGGGATGGGATGCTTTGCAACCGTACTTTCGAAAGGTAACTTGGTCTCCGTCATCCTGTTTTCATCCTGTTTGCTACTCCTCAAGCCCACGTCGCTATAACAGAATGAACACTTCGTGGCTCCAGCCGATGATCACAATACAACAGGTCAATTCAATCCTGCAGTCCATGGCTTCAATGGCATCAACCTCGTGTCTCTGCCCGGATACCCACGGGGTACCGACAACCACGTCATCCAGACAACGACTGAATTGTCTGACGAGTTCCCTTTCAATCTGGATTACAACTCGGGATATCAGCTAGGCGTCGGTGAGAATTACTGCCACGTATTTAACAGGTTTTTGGCTGAGGCTGAGAATCGGCAAGATGGGCACCGACCACCACTGGAAATGGAACTCGAAGCAGCTCACAGACATCCTATCTTGCGCCTGAGTATATCGAACGGCCAAATCTGCATGTTCTGATTCACGCACACGTCACTCGGATCCTCCAGTCTAGGAAAGAGAATATCCATGGATCGCCTGTGTTTGATGCCGTTGAGTTTACCCAGGACGCCGGAGGTAGGATAATTTCCTTCCATAGGAGGTTGTTGATCTGGTCGCTGATATGCCGTCACCTAGTGTCTATGCACACCCTAGCACCTCCGAGTCTCAAGGAAATCATTCTCTCTACGGGCTCCATCGGCACCCCACATATCCTCCTACATTCAGGAATTGGTGACGATGCCGAACTTGCGACGCTTGGAATCCCGTCAACTCTCCACCTGCCCGACGTTGGCAAGAACCTGACGGACCACCCAGGATGGAGTATCATCTTCTCCGTTAACAGCACTGAGACGGTTGACAGCGTGTATTTCAGAAACACCACCTTCCAAAGGGAGGCCCTGGCTGAGTGGCAGGCTTCCAAGACAGGTTATTTGACAGGGGGCTTAGCCAATCAAATAGGATTCCTTCGCATCCGGAAGATACGGGGGTGCTGGAAGATGAACCGTGTGCGGGGAATGAGACGGCGCATTACGAGTTATTCTTTGTGGTGCGTGCATCGGCACAGGTTTTGGAACAAGCTAACCTTTCCACCGCAGAATGGTCGCTTCTGGGGACCTGTTCCAGAAACAGGGAATTTCTTTCGAATTTCGACGGTCGTTCTATGTCCTCTGTCTCGTATGTTTGCCTTTTAATCACAGTTTGCGGTTATTGATGATTCTTACTCATATAGGTGGAACCGTCACTATCAATAGCACGAACCCCTTGGATCAGCCACTAATCAACCCGAACTATCTCTCGCATCCTCAAGACGTGGCTATCATGCAGTACGCTGCGGCCAGTGCTCAAAAATTTGTCACTGCCCCGGTGTGGGATGGCTATATTCTCGACAGCTTGACCAGCACTACAGTGGACGACTTTAGGAACGGGGCTCACAGCTTGTTCCATCCGGTAGGTACAGCAAGCATGTCTCCTGCCGGTGCAGATTGGGGAGTAGTGGACCCAGACCTGAAGTTGAAAGGTGCCAAGGGTGTGAGGATCGTCGATGCTTCGGTTATAGTGTGTTCGTCTGCTAAGCTCTTCTTGCGAGCTGACCTTTCATCTTTCATCGATAGCCGTTCGTGCCAGCAGGGCATACTCAGGCGGCTGTATATGTCATCGCAGAGAGGGCAGCAGATTTGATAAAATCCGGCGGTATGTAACACAAGGTTGAAGAATTAAAACCTATAGGCTGCAAATTTCAAATCATGAAACTACGCGAAACATTCAGAGAACCATTCTTTCTCCTCGTTCCCTCGGCGAAATATTTCTCATGTGTCCCCGGAAGACAAGCGAAGAACCAACGTTTCACGACTGATTCATCCTGCCTACCCAAGTCCACCAAAGTGGCAATATCAATAGCTAGATGTTCTAGCTCCAGGTTACCGCCGCAGAGGGCATGGTCCAAATTGTTCCACACGCTCATTGTCACGCCCGGAAGGGCCCCAACCACGATGTTGTGGAAGGTGATAATCAAACGTAACTTCTTGAGCGGGGAACCGGCAGGAACGGCACTCAAGGAGGTCGCCCACCACTGGAACTCGGGTGGGTGTTGGACCCAGTCCCTATTGATACCGACGCGCAACTCGACGGTTTCAAACGTATGGAATCTCAGCGGGGAATAGCTGGTGCTGTCTGGGTGAATCTGATATAAGCGTGGTGGCCTCCTCTCCAAAGGGACACAACGGCTTACCTTGTTCAGTAAAATTAGATAGATCGTGGTCACCAAGGTGTAGCGTTTTCGCCGACTTAATAGCTTTGCAGTCGAGGAACCGCTGGACCAAGGGTACATGGTCATCATCCAAGTACATGCTGCTGAAAGTGACTTTGACCAAAGAGTCCCCAGCGATGATAGGATATCGAGAGGTCGCGATCAAGTCCATGATCACCAAATCGGACGTTTTGAATATATTCAAACGGAGCTCCTTCAGCGGGCATCTCAAGGCAGATTGCGGCTGAGGAAGACTGCATTCAGGGGCAGAAAAGTCTGTTCCATGTTCAGCATCCGGTGCAGACTCGTATTCCACAACATCGAGCCCGGCTAGATATAAGTCGGTCAAGCAAGGAGAGCTGATGAAGCAGTTCAATGCACGGAAGGTCAATGTAACGTGCCTGAGTTCAATACTGGTGATGTGTGCCTTTGAAGGGGAGGCAAACGAATCGGTGAAGGGTCGTCCCACTACGTCCAAGTCTACGAAAGTTACGGCGCGAAGATTCCGCATATGAGAAATGATTGTTTCGAGGATGAGGACTTCAGCTAGGTCTCCGCCCCAGCTATCGTAAACCATCAACGTTCGAGGATGCTCTGCAAGCACCGTGGGATCTGTAGCGTGAATCTGGCCCAACCGATCGATGTAGCCATCGTTATTGATCTCGAGTTCGATTGTCTCATAAATATGCTTCTGGGCTCGCGGTCTCATAGCGCGGGATGTTTGCGTGATGGTGGTGAGGGTAGGAATGGCATCGATATCCTCTGCGACAGCATCGACAATGTCGTGCAGAAGCTCGGTTGGGAGTTGAACAGGGCCGTTGTCGTCCATCTACGCAGAGACGAACTGAGAAGATGAGAAGGATGAGGTTATGAAGCTGCTATCATCCCGGAAAGGCTGCTTTTATAGGGATTGAAGAAGTGCGTCCGTAGTGGCAACTATTGTTCACCACAATGGGACATATTCAGACAAACTAAGATGGCGGATCAACGACAGGCATCATATTCCACTATCCGAATACGAAGGGGTGCCCAAAGCAACCAGATGCCTTTGTATTCCTTTTGACGGCCGTATGGGCAAGCTGCAGTCTGGAGGCGGTAAGGGGGAAATTCCAATCAAGAGAAAGCCAGACAAAGGAAAGAGATGTGCCGCCTGTTCAACGCGTAACAGGGTCGCCCGATTGCGGGGACAAGGGTTCATTGGATGAAATACAGTATATAAAATTGCGTGACACACCTGGCAGTTATGCGGCAAGTTTAGAAAACATCGTTCAGGACTGCTGTGTTTGCGCGTTACACGATAGAATGAGAACCCAAGTACACCAACGAATCCTCGTCATCCAAAAATCTGGAGCAGAGGCTCTCGGGATGGTCACCGTGACCGTAGTATGGTACATACGGACGGTGACTACGGATACGGCAGCTCTGCTGTGCATGTCCCTGTCGCCATGCTACGGTACAATCCAACCATTCCTACGGACCGTATTCTACGGGCAGATATGGCCATTCACGGTCGCTCTGCTGCAGAGCTCAAAAGTTGAGCAGAATGTCAATTCTTCAACCAATTTGCCGTCACGATGGGGGGTGAAATAGTAACGTGTCATGCTAGATAAGGCTAGATAAAGGAAGAGTGAGTGGAAATACAATTTGATGGCAGTATTGCAACCTGGCAATAGGCCCCTATGTTTTCTTCAACATGTCACACTCGTCACACAGCTACGCACTTTGCCGAGCTGGCACTGGTTGCTTTTGAGTTGCCTTTTTCTCCAGGATCAGCACTTCATTTTTAATGCTTGCTTGACACTCGAATGAAGTTTACTACAGATAATTGTCCCTATTTTCGCAATATTGATACAAATCTACAAAAGATCAACAGTAATATCGACAACTGTCGTACGCGAGTTCCTCACGCGAGCGCCGATAAAATTCACGAGGAGCTCGAAAAGCGTATTGTTATTGAATGGGCGACGGAAAAACTTTCCAAAGGCGCCGTTAGAAAACGATAGCGCAACACCTACGCAGGATATCTGGCAGGTTGCCACCTCTGCAGCAGACGACTCCTACCCTATTTATGGAGACAAGGCCAAAGGCGAACATTTGGTCAGAGGTGGAGAGTGGTGGCCTCAAGTCAGGTGGTTATTTGAGACTGTCGAGGAACATCTGCATTCTGACAGCGAACTGTGCTATGTTGGGCTGCCGACTACGACCAAGTAGGACGTGACGCGTGCAGCCTACTAGTAGCTTGCGATCTCGCGACGATTGAAGAATACGGAATGATAAATCATATGGGGGATCCTCGTTAAGTGATTTTCCGTCTTTCTTAAAAATTTTCCTTCGACTGATAGTACAATGTTAAAAAACATCAGGAGATATTGGGCAATGCCCCACGAATGCTGCCCCCCGACCTTTGCCAGAGATGTATTCGTTAAACCATCACTGGCAATATCTATGAGATTCTGGTTTTATTCAACCTCACCTATTTTTTTTTGTAACGCCAGCTTCCGGTTTCAACTTGGTGCGTAGGTCTCATGTGGGACTTGTTCGCAGTGCTCGCCCGCCCTCGAGAATCCACGGCCTCTCATCTGCACTGTATTATTTTGTTTCATAAAGATCTTGGCTACCTAACCGTTCAACGTGTTGCGATACCGATGCAAGAGTCTGCTGAGGCTGAGGTCTAGTATGTGGTCCAGCACGATTCGCACATTGGCGGAGAAGTATATCGAACTGTGGACAGTTTACGTCGACTTTACTGGATAGTCTTGACAGAATCGTCATACCATCCGCGGTGGCTTCAAGGTTTGTTGGGTACCAGCATTCCGCTTGCATCCAACGCACGGAGAGGCGCTGCAGAAATCTATATAGATTAGCAATCTAATGTCGACCCCCCTGGTTCTATCTCACGCGGCGGAATACTTGAAAGGAAACCAATTGATGGCTCAGGAATATCGATAGTCGGTGCTTCAACTTGTTTGGCCTTGAAGCGAGTTAAGAAGAGAAGGAAATGATGTGATTCGTCACTCGACCACTTACTCGTACGTGAACCTCGTTCTGAGACTTCATTCGTGCCTCATACATTCTCAGAACGTCAAATTTTTCTCAAGTTTTTCGAACGACGGTCGCTTCTTCATGCCATCGGGTCTACTACTTGAACATACACCTACCTTCTGAACCTCATTACGGCCGAACATGCGACCTATCAGCTGAATATCGTTATTAGCGCACTTGCATGTCAACTAATATGGTATCAGATTCCGGCTTCTGTACATCCCACCAGAACTTTTCTTCATCATGTGGACCGTGTTTACCACGATTCACCACGAAGCGTCAAATGATTTATAAGGGCACCATGACTACGTATTCTTGGCGGGCCGCTCAGCAACTATGTACCTCAGACTCTCCTTCTTCTTACTCCATGCGCTATGCTCCATAGCGCTCGGCGCGATATACGAAAGTCTTCAGGACCTTCCGACTCGTGATTTTGATTTTATTATTGTCGGAGGTACGCGCCTTTGTTCGAGCCATTACGCCGCACGCTCATACATGTCAAGGTGGAACGGCCGGAAACGTCATTGCGAACCGTCTAACAGAGGACCCGGGGCTTTCTGTTCTTGTTCTCGAAGCAGGCAGTTCGTGAGTACACCCTCTTATAGTCTCTGAAACATTTTACCCTTGCTGTAGTACGGCCGATGTTCTCCTCTCTCAAGTACCTTTCTTCTTTCCTCGAATAGTTCCAGGGACAGTTTGGGATTGGAACTTCACTACGACTGAGCAACCAGGGTTGAACGGACGTTCTGTCCCGCTTCCTCGAGGATTCGGACTGGGAGGAAGTAGTGCTGTCAGTACGTCCTGTGATACTGTGATACCCTTGAATGCCAAAGTTGATAGCTGATTGCAATCACAGATGCTATGTTCTACACCCGCGGTTCGTCCCAAGATTACGACCGTTATGCTCAAATAAGTGGTGATCCAGGATGGGGATGGAATGCCCTGCAACCGTACTTTCGGAAGGTCAGTCGAAATTTGTCCTTGTCACAAACATTATTGACGATCCATGAGACAGAATGAACATTTCGTTGCTTCAGCTGATCACCACACTACGACCGGTCAGTTTGAACCTGCGGCTCACGGCTTCCGTGGAATTACAGACGTTTCTCTTCCTGGATACCCACGCGCTACAGACAGCCGTATCATCCAGGCGACGACAGAGATGCCGGACGATTTCCCGTTCAACTTGGATTATAATTCCGGTTACCAGCTGGGCATTGGTGAGAGTTTTAATTGACTAACCCGGAGACTTTTCTGAGCACTATCAGGATGGACGCCGATGACGGTTGGAAACGGCACTCGAAGCAGCTCACAAACATCGTATCTTGGGCCTGCATACATCGACCGACCGAATCTACATGTCTTAGTTCACGCTCATGTTACTCGAATTCTCCGGTCAGGTAACAAGAATATCAGTAGGCTACCAACATTCAACGGCATCGAGTTTACCCAGGATGCTGGAGGTGAATAGAATTGCTGGCGCTAATGATGACTGTCGGCTGACACTTGTCATCTCCTAGTAACCAAGCATACTCTTGCACCCTCAAGGCTCAAGGAAATTATTCTTTCCGCTGGATCCATTGGCACCCCGCATATACTCCTTCACTCTGGGATTGGTGACGCAAGGGAACTCGGAGATTTGCACATTACACCGACCCTCCACCTTCCTGACGTCGGCAAGAACTTCACAGATCACCCTATTTGGAGCATGCTGTTCACTGTTAGCGACACTGACACAATAGAGAATATCTATTTCAGAAACGCAACATTTCAAGCAGATGCCCTGGCGGAGTGGCAAGCGACTCGAACAGGCTTTTTGACGGCCGGAGCAGCAAATCAGCTAGGATTCCTTCGAATCCCTGAAGACGCGGGAATCGTGGAAGGAGAACCTTGTGCTGGGAACGAGACAGCGCATTATGAAATCATTTTATCGGTATGTAATACGAGAATCCTGTCAAAACTTTGGATTACTGATTCGCTTGCAGAACGGTATTATTCGGGACCCTATCCCAGAGACAGGGAACTTCTTTTCCGTACGACCGGCGGTCATGTGCCCTCTATCGCGTACGCTAGGTCACATTTTCTAGCCTTTGCCAATATTCATCATATTTACATGTAGGCGGGAATATCACTATCAACAGTACGAACCCTTTGGACCCACCACTGATCAATCCCAACTTCCTCTCACATCCGCAAGACCTTGCTATCATGCAATATGCTATTGCCAGCGCACAGAAATTGGTCACTGCTCCAGCGTGGGATGGATATATCCTCGGGCTCGCAACGAACACCACCGAAGACGATGTCAGGAATGGGGTGGCCAGTCTCTTCCATCCCGTGGGTTCGGCATGCATGTCCCCAGTGAACGCAGATTGGGGAGTGGTAGACCCAGATCTGAAGTTGAAGGGCGCCAAGGGCGTCAGGATTGTCGATGCATCAGTCTTCGTAGGTCCTTCAAACTCAAGACGTCACAACAGGTTTACCGTTCTTCCTCGCGTTTAGCCGTTTCTGCCAGCAGCACATACCCAGGTGCCGGTATATGTGTTTGCGGAGAGAGCCGCAGATTTAATCAAAGCAGACACACAATAAATAGCTGTCGAAGAAAGACCGGCGAATGATTTGATCTATGAGGCAACCTAGATATAATTGGGAGAATCAATGAACAAGATCGATCCAAAGTTGTGTAAAGCTAACGGGGATCTCATGGTCAGACAGAATGCATTATCCAGAATGGAATGGTCCGAGAAACTGACAAACCCTTCTCAGCGAGTGTACCAAAATAAATCGGAGACCTTCACTTCTATTACTTTGCATATAACCACAACAAGAACGGCTTCTCAAGATCGACGTCCTACCGGATTCTCAATTCAGTTTCGGGTTTCCAAGACGATGAAGCAAATGAACGCCAAGCCTAACCAGATACGAGGCTGTTCAAACACTAGTAGGAGTATATTACGGAGAGATAGCCGAAAACATGATCACTTGCATTGACAGGTAAATTTGGAGCAATATGACTTCATATCGCACGGATGAGCAGTAAATTGGATATTTGCTGCACTGAGATTGGAGATACCGTCATGTTCGGATTGATGGATATTAATGTTTCTGGCTTTCGCTGACAGTGGAATGGGGTGAATAGCAATATAGTTCGATGTTAGTACTATTTCGAATTCGACATACAATGCCTCTGAAGGTATTAAGACAAGGTGTTGAATTTTACTAGCAGGAATCGGTAGGGTATCTTTGAGCAGAAACTCGGACATCCCCAGGAAGGCATCACGAAATCCCGCATGAAGCCGTCAGACCCTTCATGAAAATTTAAGTTCTACAACAACATCCGAAGATGAGGCGTATGAACCTAGAAGCCAGGAAGCAGCAGCTTGAGGGACGGGGAATCTGGTGGGGCAGAGAAGGACGCCCCACCTCCATGCTCCATAGGTCGAAGGATGCCCGCCGAGGCAAGGAAGCTGTACCCGCCGATGATCCCGGGTTGACGAGCACAAAGAAATCTATGAATGATGCGTTCAGCGGGTAGAGTAACCGCACCATTTGAAAGACATACCGCTCAGAGCTGGTTTACGAGCCTCTGCTGAGCAAATATCCCGATATTCCATCACTACATTATAGAATCAGCACGCCAAGAACTGTTGGGAATTGATAGTACTTACCCGTATGGGTAAAGGCCAATCAACGCCTCACCTGAACAAGCGAATCAACCCTTCACCATCTATGTACAGTACTACCAATGTACAACATCCACATCCAGTCCATGTCTGTCCGAGGTCTACTACGCCACTTTTTCATTCTCATCGCGAACGTCGAGTATCCGGAAGCTCTGATCATCGTTCCAGCCATACCTACAATCAGAAAAATTAGCTCATCTCCAGTAAAGAAGTAAACCCATCCACATACCTGAGCTTCAACCCCTCCACCCCCACCAGCTTCACCGTATCGGGCAACGACGAATCAATCATCAATCGCACACCATCTACTAGCCTAGCCTCCCTCGGCGATGTATCTTTATCCCGGTCCGTCGTCGTTCCCAAAAGGGCAAACGACAAGACACACATAAGTGCACTGCATACCGTCCCAATCACCGCTCGCCAAAGAATAACCTTCAACGTGGCCTTCGTCTCGGACATCGTGACCTGCGCATCAACCACGGCATCCCAGCCGCCTGTAGCAGCGCCCAATTGAAAGTCTTGACACACAGACGGAGGCTGACGAGAATACATTGGCCAGGGTGGACAATCACACAATTGCCACGCTTTCCAAATATAGCTCGCATAGAGAGCTCCCAAACTCCCTTCGAATTCGTCAAGTGCAAGATACGAGTAGTTGTTGCTCGATGACGGGGAGACGAGATTGGTAAGCAGTTGCTCAACGGAGCTCTGGCCAAGATTGTCGACCGACGCGCCGTTTGAGATGATCTCGTCTGCCGTAGGGACAGGGCTAAACGCCGTAAGGAAAAGATCTTCGATACGCAACGGGCTAGTTTCCTCCCATTGAAACTTGTCCCACTGATGAGGGTCTGGATCAGATGGTGTGTCGACCAAAACTCCGGAATATGTAACTTCGACATCCGCTTGAGTCGTTTGTAGCGTACAGCCAATAGCCTGAACAAACATCTGCACCGTCTTGCAAGGCCCTGGCCTATCGTCATCATGACCATGACCATCCGGCTTGCAAATGCCGGTACCGATCGATTGGTTAAAAGTAGTCCCCGTTGAACCATCAACGTCACGTATAAGGACGTCCTCGTCTGACGTAGCGATGACGAAGACGACCTGTTGGTGACCTGGAAAGCTGAGATCACCCTCAAGGACCCAAGGCTGAACGACGACCTTCGTGAAGTTGTTATAATCGGGATTGAAACATATGTCACCGTGAGGCCCGGGCCCCATAACGTAATCATTCGGCGGTCCGCACGACATTTGAAGGGTTTGAAAGAAGGTTGTGAAGTTCAAGCCCGTGACGTTTGGATTCCAATGAAGGGGCGGGGACATTGAAAAGTTGAACCAGACATCGAAAGGGTCGTCCTCGCCGTTCGAGGCACCGACAGGTTCAGCATACGACGTATCGTTCTCCGTGGGAGACATGAGAAAGATGGCAATGTCGGCATCCTCCACTTGACTACATTGGACGTTCATTGTGGTGGAATTAACAGTGACTGTAGCGAATATGATGAGAGGTACCCGTAATGAGGAAAGAAATGACATACTAGAGCTGTATTCTTGGGTTGGGAAATTATTGATGGGAGTGTCGTGTACAACACTGGACCAAAGCTGAGCTATGCCTATGAACGGTGAACGAACTAACATACTTTTTTTGGAGGCCGGGACTTTTTGAGTAGCCCGCCGAGGATATGAACATATCAAGGTCCCATTCTCTGGCCTACGATTTCGTAAGATTCAAGACAAGACTGCAGGATTAACTTTCATACCGGCCAGCTCCATTCTTTATCTCTCACATAGGCATCTCGTATGTCGCGTGTGGAAATATTGAGTGGATCGAGATATGAACCCATATGATTCGTCACCGAAGCATTAAGCGACTGCACAGTACTGTCGACGTATATTTGGACGCCTATGTGAGAACATGAGACATGTGCTTCAGGCGCAAAGGACCGACATACCGATAACGCTTGACATTACGATGCATAAGCATGTTGCAACAATAAAGTATAGGGGAATGGTTGTGAAGACAGAGTTGAACGGGTTCAAAGACCGTCTAAAGCTGGTTCTCCAATTTGATAGGGAGGATGCTAGGCCGGACCATGCTTGGATGCGAAGGTCGAGTTCAGCCAGACTCGCCGCTACGTTCGGATAAGGGCAAGGATTGAATGCAAGACGACCACGTACGGTGCCGAATAGCGGAATCTACAGCTGCCACCTGAGATAAAGAAGCCAATATTATGACCGCTGCCGTGAAGAATGTCTGAAACCCGAGCGACAGATAGCTGGATACTGGCGCAGCCTGCGATGTTCGTGAGCCAGGGGCAGAAAGGGGGGAATACGGCAACTTACATTTGCAAAGGACACCGATACATCTTCGTCCAAGCGAAGGACGCCCACAATGAGGATTGTCAAACTGATGGCCAGAAGGAGAAGATGGAGCAAGTGAATAAGTATGAGCCGGCGAGAGAGTCGGGTGGCCGTAGGAGGTGGTACATTCACTATTGTCGGTGAGCCAGTGGACGACGAGGCATCGAGGGCAAGCAGCGACGCCCTGCTTGAGCCTTTGTCGTCCTTGTCCAGGAGCAGCATGGTGGAGCAGAACCGGCGGTCAGGGTTGTGCCACGCACTGCATCAACAGAAAGTTCCCACAACGGAAATATCCCGCCGATACCGTGGTTCCAATCACTGGCGTTACCCGAGCGACAACGACGGTGATGGTAGATACTGGGCAAGCCGGAAATAAGACATCCTCAGCACTGCCTCCATTTGTAGTCCCGCCGGGCCGCACTCCGCTTTCCTTTTTGGACACCTCGCTGAAGTTGGTACTACCTCCACGCTCAGTCCGCCTGAATGTTAAAAGTGGGTCAAAATTCGAAAGACAGGCCTCGCCCATGCCAAGGCCTTGGATTCCTATTCGCTGCCAGATTTTTGGTCAGCAGGTCCCACGGAAGAACGCTCTGAATCCACGGTTTTGCCGGCGTGAGCCAGTGACCGCCCACAAGCCATTTTTGCAGGAAAATACACGGATCTTTGACGAACTGTAGGCCAGGCGATGGAATCCTAGTAGAAGGACACGAAAAGTGAAAGGCATGCGGAAAAGAGGTTGTAGACTGCGCAGATCCGCAGCTAGAGAGATAATGATCCACGTGTCTGTGTTGATTTCCCCCTCTACAGCCAAATAACGCGTAATTTTTCTCGTAGTAACCGTTCTTTTCTCTCTTTCTCTCTCTATCATCTCACCTGGTTGGCTGCACGAAAGGTTAGCAACAAGTACTTATTGCCCTTTGTATCTGACAAGCCGAAGCATCGTACAGCATTTTTGCACATAGTCGTGCCTCGACCCAAACGTTATGGATCAATCATCAGTACGTTTCTTGACAAAATTGACAGTATATATCTAATTTTCTCTTGTAGAGAGTCGCTGTGCTACTTCGGCGTGTCCCCACATCGACGCTGATGCGCATCTTTACACTGGTAAAGGAAGAGCGCTACGACGTGTTTGATGTGTCGAGGGGACCCTGGGTCTTGAGCCACGTCTGCAGAGACTGGCGAGCCATACTCCCCAGGACACAGCGATCTCATCCGGATCCTCGAAAGCACCCCCCAGCTCACCGAGCTCCGCCTTCGATTCCCATCATGGTCGAAAAAGCAGGACAATACTGCTGGCCTTTACACCTACATATTATATTGGTTAGCAGACTCGGTTCCTTCTTGTGAAGCATCGATTGACCATCCCCCAGTACTTATATTCTAATCCATTGGTTATTGAGAGGACGATTTTCGGCAATTCGGCGAGATATCGGCATTGAATGCCGATCACCAGAAAAAATCAACCTTCACAGGCCGAAACACAACTCCACATCATCCCAAATGCGAGAAGTATTGGGTGAGGCCTACATGCATGAAGGCCGGCTGACTCGCACTTTTTTCTTTCTGGTTATTCAAAGAAAGAAAGTACCTACACTTTTACGGTCTCTATCTTTCACACTGGATCATGGCCGACCAATATTGGCACTTGGACTCCGAATCTGGTGCGTAATGCCCTTTTTGTTGTCACTTACTAATTCACTCACCAACCTGACAGAATCTCGAGGCAACCATGAAACAGACGTAAGAATCTCCTTCACTGTCCACCGCGTCACATGCACGGTGAAATGCAGAGATATCTATAGCGTCAACTGTCATAACGAGTTCCATGCTTGGGAAGGCATCGCTGTCAATGTAATCCACCGTCACAAGCCTAGATGTTCCGATCACCGTACACGTTGTTCCCTCGTGTTCTAGAGTGGGGTCTAACTCGTGTTACCCGTTCTTTGCGCAGCCCTGCATAGTTAGGCCACCTCGCTTCGACACTCGTAAATCCCGTCCGTCTGCTTGCGTCCTTACGTCCAATGATGCTCTCTCCGAGCAGCCGCGCACCAAGTCCCTCGGGATTCTATGGTCGCGTAGGCTCTGATGGCTTGCCCTACGTTCAATCCAGCCCCAGCGTCGACTTTCAGATTGAGCGCAGCTACAGATCACCCTATCGCCCACATACCGTCCTGCCCATTCTGAACCACCCAGGGTACGACGAGGAGCTCGTATATCGCGATCACATATCGCGCCTTCTTTCCGCAAAGACTCGCGTGTTCTCAATCTCTGGCCGAATCCCTTTGGATCCCTCACAGTTGGTTCTATTTTTTCGGACAAAGGTATGTTACACTTTATGATGGCCACGATCTCTGCTAATCATTAACTCTCCAGAGCGGAATAACGCATTCTCTCGATTTCCCCATCGATGTCGATTATAACACGCCTCCAGCCCTCGACGTCCTCATCGCCGCCTGCAGACCTCATCAAACATCAGATCTGGACTCGTACGCAGAGTACGAGTCGCTCTTCTACCCTCCAGGGAGTTCTGTCGATGAGGGTGTAGTTACGATAGAACTTATGACAGTGTATCTTACTTGGAATTCAATGATTTTGTTGAAACTCGCTCGCTGATCGCGTGGTAAATAAGGGATGCAGGGTAGTCAGTGGCAGTGTTTCGCATCAGCGATAACGATGATGAGGACGAAAAGCGAGATATCTCGATGAGGAGCAGCGCGATAGTGGATCAGAAAGCAGGAGGATTGTATTGATACTACTAGTGTACACGATCTGACTACAAGGAGCGCGGAAAGTGGAAGAATAAGAAGATAGGTTTCAACTTTGCGTTATGCGTTCCCACGGTGAAATCAAAAAAGTGCGTAAGTCCACCAACAGTCAGAGCTCGTAGGATCATAATTTCCCCACCCCGAAGGTATTCTCAAGCGCACAAAACAGGAGGGGCATCCTCCCGTTCGTGCCGCGGCCAAGCGTAGTCTCCCGTTGAAATCAATCCAACGGCCGACCGCCGCTTGCCGTACGTGCGCCAAAAGGCCATTAAAAAAACAAGGGAGCCTCGTCGCAAATAGACGCGACGAGACTCCCTCTGACATGGTAAGTCCTAGCCCTAACCTCAGCACCTACCTTTGTGGATTGGACCGTTCGCTGCAATAGAGGCAAGTCAGTGATTTGTCGTGTATCTCAACAAATAAGCTTACCTCGTGCAAATCAAAAGTCGCCAAACGAGTTAAACATCCAACGCCGTCATCCAACCCCGAGTCATCCTCAAACGGCGGCTATTTACTCAGCCGCAACGCATGAAACGGGGGTGAACGAAGGCGTTGGCTGGTTGACTCCTGATTATGAAGTTGACGGAGTGACTAACCAAGTCTAAAACGAAGCGTAAGTTGAGATTCACAGCCTGAGTACAGAAAAACTCACAGTACAAAGAAGTATCCACTGGAAATGGGAGCCTGCGGCTAAAGAGAGTGGAGGTTAGCACTCAATGGCAGGTGGGAATCAAGCAGAGACATACCTTTGGTGTACCGATTCCTGTTGAACTCGTGATATTCACGCTCGCCGGACGTCGAAAGGTCGTGGTGGCTCACAGATCGTCGTCGAGCTTCCATCGAGAATGCGTCTTGAAGGTGAAGCTTAGTCATGACAGCAACAAGGCAGTCGTTGACGTGATACCGTACCTTGTGCCTGCACGTCTCTAATCTTCCTGAATTCCACACTTTGCCGGTATCATCAGGGTGACACCATGCCCTAGCTCGCCGGACGTCGATACGTCGTCGCGGCGCAAAAGTATGTCTGGTGGGGGAGATGTGCTTCAAGTCTTGGAGCTGAATCTTAAAACGCGACACTGCACTTGGTTAATGAGCAAAAAGAATAATGAAAGGAAATACCGTACGATGACAACTTCACACCTCGACGACATCGCGTCCTTGCTCGCCGGACGTCGATACATAGTCTCGAGCCAAAATGCCCCCTCCTCAAAATGAATACATCGCCGCAGTCATACTGGAGGGAAGACAATGGACGAGGGAAAGGCGCCAGAGATGGGTGGGACAGAGTCGGCCGAAGGTAGTGATCGGTGATCGAGGTGGCGAATGTCCTCCTCACCGGCGTGGACACCTTGCTCGCCGGAAGACGATCCGTCGTCTTCGAGCAAAACTCGAATACCTACCCGCAACGATCTCATCCGAGGTCATTCTCAGCCCTGTCTGCTATCCTCCCACAAAGCCTGTTCGCTGACTCGAGACGTCCGTGATTCATCGGTAGATTTGAGAAAGGAACAGCGCCCTCGACACCATCGCGTGCAGTGGCAGACGGTGCGGGGATGGTGGCCGGCCACCGGGGATGTGATGGATGGAGAGGAGGGAGGTCATGATCGACGCGGATGACGCGGAATTGGCAGGTGATTCAACATCCGTGCACTCCCCGCGCATTGTCATCTGATATTCACCCATCAGGCCTCTCCGAGGCACCGTGCCTATCCTTCTCGAAGTCTGCAGTCAACGGCGACAAGTTGCTTCTACGAAGCGAAAAAGATACTCTAATATGGGAATAGAGTGCTGTCCACTGCAAAGGAGAGAATGAGACACAACATAGTGGAAATACTCAAATATCTACTCACCGAGTACATTTCAATTGTATGTATGCCGGGCAAGTCGACGCGCTATGCGCGTCTCATCACATCAGTCCGCATTGCACCGTCCGAACATGAAAAGTTCCCCCCTAGAGAGGAGGGAGGCCGCTCGCCGCGGGCGTCGACCCCGAGAAAAACAGGGTTGCCTGGAGCGACGATCTTGACCTGTCGAGGACGTCTAAAAACACTCAGAAATCTACACATACGAAGATTGAAAGGATGGGTACTTACCGAAAAATAACGAAAGGACGCGTCCCCGTCAAAGGCTGTTATATTGTACTTGAAACACTCAAAACGTTGGGCTTGGCGTCCACAACTTCGACCGCTGCAAGAGACGAATGAGATGACATTAAAGAAGCAGAAGTGACACTGTTTACCTGCAATCCGATGCCTTCGCCAAACAGTCCCGATTGGGTACTCAACGCTCTTCTCCGACTTGCATCTTCATAAACTGCCGATTGTGCCCTACCATCTCTCACAACATCGACGAGAGACAGTGGATAATTGAATAGTACATGCTTGAAAATGTGTAGGTGAAGGAGGGAGGGGCATAGCTACGGCAACATCAAGGTAAGTGGGAGGCGAGGATGGTTTCCTCCGAGGCTTATATACTGTACAGGGTCCAGGAAATCAACGATCGGAGTCATATGACACCAAGAATAATTTGCACACATGCAACCGGAATAATCCTCAGGTTCACATTTTCTTATTTCCCCGCTCCTTCTTTACTGCCGTATCTGATTTCCAAAACCATGACACTGCTGCATCAGCATTGCCGTGATCTTGGAAATGGATTCAGCTGTAATAAGATTCATCTTTGATTTCTTGCCTACTAAGATTCTGAGAAGATCTGTTAACCTCAAGGTTTCAATGTCCTCAAATCAAGCTTTTTGTCTGAACACTGAACAAGGCACTATCCATTTCTACTAGTGAACTATGCTCCGAATGAAATGTCCCTGTCAGATGTCAGAGCACCACTGTCAGCCCTAGTTCTCGTAAGATGGCAGTTCAACTTATTTTCGGTGTTCGGATCCATGCTCATGCGAACGGAAGGATAAGATAACTATCTACAGCAATCAGGCAGTCGCAACATGCTTACATTCTAGGTCCCAAATCAACAATCACTTACTACTACATCCGAAATCACAATCTTCAATCACCAGCCGGACTGCCATTCCCAATCCCCATCCAGGTACATTCACCCATCTCACTAACAGCTCAGAACCATGACAGTGAGGAGAATGAACAACAAAGTTCTCAGTCGAAGATTCTTCTTCCGAGCAGTGTGGGATCAGCATGGAAACACCTGAATCAATGTACGTCATTTCAGGTTAGTTTTCGAACCGATGGATGGACCCTAAACTCACAAACAAGTGTTTTCCTGCTGCGGAAATATTCACCGCTTGACATGAGCACACTGATAGCTTTTAGTTCTGGAAAAACCATTACTCACTGATTCTGCGGTCTGTTGAATGTATCGATGACGAGTCAGCGCACATTGTTTCTGTCCGACAATCCTCAGAAAACCCCCCTGAATTAATGAGATCAGCATGAGTAACCAAAGTTCCGATTGTCACAGCAACTCACGTTGCTCATAGCCTCCGGTGCCCAGAGACCGGAATTAGTGAGCAGCACAATATGTCGGCACTGACAAATAGTACTCATCCCGACTTGCTTGGTTCCAAAGGAAGCCATCCTGATACTGTTCTGTTCCCCCACGGTTTTGAAACTGCAGGTCAAGGAAAGAGCCGTCTTAAGCGCTCCCAAAATCTGAGGAGCGGAGAAATACACAGAGGAGATGTCGGGTGCGCAGTGCGCACTATTGATCAGCCGAAGAATGAATCGTATGGAGGTGTACAACTACCCTGAAAGAAATGGGTGAATGTTCAAGAAGACTCAAAAATGAGATGATTTTACCTACGCTCTGATACTCAGAACTTCTGGTGAAATGATCTAGACGACGACGACTTACGTTAGAAATGTTCCTGAATTCGGGGAGGGTTGAAATCCCTTACCATTCACCTGGAAATTTATTACACAATGCCCCTCATGATCTTCCGCGATCACGGTGATATAGGGAATCATTTTCCCTGTTTTCCCGAAACATCCCTAGTTCCAGATGAGGTTAGTCAACCTAATTCATATCCTCGTGGTTACTCACTGCTGATTCAGACTCGAGGCGTCTTTCCCAGACGGCGATTTACTACCCCGAATGTTGGGAGGGTCTGCGAGGAGATTCCAGCTCTGAAGGGAGAGTAGGAATGCAAGGTGTACTGGTGGATAGCCATTGATAAGCAAATGAGGTTGGTCACATTTTATCTAATTCATATCCTCGTGGCTACTCACCGCCTATTCAGACTCGATGTGTCTTTCCAAGATGGCAGTATACTATTCTGATCGTTAGATGGACCCCGGTTTGAGGGGATATAGAATATCACTAATGAGCCGTAATACAATGCACCGCTGTAGGACACAAATCCTAGTACCTACAGCATGTCAGCACTGAGAATGCACCCAAATAGCACATACATTACGAACTGCTGGTAGTCTATCCGTGTCCACTTCCAATGAGAAATCAACGAGAGATCCTGAAGAGATAACAGATATCTGCTTACCGTCCCACAAATCGAAGTCCGAAATCTCCGAGAACTACGAATATATAATCCTGTAGCAAAAGATATCAGTCAAACAAACTTGAACAAGCATGAGAATACCATGTACCTAGTATGAATCTATGTTATGCGCAGTCTACATTAGTTGCGCCAATATAAAATGAGCTCGTAGTTCACAGATACCTCGTCTTGCAACCTGTCATTGTGTTTCATGAAGCGTCGGGTAGTACATCGCCAACGGGCAAGTAGTATGATGGTGGTATTAGCAAAAGAGGAAGTTGATCGGATCCGGCGACTTCCAAACCGGTACTTCATGTTGCCTTTTTACCACTCCCTCGTGTCTCCTCTGCTTACCATTTGGCATCTGCCCACTATTCCGGGAATCTCATCCATGGCTGTGTATATTCAAAGCTTAAATTCGCGAGATTACGTGTTTTTCACTCTTCATTCCTACTCGACAGGACCTCTATCGAGCTTCGACAACTGCCTGGGCCCTGAGCGACGCGTGAATCGTTAATGAGAGTGCTCGGACCGAGACACCGACAGATGACGTCGAGCCACAACCCTGAGTTCAAATAGGAGCCTCAGGTCTAACCAGTGAGTTCTCCTCCTGCATGCGATTCAGGACATTCTAAAATCAACTGATATTTTCTTTTCAGGTTACCTAAAGCCTTTTTGATATTCTTTGGGGATCCCGGACGTCGTTGAAGTATGGGAATGCCGAATAACACCATCCTGGTACGTTCTGCAGCTTCTGTAGCGCGAGGTATGGACTTGAACGTACATCTAGGCAGGTCTCAATGTATTCCCTTGACGATATTCCCTCGACGGTCGCAACTGTCCGTCCTACGCGACGCTCAACCGGCTGAAAATCGAATCAAGAATACCAACCAACGTAAGTAGCACAATTCCACATTCCAAAGTTCCAAAATTCATGTGGCCCAAAGGCGACCCTGATGTGTTGTCAGGGTAGTAACGTCAAGGTTACTCCACTCTGTACCTGCCCGAAAATCAACCCGAAGGTTGGAAGACTCCCCAGTGCGTATATCCATTCCATTGAACATCGAACAAGACACCGGGATATATGTGGGTCTTCTGGGAGCGGGGATGGGCACGACTGCTTTTTGGATATGACATGAACTCGGTTCGCATGCGGTACCGGCAGCACTAAATGCAAAACGACACGGGGACCTCGTTCAAGCATTGATCTGTTTTTCAGATCTTCCGGTTTCCAGACAGCTCAGAATTCAAGGTCCGATATTCGCTTGCTCCCCATTCAATTCGGATCACATTACCCTCATCCTCCCTGAGGTCCAGGCCTACATGAATTCTTTAAATACGAGGTACATTCACTCTATCATCCCATCTTCCCATTCATTCCCTGTTTTCTCCCTTCTCTGGCCTCATTTCTCTCCCTCACATTATCTCTTGCCTCTACTAGCACTTTGCTCGTCGTTGAAGACGTGTTCGGATGTCCATCGACGCTGCATGCCTCGTCGATGAGTATGTCGGGCTCGAAGGATTTGGTCCCGTGACCGCATAGCATCACGTACTTTTTCGGTTGATTTTCATCATTGCTCTGCCAGTGACCGCGATGACGCGGTAAGCCGTCTTCTTCCTCTCGACGATTTTCGTTCCTCATAACTTTCTGTAGCGGATGTTTGGATCAAAACGGACTCCATGGTACGTCTTTGCTAATTTGACGTTGGTCTCGATTTTCTTAATATTTCCTTAGATTGCTCTCCGAAAGCAGACTGGATTTCGCATCATCTACCGGTACAGTAGGCTTCTAGGTTGCTTTATTTTTCACTGACCCATGTTTTCTCCAGTTCCCCGGATGTCGGGCCCGTTTTATCTTATCGGCGGTAGCCTGCTAGGTACGTTGTCCGTGTTGTTTTTGCCATTTGGATTGCTGACCGTTTATTCCGCTCTTGGTAAGATGTCAGATGCGCCGAAGTCTACCGTCAAGGAGACTGGATTTTGTGATTTGGGTGTTTATGGTCTTGTCTCCCGGGGTGCGCCGGATTTTTTCTGCTGTATTCTTCTACCAGCTGACTCCAGACCAGACGTCTAATACTGGTGTCAGAACTGGATGCGCTGCCTTTAAAGTGGCGATCGTCCAGTCGATGCATTGAAGCACGGTTTTGAGGATATCAACGCGCAGGTAAGAATTTCGCTTGTTACCATATCAGCAGCCAACATGACATCCGTGATTGCAGGACTGAAGTAGACACGTGGGATAGATGGATTACGCTCGATGTAAAGCTATGTTTTCTGCAGTAGGGCCAGTTTAATTTATCGGCGGCAGGCTGGAACGCCTGCTAGGTACGTATTCGGCGTCGTCTTTCATATTGTATTGCTGACTATTTGTCTTGCTTTTGGTAGGTGTCCGATGGATCGACAGCTATCGTCACGGTGACTGTATTGTGTGATTTGAGTGGTGCAGGTCTTTTCTTTCGAGGTGCGTCACATTTATTTTGTTGTACTCTTTTACCCGCTAACCGGAGCAGATTTCTAGGACTAGTTTAAAGACTCGCGGCGCCGCATTTCAAGCTTCGAGCGATGCCTTTAACGGCTCAGATGGCGACGTCAGGATGGTTTTGGGATATGGTACGGATGGCACCTGTTACGATTTTCACCAGCTAACGTAGCGTTTATGATTGCAGGAGTAAAGTAGACATGCGGGATAGGAGACGTAAGGTAAGCTGCCTTTATTCTCATGACTAAACGAAGCAACTGATTGATTCGCAGGAGAACGATACAGCTTTTGGTCTGCGGCTGTCCGGCTATCATGCTTATAGTAGGTACGTGGTCTCGATTCGATGGTAACAAGGCCTGCAGTTTATGAGATACTAGACTGTTGTCAACTCTTGTCATATAATAAAGGTACGGGACTAGCTGCCATCGATTATTACTGTAACTAACTCGTGCTTTGATAGACCGAATCGGAGCTCGTTGCGAGTCGTTTTTTTATGATTATAGTCTTGTACAATTCGCGAGCGGTGTCCCTACTTGAACGAACAGTGCATTCTGCATGATCAGGTGGTACTGCGAACGTCTGGTGTACAAGGCATATTATATTCATATTTGTATATACTTAGTACTAACGGGCTGGATATGGTCGCCTCCCGCGGCGCCGCGTATGCGAGCGGATTGCATGGGTTGGAGATGGGAAGGGTGGGGAGCGGAGAGGAGAAGGGTCGGGCTTGATCACGGCGCGTTGGTGTGAACGGGAAAGCTGACGCGGACTCGAGTAATGGATGCCAGACGGCGGGGAAGATGACGTCTCATCGCGGGAGTGCGAGCGTTGGGCTTGAAGGGGGAGGCGCGCGTTCGACGTGTCATAGGGACCCTGGGTCTTGATCCGCATCTGCTGAGACTGGATGGTCTGCGCTATCGGTCGACCAAACCAAGCGCTCGATCACCCTCTTCTCTCTCCTTCAGACAGCACTTATGCGTCTCAGCCCCTTCCATCCCTTGGATATCACATGCAAAACAACCCAGACGTCTCCCTGAAAGACATTCCAATCACTGGCGTTACCCGAGCGACGACGACGGTGATGGTGGATACTGGGCAAGCAGGAAATAAGACATCTTCAGCACTGCCTCCATCTGTAGTCCCGCCAGGCCGCACTCCGCTTTCCTCTTCGGACACCCCGCTGAAGTTGGTACTACCTCCACGCTCAGTCCGCCTGAATGCTGGAAGTGGGTCAAAATTCGAAAGACAGGCCTCGCCCATGCCAAGGCCCTGGATTCCTATTGGCTGCCAGATTTTTGGTCAGCAGGTCCCACGTAAGAACGCTCTGAATCTACGGTTTTGCCGGCGTGAGCCAGTGACCGCCCACAAGCCATTTTGCAGGAAGAAACACGGATATTTGACGAACTGTAGGCCAGGCGATGGAATCCTAGTAAAAGGACACGAAAAGTGAAAGGCATGTGGAAAAGAGGTTGTAGACTGCGCAGATCCACAGCCAGAGACGATGACGACCCACGTGTCTGTATTGATTTCCCTCTCTGCAGCCAAAGAACGCGTAATTTTTCTCTCTTCCTCTCTCTATCATCTCATCTGGTCTGCTGCACGAAAGGTTAGCAACAAGTAATTATTGTCTTTTGTATCTGACAAGCCGAAGCTTCGTACAGCCTTTTCGTACACAGTCGTGCCCCGACCCAAACGCTATGGACCAATCATCCGTACGTTTCTTAACAAATTTGACAGTATGTATCTAATTTTCTCTTGTAGAGAGTTGCTGTGCTACTTCGACGCGCCCCTACATCGACGTTGATGCGTATCTTTACGCTGGTAAAGGAAGAGCGTTACGACGTGTTCGAGGTGTCGAGGGGACCCTGGGTCTTGAGCCACGTCTGCAGAGACTGGCGAGCCACTCTACTGTCCGGATCCTTGTGGTCTGGACTATCTGTTGACCAAACGAAGCGCTCATTCAAGCTGAAGAACCCCCTCTCCCTCCTTCAGACAGCGCTTTTGCGTCTCGGCCCCCTCCACCCCTTGGATTTTACGTTCAAAACAAGCCATGGATCCTTCAATGACTCCCAGAAAGGCATAGTCGACGCCCTTTTGCTCCAAGTCATCCAGGTGTCCAAACAATGGCGTATAGCCATCATCGAGCTGTCCTCAGAGCGCATGCTAACCCTCTTCACCGTCCGTAACAACACCCGAAACCTCAAAACTCTCCTTCTGAAATGCTCTGACATTCACGAATTTGGCACCATCGATGCCTTTGCCCTCGCACCGAACCTTTCCAAGGTCGCCCTACAAAACTTTGGCCAAGGACAATACTGTCAAGAGCCTCATCACGAAAGCCAGGGAGATCCTTCCCCAGCTGCGAGTTCTCGATATTAACATGTACGATTGGGAGTTCCTCGGCATAGGTTTCGCGTTTGTTAGTGCCGGTCTGCTGGATTTGGTGAAGGCGCGCGCTGGGTTGCGGGTGCTCAATGTGCAGGTTTTGACGCAGGATGTGTTGACTGGGTTGTCGCAGAAGGACCTGAATGAACTGCGTGCTTTGAAGTCTCAAGGAAGGGAATTGTCTGTCACTACACGAGGTGAATATAGGAAAGGCGAAGACGATCAACGGTTTACGCAGACCGAAAAGCTTCGTGTCTACGTCTGACGCACAGGATTGTTTCTCATCCTTGTATATATTCAGCATTGGCAGCCTTTGACAGGTCACAAGGTGGTCTCTTATTCTCTTTCGTCGTTGTCTACATTTCTAATGGTTTCTTATAGGGCCATTCTCATCTGGAAAGTCAGTCACAGTTCACCTGTATATAAGAAGCCGCCGGAGAGGAATGGCGTTTACATCTACACATTATATTGGTTAGCAGACTCGGTTCCTTCTTGTAAAGCATCGATTGACCATCCCCCAGTACTTATATTCTAATCCATTAATTATTGAGAGGACGATTTCGGCAATTCGGCGAGACATCGGCATTGAATGCCGATCACCAGAAAAAATCAAGGCGAAAACACAACTCCACATCATCCCAAATGCGAGAAGTATTGGGTGAGGCCTACGTGCATGAAGGCCGGCTGACCCGCACTTTTTTCTTCTGGCTATTCAAAGAAAGAAAGTACCTACACTTTTACGGTCTCTATCTTCCACACTGGATCATGGCCGACCAATATTGGTACTTGGACTCCGAATCTGGTGCGTAATGCCCTTTTTGCTGTCACTTACTAAATCACTTACCGACCTGACAGAACCTTGAGGTACCCTAAAACAATTATCAGAATCTCCTTCAAATGTCCACCACGTCACATGCATCGTGAAATGCAGAGATATCTATAGCGTCAACTGTCATAACGAGTTCCATGCTTGGGAAGGCATCGCTGTCAATGTAATCCAACGTCACCAGCCTAGATGTTCCGATCACCGTACACGTTGTTCCCTCGTGTTCTAGAGTGGGGTCTAACTCGTGTTGCCCGTTCTTTGCGCAGCCCTGCATAGTTAGGCCACCTCGCTTCGACACTCGTAAATCCCGTCCGTCTTCTTGCGTCCTTACGTCCAATGATGCTCTCTCCGAGCAGCCGCGCACCAAGTCCCTCGGGATTCTATGGTCGCGTAGGCTCTGATGGCTTGCCTTATGTTCAATCCAGCCCCAGCGTCGACTTTCAGATTGAGCGCAGCTACAGATCACCCTATCGTCCACATACCGTCCTGCCCATTCTGAACCACCCAGGTTACGACGAGGAGCTCGTATATCGCGATCACATATCGCGCCTTCTTTCCGCGAAGACTCGCGTGTTCTCAATCTCTGGGCGAATCCCTTTGGATCCCTCACAGTTGGTTCTCTTTTTTCGGACAAAGGTATGTTACACTTTATGATGGTCATGATCTCTGCTAATCATTAACTCTCCAGAGCGGAATAACGCATTCTCTCGATTTCCCCATCGATGTCGATTATAACACGCCTCCAGCGCTCGATGTCCTCATCGCCGCCTGCCGACCTCATCAAACATCAGATCTGGACTCGTACGCAGAGTACGAGTCGCTCTTCTACCCTCCAGGGAGTTCTCTCGATGAGGGCGTAATTACTGTAGAAATTATGACAATGTATCTTACTTGGAATTCAATGATTTTGTTGAAACTCGCTCGCTGATCGCGTGGTAAATAAGGGATGCAGGGTAGTCAGTGGCAGTGTTTCGCATCAGCGATAACGATGATGAGGACGAAAAGCGAGATATCTCGACGAGGAGGAGCGCGATAGTGGATCAGAAAGCAGGAGGATTGTATTGATACTACTAGTGTACACGATCTGACTACAAGGAGCGCGGAAAGTGGAAGAATAAGAAGATAGGTTTCAACTTTGCGTTATGCGTTCCCACGGTGAAATCAAAAAAGTGCGTAAGTCCACCAACAGTCAGAGCTCGTAGGTTCATAATTTCCCCACCCCGAAGGTATTCTCTCGAGCACAAAACGGGAGGGCCATCCTCCCGTTCGTGCCGCGGCCAAGCGTAGTCTCCCGTTGAAATCAATCCAACGGCCAACCGACGCTTGCCGTACGTGCGCCAAAAGGCCATAAAAAAAACAAGGGAGCCTCGTCGCACAGAGACGCGACGAGACTCCCTCTGACATGGTAAGTCCTAACCCTAACCTCAGCACCTACCTTTGTGGATTGGACCGTTCGCTGCAATAGAGGCAAGTCAGTCATTTGTCGTGTATCTCAACAAATAAGCTTACCTCGTGCAAATCAAAAGTCGCCAAACAAGTTAAACATCCAACGCCGTCATCCAACCCCGAGTCATCCTCAAACGGCGGCTATTTACTCAGCCGCAACGCATGAAACGGGGGTGAACAAAGGCGTTGGCTGGTTGACTCCTGATTATGAAGTTGACGGAGTGACTAACCAAGTCTAAAACGAAGCGTAAGTTGAGATTCACAGCCTGAGTACAGAAAAACTCACAGTACAAAGAAGTATCCACTGGAAATGGGAGCCTGCGGCTAAAGAGAGTGGAGGTTAGCACTCAATGGCAGGTGGGAATCAAGCAGAGACATACCTTTGGTGTACCGATTCCTGTTGAACTCGTGATATTCACGCTCGCCGGACGTCGAAAGGTCGTGGCGGCTCACAGATCGTCGTCGAGCTTCCATCGAGAATGCGTCTTGAAGGTGAAGCTTAGTCATGATAGCAACAAGGCAGTCGTTGACGTGATACCGTACCTTGTGCCTGCACGTCTCTAATCTTCCTGAATTCCACACTTTGCCGGTATCATCAGGGTGACACCATGCCCTAGCTCGCCGGACGTCGATACATCGTGGCGGCGCAAAAGTCATCGTCCAAGAATGTCTTGTGGGGGAGATGTGTTTCGAGTCGTGGAGCTGAGCGCTGAATATTCGAATCTTGAAACACGACGCTGCACTTGGATAATGAGCAAAAAGAATAATAGTTGATGTGGAAAGGACATACCGTACGATGACAACTTCACACCTCGACGACATCCCGTCCTTGCTCGCCGGACGTCCATACATAGTGTCGAGCCAAAATGCCCCCTCCTCAAAATGAATACATAGCCGCAGTCATACTGGAGGGAAGACAATGGATGAGGGAAAGGGGTCGGAGATGGGTGGGATAGAGTCGGTCGAAGGTAGTGATCGGTAATTGAGGTGGCGAATGTCCTCCTCACCGGCGTCGACACCTTGCTCGCCGGAAGACGATCCGTCGTCTTCGAGCAAAACTCGAATACCTACCCGCAACGATCTCATCCGAGGTCATTCTCAGCCCTGCCTGCTATCCTCCCACAAAGCCTGTTCGCTGACTCGAGACGTCCGTGATTCATCGGTAGATTTGAGAAAGGAACAGCGCCCTCGACACCATCGCGTGCAGTGGCGGACGGTGCGGGGATGGTGACCGGCCACCGGGGATGTGATGGATGGAGAGGGAGGGAGGTCACGACTAGATGTCCGCGCACTCGACGCAGATGACGTGGAATTGGCAGGTGATTCAACATCTGTGCACTCCCCGCGCATTCTCATCTGATATTCACTCATCAGGCCGATCCGAGGCCCCGTGCCTATCCTTCTCGAAGTCTGCAGTCAACGGCGACAAGTTGCTTCTACGAAGCGAAAAAGATATTCTGATATGGGAATGGAGTACCGTCAAGAGTAAAACACAACTGCAAAGGAGAGAATGAGACACAACATAGTGGAAATATTCAAATATCTACTCACCGAGGACCTATCAATGCTATGTATGCCGGACAAGTCGACGCGCTATGCGCGTCTCATCACATCAGTCCGCATTGCACCGTCTGAACACGAAAAGTTCCTCCCTACAGAGGAGGGAGGCCGCTCGCCGCGGGGCGTCGACCCCAAGAAAAACCGGGTTGCCTTGAGGGACAATCTTGACCTATCGAGGAGGTCTAAAAACACTCAGAAATATACACATATGAAGATTGAAAGGATGGGTACTTACCGAAAAATAACGAAAGCACGCGTCGCGGTCAAAGCCTGTGGTATTGTACTTGAGACACTCGAAACGTTGGGATTCGCGTCCACAAATTCGACCGCTGCAAGAGAGGAATGAGGTGACATTAAAGAAGCAGAAGTGACGCTGTTTACCTGAAATCCGATGCCTTCGCCAAACAGTCCCGATTGGGTACTCAACGCTCTTCTCCGACTTGCATCTTCATAAACTGCCGATTGTGCCCTACCATCTCTCACAACATCGACGAGAGACAGTGGATAATTGAATAGTACATGCTTGAAAATGTGTAGGTGAAGGAGGGAGGGGCATAGCTACGGCAACATCGAGGTAAGTGGGAGGCGAGGATGGTTTCCTCCGAGGCTTATATACTGTACAGGGTCCAGGAAATCAACGATCGGAGTCATATGACACCAAGAATAATTTGCACACATGCAACCGGAATAATCCTTAGGTTCACATTTTCTTATTTCCCCGCTCCTTCTTTACTGCCGTATCTGATTTCCAAAACCATGACACTGCTGCATCAGCATTGCCGTGATCTTGGAAATGGATTCAGCTGTAATAAGATTCATCTTTGATTTCTTGCCTACTAAGATTCTGAGAAGATCTGTTAACCTCAAGGTTTCAATGTCCTCAAATCAAGCTTTTTGTCTGAACACTGAACAAGGCACTATCCATTTCTACTAGTGAACTATGCTCCGAATGAAATGTCCCTGTGAGATGTCAGAGCACCACTGTCAGCCCTAGTTCTCGTAAGATGGCAGTTCAACTTATTTTCGGTGTTCGGATCCATGCTCATGTTCACGGAAGGATAAGATAACTATCTACGGCAATCAGGCAGTCGCAACATGCTTACATTCTAGGTCCCAAATCAACAATCACTTACTACTACATCCGAAATCACAATCTTCAATCACCAGCCGGACTGCCATTCCCAATCCCCATCCAGGTACATTCACCCATCTCACTAACAGCTCAGAACCATGACAGTGAGGAGAATGAACAACAAAGTTCTCAGTCGAAGATTCTTCTTCCGAGCAGTGTGGGATCAGCATGGAAACACCTGAATCAATGTACGTCATTTCAGGTTAGTTTTCGAACCGATGGATGGACCCTGAACTCACAAACAAGTGTTTTCCTGCTGCGGAAATATTCACCGCTTGACATGAGCACACTGATAGCTTTTAGTTCTGGAAAAACCATTACTCACTGATTCTGCCGTCTGTTGAATGTATCGATGACGAGTCAGCGCACATTGTTTCTGTCCGACAATCTTCAGAAACCCCCCTGAATTAATGAGATCAGCGTGAGTAACCAAAGTTCCGATTGTCACAGCAACTCACGTTGCTCATAGCCTCCGGCGCCCAGAGACCGGAATTAGTGAGTAGCATAGGATCTCGGCACTGAAGAATAGTACTCATCCCGACTTGCTTGGTTCCGAAGGAAGTTATCTAGATACTGTCCTGTTCTCCCGCGGTATCGTAACTGGTTACTGCAGGTCAAGCAATGATACACGTTCTAAGCACTCACAAAATCTGAGGAGCGGAGAAACACACAGAGGAGATGTCGGGTGTGCAGCACGCACTATTGATCAGCCGAAGAATGAATCGTATGGAGGTGTACAACTACCCTGAAAGAAACGGGTGAATGTTCAAGAAGACTCAAAAATGAGATGATTTTACCTACGCTCTGATACTCAGAACTTCTGGTGAAATGATCTAGACGACGACGACTTACGTTAGAAATGTTCCTGAATTCGGGGAGGGTTGAAATCCCTTACCATTCACCTGGAAATTTATTACACAATGCCCCTCATGATCTTCCGCGATCACGGTGATATAGGGAATCATTTTCCCTGTTTTCCCGAAGCATCCCTAGTTCCAGACGAGGTTAGTCAACCTAATTCATATCTTCGTGTTTACTCACCGCCGATTCAGACTCGAGGCGTCTTTCCCAGACAGCAGTTTACTACCCCGAATGTTGGGAGGATCTGCGAGGAGATTCAAGCTCTGAAGGGAGAGTAGGAATGCGAGGTGTAATGGTGGATAGCTATTGATAAGCAAACGAGGTTGGTCACATTTTATCTAATTCATATCCTCGTGGCTACTCACTGCCTATTTAGACTCAATGTGTCTTTCCGAGATGGCAGTATACTATTCCAATTGTTAGATGGACCCCGGTTTGATGGGATATAGAATATCACTAATGAGCCGTAATACAACGCACCGCTGTAGGACACAAATCCTAGTACCTACAGCATGTCAGCACTGAGAATGCACGCAAATGGCGCATAAATTATGAACTACTGGTAGTCTACCCGTGTCCACTTCCAATGAAAACCAACGAGAGATCCCGAAGAGATAACAAATATCTGCTTACCGTCTCACAAATCGACGTCCGAAATCTCCGAGAACTACGAATACAAAATCATGTAGCGAAAGATATCAGTCGAACAAACTTGAACAAGCATGAGAATACCACGTACCTAGTATGAATCTATGTTACGCGCAGTCTACATTAGTTGCGCCAATATAAAATGAGCCCGTAGTTCACAGATACCTCGTCTTGCAACCTGTCATTGTGTTTCGTAAAGTGTCGGGTAGTACATCGCCAACGGGCAAGAAGTATGATGGTGGTATTAGCAAAAGAGGAAGTTGATCGGATCCGGCGACTTCCAAACCGGTACTTCATGTTGCCTTTTTACCACTCCCTCGTATCGTTCAATATAGTTGTCTCCTCTGAAATTTCTTCTTACCATTTGGCATCTGATCACTATTCCGGGAATCTCATCCATGGCTGTGTATATTCAAAGGTCAAATTCGCGAGATTACGTCTTTCACTGTTCATTCCTACTCGACAGGACCTCTATCGAGCTTCGAGGACTGCCTGGACCCTGAGCGACGCGTGAATCGTTAATGAGAGTGCTCGGACCGAGACACCGACAGATGACGTCGAGCCACAACCCTGAGTTCAAATAGGAGCCTCAGGTCTAACCAGTGAGTTCTCCTCCTGCATGCGATTCAGGACATTTTAAAATAAACTGACATTTTCTTTTCAGGTTACCTAAAGCCTTTTTGATATTCTTTGGGGATCCCGGACGTCGTTGAAATATGGGAATGCCGAATAACACCATCCTGGTACGTTCTGCAGCTTCTGTAGCGCGAGGTATGGACTTGAACGTACATCTAGGCAGGTCTCAATGTATTCCCTTGACGATATTCCCTCGACGGTCGCAACTGTCCATCCTACGCGACGCTCAACCGGCTGAAAATCGAATCAAGAATACCAACCAACGTAAGTAGCACAATTCCACATTCCGAAGTTCCAAAATTCATGTGGCCCAAAGGCGACCCTGATGTGTCGTCAGGGTGGTAACGTCAACGTTACTCCACTCTGTACCTGCCCGAAAATCAACCCGAAGGTTGGAAGACTCCCCAGTGCGTATATCCACTCCATTGAACATCGAACAAGACACCGGGATATATGTGGGTCTTCTGGGAGCGGGGATGGGCACGACTGCTTTTTGGATATGACATGAACTCGGTTCGCATGCGGTACCGGCAGCACTAAATGCAAAACGACACGGGGACCTCGTTCAAGCATTGATCTGTTTTTCAGATCTTCCGGTTTCCAGACAGCTCAGAATTCAAGGTCCGATATTCGCTTGCTCCCCATTCAATTCGGATCACATTACCCTCATCCTCCCTGAGGTCCAGGCCTACATGAATTCTTTAAATACGAGGTACATTCACTCTATCATCCCATCTTCCCATTCATTCCCTGTTTTCTCCCTTCTCTAGCCTCATTTCTCTCCCTCACATTATCTCTTGCCTCTACTAGCACTTTGCTCGTCGTTGAAGACGTGTTCGGATGTCCATCGACGCTGCATGCCTCGTCGATGAGTATGTCGGGCTCGAAGGATTTGGTCCCGTGACCGCATAGCATCACGTACTTTTTCGGTTGATTTTCATCATTGCTCTGCCAGTGACCGCGATGACGCGGTAAGCTGTCTTCTTCCTCTCGACGATTTTCGTTCCTCATAACTTTCTGTAGCGGATGTTTGGATCAAAACGGACTCCATGGTACGTCTTTGCTAATTTGACGTTGGTCTCGATTTTCTTAATATTTCCTTAGATTGCTCTCCGAAAGCAGACTGGATTTCGCATCATCTACCGGTACAGTAGGCTTCGAGGTTGCTTTATTTTTCACTGACCCATGTTTTCCCCAGTTCCTCGGATGTCGGGCCCGTTTTATCTTATCGGCGGTAGCCTGCTAGGTACGTTGTCCGTGTTGTTTTTGCCATTTGGATTGCTGACCGTTTATTCCGCTCTTGGTAAGATGTCCGATGCGCCGAAGTCTAGCGTCAAGGAGACGGATTTTGTGATTTGGTCTTGTCTCCCGAGGTGCGCCGCATTTTTTCTGCTGTATTCTTCTACCAGCTGACTCCAGACCAGACGTCTAATACTGGTGTCAGAACTCGATGAGCTGCCTTTAAAGCGGCAACCGTACAGTTGATGCATTGAAGCACGGTTTTGGGGATATCAACACGCAGGTAAGAATTTCGGTTGTTACCATATCGGCAGACTGAAGTAGACACGTGGGATAGATGGATTACGCTCGATGTAAAGCCATCTTTTCTGCAGTCGGGCCAGTTTAATTTATCGGCGGCAGGCTGGAACGCCTGCTAGGTACATATTCGGCGTCGTTTTTCATATTACATTGCTGACTATTTGTTTTGCTCTCGGTAGGTGTCTGATGGATCGACAGCTATCGTCACGGTGACTGTATTGTGTGATTTGAGTGGTCTTACCGTCCGAGGTGCTTCACGTTTATTTTGTTGTACTCTTATACCCGCTAACCGGAGCAGATTTCTAGCACTAATGTAAAGACTCGCGGCGCTGCATTTCAAGCTTCGAGCCATGCCTTTAACGGCTCGGATGGTGACGTCAAGATGGTTTTGGGATATGGTACGGATGGCACCTGTTACCATTTTCACCAGCCAACATAGCGTTTATGATTGCAGGACTAAAGTAGACATGCGGGATAGGAGACGTAAGGTAAGCTGCCTTTATTCTCATGACTAAACAAAGCAACTGATTGATTTGCAGAAGAACGATACAGATTTTGGTCTGCGGCTGTCCGGCTATTATGCTTGTAGGTACGTGGTCTTGATCTGCCACGTAATTCGATGGTAACAAGGCCTGCAGTTTATGAGATACTAGGCTGTTGTCAACTCTTGTCATATAACAAAGGTATGGGACTAGCTGCCATCGATTATTACTGTAACTAATTCGTGCTTTGACAGATCGAATCGGAGCTCGTTACGAGTCGTGATTTCATGTGTTTTTTTATGATTATAGTCTTGTACAATTCGCGAGCGGTCCCTACTTGAACGAACAGTGCATTTTGCATGATCAGGTGGTACTGCGAACGTCTGGTGTATAAGGCATATTATATTCACATTTGTATATACTTAGTACTAATGGCCTGGATATGGTCGCCTTCCGCAGCGCCGCGTACGCGAGCGGATTGCATGGGTTGGAGACGGGAAGGGTGGGGAGCGGACAGGAGAAGGGTCGGGCTTGATCACGGCGCGTTGGTGTGAACGGGAAAGCTGACGCGGACTCGAGTAATGGATGCCAGACGGCGGGGAAGATGACGTCTCATCGCGGGAGTGCGAGCGTTGGGCTTGAAGGGGGAGGCGCGCGTTCGACGTGTCATAGGGACCCTGGGTCTTGATCCGCATCTGCTGAGACTGGATGGTCTGCGCTATCGGTTGACCAAACCAAGCGCTCGATCACCCTCTTCTCTCTCCTTCAGACAGCACTTATGCGTCTCAGCCCCTTCCATCCCTTGGATATCACATGCAAAACAACCCAGACGTCTCCCTGAAAGACATTCCTATCACTATACCGTGGTTCCAATCACTGGCGTTACCCGAGCGACGACAACGGTGATGGTGGATACTGGGCAAGCAGGAAATAAGACATCTTCAGCACTGCCTCCATCTGTAGTCCCGCCAGGCCGCACTCCACTTTCCTCTTCGGACACCTCGCTGAAGTTGGTACTACCTCCACGCTCAGTCCGCCTGAATGTTAAAAGTGGTCAAAATTCGAAAGACAGGCCTCGCCCATGCCAAGGCCTTGGATTCCTATTCGCTGCCAGATTTTTGGTCAGCAGGTCCCACGGAAGAACGCTCTGAATCCATGGTTCTGCCGGCGTGAGCCAGTGACCGCCCACAAGCCATTTTTGCAGGAAAATACACGGATCTTTGATGAACTGTAGGCCAGGCGATGGAATCCTAGTAAAAGGACACGAAAAGTGAAAGGCATGTGGAAAAGAGGTTGTAGACAGCGCAGATCCACAACCAGAGACGATGACGACCCACGTGTCTGTATTGATTTCCCTCTCTGCAGCCAAAGAACGCGTAATTTTTCTCTCTTCCTCTCTCTATCATCTCATCTGGTGGGCTGCACGAAAGGTTAGCAACAAGTAATTATTGTCCTTTGTATCTGACAAGCCGAAGCTTCATACAGCATTTTCGTACACAGTCGTGCCTCGACCCAAACGTTATGGACCAATCATCAGTACGTTTCTTAACAAAACTGACAATATATATCTAATTTTCTCTTGTAGAAAGTTGCTGTGCTACTTCGACGCGTCCCTACATCGACGTTGATGCGTATCTTTACGCTGGTCAAGGAAGAGCGTTACGACGTGTTCGAGGTGTCGAGGGGACCCTGGGTCTTGAGCCACGTCTGCAGAGACTGGCGAGCCATACTCCCCAGGACACAGCGATCTCATCCGGATCCTCGAAAGCACCCCCCAGCTCACCGAGCTCCGCCTTCGATTCCCATCATGGTCGAAAAAGCAGGACAATACTGCTGGTCTTTACACCTACATATTATATTGGTTAGCAGACTCGGTTCCTTCTTGTGAAGCATCGATTGACCATCCCCCAGTACTTATATTCTAATCCATTGGTTATTGAGAGGACGATTTTCGGCAATTCGGCGAGATATCGGCATTGAATGCCGATCACCAGAAAAAATCAACCTTCACAGGCCGAAACACAACTCCACATCATCCCAAATGCGAGAAGTATTGGGTGAGGCCTACATGCATGAAGGCCGGCTGACTCGCACTTTTTTCTTTCTGGTTATTCAAAGAAAGAAAGTACCTACACTTTTACGGTCTCTATCTTTCACACTGGATCATGGCCGACCAATATTGGCACTTGGACTCCGAATCTGGTGCGTAATGCCCTTTTTGTTGTCACTTACTAATTCACTCACCAACCTGACAGAATCTCGAGGCAACCATGAAACAGACGTAAGAATCTCCTTCACTGTCCATCGCGTCACATGCACGGTGAAATGCAGAGATATCTATAGCGTCAACTGTCATAACGAGTTCCATGCTTGGGAAGGCATCGCTGTCAATGTAATCCAACGTCACAAGCCTAGATGTTCCGATCACCGTACACGTTGTTCCCTCGTGTTCTGGAGTGGGGTCTAACTCGTGTTACCCGTTCTTTGCGCAGCCCTGCATAGTTAGGCCACCTCGCTTCGACACTCGTAAATCCCGTCCGTCTTCTTGCGTCCTTACGTCCAATGATGCTCTCTCCGAGCAGCCGCGCACCAAGTCCCTCGGGATTCTATGGTCGCGTAGGCTCTGATGGCTTGCCCTACGTTCAATCCAGCCCCAGCGTCGACTTTCAGATTGAGCGCAGCTACAGATCACCATATCGCCCACATACCGTCCTGCCCATTCTGAACCACCCAGGGTACGACGAGGAGCTCGTATATCGCGATCACATATCGCGCCTTCTTTCCGCAAAGACTCGCGTGTTCTCAATCTCTGGCCGAATCCCTTTGGATCCCTCACAGCTGGTTCTCTTTTTTCGGACAAAGGTATGTTACACTTTATGATGGCCACGATCTCTGCTAATCATTAACTCTCCAGAGCGGAATAACGCATTCTCTCGATTTCCCCATCGATGTCGATTATAACACGCCTCCAGCCCTCGACGTCCTCATCGCCGCCTGCCGACCTCATCAAACATCAGATCTGGACTCGTACGCAGAGTACGAGTCGCTCTTCTACCCTCCCAATCTCCCTCTCACCACCTCTCTCGAAATCGCGAACCATCCCATCCTAGCAGCCGTCCGCAACACCCTCTTCCCATCCCTCCCCGAGGGCCACTACCTCACCACCCGCCGGGACCGCCTCGAAGTCATCGTCTCCGGCGGCCACATGGGGCCCCAATCTCGCTCGCTCCGTAGCGACGGCAGGGTAGCAACCATCTCCGTCACCCTCCCCGTGCGCTTCCGAGGTGGCGCACTCATCGTCCGGTCCGAGAGCACGAATGCGGAGGAACGGTTCACCGGCAAGGGCGGTAAGAATGGGGATATCGAGTGGACGGCGTTCCTTGCGGATTGTGATTATGAGGTCGAGACGGTCGAGAAGGGGTGTAGGGTGTCGATCTTGTATGGAGTGTATCTGAAGACGTTCGGGACGGGGGTTGGGGCGGCTGCCGAGCCCCTGGTGAACCCGAGCGATGGATTCTTTGACTTGCTCGCGCCGGTTCTGAATATGTCGAGAGGGAGGAAGATCGCGTTCTCCCTTTCTCATGACTACGGCGTATGTCCTGCAGACGTCTTGGCGGAATCTTTGGTACCTCGCGTGCGTCTCTCATTCCGCGACCTTCTCTCACGTTTACTGACCCCTCTCTCAGCTGAAAGGCGGTGATTCGGAGTTGTACAATGCTCTCAAGTTATATAAGCTTACTCCCGAGCTGTATTGGACCGCAGGGGGATACATCTGGCCAATCGACCACGTTGTTGAATCGCTCAGTGAAGATATCTCCAGCCCGGTTCTGGATGCTTCACGGAGATCTACGCCCGCTTTACGCGGTGCCTTCAGTACCTATGGGGACCCCGAACTTCATGTAGAGGTGGACAACTTGCGGCACCGAATAGCGAGTAGTGGTGCTATTCCTCTACTGGAAGCGGATATCACCATTTTGACTGACGGGAACGTACATGTGGTTGGCAAGGAGCGTGTGCCGTTTGTGTCGAATGGTCAGCTGGATAAGTTGGTGGTCAATGCGTTGATAGTTGTTTTCGTTCCGTAAACATTGTTTCTGTCCCTTACGACTTCTTCCACGATGCATTTCATTTACTTTGATGTACTTACTACTGTATCGATCTAATTGTGGTCCTATGTGGTGCCTGTGCATGTCACAGTCAATCGCATTACTGAGGAAGTCGGTAGACCTAGCCACAGTCATACGCCTTACTGACCGTTCAACGACTACTAGAATTGATTCCACCAGAGCAGCTCTTTACAAAGGCCCGAAACGTAAGAGAACGATAGAAAGTAGATGTATTGTAAGATGTGGTATATAGATTATACATCTGAGGGCGCAACCTAGTTCTGCTCTGTGGCACCCTTCTCACTCGATGCGACGTCATGCGCAGCCTCCTTTGCCTTCATCTCCTGCTTCGTCCTCCTCAGACGCCCGCTCTCTTTGATACCAAAGCTATGCTTGAACACCATCATGACTTCCTCCAAGCTCAGACCTGCCGTTTCAGGGTAGCAGAATATGACAAATACCCAGCCCAAAAGACACAGTCCAGCGTAGAAGCCAAATGCACCGGAAGGCGTTATCTTCTCCATGAGTGAGAGGTAGGTAGAGTTGATGAGCAGGTTGGCAGCCCAGTTAGTCGCAGTCGCGAGAGACGTGCCTACTCCGCGGACTTGGAGCAAGATTGGTTAGCGCCATTATCAAATCAGTGCGTGAGAAGGGCGTACTTTCGAGTGCAAACAGTTCCCCTTGCTGCCATGGAACATTACCAAGACCCGTAGCGTATGATGCAACGAATATAATCATAGATAATAACACGATGGCAGACCATGAATTAGGGTAGTCGCTGCCTTCAATAAGGTTGCCACCCGTGTTAATAGTAAGATCTGCATAGGGCAAAAGGTTGAGAAGAGGACGTCGGCAGAGAAGTATTACTAACAGTGGAAAGATATGCTCGCCAACGTCAGCCCAAATATCATACCAGGGGAACTAAATATCATTATCCGCCGTCTTCCGATCCTGTCGATACAGATGAGGGCGATGACGGTGAAGATGAAGTTGGTGCCAGAAACGATCAAGCCAACTGCAGTCGGCTGGTTAAATCCGATGGATGCAAAGAGGGTAGCTGAGTAATACATCAGTGTATTAAAACCACAAAGCTGCTGGAACGCTTGCAATCCACAGCCTACGACTAGAACCCGGGCGTCAGTACACCGAAATACCTGACTGGTTAGACTTACTGAGCGCTCTGCGGTACACTGGATTCACTAGCATGGACGTGAAACGATGCATAAAGGTCGTACTGTGTGTGATTTCTATGCTTCGCTTCACCGCCGCTTGTAGAACTTTGACCTGATGGATGATGATACATCAGACACGGGGGATCCACATGACCAGTAAACACACTTTTAACTCTACATCAGCCGGCTTGGCATGAGCATAAATCTTGGTCATGATCTTCTGAGCGGCAGGAAGATCGCCTCTCAACAACATGATACGGGCTGATATTCAGCAGGGTCAACCAAGGGCTAAACGAGTCCGAAAGTCGGATACACGTACGGCTCTCCGGAAGGAACAGCAGAAACACTAATTGAATACCGGCTGGAACAGCTCCCAAGCCAACCATCCAGCGCCATCCGCCGTGCATTTTCTCGAAGCCTGCACCAATGCCGTATGCGATTACCTGTCCCAAAGTTATTGCGACCACGTTCATGACGACCATACGACCCCGGAGACGCGTTGGAGAGAGCTCCTGGATGTATAATGGCGCGATACAAGAGGCCAATCCCACACCGATACCAAGAAGGAAGCGTCCACCAATCTACAGAAGTCTCGTGAACGGATCGTAACATTATATGGAGAAACACGGACCATGCTCCAGACATCGTGACAGACCGCTTGTGCGATTGCTCCGCCAATAAAGATGATATCAGAGATGGCTAGCACGGGCCGTCTGCCTGTCCAATCAGACATGGCACCTGCTACAAAACCACCGAGGAGAGCTCCCAATGTCGTAGCAGAGGTAATGAATTCCTGGTAGGAAGACAGATTAGCACCAGTTACGACCTACGGACCCAACGCCCAACACACCTTCTGACCGCTGGACAACTGTTCTGGTCCCAAATCAGAGCCTATAGTCACTAGCGCGCCTGATATTACACCAGTATCATACCCTTCGATGCTGAAGTTCAGTGAAAACATTCATCGATGAAAATGTACCAGCATACCAAAAAGCAGTCCTGACACCGTTGCACAGAGTACCAAAGTCCAGACGAACCAAGTCGTCTTCTCTTCTCCTTCCGCTACAACAGCAAGTTCATTTATTTCTCCAGAGTCCAAGTCATTTGCCACCTCAAGCAAATCAGTACTCTGGTTGTTCTTGTCGTCAGTGGGAATAGGCATGAAGTTCTGGTCGTGTAAGGCTGTAGCGATGGGGTGATCGGAGAAAGGAAAGAAGGATCGTTGCAAGAACCTGATTAAATAACAGACAAAAAGCTAATCATGAGACCGTTCGGATCCCCACTGGTCGTTGGCAGGAAAGATGCCTCCAAAATTTATTTCCGGCTATTTCAATCTTTCGGGATCACGTGGTAGTCCACGATCGATCGATGGGACGGTCTGTTCCCGAATTTCAATTTGTGATCCTTAGAAGGAGTCTAGTGACTGCCTAGAAGGCGGGAACAAGAATCTGAATTCTGGGATTACTAGTGGCAGGAAGATGTATGAATGCATAATCATCGAAAGGAAAGCAGAAGAAATATCTGAACAATTTTTTGATCTGCCTTCGACCCGACCGGGTCGTGCACAGTGCACACCCGATAACATAGAATGACATCGAAATCTGTCGAACCACATTTCGTCATAAGAGTTCCTACTGTATCAAGAGAAGGCCGTCGAACATTCTACGGATCATGTCCGGACTGTCCAAATACTTCGTGCAGTCGATGTGCTCCTTGGGTCGGCCCGAGTCCGATAAACTGAATTCACCGTCCTAGATAGTTACAGAAGTGGTATATATATCATACAAATGAAGGCGTATTCTCCAAGTGCTCTGCGGTGCCTTTTCGCTAGATTTCACATCACGAGGATGATCTCTATGAACCCTTGTCCTCCGAATTTCCCGCTTAGCCATCCTCACTGTTTTTGATGCAAAAGCCATGCTTAAACACCATCATGACCCCTCCAAGATAATTCCCGCTGAATAATAGAAGACTACGGATATACAAACCTAAAACCCTGCATAGAAACCAATGGCACTAGCAGACGTTATTACGTCCATGAGAGAGAGGTAGGTAGCGTTAATGAGCAAGCTGCAAGCCCAGCACGTTGCAGTCCCCAAGAGATGTCCCCACTCCACAGACTGAAAACAAGAGCGTTTAGAACTTGTTCGCGAAATGCACAAGCGCAAACAATTCGCCTTGCTGTGATGGAACGTTTCCGATACCAGTAGCATAGATTTCAACGAACATGATACCATCAACGAGTTCGCCACCGGAGTAGATAGCAAGGTGTATTGGGTAACCGCTGATAACAGGGTTTGGAAAAAACTGGAGCAATACTGACAGTAGAAAGAGAGACTTGCAATAGTCCCAAAGATCATGGCTGGATGGGCGAAGAGTAGGATCCGTCACCTTCCGACTCTCTACGCGAAAGAGGGCGACGGCAGTTAGTTGGTTTAATCCGGTGGATGAGAACAAAGTAGATGAGTAACTTATCAGTGTATTGAAACTACAAAGTTGCTGTAATGCCTGTAATCCGCAACCCACAACTACGCACCGGATCAATGAGTGCCAGCGACGTAAGAGCCGGGTCGAACGTACTTGGTGCTCTCCGATACACCGGTTTCACGAAGATGGTCCTCCGCATGAAGGTCATGTACTCGGTAATATCACGGCAGCTTGAAAAACTTTGACCTGAGGAAATAAAGCACAGCCAGAAACGAAGACCATACGCACCAGCAGACACACGGTTATTTCTACACCAGACGCCAAGGCGTCAGCGTAAATCTAGGTGAGGATATTATCTCCGGCAGGTATATCGCCGATCAACAATATGAGAGCCAACGATGAACGGTGGTATTTAAGCGATGTGATTACTCAGTACCAATCCCGGATTCACTCACGGCCCTCAGGAAGAATTAAAAGCATTAATTGTAGACGAGCACGACTGGCCCCCAATTCGATCATTGAGGGCCATCCGCCATGTTCTGCTCGAAGCCGGCGCCAATAGCGTATGCAATCGCCTGCTTAGTGTAATGGCCACTGTATTCATGACCACCATGCGACTCCGAAGAAGCGTCGATGATAGTTGGTAGCCATAAAATGTTAGACTGAGTGCAGTGAAGACCATTGCAACGACCACTTCAAGCACTCGACCATTGAATATTTTTGGACCACCTGAGCCCATAATGACCATGACGATCTTTACAATTGACCAATAAGACACACTATTTTCGTTTGGTATCGACTTCTTCCTGTCGGGGGTAGAAGACTACGACAGAATCACTGTAAATGAGGGCAGTAGCAAGAGAGCATGGAGCTCACCTCTCAGGAAAAATACATAGGAAATGTCACAGTCAACCACCGAACGTATCACGCTGGCCGTATCATGCCCCTCACTATCGTAATATGTGAACGTCATCGAAACCCATAAAAATCAGGACACCACGGATCGTCATTGAAAGCTACGCCACCATACATCATGCATCATTGCCAAGCTAGCCAGAAGAAAAACCAACGGAACACCCATTACCGTAATTATTCCGCCTGTATCTTCGTGGCAGTCCAGAACGCGGCATGATATACGTAGCCAAGCATTCCTTCGGAGTTGTTCGTGTACGTCGTGTCTACGGTGCTCTCGTTCTGCTCAGGAACTCTTGAGTAAACGCGGATGAATGCCCAATACCGACTGCTTACTCTGAGTTCGAATCCGATGGTACGGGCCAACGCTTTGACTTCTTCTAGGTCAAGCTCGACTGACGGGTCATTAGTGTTGTTGTTCTCAAAATGCCACAACAGCGGTCCTGTGCATGTGGCGTCAGTATGTATTGCAAGTTTCACGAGTCAGTCCGCACCAAGGTTTATCCACACGCCCCCCGGTGCTAGAATACGATGGATGATACGCATGTAGTTTACAATATTTTTGGCCTAGAATACGTGAGCGTTCTAATTTGAGAATAGAAACCAGATGACTATTTGGAGGTGAATAGAATTTGTCGAAAGTGTAGTCAACGGACAGAATTTTGATCTGCAGCAATGGGTCGGTGTTACCGTGCCAGGCAAGCCCGGGATATCTGCTGCAAGATTCTGGTGTTCTCCGGATCATTTTGGGGCATTCCAATTGGTGCGAAACAACTGCCCCCGCCTCGTATATCGAAGTCGCAAGAACGTACCGTATCAATAAAGAAACATGTCAGGATCGCGTTCCATTGTCCCGAATGGGGCTCTTCTCCTTCATCGACCTCACTGCCGTATATTTCTTCAAAGTCCCCTGCGACGAGGGAGAAGTCAGAGCCTGGCGGAAGGTCCGATGGGAGCACATCAGGTATCGATATAGCGCGTAACATCGTTGATCGGGAGTAGACGTTAGAGAACGAGTGTACGTATGGATATATTGTGTACTTCTTGATCTCGTCCGTTCTGTGTTATAATCAGAGCAGGCCTGTCATCTACAACGGGAACGCGTACCTGTTGAGAATGAAGAATGACGCGAGGAGCATATAGTGAGAAAATTCGTTGCCTTGACATGCGAAGCCTAGGAATGGCTGAGCTCTGAGTGCTCAAGAATATATAAATTCACGGACCTAACTTGGCAACGTCATAGGCAAGTCGGCCCAGCCCAGCGCCAGGAATAAGTACCCGCAGCTTCTTCCTGATACGATGATCAGTATATGACTTTTCCACCGATGCACGGCTCTGGAGCTTGCAGTAAAACGGTGATTCCTTCAACGGCAGTGCCATCTTAGAGTTTTTAGGTATTTGCAAAGAGGCTGAAGGTTATCGGGGAGAAGCATCTCACTCCATTCTTTCGCTGCATTTCCGTGCTTACTGGAAGCCTCGATAGTCTATATGGACCGCTCACCTATCTTTGTCCGAGGAGCTAGCGAAATGGTGCAGCAGCGCGTCTTTCATGGGGCCATAGCACGCCTCCCGTTCTTCCTTGCCCTGTGATGCCAATGATTATCAATAGAAGCGCCGCAGAGCGAGCCGCAAACCTTACCTCTTCGCTCCAATCGCGCACAAACTGCTTGAGGGTACTCCTTAGCTTATCCATATCAAAATCCGACGGTTTATATGGTTTCGGATTGGAATGGAAGCCACTATGGGAACCGTGTGAGTGTGAATGCGCATGCTCTGAACGTTTAGGTTCGTGAATGTATGTTGACGGTCCGGATTGAACCAGACGGACCTGTGTCGTGTGAATGTGAATGACCTACTGGTTCTAGGGATTCTACAGCACCGTCTTCATCATCCACATCGTGCCCGAATATCTCTGGATTCGCGACGATCTGATTAAGGAACGCGGCATTAGCCAAAATGGCATCGTCAACAAGGTTTAATTTTTCTTTGTATCCCAACGAAGCGAGAAGGTCCTGGTCAGCCTTTGGAAGAGTAAAAAGATCTCTTCTACGTCTGTTATTTGCTGTTAGCTGAAATAGTGGTTACTATTGCCAAGGCTCTGTGAAGCATTAGCCACACACCGAATATTGAGTATATTTGTGAAATGTTGCTATGACATTGGAAAAGTGACGTTTTTCTACCGCAAGATGCAGCGAATGTACATTTTTCGAAGAACATAGGCATACCTTCTTCGACGTCTGTAATATTTGGCGTCATCCGTGTGGTAGGAGAGAGAGCTATATTCGGCCATGCACCAGCCAAAATATAGCATTGTGCACATATCTGGAGAAAAGATATGATCCGCCGAGTGCTGCCGACTTTTTTGAGCCACTATTTGTGACGTGACGTGACACCGTTCCTCACACACTTGTTCAGTCCCATCATCATTCAGCAAAAATGGTGTGCTACATTTCTGTTTCTCGTGCAAAATACTAACGGAATACCAGGCTCGTAATGAAGAAAAGGCGCAGTCCATGCTGTATCGGTTTCGAGAGGCACAAGCGGCAGAGCTTGGCCTTGGGACTCGCGGAGACCGTCGACCGCGAATGGCAAGCGCATGCAAAAGTTTGCGCGAATGTGAACGATGGAGAGGAGAAATTCTGAGGGAAATTAGCCGCAAGGTGTCGAAAATTCAGGACGGTACGGTATCATTCCCACTTACCCAGTACGGTGCGCTCAACATCATTTTGTAGCCGGCCTCACCGATTATGAAGTCCGCGATTTAAATGACGAAATCAACAAAATTTTGCGAGAAAAGCGTCATTGGGAGAATCAGATCGTGGCCCTTGGCGGCGCTAACTATCGACGGAATGTGGCCATGCTAGACGATGACGGGAAAGAGGTACCTGGAACGAAGGGTTACAAGTAAGAATCGAGTCTTGGATAGCATAATTTCTTCTAACGTGCTTTTAGGTATTTTGGTCGAGCGAAGGAGCTGCCAGGTGTTCGAGAACTTTTCCAGAGCCGAAAGAATGAGGAGGAAGAGGAGAACCAGACCTTGGCGTTCTACAAAAAGTTCTTAGGGCAAGGTCCAGCATACTATGGTGATACAGACGAAGTCGATGGAAAATTACTAGAGTTTGAACGGCAAGCAGAAGGGGACGGTAAGTCCATGGATGTTCATCTTTACTTCAGTCGCTCACTTGATCAACCTATAGAATGGGAAGAAGCGTATACAAATCTTAGAGAAGCCTTGGGTCTTCCAAATGACGATCCCATACCAAAAATTCCCCGGCCGGACGTTCCCGACGCCTCGGTGGCCCCGTCGCGCTCATCGGCGACGCAAAACGGTAAACGGAAGGCCAAGGATGGCGATGCTGACGAGGAAGGTTCGGAGACGGAAGATTCGAAGCGTTCAAAGACTGCAGTCAGCGCGCCTCTACCGTCGCGTTCAGAGCCGTCGATAGACCAGGCTTATGCCAGCGCTCATGCAGCATCGTCATACATACCTTTCTTGACTGCCGAAAACCTCATGCCTCCCAAGATGCCCACACGAACAGAAATGGACGCTGTACTTCTCGACTTACGGAAGAAGGTCTTGGTTGAGGAGTATTTTGGCGATGAAAAGTGATCGCTTTTACGTTCCCATCGGTTCCATGGTTATTTATTTATCTCATCGTGAGTTTTAGTATCAGCATAGTGTTGAATAATAGTGAAACTGATAGAAGTGCAGGCCTGTAATCTACTGCACGGTCTATCATTAAATTTGATCCACTGCTTTTTCGGCTAACGAAACTGGTGCGCGACCCACGATTCAAGCCTGGCGGATCTGTTCGATATTCTCAACTTCATTCGCAAGGCTGAAGATCCCGCAGGACGTAGTCCAAATCAGACTCGCCGTCAGAATAGATTACTACAGATGCTCCTGCCGACAAGACATCGCAGTCCTGGATTCTCATGTAGGCCGTCATGACGTCCATCGTCTGGACACATTCAAAAATATCTCTCAAAACGTATGAGTCCGAGCGTGAGTGTCCTTTTGATACCCGCTTGTATCATTATTCCCATGTCGTGTTCAGACCACGATCTGTGATGGGTCTCTGGACCATTGTGTATCTTCATTGAGGGATGTACATGAGCTCGAGTGGCTGACCGAGCGAAACGGACTCCGAGTCCGATTGATGTGGACTACATATCGCGCAGCTCCATGCAGACGGCGACCTATCTCCTGTCCATCTCTCATTCGCTTCTGACTTCAAGTCGACTTTGATATCCGCAGGAGCATGACTACCTCATGTCCCTTGTTGTCTTCTGGATGCTTGCAAGTAAACACGCCCATTTCAAACCTCGTACCGAACTGAACATTCGCCCTCGGCTCCGGTGGTAATGGGGATCGGGCACTGAACTGCATACCCTGAATGTCAATCCTGTTGCCGTCGTTTGTCTTCCGTTGCATGCCATGGAAAAATATCGTATTCTCCCAGGAACCCGAGCTAGGCGGGCTTATGGTCCCTCACAGGATGCGGATTGCGCTAACGAGCTTCTGAGAGAACGATCGTTAACAGTTACGGAGCTAACCGCCGGCCCCATTCTGAATGAATACGCTGAACTGACTTTCTGGATAAGGATGGTCCGAGGCGCAAGCATAATACTATTTCTCAGGGAACGTCTTTACTGGCGGCAAGGTCAGCAAAGACCTTGATCTTGCGCCTACCAAAGTTTCTCTCCATCGCAAGCCTACCCGTTTGCGACGTCTTGAGCACCTTAGTACACAGACGGTGGCGGATAACGTTTGCACCGTTTCTTCGGTCATTGATTGGAGTTGAAACTCAAAGTCTGACAGGTCGAATCTTGGCTGGGCAAAAGCAACCTTCAGCTGAAGCCATCCCAGTTCCGAGCCACGAGCGTCCTAGAGCCACGGGAGGGGTGCCGATAACGACACAGGATTTTGTTCCTTTCGTGCTAGATTAACGCAGCTCGATTCGGGTCAGAGGGGAGTCCGATATTTATGGGATGGCTCGATTCTTTCCTTGTTCCAACGGTATATAAACTACTTCGACCCGGTGTCCTCGCCCTCCCAATTCAAGCTCTCTGTATAACTTGTAAACCTGCCTCCCGTTCCTCGACGCGATGAGCAGTGAGACCACCTCCCTTCTTCCTGACCATGAAAAGCTCCCCACCTATCATGCTCCGTCAACCAGGCATGATCTGAATTTTCCTCTGAACATTGCCCCAGAGAAATATCGCCCATATATGGAGTTGATTCGTCTCGACAAGGTTGGTTTTGTCTTTATCGGGACTGCAGGTCAGGAGTCACTCACCTTATTTTTTTTATAGCCCACGGGTACGATATTAATGTTCTGGCCTTTGGGTACGCGACTAAACTCCTTCGGTGACGTTGATTGAGACGAAATATCTTAGCTTGGGGTTTGACCATGGCGTCATACTCAATGGCCCCAGCGATTGCGCTGCATTCTTATGCGTACAAGCTCATTGAATGCTTCGTCGGAGCGTTTATAATACGTAGCTCAGCTTGCACCGTCAACGATATATTTGATATGAATGTGGATGCCGGTGTCGGTTGGTCGATTCTTCCGCCCGCATCTACTGCAAGGATCTCATGGTTCCACTTCCAGAGCGAACGAAGAATAGGCCGCTTCCAAGTGGTCGCATCACCGTCCTCGCAGCGACCGTCTTCCTTCTGGTACAATACGCGCTGGGAATTCTATTCTTCTATCTCACGATTGATGGTCTAGCGTCAGTTACCAGTTTATGCTTTTCAATTATTAATTCTAACTTTATTCGTAGTTTCTACGCGGCCCTGTTTCAGCTTCTCCCACTGTAAGAGGGCAGCCTATCTGCAATCATGCTGGAGCCTAATATTTCTCGTTTCGCTCCTTCCAGATTTGCGATATACCCTCTCCTCAAACGAGTAACATACTGGCCGCAAGCGTGGCTGGGCTTTGCTATGAACTTTGGATTCGTAACCGCATATGTGTCAACCGCGAACACGTTTAATTACGACATTCTCTGCTGTGCTCTTGCTGGTTGTTGGTGGTATGTTTCTCTTCGTTTGTCGGTACGGGGTGACGTCGCTCACAAGCGTCTATTAGTTGGACAATGTTATACGGTCAGCCGACTGCGCCTGAACAGCATTATATACCGAATCTTACCACATTCTACAGACACCATATATGCTTGTCAAGATATCATCGACGACGTAAAAACAGGCGTGCTTTCCACCGCTATTCTCTTCGGAACCTGGATTAGGCCCATGCTCGTCGGGTGTGCTATGATCTTTATCGCTATGCTTTTTGTTGCAGGATACCTGAATCGACAAGATTGGGGTTACTTTGTCTTTTCAGTTTGTGGAACTGCGACACATCTTGTTTGGCAATTCAGTACTGTAGAGTTGGATAAACCAGAGAGCTGCTGGAGTGAGTGCCTCGTTCCCTCGTCCATGACATGTGCTGACACCTCTTACAGGAAACTTCAAACGCAATGGCCAGCTTGGCTGGATTGTATGGGGTGGCCTTTTGATCGATTATACATCAAAATCTGCCACCTTTCTCTTTTCTTAGTAGAGTTTATTATCTCAGGAATGGATATGTTCGGAACTGCCTCGCGCCCGGACAGCAGTCAAACCGGGAGCACTCAGCAGACATCACTCATTTTGACTCTTTACCTTTGCGTCAGATATCTCTTAATCATCTGTGTAATACGAAGGCTTCAATACGAATAACTTCAATTCCTGACTATCGCGATCCGATAGGCTATTTATTAGCAGTGCTCTCGGAGGCCGGTCAGCTCTAGTTTTTTGCTAGTATTATCATTAACAAACATCACACCTTATTGGGGTAAACCTGTTACTGATATGCCTTGCTTGATCTCCAGGAAACAAGCCCATGAAAATCATTACGATGTGTCTCTTAGTACTTACTCTAACGCTACCCCAGCGGAGGCTTAGCCGCAGAAAGTCGACGCTAAACAGGTATTCACTGTTTTGGATATCTTCATTGTTCATACGTGAAGAGACAGATTCCAGGCTAGTCAGATGTCGTACTAGTTATCTAAGTAACAGCTTCAGTCAAAAGTGGGATACACGCCAGACGTAGTCGATAAATGGACTCGCCGATGGGGAAGACATCTCCAGCCTAGAGCCCTGCCGAGCGTCAAAACTCGTGATTCAACCTCCTCCCCCCCTCTCTCTGGGAGGAGGAATCCATAACTTACCCCTGGAGAACCGTAGCAAACTGTAGAGGTCAGTAACGAACGTCGAACGACTTCCCAGAGATTACGCGTGCTACCTTACATTTGTCAGTTAATTATATCTTCACGAGCGAATTGAGTATCCGGAAGTTAGAACTTTGATTGAAATTTGAAGTTTGAAACTTTCAAGACAAAAAAAGGTGATCTAACCTCGACCATTGGACACTGTGGGATTTGAACCCACGACCTCACGCAGTTCAACGAAAGTGCAAAGCGTGCGCGCTACCAACTGTGCTAAGAGCCCAACAATCAGGCTTGTTCACAAATAAATTATTAATAGAAACATCTAAATTTGGTATCATTTGGAAGATTCAGCGCATCTACTACTCCTTTACTAATTCCACAAATGTGCACATGTGCTCCCTACAACGGCAGCAGATGGATCCCACAGCTATTGTGTTGACACCTATGAGACAGACTGCTTGCGCTCGCGCTCAGGAACTTGCTTTAGTATGAACATGACAAAGTCGCGTTGCAGTTAAAAGGCTTTCGTCTCGGAATTCGTTCTTGTATTCCTAGACTAAGTTTGCAGGCCTTCCCTAGCAGTCGCAGTGTGGCTTTATGGCTCAGATCGCGCACCTGGACGAAATCAAAGCGATTTGGTTCTAACGACTCAACCTCGGTTTTTATGGACTCTTTTTACAAACCAGTGGCATTAGCCATTTTTCGTTCGAAGCTACGTAGATCACGAGACTTGTCTGCGCCTGTTACTTAAAAGCAGATGCCGCTTTTTATAACTTATTTTCAGACTCCATGACAGCCCTCAAGTTTGTCACCACGACCCGTGAGATCTGAAGCTGCCATGGAACCCACCAATTACGTTCCACTAGAGTGTCTCACTACAGCTGACTCCACAGACTCTCTCCTTGGGTTGGAAGATTATTATTTTACTCTACGCCCAAAAGAGGTCAGTGGCGCACGTCTATTCTCCCCCGGGAGTCATCTCAATTGTTAACATGTCAAGATATACAAAATGGAGTTCTACTGGGGTCTTTCTCGAGGTGACATTGAACAGGAATCTCACCTAAATCGCGTCCGATGTAAGTTGTTCGTTCTGCTGTATAAGTTTAGACCGTTACGCGACTTTCCATTAGTACGCGCGGATATGAAGCAACTTTTGGAAAACGAGGAATGGACACTTACTCCGACAGATGAGACTCTTCATCGCATATACGACCTCCAGGATTACAACCAAGAATGCTGTCCTGATGATCGCAGGACGTTCACGAACGTAAGGCCATATACTTCCCCAGATTCCCTTTTACCAAACTAATTATATCTTATGCTAGGTTATTCCAGTGCAAGATTACGCATACACACTATTTCCTACAACGTTGACTCGCTCCGTGCGCGTCCTTTTCCCCAATTCTTCAACCTTACTGTCAAAACATCATCCCTCAACCCTGCCGCTCCTCAAGGTCACGTCGTCCGTTCATCCCTGCTTTGTCGTGGGCGCAACCTACCACCTTTTCAGCCGCATTCCGAAGTTGCAAAATCGGCTGATGAGCTCTGTTTCGTCGTTCTATCTTCTTCAGCTCCCTTCAAGTGTGCGCGGACTAGCGGAGTGGCGACCTCATGATGACTCCGTTATGACACGGACGCCTCGCCGGCAGAGAGTCTTCAAACTACGGGAGCCTGATCTGGAAACTATGCCACCCCTTTTGGGGCTTCCACAGACGCTGCCTGTGCAGAAAAGGTCTGCAAGAATCTCGTTCATGTGTGCAGACTTTGATGTGGACATCATCCTTGTTAATGACGATGAAATTGGGGAATACGCGTACGAGCCAGTGCGGCGTTGTGTGGACGTGCTGGAACGTGGAGATGAGTGGAAGCGTGTGGTTCAGAGGAGATTGTTGTTGAGAAGACGTGAAAGGAAAATATTGTCTGCGAGATGGCGTACTCCAGCGATATGGCGACGGCGAAAGGCATTGCTCAAGCAAAAAGACTGGTACTAGATTTTATCCGTGATTAATTTTTAACAGACGGATAAACCGCATCGTATACCTGCACTGTTACTATACCTTTGTGCTCCTAATATGTTGTGGTCCCCCTTGTGAATGCTACTCGGCAATGTGTGGTCTTGGAGACGATCCGAGTCTCACGAAGTAAAACGTTAGAAAATACTAAAGATGCGTCTCTAGGATCACGCGTATCAGCACCGTCGATTCGCGGTCTTTCGCGGTTCTACATCGTGGATGTTCGGTGCGAGACCAAAGTGAGTTTCATTCTCCGCTCCCACCATATTCACCTGTCTGCTTATTGACGCAGCCTTGTAAAAATTTGATCAACGAGGTATCCATGTCGATGATCGATCTCTACGCCATCAAAGTTGGACTCATCTGCTGCGGCTTGAGTGTAGATCTGAACGTATTTGTGGATTTTCATCAATAGTCACGGAACGGACGACTTCTCCCAGCCTGAAAGGGAGGGGGGGCAAGGGTGCGATGTGAGTCCTCCTGCTTCCTCCCGGTGCCAGACTGCTTCACATAGCCTGCGTCAGCTGGGCGCGCAAGAGCCCAAAGTTAGCAATAAATAACGCACCCTTTATCGTGGACTGAGTCGATGATCTGGTAAAAATACCTGTTACCATTGGAAATTTATAGCGGTCGTAATCAAAGAATGTCACCACGTTCCAGTTCCACACCTCCAGTACCATGAAACGGGCAATGGCACGTCCTCAGCGGTTTATCAGGTGATGAAGATGGGTAAGTTAGTTTTCCAAAATACAGTCAACTCTGTAATAACCCATACCTCTATAAGGACATACACCCCCATAACCCATAGGTTTCAAAGTTCGTCTACCGAAGTACAAATTACCCTCAAATTCCTCTCTTTAAACCCATACTCCCTCATAACCCATAGCGCCGAGTAGGAACGGAGGGGCATGGGTTATTACAGAGTTGACTGTACTGATACTGGAGGCGCCACATCGTCGTAATGGGTCAAACTTTGAAGATCGCGGGTCGGGCGATAAAGTTTGATTTTGAGTATCTGATAAAAATCGGACGGATCGGGCCGCGTTTTCGCCCTGCACCATCGTCAGTACCACCATCTGCCCTTTAGCGTGACCTGGTTATCCTGTATTATTCGTTGCCACCTAGACGGTAGCGAATAGATTTTGATACTGTAATGGCTTCTCTATCCACCTGAATCGTGCCACTGGGACATGCTTTGAGCCTCATCAGTTATCTTTCCGGCCCACTGGCAGTCTTACTTACCAAATTCTGGGGGAGAATAATAACTTTGGCAGCACATGGACGACGCGTGTCCTTTCATATGGTACCGTCAAATCGTGTATCCTGATACCCTTCTCTCGGAAGTTTTCTGGGGGCTATCTCGAACCTGTCACAGATTGGAGCGTGGACATCCTCTTCTACCACAGGCTGTTGATCTTGGTTCGGCATAAAAATCTACCACCAGGCTGGCACGCCACTCAAAGCGCATGCCAGAAATTTTTATTGACCGGAGAAACGGTGTCTTTCGTGTGGAATTTAAGCTGGATAACCGGCATTTGAAGCTCTTTATCCGATGTCAGGGTTGGGGATGCTCACGGTAATCTGACGACTTCCGTAATACGGGTATGATATCACCTAGTGACCGAAATGAAAGATTCCTGTGTTCACTGCAATTGGCCATAAGAGTCTTGTTGGGATTCGTGTCCTTCAAAGCTCGATGCATCTGCATGGATACCGTTAGTAATGCCCTCACCGTCTGGCCACGTTTTTGACTGAGTACACGATCGACGGCACGGTGAGTCTGTGTGACCGTCCCCCTTTTTCTGCGTCTCATACCTTGTTCCTTTTATCACAATAAACGATGTCAAGATTCAGAACCTTCACGACAAGTGTTTCCTTTCATTTCTACTACTCCGTTTTGTTAGCACCTATTCTCATTCAGCGTAGCTCGCTCGGTACCGCAAGAGCGCCCCTTCAGCCAGGGCGAGCTGTTCAGGGCACATGCGTACTTATTCGTCATGGAAATCCGGGGTAGAGATGTTATCAATGAATTCATATTCCAAGGCTTTGGCGCCGGAGTTTGAGAGCGCGAATGTCGAACACGAGGCCATGTCGATTCGCGAAAAACGGAGGTTCATCATGCAGAAACAACTTACATAAATCCCGTTGAAACTTGGAAACAGTTTGTTGAAGCAACCCTTGTAGGGAAAATAGCCCCTAATGGGCTGTGATCACGTGATTCCGAGGACTAGCGCAGCCAAATCGAAACGGAAGAAGGGAACTACCCTTACTCTTGTACCACTATCACCATTTCTGCATTTCTGCATTTCTCCCTTTTCTTCCCTTAGAGGACACTAAATTTGACGTGCTATGTCTTCAACGTCGCCTCGTTACCCGCCACCAAGAGGCTGTCCACCTCGACCGCCCACAATTGACGACCTTGCAGCGCGCGCCGTCGTGTCACAGGATAACCGGATACCTATCAGGTCTTTATTGAAGACTGCAGATACCTGGCGCAACCGAGGCCAGACCTATGAGGAGCAGCAGGACCTCCAAAATGCATTCGTCGCTTACGCCAGTGCCGGAAAACTAGCATTGGAGGTCATTGCGGTTCACCCTGATTACGACAGGACACTTAGCGAAGAGCAGAAGTTATCCTTGGCGAAAGTGAGTGTGCCTGCTCGTTTTCTTAGGCAACCAGGTTACGGGCGCTTGATTTATTTCATTATAACAGTGTTCTAATTTGATTACTTTCTTAGAACGGTGAACGTATCCTTGCCAACCTCGCAGGAGTCAAAGAGAAACTATTAAAACAACGGGAAGAATGGGATCGCAAGTATGGCGGTGCAATGCAACAACCGGATGGAGGTCATACCCCAACTCCGACATCACTTAGTCGTCAAATGAATACTTCGCAAGGAGGACGGTCCGACTCTTCGCGTATAAACTTACCTCAAGAACAGCAACGTCAGTGGCGCGATGAAGAGGCTATGTGGAGAAAGCAAACTGAAGACATCAATCGACAGATAGCGGAGGAACGCGCAGCCGCCGGGGCGCCAAACGGCTACTCTGATAGGCGTACCGCTGCAGTCATGGATGCGGCACGTCAGGCTGCAGGCGTTACACCTCCAGCAGCAAACGGAGCTAGTTCGCAGGCTAATAATCAGGAGGAAAAGCGCAGGCAGCAGCAAGAGGAGATGCGCATCCGGTCTGAGCAAATTGCGCAGCGAAACGAGGAGAAGAGACAAAAACAGATGCAGGAGATGATGCAGCGACAGCAGCAGGCAGAGAGGAACGCGCAGAATGAACGGAGAAGGATTGCAGAGAATAATGCCGTAACGTTTATCCCCCCTCCCCCAGCGCTGCCTCCTTCGTCGTTGACGATGCGCGAGGCCATGAGCGCGCCACCACCTATGGTCATGCCCGTTCCGTCGACGTCGAGCCAGACCTTCAATGCCTCTTCATCGTCTCAACCACCGTCCCAACCACCGTCCCAACCTATTGCGCAGCCAACCGCCCGATTTCCTGCATCTTCCGCATCAGCGCAGAATACAGCAACATTGTACCAGCAACTTCCTCAACTCCCTCCTATGCCACCACCTTCCAGTTACCCATCGCTTCCAACAACTCGGTCTGCCCCACCCGCAGGCCCTTCGCGGACCTCCGATATTGCGGCGGACTTCTCTCAATTGAATATGAATGATGAACCCCGGATGATGCCCCTTGAAAGTCCGACTCGGTATGAGGGCGATTCAACGGACTCTGAAGCACCGCAGCAATCATTGTCGTATCGTCGCGCGAGACAGAAACACCAGCCGTATATCGATAACAACCGAACGCCCACCAGGGCGGCCCCTTCTCGGTATGTATTTCAGCACCTATTTCCCTTTTCGTGACCTTGAACGTGTTTGGCTAGACCCTTATATCCGCCACCCATAACCACGACTTCATCGGCACCCGTTGACGGAGGCCCAATACAGTACCCGCAGCTTATGGACCCCCATCAAAAGACGCAAGGATACTCACCTTCCCTCAACTCCATGTTCTGCTCCACTAAAGCTCCCGCCGTCCCTTCCTCAATCCTCTTCGAGCAAGGATACCCACAGAGGTCTCAACCATTATACCCCCCGAATTTTTTGCCTCACCCTTCAGCCCAGCCGCCTCCACCAGTCCATTATCCCAATCCCGCTCAACACCATGGTCACCACCACCATAGTTCGCGTCCTCACCTTTCCCGGTCTGACTCGGATCGAATACCACGGCCAAGCCCGTCCTCGCGGGAACTCAAATACGTGAATATGCCCCGCGAGTGTCTACCGCGTTTCCTAGCGATCGCGAAAGTTAACACGATGATAAATCGAGAAACCTGTGGACTCTTACTCGGGAAGGACAAGGGCCACAAATTTGTTGTTACGACGATGTTGATACCGAAACAGCATTCGACGAGTGACACGTGTGCAATGGACGGAGAGGAGCTGGTGTTACGGTTTACTGAGGAGAGGAACCTGATTACTCTCGGATGGGTGAGCGTTGTTGCTGTTTATGTCTTTCTGAAGGCATCCACTGATAAGATTCGCCTGATAGATTCACACACACCCCACACAAACCTGTATGTTTTTAGCTGTTTACATCGAGTCACTGTCGCTAATTGGTGTTTCTATTCTGAATAGGCTTTATGTCTTCTGTCGACTTGCATACCCACTCCGGATTTCAACGTATGCTTCCTGAATCCTTTGCTGTCGTCTGCGCACCAAGACATAACCCAAAGTGCGTCTTCTGATACTGAAATGGTTGGCTGGGAGCTCATCGCCTCATCATTACAGCTTTGGTATCTTTCGCCTTACGGATCCCCCGGGTCTGCAGACGATTTTGACCTGCACTGCTAAAGAAGCATTTCATCCCCATCCGGATCAACCTATATATACCGTATGTGTCCATTCTGCGGATTCTGGCCCTCATGATTGACGTATGTCGCCAGGACGCCGACAAAGGACATGTTCAGATGAAAGAGGGTATGTCGCTGGAGATTGTGGATTTACGATGACGATTCAGCCAGCTGTATTATTTGTATCAACGCTGATCATTATCGGAAGATTTATGGAAACCATCTTTTTACCCCGACGGACAATCTGATGTAATGGCAGGGCCGTCCAAGCCTCATTGCATAGTATGTATAATGGTCACTCCGGGTCCCAAGATATCAGCTGGTGATGCCTCTCACGATGAACTTCTTCGCTCCCACCAAGTGTCACAGCAGTTCGAGTTTTTATAGCCTCGCTCTTTTCAGTACGACACTGCCCTTGGGCTATTTAGTTCTGGGTCCTCCTTTGAACTTGGAGGTCCAACACTCTCTTGCCTCCAGATCATGAATCATCCTTACAGCGGGTCGGCAAGTTATATCTACGCGAATGAAGTGCGTCCGATGATCCTTGAAAGCACTCAATCAGGTCTCACTTCTCCTTGAACAGTCCGCACCCGGGCCTAGCTGGTATGGCCCGTATTCGCATATGAAGAGTTTCGCTCCGGTGGGTGGTTGTTCTGCGTTTGTCGGAATGCGCTGGCAGAGTTTTACCTCGGCTACCTACCTTCTTCATTTGGTTTAGGAAATGTCCTCGATGGAGTCTTTCCCGGCCCATTGGGTTCCGCCTCGGAGTTCGAGTGGACACGATCCCGTGGAACAGTGGCCGTGGTTGAAGGAAAAGGATATGTTATCGTTCAGTGATCCGAAGCCGGTGTATGTGTTGACGTTGAAGAAATGGAGGGAGATGATTCATGTGCGTGTTTCTTGTTGTTTCGATTTGTAGCATTTCTTTTATGTTTCATTGTAGATTCGTGTATTGTGCGCGATGCGGAGACTTCGAAGATGTTGGTATATCAATCATTGATCCTAACCGATTATTATATGCAACAATCCAAAATGTTATATCGGCATTAATGGGGTAGTGGTAACCTGGGTCGTTGCCATGTGTATATCGACCCGCCGGGGGTTCAATTCCCCCTTAATGCATATTGTTTTAGCAGTGTACTTTTTCTTAGATTGAAATGTTGGAACTTATTCTTTGAAAGTTGGAAGTAGGGCTGCGCACGAAACCTATGGGGGGTGTAATATACCGTTTTATACCGACCCCTCTCCAAGGTGGGTGTTTTGATACGGTAATTTACCGTTACTTACCTATCACGTGTATAATCACATGTTTGACGCGCGTCATTTGCAGAAATCTTAGCCTGGCGAGCCGTCTTTATTATATACTCGCGGAACTCGTATCTCTATATAAAGCCTGGTACCCGGGGCGGGGGTATCGTTCGTGGTTGCAGAAATACAAACCCCGACAGATAACCGGTACACAGCTGGTCATGTGATCCTTTCACCTCACAGCTTGGATATTTGAATCTTCGTGTTCTTGAAGGATTATGTGATGAAAAATAGTAGATCTTAAGTTGTAAAATTAGTGGCTTTGACAGAGAGCTTGCGCGGAGAAAAGTCCGCAAATTTCATCCAAACAAGCTCTCCAAGGCTTGTTACAAGCTGCTTAGCCATGGGACATCCGGTTAGATAAATTGAAAGCACAACAAAAGCTCGAAAATCATCAGAGAGAACATTTTGGACATACTCCTCACTTTGGGACTCACAGAAAGAGGTAGACAACACAAGAGACATGAACGGTAGTCACTGTGGCTCTCGGATCGAAGTTCGGCACATGTCGGAGTTCCAATTTCTGCAACCACGAGCGAAACCCCCGCCCCGGGTCCCAGGCTAACGAAAACCCCTCCAGCGGGGGGAGGTAAATTACCTGTAACTAGCCGGTAACTTACCGGTCCGAAACCCTAGTGTATCAAAACCTAGGGTTTCGTGCGCAACCCTAGTTAGAAGTTGGTATTTGGTATTTGTTAATTTGGGATAATTCAACGCCCAGAAATTCAAAACAACGGTAGAGTTGGATAGACGGTGAGACACTGTATTAACAAGAGAATGGATTCTGGAACTTAGGGAAGTTTTCCGATTAGGTATGTAATCTTGATATCAACAGTGGTTAGGAATCAGCACGAAAATATGATCTGTACTTTACCGATCCTTAACGACTGAGATGAGCGAAAATATAGTTGTGGCTTTGTGTATTGAGACGGCCTGCGAGCATACATGCTGTACACTACTGCGCGACGGCAACTGCATAGTCAGTGTAACCCCTTCCACTGGTATCTCCACGAATGTAGAAAGTGGGCCTGTCGTAGGGGGATAAAGGGATTCTGTGCTTCAACCGCAAAGTGATGTCGGGCTAAAGGATAAAGTTAATGAACTCATATATTTGTCGTAGCCAGTAAGCGCACGTTTGAGATAAAGTATCGCCCGAAGGCAATGATATCACCTTTCGTATCTGCCGTAGCCATAGCGCTCTCCCTCGTGTACGCCCCTGCTGAAATAAGCGGCCTGGGAGCCCAAATCTCTCTGATGAAATCATTTGATTCGTTTGGCGGCACCACGTCCCGGGTGAACGGACCACTGATTCTAGGCTCGACAACGTGGATGTACGCCAAGTTCGGATGCCTTTCTTTGATTTTCAAAATCAAATGAGAGAACGTCGGAACCGGGTTGTCCATGCCCATGTCTGGATAGAGGTAAGTAGGAAACGATTTGACCGCTCGTGAAACAAGGGGAACTTGCCTTGAAACGGTGCCCAAGGGCTCACTCGAAAGCCAGTCCGTTCCGCTCCTACGGCCTCCACTACGGCGTCGATTACCTCTAGAGCGAACCTGACCCTATTCTCGATGCTCCCCCCGTACTCGTCCGTCCTCTGGTTAGACACGTCCTGTATGAACTGGTCAATCTGGTACCCATTCGCACCGTGAATCTCTACGCCGTCAAATCCGCCCTCATATACAGCCTTGGACGCGCCTTCAGCGTACATTCGTACATATTCTCGGATCTCCTCGACGGTAAGTTCTCTTGGAGTCTCTTCCTTCCCTGTCAGCCTTATAGGCGACGGCGCGGTATACGGAAGCGGCGGGTCCTCCTCTCGTAGTGAAGTGATGTCCGCCGCGCGTCCGAGAGACCAGATTTGGCAGAAAATGAAGCTTCCCTTGGCATGGACGGCGTCGGTGATCTGCGTAGGCAGTGTATCAGTTTTGAACTGATGATTGTAAGATAAAACGGGGCAGGACCTCTTTCCATGCCCCAAGCTGTTCTCGACTCCACACACCAGGATTGTAGTCTCTCCCGGCGGCCTTCTGCGCAATCCATACCGCCTCTGAGATAAGGAGCGTTCCGGGGTCGCTTGCACGCTGGGAGTAATACTCCTTTACCACAGAGACATGTGGAACACGGGTCTTCTGGGTGGCTCTGTATCGTGTCAAGGGTGCCATCACGATCCGATGGCTGAGCGTCATATTACCCACATTAACAGGCTCGAAGAGTTTTGAAGACATGGGTAAAAGGATGTGAACGTTTCATTAAATGAAATTAATTTCTTATCATGATTTCCGGGTCGAGTAGCTGGGTTCTTGTGGAAGTATTTCGGTCTTGTCGGACCATCTTCAGGGACCACGGAAGTTGTCTGCCTCGGCCCGTGAACAAGCGAGTTAGCAGGGAATTTCGGTAGGGAAAGTATCATACTCAGCGAAATACCATGCTGATGATTTACATTCTAAAAGAAGAGTGAACATTTGACTGTCCCGTTAACCCCGTCCCGGAAGATCTTTACTGCGGGAATTTCCGGTTAAAAGTAGGTATGACGAGGTATGACGGAGGACTACGTAGCTGGTGTCCTGAATACAAAAGACAAGAGATGTAAGTAACCAATTCCTTCAGCTTGGAACGTGGACTACAAATTACTCAGCGTCAAAGTGTCAATAACCACGTCTGCGAGTGCTGGTAACCACTGGGAAACGACATACTTTCTCAAGGGAAAGCCATGCCTGGAAGTACCCGCTTCTCTAGCGTACGCCGTAGCATAGTGACAAGGTTCAAGAATCAAGAAAGAAAGATCGGATCGATCAAAGCCCGGCGATTTCCGAGTTCTCCACATTCATTCGTTCGAGAGGACAGTACAGTATCATTAAAGGTTCCGCGACCGATCAACCACCAAGGGTGTTGGCAGGGGCTATTTGGTCCCATTTCTTTTTGCGTGCTTGATCTTCTGAATCAAATACTCGTTTCCCATATTCTTCGATGCTTGTGGGTCGGTCTGAGAATAAATCAAAAATAAATCATAGACAAAGTTTGGTATGCTGCATGTCATGATGTCGCTCTGTTATGTTACTATGTAAGGGCTGTCGCCATTGTTTATTCCTATCGCTCCACCGCGTCGACCTTATGCAACTGATCTTTTTCATAACTCAGTGCGTTTTCAATATCTGTTTGTTGTTTCCTACGAATGAACCCTGCTATACCTATTTCGGGACGCTTTTCCAAAAACGAGCTCCGACGTAATCAAGTACGTGTCTAATATCTATCTGTCGTTTGCTATTGATGATCTTTGTTACACTCTGGAAGTAGCCGTCTCATTCGCAGTCAGATTGTGTGGCTCGGCAGCAACGCTTCGCGTTCCCAGTTTTTGCGCTCGGGGCGACGATCTACATGGCTTTTATACTCCACAAGCTTCCCTATGGTTTACGACAAGTCTTAGGACGTCCCGGGTATGGATAATATTGATGGATGGTTTACTGATTTGTATCCATGGTACAATGATACTCCGTATTTTCCCGACTGTCATCCTAATGTCTTCTTGTCGATTTGTGGTGTTTCGCTATGGTTGGAACAGTGCTTCATATTTTATTTAGGCTGGACATGTACAAAGAGTTCGATAGCTGTCATTAACCCGAGTCAGACATGCCACCGCTAGTGATACTTATATATATGTTAGTTTTCATTATTGAGAATTTCATTGACAATAAAAGAATAAGTTATCTACAGAAAAGTTTCATTGAGTCAAAATTATTCCATCCTCGTGAGGCACGAAATATTTTGCACAGTGCGATTCGGCTTGGATTTACATGACAAAGGAATAGATACTGGTCGGTTTCGAGGGGATTAATACCCGGGCTATCTTTTCTTCCGTTACTGTTCCACTGCAACAGCGCCGCGTTCTCCGTTTTGTTGTTGGAGAATTTTTTGATTTCGCGCGGTGCGCGCGGTGGTTTGGGACAGTGAATTATTGACGATGTCGACAGGTTTGCCACGAGAGGATGTTTTCTACCAGAGTGCTGGCATATTTCACGTTTGCCAACAACTGTGCAATAATGCGGTCGGCGGGATGACTCCGGTTGATTTTGGGATTTTTTTGGACATTGGTGACAATCATGCCACAACTTCCTGGGCTTCCCTCCACAACTACTGCGGTCCCACCGCCACCTTTAACCATGGGCTCTGTCCTGCACCCAGTCTCAGGGTGTTCGTAACACGGAATATCCCGGTACCCCGAAGAATCGGGGACCGGCACGAAGGTACCGCTACCTCCGGAAGCAAATAGCAGCAAATACCCTTCTGATAAGGCCGCCCTCGACCGCATTTCCCGCTTTTTATATCCGTCGTCGAGGACGATGCGACTCGCTGACCGTCCTGAAGCGCAATGGGCGCGGCATAGCGGTTATTTCTTTCTAGCTTTCGTCTTTATTGTCTTCCTGCAGGCCGGTCTCTGGGCAGAAAGCAGTAGCCATGCTGAATTGGATATCCCAAAATCGGTTCTCTCGGGAGAGACGAGTTCTGTGGCAACCATCAATACCCATCCGATATCCAAGCTGATAGAGGCAGCCGAAGAACAGTATAGGACCAAGGTGTCACAACAGAGCCAGACGTTGGAGGATGCAGTTGCAGAGTATAAACGACGGTACCACCGCCCACCGCCGAAGGGCTTCGATGCCTGGTGGCGTTTCGCCAAGGACAACGATGTAATCATGGTAGACGAGTACGATGGGTTGATGGAGGACCTTGAACCGTTTTGGAGCATGCCGGGACAGGAGCTTCGTCGACGGTCCCGACAGGTACGCGAACAACGACCCGAAAAACTTTACTGACGACGAACACCTAGGCTGCCGAGCTTCCATCAATCGACCTTGTCAGAATACGGAACGGAAAGGCGACTCTGCTCAATCTAAACAGGGGTCACGAGAACGGCGATGTCAGCGCCAGAGCTCAAGGACTGCATAGGATGATGGAGAAATTCGTCCATACTGTGCGTGCATTTTACATCTGCGATGGTATTGGCTCATTCAGGTTACGCTAGTTGCCTGACATGGATTTCCCGGTCAATGCCAATGCTGAGGGTCGCGTTACCGTACCATGGGAGCATAGGAAATACACAAATCTCACGAACCAAGACTCGACAGGCGAGTGAACATACCGTCTCACGTTCTATTAATCTGACATTATTTCCCTTCAGCTGGCGTCGAAAGCATGCTCGGCGGAGAATTCATCCCAGACTGGCGAGGTGACGGCAACGTATGGGAAGCTATGCGGCGAACATGCGAACCTACATCCCCCGCACGCCGTCTGTACGCATCCACTAAGAACGTTTTCTCTGCCCAACCTATTGACTATATGTCCGGAACACAACGTCCAGGCAGTGATTTCAACTTCCTGTCCTCGAGCTCGGCAAACCTCGACTTCTGTACTCTTCCACATGCACATTACCAGCAAGGACTCTTTTTCTCCGATTGGCGAACAATTCCCGTGCTCTATCCCGTGTTTAGTCCGGCTAAAGCTAAAGGTTTCATGGATATCAAGATTCCCAGCCACTATTATTATGGAAGCACCAAACGGTATACCTATGGTTGGGATCCCATCAACCTGGAATTGAAGGAGACCGACGATATGGAAGTACCGTGGGAGCAGAAGCTGGATACAGTCTTTTGGCGAGGCTCTTCCATTGGCGGAGGGAACAACCCGAGTGGTTTCTCTCCCCAGTATCACCGCCAACGGTTCGTCAGAATGGCATCACAGACCGGTAGCAACAACCGGACTGTGACTTTCGAGGACCCACCATCGTCCTCTCGCTATGTGTCTGTTCCTGTCTCAGCGGGAAAGCTCAACGAGGACATCATGAACGTCGCCTTTACCAAGGCCACCAACCCCGAGGCTTATCCTGGTGGATTGACTGAGCTGGTCAAGGACCACCGGTTTGGCGATGCTGTCTGGCTGGGGTACAATTGGAAGTACAAGTACATCATGGATCTTGATGGCATGAGCTACAGCGGGCGCTTCATGGCATTCCTTGCCAGCGACAGTGTCCCTGTCAAGGCCACAATGTACAAAGAATTTTATTCGGATTGGATACAGCCCTGGTAAGTATTTCTCACGATGAACGCCAGCCTGCGTTGCTCACATCCGTCGTCAATAGGGTACACTATATCCCGCTATCGACCACGTACAAGGAAATCTATAACATCCACGCGTATTTCTCTGGTCCGTCACCTGCGACGGTTGAGGCTGCGGAGAGTCTGGGTGTGATCCAACCTCGCGATGAACATATGTCACAGGAGGCGGACCGCCAACTAAGGCGGATTGCCCGTGCTGGGAAGCAATGGAAAAAGACCATGGGCAGGGCAATCGATATGGATGGTATGCAGCCTACCTTTTTTGAAATGTTTTCTCTGAGTCGTTTTCCAGTTTATGTCTACCGACTGTGCCTGGAATATGCCAGGCTACTAGCTGAGGATAGGGATGCGATGGTCTACGATCCGTAAAAAGTTCTTTTATATAGATATAGATCTCTTGCCTTTAAATTACTGACTTTCGGACTGACATTGTAGCACTATAAAGCAAGTATATTGGATTAATGCGCAAAATATTCATTGGGTTTTTCGAGGATTTGATGGAGGCGGTGATGTGCTCTTGAAAATTTGCAATTGACTTCGACGCCACAAGAACAGAGTTGCTACTTAGTGCTCGGTGAACGGTCAGTGCTAGTCCTACCCCTACCTTGTCGTGCCTCATGTCTCTGGCAAATGATTCCCGCAGACTTGCGTTCGTGACTGGGAAGATTATGAATTTAGGTCCCTATTGCAGATGCTTGGAACTTTCTTTTCTGGGAACGCAATCTGCAGTAGCGTGCCGATTGACTGCGGGGGTCGTTGTTCTCGATTGCTTCCTTCGACGCCTTGAAATATAAGGTGGCTGCTGTGCTCAGATGTTGTATTCATGTTTCTGTAGGTGGCGGCTATTGCCGCTCATGTGCCTACACGACGTATGTACATTAGGGATAGGCATACCCGAATCATTTTCCCAATGTTCGTCGACGACGAGTCCGTGGTTTCCATATACTGTTCACTCCGTCACCTTTGTTCGTTCGCCTGCTGTCCTTCACACCCGTTGCGCCTCTTCTCTCTGGCAGCTATGTTAAAAAAGGTGCATTGTTATGACCCAATATTATTGCCTATTAGCTGCACATCATACTAACTATTTTGACAGCTGGTCTCAATTGGTTGCCATCGCTTCGCTGCGCCTCTTGTTTTATTGAGTACGTTATGCATATGTACTGGTCGCTGAATCTGTTCTATAGAGCGGCGAATCGTGCCAAGAAGTTCGGTGTGGTCCGTCTAGGTTTTTGTTCGGGTGCGCGATACTTTTCCTTACTTCCGAATTCTATGTAACCGCCTCTAAGCGTGTCAGCCGGGATAGACTTTCGTCTGCACGGCATAATGTAGCATGCGTTGGTTGTCTTTATATGATCTACAACTGCTTTGTTGAACAATTTTGTTTCGAATAGATTACGGAAATCTGGGAAGCACCGCCCCACCTTTATTAGCCTCTTTTTTGGATCGTGATTACTTCACGTCAAAAGAGAGAGAGAATGAGAAGCTTTTCCGAATGCATGCTGCGTGGGCCCATGATGGGCAATAGCAGCGTGGTAATCACTGGCACGACCATCGACACAACGATGCTGAGAATGTATGCTACCTGCCCTAAATTGCTGGACGACAGGCTGCCAAGGTGGCGCAAAGTAGCTGTCATTCACCTTGAAAAAATACCACCATGTCTCTCCACGATTCCGCCCCAAGCATTGATTCTAGCGTCTCTCCTTCGGTAGGGGAAGGCGGTGTGGGCCTTGCAAATCCAGCGCTGTCTCATAGCCGTCGTAGACTGCTAGATTTGATAAATCGCCTCCATAGTACTGGGTCAGTGATTTTTCTGACTTTGACGCCTTTCACATCATTGACTATCCTTTTTTTCAGTGCCCAAGTAGATATCGACCTTCCACAAATCGCTGTCATCGGGTCACAGAGTGCGGGCAAGTCCTCTTTGATCGAGTCAATTTCTGGAATTACCCTTCCACGCGCCACGGGTACTTGTACAAGGTGATCGGTATTTCTATTTTTCCGCATGACACCCGTCTGATCCAGCAATTATATAGGTGTCCTACAGAGTGTCGTCTGGCCAATTCTACCGGCACCTGGAAATGTATCGTATCGTTGCGATTCATCAAAGATGCCAAGGGACAACTGCTAGGGATGGCACGTAACGAACAATTCGGTGAGGTTATTTACGACAAAGCTGAGGTCGAAGAGCGTCTTCGACGGGCTCAGCGTGCGATCTTGAATCCGAATCGACGCTCCATTGACTTTCTCGAGGGCGATGATGAAGACGTCATCGACAACCAGCTTTCATTTTCCACGAACTTTGTTTCGTTGCAGATTAGCGGACCAGGCGTCGCTGATCTATCTTTTTGTGATTTACCCGGTATGTGTATTTTCCACTTTAGTGGTGCTCAAGTGCTCACATTCTTCAGGTTTGATTGCAAGCGTTGGAAGTACCGGAAACGAAGGCGACATCAATCTTGTCAAAACATTGGTGGAATCATACATTTCCAAACCGAGCTGTCTGATTCTCTTGACCGTCGCGTGCGAGAGTGAGTGTTTAAAATGTTAATCTACTATCTCTCAATGATCAGTTCACAGCCGACTTTGAAAACCAAGGCGCTCATCATCTGGCCAAGACGCACGACCCGGAGGGAAGGCGTACTATCGGTTCGTCGCTCCACCCTCATAACTTTCTCTCGATTATAACCATCTCTGTTTCAGGTGTACTCACGAAGCCGGACCGTATTCCCGCTGGCGATGAAGCGGGGTGGTTGGATTTCATTCGCAACGAAAGAGAGCCTCTTGAAAATAATTGGTACTGCGTCAAGCAGCCTTCGTCTACGGACATCAAGAACGGTATAACATGGGCCGAGGCGCGAACCAGGGAGAACGAGTTCTTTTCTATGACTGCTCCGTGGGCGGAACTCGATCCTATGTACCAGCGCTATCTACGCACTGTGAACCTCGTTGAACGCCTAAGCAACATCTTATCCGACTTGATCTCGAAGCGGTATGTGTTTCGTTCATACGACCCACTCTCATACTGATCATTGAACTCAGGCTGCCGAACATCCAGATGGAGCTCGAACACGCTATCGAAGGAGCACTCCAGCAATTGGCGAAACTGCCAAAGGAGCCGCCCAAGAATCCCCTTCACGAGATTTCGGCGCTCCTGTCGGAGTTTGCTATGGACGTCTCTAGACATGTCGACGGTATACCCGACGAGGAAGGCATTCTCCAGATGATTCGGCCAGCTCAGGAAAACTTCAAGCGGGCTATTCGGGGGACAGCTCCACAGTTTCGTCCGTTTGAGCGGAACCTCGCTGGCACTCGAACGCTCCCTGCTCCTACATTTTTGGACAACGAGGATGATGAGGGAGCAGTGGAAGTCGGAGAGGATCAATGTATCTATGTGGATGAGGTGCAGACCAGGGCTCTCCAGTAAGCTAATGCAACGTCGTCCGTTGGCGTAAGGACTCATCAGCAATTATACAGTGCACATACTCGGGAGCTCCCTGGACATTACCCATTCGTCGTACAAGCCTCATACGTCTTCAGAGTGACCGACAAGTGGCACATGCCTGCCAAAATCTTGTGCAAAGCTGTTTATAGTGTCCTTATCACTCACGTCAACAAGCTCATCACCCATCATTTTGGTTCGTTCGGGCAAAATATCCTGGAGCAGCGTGTTCGGTAAGATGTTTTTCTTCCGGCGATTTCACGCAGTCTAACAAAATGATGATTGGCAGCGTATGCGTCCAGGAGCACCTCAAGAAACAGCTCGAAGAGACCGAGGCCCGAATTGATTGGCTCATCAAGCTAGAAGCCCAACCGTATACTCTCAATACTCACTATCTGTCCGATTATACCCAAAAATTCCTTGCATACTACAAAGGGGCTCGGCGGCAGCAGGACCATGAAACGTTGATGTCCACTTTGGAAAAGTAGTTTCGAGTTTTCTTCAACCTTAAGAGAGGCGAAGGCTAATCTTGCATTTCTATCCAGCCCTTCGGATGACGTTAATACGATCCTATCGGGCCTGAACAATGTCGGCATCCATGGAGTTCACGGTCCAGACTTGGTGAAGCTGCTTCCTGCGGACCACATGGAGGCGTCTTTGAAGATAATGGCAGACGTTCGTGCGTACTTCCAAGGTATGCCCCTCTGATTCCACTTCGTCAGCCCCTACTGAAATTCAACACAGTTGCCTACAAACGCTTCGCTGACAATGTCCCTCTCGCCATCGACTACGACCTTGTTCGAGGTCTCCACCGAGGCTTGTTAGGGACACTATCTGAGCGACTGGGAATCTACGGACCGAATGGACAAGCTATTTGTAAGGAGTTCGCCCAAGAGTCTCCCCAAATTGCGGGTCGTCGCGAAGAATTGATGAAAAAGCTGGAGCGTTTGCAGAGCGCGACTGAAGAGTTATTGATAGCGGGGTGAATGCATGCAGGCCTTTGCGTTTTATATAACATGATATAATTAATACATGCTTATTGGCAGTTTTCAGCACAAAACACGGTTTCAACGAGCCCCTGTATCCCGGTCCGGTCCGAGTCTCTCCGTGATTTGGGCGTGGACTGTAGTAATTCTCGTGCTGCGGTTGTTGTATGGTTCAAGGCTCCGCGGTCAGAGAGCAGTCACAACTCTCAGGCTACCAGCCTTGTGATGTCAATCCGTTTATCATTACAGGGACCCTGCAAACTACCTCTAGGCTCTGTCACTGTGAAGATCTTCGAAGTTTCTTTTCCCAGACATCTAGTAATGCATCGGAGTTATAATAGAGTACCCCAGTCGGCCCTCGGGGACTGAGCTCATCCTTTGGTTTGCCGTACATGACGCAATCTCGTATAGGTACACAATATTAATATCGTCTCTAGAATGGGCAGATCATGCCGAGAAGTTCATGTCAGGCTAAACGTTCGTCTATACGTGGCCATGCGCAGCATGCTAAAATTTAGCCGCCGTTCTACATCGTATCGACCCGCATACAAACTTTATGTACATCGTAGGATCGACGATGGTTTCTTGATATATGCACAACTGATGGAATTTTGAAAATTTTGTCTATCTCGGAGTGTTTAAACCTCGTTGCCAGATCGTCGCCTTCCTACTTGTCACGAGTCGGTGGAAGCACAAACGCTTCTTTGACAAATTTTTCTTTGAATAGGCTACAAGGTACCGTGTTCGCTTTCATTTGCCTGCTGGTTGACTTATAAAAAGGTCTGTGACTTTGAGTTAAGCGCCCAACGTATGCTTCGATCTTCTATTATTGTGTCTTACTTTGCTCCAGTTAGGCATTTAGGCGCGCGCCCTCACTTGGGTATAAAGTGTGACTCCTTGTCCCCCAAAATCCCCATCTTGTTCTCCTCAATATGTCTGGCTACGACACCGACTCTGATGCTAGCAACTCTGGCTTTTCCCACTCCGCCGAAGAAGATGGTGTAGGCCTTGCAAATCCAGCACTATCTCACAGCCGTCGTAGACTGCTGGATCTCATAAACCGTCTGCATAGCACCGGGTCAGTGATTTTTCTGGTTTCTCCGACCTTCGCCTCATTGATTCTCGTTTTCCTCTTCCTCAGTGCCCAAGTGGATATAGATCTTCCACAAATTGCTGTCATTGGGTCCCAGAGTGCCGGGAAGTCGTCTCTCATCGAATCAATTTCCGGTATTACTCTTCCTCGTGCGACGGGTACCTGTACAAGGTAAGTAATATGATTTCGCTACTATGCGCCACCCGTCTGATCGTGGTCATTCAGATGTCCCACAGAGTGTCGTCTAGCGAACTCTGCAGAGACCTGGAAATGTATCGTATCTTTGCGGTTCATCAAAGACGTCAATGGCCAGCTGCTAGGTACAGCACGTAACGAGCAATTCGGCGAGGTTATTTACGTAAAGGCTGAGGTCGAGGAGCGCATTCGACGGGCGCAGCGTGCCATTCTGAATCCGAATAAACGTTCTACCGAGTTTTTAGAGGGCGATGACGAGGACCTCTCTGAAAACCAACTTTCATTCTCCACCAATTGCGTTTCGCTGCAGATCAGTGGACCTGGTGTGGCAGATCTGTCTTTTTGTGATTTACCCGGTACGTTTGACTCCAGTTTTAGCGTGGCTCCCGCTCTTACCAGCTTTACAGGATTGATCGCGAGTGTCGGAAGTACGGGAAATAAAGGTGACATCAACCTTGTCAAAACACTGGTGGAATCGTACATCTCCAAACCGAGCTGTCTAATTCTCTTGACAGTCGCGTGCGAGAGTAAGTCTTTGATAATTTAATCAAGCATCTCTCTCAACGATCAATTCATAGCCGATTTCGAAAATCAAGGTGCTCATCACCTAGCCAAGACTCATGACCCAGAAGGAAAGCGCACTATCGGTCCGTCACTGCACCCGCACAATCTTCTTTGCATTCGGTAACGTTTTTCTTTCAGGCGTGCTCACCAAGCCGGACCGCATCGCCCCTGGTGACGAGACTGGATGGCTGGATTTCATCCGCAACGAAAGGGAGCCTCTTGAAAACAACTGGTACTGTGTAAAGCAGCCTTCGTCCTCGGACATTAAGAATGGCATAACCTGGACCGAGGCGCGCACCAAGGAGAACGAGTTCTTCTCTATGACTACTCCTTGGGCAGAACTCGATCCCATGTACCAGCGTTATCTACGCACTGTGAACCTCGTTGAACGTTTGAGCAACATCTTGTCCGACTTGATCTCGAAACGGTAGGCCCCATCATCTTCGCGTCGCTCATCCAGATGCTGATTTTTGAACCGTAGACTTCCAGACATCCAATTGGAGCTCGAACGCGCTATCGAAGGAACCCTCGACCAGCTGTTCAAATTACCAAAGGAACCATCGAAGAATCCCCTCCATGAGATTTCTGAGCTCCTCTCAGCGTTCACTGTGGACGTCTCGAAGCATGTCGAAGGTATACCCGATGAGGAAGGGATCTTGCAGATGATTCGGCCGGCTCAGGAGCAATTCAAGCGGGACATTCGGGGGACAGTTCCACAGTTCCGCCCGTTTGAGCGGAGGCTTGTTGATAGTCAGGTACTCGCTACTCCGTCGTTCTTGAACAACGAGGAAGATGAAGCGGATGAGGCCGAAGGCGATTGCATCTGTGTGGATGAAGTGTACACCAGGGCTCTCCAGTGAGTGCTCCATCCGAAATATAGATATCTATTGACGTACCCCTTTTCAGTGCGCGCACTCGTGAGCTTCCGGGTCATTACCCATTCGTCGTACAAGCGTCGTATATATTCATGTTCACCGACAAATGGCATACCCCCGCCAAGACTCTGTGCAGAGCTGTCTACAGTGTTCTCACCGAACACGTCAATAAGCTCATCACCAAACACTTCGGTTCATTTGGACAGAATATCTTAGAGCAGCGTGTTCGGTAAGATACATTCCTTTCCGCATTCTTTCTATAGCTTAACAAATTTGTTTTTGGTAGGGTAAGCGTGCAGGAGCACCTCAAGAAACAGCTTGAGCAGACCGAGGCTCGGATCGATTGGCTTGTTAAGCTGGAAGCTCGGCCATATACTCTGAACACTCACTATCTCTCTGATTACACCGAGAAATTCCTTGCATACTACAAAAGAGAGAGGGGCAAGCAGGAACACGGAGATTTGGCCTCAGAACTAGAAAGGTATATTTGAGTTTCCTCTTGATGAATGAAGACTGACATTGTACTGCCATATAGCATGTGCGATTTTAGTACTGTCAATAGTATTCTATCGGGCCTGAGCGCAATCGGCATTCACGGTGTTGAAGGTCCAGACTTGGCGAAGCTGCTTCCTGCGGACAGCATGGAGGCGTCGCTGAAGATAATGGCAGACGTTCGTGCATACTTCCAAGGTATACCTTTTCCCATCCCAGCTTAGCTGTTATGTCCTTGCTAAGATCATACACAGTCGCCTACAAACGCTTCGCCGACAACATCCCTCTCGCTATCGACCACGACCTCGTTCGGGGCGTCGACCGAGGTTTATTGGGGACTTTATCCGAACGGCTGGGAATCTACGGATCGAACGGCCAAGACATTTGCAAGGAGCTCGCCCAAGAGTCACCCCAAGTAGCAGGTCGCCGTGAGGAATTGACGAAAAAACTGGAGCGTCTGCAGACCGCGAGCGAAGAGTTGATGAAAACTGGATAGATACATACCAAATCCTCATTCCAAAAGATGATAGAATAAAAATAGATGCTTTTTTGTGGTTTCCGTTTCTAGTTACATGTTGGTCATGCAAAGGCCGCTGCTGGCTCCTGCCCAACACTACCAACATCAAAATCTTCGCCATTCACAAAAGCCCGGGTACATTGCGCCATCGTCACCGAGCTAAAGGTAAATTTGAAATTAATCAGTAACTCGACACATACGATAGGCTGCGGCAAGTATACATACTTTCTCGATATCGGATCTGTCTGGTAGAAGTTGCTGATGGGCTTCGCATACGGTGCACCCGATATTTTGGCACCCGCAGTCTTGGTAGCCAGGGCCTTCAACCCGACACTGGCAATGCCGACGGATGTCGGTTCGGTAACATCATACCGCACAAGCGTTGGCGAGATCTCCTACATGCGGTCTCGCAGCGTCAACACGTCATCGTACGGTAATGGTGATCCAAGAACTTCCGAAAGAGCTCTGTAGGCGAGATCGTCGCCTTCCTACTTGTCACGAGCTAGTGGAAGCACACTCCACAGGTGCTTCTTTGACAAATTCTTCTTTGAAGGCACTCCGGCAATACAGAAATTTGAGGCAGCCTGATTTACTTACCTATACCTAAGATTCCATGTAAATAACAGGACTTACTGATACTTGTACCCATACCAAAGGTTCAAGAAAGCTTTGGATCATCTCTGGAATGTAGGACATCGGATTTGAATCGAGGCTGCTGTAATCGAGGTCTGAAAGCAAAGATTCAGGAATTCCCTGAACTAATTACGAAAGCCTCCGTTTGGGGTAAAGTTTCGGCAGATGGAAAACTTAAGGTTTACTGGTGTACGGAACGCATGCCTAGACCTTTGTTTCTCGTGCCGACATCAAATAGACCAAAATTAGGATTTCGGACAACGTTCCGGCACAGTATGCCCGAAACTAAGCCCGAAACCTTAGTTTCGGCTTTTCCTAACACGGATATCGAAATAAAGAATTCCGGTTGATATTTCGGTAGCCCTCACATTTTTGGTACTGGTCCTGCCGAAATATGTGCCCAAACAGATGCTTTCGGCAACGATTCAGGGTCGCTGGGAACAATTAGTTTCGGCTCGAGTACCGGAACCTCGTGATCCATTCCTGGTTTCTTTGATTTGGGATCGATTTCATAGCATCCTGGAACTTTTGGTATCGGACAGAATTCCAGCAAGTCTTATTCACAATCTGAAAGCTTAGGTATAGGTACTACAGTTGTGGACAATCAAAGTCCGCCAAAAATCAGACCCATTTTTAGAAGGACCCTGGATAGGTAAACCGCCGGGTTTTTTGCACGAAAGTGAAGATATAGACCTAATAAAGATATCTGCACGAGCCGATTTCTCATAACGACTGTTTTGATCAAAAAATTTCCCAAAAATTTGGCAACCCCCCTTAAAAGTCGTGGGAAAAACTTCGGAGATAGCGCAATCGACTCCTTTTCAAAAGGCTCATGTTCGGTGCCTGTGGAGAGGTTATGTCCCGATTTGTACATAGCTCATACATACGCATTGGCCAATCAGAAATCAATATGTCTTAGGCAATTTGTTCTCACGTCGATATATCTGGCAACGGTACACGCACGTTCCGATTCCATCACTGCGATAATAGCCCCGCGACGCGTCTCGCTCAAGGTTTGTTGCTGCGCATTTATATCCCTTTCAACCTGACTACAACATGGCTGGTGGCCATGGCGGTGCTCGTGCTGGGGCAGGGCGAAAATCAAAGGGAGCCCGGCCTGATTCTGTCGCTTATGGACCCTCAGTTCAAGATGCAACCGGCAAATTTGCTATCAAATCAAAAGGCGTTGGGCTCGGAAGCGGAGTGCATGGGTTCTTCAAGCAATTTCAACACTTTGAGAAGCCTAAAACAGTAGATTCAGACCTCGATGCCAATTCCAGCCTCGCAACACTCTCACACGGTGCATACCAATCCACCTCGTGGATCTTCCGACATCATGATAAACAATCTCCCAACATCGCTTCCATTGCCGTTCCGGCCACCTTTGATGCCAGGATCATTGGAATCATTGAAGTCACACGGTGGTGGATCCATGAATTTTACTGGCTTGAAAAAAGGAAGGCAGCAGAAGAAGCGCTGCCGTGCCTGTGTTGAAGCATCGTCTTCTCTTATGAACACGTGCAAAAGCTCTGGTAAAGCAACGCTATGCATCTGTAATCATCCCAAGCCTACCCGTAGCCGAAGCAAATATGCATGACTGTGATAAACACTGGACTTATATATTATGTCAACAGATATTAAGATTTACTGTGACATAGCCAGATATAAGGACTGGGTGTTGAGATTCATAATAAACAAGCTCCAGTCCTTTGAAAGCCTTATCTTTCTGTTGAAATTGACAAGAGTTTTTGTGAATGCGTCGTGCGACAAAACGAGAGGGAAAAAAAAGGCCGGAGCAAGGTTCGAACGGGTGACGGGCAAAATGCATCAGACAAAGACACACGAACTAACATTTATACCAAATTGTCTTGATTAATGTTGAAAAGACGCTCCCTACGGTCGTGTCAACTTGAAAACTTGAAAACTTGAATTCTCCACAGACATAACACATGAGCCTTTCAAAATCCGCATCTGGCAGCATCAAAATCATGGGAATCCAACGAGCGGTTTATCCGGAAATTGGTCATTGTTGGCCGCCAGGCCAGGCTATCGAGACCCGTGTATATTGCGTTTCAGGTGCTTTGAAGCCTTTTGAAGCACCGAAATCACGCTGCCAACAATGCTTGAAGGGTCAGATTGTAGGTCGCCTAGTAAGACTGCTCGTGAGGAAGAACTTGGCAGCTAGCCTAAATTGTAACTCATAGTAGTGTTGTTCAGCTAGAGGTAGCATTTTACCATCCACCAATAATATAAGTGCTCACTAGCACTGACCAAACTGTGACACTCTTGAGTAAGGAAGGGGCCGTGGGCAGGCGCAAATCTCAATGCCGTTCGACGGTAATAAATTTCGTAGGGAATATTTGCCTAGCAGAAGAAATTTGACGGGAAAAGTATCGCCGCACAGCTTCTGGCCGAGAAAGATGCCGATTGAAGCTGTGTTAGATGAAGAAGTACTTGCCAAAAAGTCCAAAAGGGGTACACACAATTGATTTTTTTGGCCGAAAATTTTGGCACCGCAAAAATGTCGTGGGAAAAACTTCGGAAGGTGTTTTTTGGACGTTTTCGGCCTCTGGCATTCTGAATCTGAACTCAGTTTTCCTCCAGAAAATCTAGTTTAGCCGGAAATGAATTTGTCAGCTTTGGTTGTCCACAACTGTATAATCGGGACACCCTAAATTTTAGGATTTCCGGTGTGAGGTATCGTGTTCGCTTTCAATTGCCTGCCGGTTGACTCATCAAAAGGTCTGTGACTTTGAGTTAAGCGCCCAACGTAGGCTTCGATCTTCTATTATTGTGTCTTAGTTTTTCCTTCAATTAGGCATTTAGACGCTGGCCTCTACTTGGATATAAAGTATAACATGTGACTCCTTGTCCCCCAAAATCCGTATCTTGTTCTCCTCGACATGTCTGGCTACGACACCAACTCTGATACTAGCATTTCTAACATTTCCCATTCCGTCGAAGAAGACGGCGTGGGCCTTGCAAATCCAGCACTATCTCACAGTCGTCGTAGACTGCTGGATCTGATAAACCGTCTGCATAGCACCGGGTCAGTGTTTTTTTCTGGTTTCTCCGACCTTCGTCTCATTTATTATCATATTATCCAGTGCCCAAGTGGACATCGACCTTCCCCAAATCGCAGTCATCGGGTCACAGAGTGCGGGCAAGTCCTCTTTGATCGAGTCAATTTCTGGAATTACCCTTCCACGTGCCACGGGTACTTGTACAAGGTAAGTATACCCTGATTTCGCTACTATGCACCACTCGTCTAATCGTGGCCGTTCAGATGTCCTACAGAGTGTCGTCTAGCGAACTCCACCGAGATCTGGAAATGCATCGTGTCGCTGCGGTTCATCAAGGACGCCAATGGCCAGCTGCTGGGTACGGCGCGTAACGAGCAATTCGGAGAGGTCATTTACAACAAGGCTGAGGTCGAAGAACGCATTCGACGGGCACAACGTGCCATTTTGAATACGAATAGACGTTTTACCGAGTTCCTCGAGGGCGATGATGAAGATCTCTCTGAAAATCATCTTTCATTTTCCATGAACTGCGTTTCGCTGCAGATCAGTGGGCCTGGTGTGGCAGATCTGTCTTTCTGTGATTTACCCGGTACGTTTGGCTCCAGTTTTGGCGTGGCTTCCACTCATACCCGCCTTATAGGATTGATCGCGAGTGTTGGAAGTACGGGAAATAAAGACGACATCAACCTTGTCAAAAGCCTGGTGGAATCGTACATCTCCAAACCGAGCTGTCTAATTCTTTTGACGGTCGCGTGCGAGAGTAAGCGTTCAATAATTTAATCGGTCAGCTCTCTCAATGATCAATTCATAGCCGATTTCGAAAATCAAGGTGCTCATCACCTGGCTAAGACTCATGATCCGGAAGGAAAGCGTACCATCGGTCTGTCACTGCACCTTCACGACTTTCTTTGCATTCGTTGACGGATTTCAGGTGTGCTCACCAAGCCGGATCGGATCGCTCCTGGCGACGAGACAGGATGGTTGGATTTCATCCGCAACGAAAGGGAGCCACTTGAAAACAACTGGTACTGTGTAAAGCAGCTTTCGTCCTCGGACATCAAGAACGGCATAACCTGGGCCGATGCGCGCACCAAGGAGGACAAGTTCTTCTCTATGACTACTCCTTGGGCAGAACTCGATTCCGTGTACCAGCGCTATCTACGCACTGTGAACCTCGTAGAACGTCTGAGCAACATCTTGTCTGACTTGATCTCCAAACGGTAGGCCACATCATCTTTGCGTCGCTCATCCAGATGCTGATATCCGAACTCTAGACTTCCAGACATCCAATTGGAGCTCGAACGCGCTATCGAAGGAACCCTCGACCAGCTGGCCAAATTGCCAAAGGAACCATCGAAGTATCCCCTCCACGAAATTTCGGCACTCCTGTCAGCGTTTACTGTGGACGTCTCGAAGCATGTCGAGGGTATACCAGATGAGGAAGGGATCTTGCAGATGATTCGGCCGGCTCAGGAGCAATTCAAGCGGGACATTCGGGGGACAGTCCCACAATTCCGTCCGTTTGAGCGGAGGGTTGCTGGTAGTGAGATACTCTCTGCTCCGTCGTTCTTGAGTAACGAGGAAGATGAGGTAATGGAGGAGGGAGAAGATGATGATCATTGTATCTGTGTGGACGAAGTGTATACCAGGGCTCTCCAGTGAGTGTTCCATCCGAAGTATAGACATTTATTGACGTACCCTTTTTCAGTGCGCGCACTCGTGAACTTCCGGGTCATTATCCATTCGTCGTAGAAGCGTCGTACATCTTCATGTTCACCGACAAGTGGCATACCCCCGCCAAGACTCTATGCAGAGCTGTTTACAGCGTTCTCACGGACCACGTCAACAAGCTCATCACCAAACATTTCGGTTCGTTTGGACAGAATATCTTGGAGCAGCGTGTTCGGTAAGCTCTCGGCAATCTCCCTATATCCTAACAAACCTGTTTTTGGCAGGGTATGCGTGCAGGAGCACCTCAAGAAACAGCTTAGGCAGACCGAGGCTCGGATCGAATGGCTCGTCAAGTTGGAAGGACGACCATATACCCTGAACACTCACTATCTCTCTGATTACACCGAGAAATTCCTTGCATACTACAAAGAAGCGAGGGGAAAGCAGGAACACAGAGACTTGGCCTCAGAACTAGAAGCGTATATTCGCGTTTTTTCTCCAGCTTGATGAATGGAGACTGATTTTGTGCTGCCATTTAGCGTGCGCGATTATGGTACCGTTAATGGTATTCTATCGGGTCTGAGCGCAATCGGCATTCACGGTGTTGAAGGTCCAGACTTGGCGAAGCTGCTTCCTGCGGACCGCATGGAGGCGTCGCTGAAGATAATGGCAGACGTTCGTGGATACTTCCAAGGTATACCTTTCCATCCCAGCCTGCCTGTTACATTTTTTATCAAGATCCATGCACAGTTGCCTACAAACGCTTCGCCGACAACATCCCTCTCGCTATCGACTACGACCTCGTTCGGGGCGTCGACCGAGGCTTATTGGGGACTTTATCCGAACGACTGGGAATCTACGGATCGAACGGCCAAGACATTTGCAAGGAGCTTGCCCAAGAGTCACCCCAAGTCGCAGGTCGCCGTGAGGAATTGACGAAAAAGCTGGAGCGTCTGCAGAGCGCAAGCGAAGAGTTGATGAGAACCGGATGAATACATACCATAACCTCCGAGTCGTTCTAAAAGATGATACAATAACAATAGATGCATTTTTGAGTTTCCGTTTCTAGTTACGTGTTCATCATGCAAAGGCCGCTGCTGGCTCCTGCCCAACACTACCAACATCAAAATCTTCGCCATTCACAAAAGCCCGGGTACATTGCGCCATCGTCACCGAGCTAAAGGTAAATTTGAAATTAATCAGTAACTCGACGCATACGATAGGCTGCGGCAAGTATACATACTTTCTCGATATCGGATCTGTCTGGTAGAAGTTGCTGATGGGCTTCACATACGGTGCACACGAGATCTTGGCACCCGCAGTCTTAGCAGCTAGGGCCTTCAACCCGACACTGGCAATGCCGACGGATGTCGGTTCGGTAACATCATACCGCACAAGCGTTGGTGAGATCTCCCACATGCGGTCTCGCAGCGTCAACACGTCATCGTACGGTAATGGTGATCCAAGAACTTCCGAAAGAGCTCTGTAAGCGCGTCAGTCAAGGATCAAGAAAAGCGAAGAATATACGGACCGTATAATCTTCCAGTCTTCCCGAGCAGCACCAGGAGCAGACACTGCTGCACGGCCAAGTTGTGACCTGCCCTCGGTGTTGATCCATGTCGACGATTTTTCAGTGTATGCAGTAGCGGGCAGGCAAACATCGGCGAGTTGAGCACCGAGGTCACCATGGTGCCCTTGATACACAACAAATGCATCTTGCGGAATAGATTTGGGGTCGACCTCGTCAGCATTCAGGAGGTAGATGAATTTGGGTTTCGTGGAGGAAGCCTTCTTCGAAGGAACAAAACCGATATCATAGGCAGCAGGTCGTGAAGCAATCTAGAAAGAGAAGAGAGATAACATCAGTATGTGACAGACTGGAGAAAGCTGAGACTGACACGTTGGAGAACACTGAAGCCATTCCATTCCGGCGTCAGGAGTGTTTTCTTGTTGCTCTCCACGAATTTCACCAAGGCGTTGTAAGAAGCAGCGGAGTCGGGATGCTCGGAAACCGAACTGCCAACAATGATAAGAGGCTTCTTCGCCTGCGCGAATTTCTTGGCAAAGGCACTCTTGCCTGAAATGAAGGTGTTCAGAGCCTTCGCGTCAGCACCGAGATACTCGTAACCATATGTCGTATCTGCGCGTTCGCCGATGAAGCCAACTTCCAGTCCGGTGTGTAACCATGACTTCCGAATTCGAGAGTTCAGGACAGCCGCCTCGTGCCGAGGGTTGGTGCCAACAAGGAGGATCACGTCGGCCTCCTCAACACCCGGGATGGTGGAGTTGAAGAGGTAATTTGAACGAACGTCGACACCGTGAGTCGGAGCAGATGAGCCACCTTGTTGATCAAGGGCGAGGTTGTCCGATCCTAACCGGTTGACCAAGTCCTTCAAGGCTACCATGGACTCCGTATCAGCAAGGTGGCCCACGACAGCTTGTATCTCGTTCTCCGTGGCGCCAGATGCCGAAAGCCCATTCGCGACGGAAGTAAGAGCGTCCTCCCATGACGTTGGTACAAAGCGGTCTCCATTTTTAACAAGAGGAACTGTCAACCGCTGATACTTCAGTCCATCGTAAGAATAGCGCGTCTTGTCACTGATCCACTCTTCGTTAACATCGTCGTTGGTTTTCGGTTGAATCCGCATGACCTGGACGCCTCTAGAGTCAACACGAATGTTAGACCCTAGGGCATCCATGACATCAATCGATTCGGTGTTCTTCAGCTCCCAGGGTCGGGCATTGAAGGCATACGGTTTGCTTGTTAGTGCTCCAACGGGACACAAGTCGATGATGTTCCCAGACAGCTCCGAATTCATCGTCTTCTCCACATACATGCCAATCTGCAAGTCATTGCCCCGACCCGTTGTACCCAGCTCCTCGACACCAGCGACTTCGTTAGCGAAGCGTACGCAACGCGTACATTGGATACAGCGATTCATGGATGTCTTGACAAGAGGACCAAGGTCTTTGTTCTCCACCGCACGCTTGCCAGCTATCTCGTGGAAACGTGTGCGGTCGGAACCATAGCGCATAGATTGGTCTTGGAGATCGCATTCGCCACCTTGGTCACAAATTGGGCAATCGAGAGGATGATTGGAGAGGAGGAATTCCATGACGCCTTCCCTGTAAAAGTCTTAGGCAATGGCAACAGTGCAGTGAATTTCTAGGTGACTGACCGAGCGGCATGGACCATGGGCGTGTTGGTGTGCACCTTGGCACCTGGCATGGCCGGCATCGCGCTGCAGACGAAGATGAAGACAACGGCCATTCGGAACGAATACCCGGGACGCACCATGATGCAACAGCCTTTGGTGACCGCTCGACCTCCACTAAACACATTCTATTAAGGGCATTAAGCTCGTGTCCACCGTCAGACGTGATTGACGTGTCTTACCGACAGTTCCCGGCAATGGCGAGTCTAGAAAAGACATGAGAAACGAAAAAGTCATGAAATGGAAAGGAAACATACCGGTCATGGTAGCAGAATCTGGAGAAAAGAAAAATGAGCTAGTGGTCGGCGTTGCTCACTGCTAAACGCACCGAGGTATAGCGGCACCAGCGGCCTCACATGCTTGAATAAGAGCAGAGCCTGCCAAAATCGTGTCCTCAGTGGCCATCCTAAACTGATATCGTCGTTACGCCCATACCCTGTGGTACCGTCACTTCCTTCCCATCCACGGTTAGAGTTATATCTGCATGTCGTGCAGATGTCGACGAGATATTCCTACGGCCTGAAGTATAAAAGGTTAAAAAATACCCCAAGGCGACAGCAAAGGAACGCACTGCTGGACGGTGAAGATGACGACCCCACGACCATTCCGAGTAGACCCGCCGACGTTGGTCGCGACGCTGTTGAAACAATGCGCCACATGGCGAGCGTAGCAGTTAATCAGTGCGAGAAAATAATGTGTAGATGGGGCGCGCGGCCCACGAGCAGGGAATAGCAGGAGCAATGGGGCTTACCCGTCGTTGTGGACAGTGACGAACGACGGACCAACCACCGTCCAGGGATTTCACTTTCCCACGATTTTCGAGCACGTGGCCATCCGCACCCTTTGTGAACATTATTTTGGAATATGTGAGTAAATAAAACTCTGAAATAAAATCCCCAAGCGGAACACCGCAGCGGAACAGGAAAATCCAGTCACCGCGATTCGCGAGCGTCGTGAACTCAACCATCTTCTTCGTAACCGGTCTAGCCCAAGGTCCCTGCATTCTCAGTCAAAAAGAAATGTATTTAATACCAAAAATGCATGCATGGGTAAGTGGAATCCTATCTAAATCAGAACCACCAGAAAATATACAATTGGAGCCATGGGCAAAGCATCAGCCTGGTCCTCAAAATCTCACATTCAACAACTCATTACTCGCACTCCGCAGCCTCTCCATCTTCTTCTCCAGCTCCTTTCTCTTTTCCGAAACTTGCGGATTCTCCAGCGCCAACCTCTCGCACAATTCCTTCCCTTCAGGCCTGTAGATCCCTAGTCTATCAGAAAGCGTTTCCAACAAATCCCGATTGAGACCCCGGACGAGATCGTGGTCAATAGCGAGGGGGACGATATCCGTGAATCGTTTGTAAGCCACTGGTTCTCAGTCAGAATACGAAACGACGCAAGATGGTATATATGTATACCTTGGAAATACGCTCGAACTTCTGCCATAATACTCAGCGCGGGTTCCATCTGGTCAGGAGGTAGTAGCTTCGCTAAATCATTCGCTTTGACACCCTCAATCCCAATGGCGGTGAGCGCGCTGATTGCATTGGTAATATTGGCGGTTGTATACTGCACCGAGGTCATTCGCACGCCACTTTCAAAGCCCTGAAGCTTCGAAATAACATCGCTGCTAGCAGCCCGCTGCCTTGCGCCTTTATAGTACGCGAAGAACTTGGCGTTGTAATCCGCAAGGTAATGGGTATTGAGAGTAAACGGGAGATCCTCGAGTGAGTACAACCAATCCACCTTCTCTTCGGTGCGCTGGAGTTGCAATTTCAGGTAATCTTGGACAAACAACCTGAGGCAACGCTTAGAACACATCAATAACAAAACGGCCGAGATGCGCACTGAATACGTTGCTCTAAGGCACCCTGCCCATAGCTACTAAAGTGTCGAGAAACGAGCCTCTCTGCATGCTCGGAGAGAATCCGATGAACAGCATGACACAGAGACTTTGCGGGTCCTTTCCACTTCTCGATGAAGGTGTAGATGAAAGACGCTTTCACGATGAAGGGAAAATTTCCGGGAAGCTCTCTTGTTCGAGCGCTGCATTAAGGTATATATACGTGAGCATGAGGTATGTCGCTATAGTGATCACAGACTCACTGAAGGGCTCTAGTCCACAGCTCGTCAATGTAGACGGTGTTACTATCATCGGGCAGGAATCCATCATCCTCAAAAGGTCCCTCTGGTTTATCCTCTTCCCCGTCATCATTCGAAAGGAAGTCGGGCCTTTCAAGGCTACGCTTTCCAGCATGTTTACGCTCAAACGGTCGGAAATCCGGGACCGTCGATCGAATCTCCCGCTGGAATTTCTCTTGCTCTGGTCGAATAGTCTGAATAATCCCATTTTCGTCTGGGATCCCTTGAATGTGCGACGCTAAATCAACGGTGAAGGAATGAAGCAAAGCAGATATCTCATGCAGAGGATTCGAGGATGGGGCCTTGGGCAGGGCATCGATCTTCTGGGCTGTATCTTGGATAGCAGCGTCGACCTCCTTCTGGATATCCGGTAGCCTATGAACAGCAATTAGGCGCGAAGGAAGGAAGACACATACACACTCACCTCTTGGCAATGAGATCCGATAGGATAGAACTAAGCCGCGCGACCAAATTCGCGGTTTGGAGGTATCCTTTGTAGAAAGTATCTAGATCCTTCCAAGGAGCGGTGGTGCGGAACCAGTTTCTCTCCTTCTCCCGAGCCTGTTGCCAGGTAATTCGCTGCCCGAGTTCAACAGACGACGGCTGCTTCACGCAGTACCAATTGTTCTCGAGAGGTTCTCTTTCATTCCGTATGAATGCCATCCATCGATCCTCGTCACCACCAGCAATACGATCGGGCTTGGTGAGGACACCTTTAACCGATGTTAGTAGGTTCGCGGTTGTTGCGTACAACATTTGGCACGCATACCTATCGTCCTCTTTCCCTTAGGGTCATGCTTCTTCGCTAAGGAATACGCTCCCTGGTTCTCAAAATCGGCTACAGGGGATATAAGTATCGAGAAAGACGCTGGGGAGATAACCTACTTTCACAGGCCACCGTCAATAAGATCACACAGCTTGGCTTCGTGATATACGACTCGACCAGACTCTCGACCAGTTTGATATCGCTCTGGTTTCCGCCGGTACTTACGCTTGCGATGAGCCCTAGCTTTGAATTAGACATATTTTGGAAATTATTTGAGGAGTGCACCCACCTGGCAAATCGCAAAAGGACAAGTCCGCCACATCAGGCCCGCTGATTTGGAGGGACACGCAGTCACTTGAGAAGGTAAGCTGATTTTTCGCGAGATCTTTATCTTGTCCATCTAAGAAATCCTTCATTGGCTCTTTAGGATTTAGGATCGCTCTCTGGGCTCTCCTAAGTCGCTCCTCAACCTGGCTCTTGTCGTAGATGGCTTCACCAAATTGTTTCGTGTCGAGCTTGCCGTGAGCATCCGCCATACGAAGGGAGACAACGCATTTCCACGGAGCGGAGGAATAGAGCAGTCGACATTCCGTCGGGCATCTATCAAACAGCTTCAGAAGACACCAGGCTGATGAATTAAAGAGGGTCACCTCGTACACGTCCCACTAGCTCTAGGCAGGGTGATTCCGGATATAGATTCGATAAGCGACGACTTTCCTGCGCTCTGCTGGCCGATGACGGCGATCTGAGGCAGGTCGATATCTTTCTGTGCCCTGAAAAATATGATAAGCGTATTGACTGCACTGAGCGGCGAGGATGTCTGACCCTGTGTTACTCATACGATTCATCAAGTCGAGAAGCTTTCTCCGTGTTTGGGAAAGCGCTCTGTCGGCAAGGCCTACGCCATTAGTGTAGTCGTCGTCATCAGATGTCGTGCTAGACGGCGACGAAGGGACGGAGAAATCTTCAGGGGTGGACATGATGGGGGTGAGAAGGAAGGGGGCTGACGCTGCAAGGCTGCCTGTTCTTGGAGTTTTATGAAGGCTTACGCATGCCGCAGGGTGTACTTAGGCGCCAGTGGGTCCTCGTTCCCACTTTATCGATGAAAGGATTGAATTGGTCGAAGGCGCTTTCCCAGGCCCTATTCAGTAATTCAAGCTCAAGTTTGTATCGACCTATTAAATAACACGGATTGAGAACAGTCCAGAAAGCCTACTTGCATTCAGAAAAGTTGTAAGGGATATGGATTACCTTCGGACCGGTAATACGTCATTCTTTTCTTTTGCTTACCTATCCTTTGCGGCAAGCTACGTATGCACCGATTTCGGACTTTTCCTCACTTAACCTTTTACATCTACCATGCCTTCGTGTCTTTGACCTAGCTTTCTTCTGGCAATATACGCCCGACTCGTACTCATTTCTGGGTTGAAGACCCATCGCCTGGCAGATCCTTTACAAAAGTAGACGTCGAACACAAACTCTAAGCTATTGATGACAAAGAACGATGCACCCAGCTGCTCAGCATGATCAGAAGAAGAAGTTTTCAGCGTAGGCTCGGTCCAGCAACGACGATCATTGCGGGTCGAAAGAAAGACTCGGAGCAGGCGGATCGATAAAAGCGGCAACACAATTGCCATTCTAGTCACGACACCCAGTTGCCACGGCATTTCATTGCTATCTGCTCAACGTTGTCGACTTGTTGCAATCAAACACAGCTTCATATATTGGAACGTTCACGGAATTTTCCCTTATAAAACTAACTTCTTCCTTCCTTCCTGACAAAATTACTATATATCTGCTTTGATCAAATCAGCGGCTCTCTCTGCGATAATATAAACCGGAACCTGAGTATGCCCTGCGGATACAAGTGGCTGGACGCGGGACGCAGAAGAGGTATTGAGCTCGCGGCAGTAGGCTATTACCCGTAAAGAATGGCTTACCAGAACTGAAGCATCCACAATTCTCACCCCCTTTGCGCCCTTCAACTTCAAATCTGGGTTTACCACACCCCAACTCGCATCGGCAGGCGACATGCTTGCGGTACCAACAGGATGGAATACACTGCGAATCCCATTCCGGAGATCGTTTTCTGTGTTATTCGCGGTGACACCGAGTATGTACCCATCCCACGCCGCAGCTGTGACAAACTTCTTTGCACTCTCAACAGCATATTGCATAATGGCAAGATCCTGCGGATGCGAGAGATAGTTTGGATTGATCAGAGGCGGGTCAAGGGGGTTCGTACTATTGATAGTGACATCCCCGCCTATTGCCAGTCATTTATCAGTGTTGGAAAGGAGAGGCAAGGAACAAACGTACGCGACAGAGGACAGAGGCCTGCGACAGTGATAGACAAGAAATTTCCAGGAGGAGGAGATGGGGATAAAATGCCGTTCTAGAAGAGGATCAGCATTACCCGGAGCCGATTCAAGCATGTTGTCCCTACAGTGAAGATAAACTCATAGTGTGCAGTCTGATTTCCCGCGCACGGATCTCCATCCAAAATACCGGCTTCTTCAGGAATGCGAAGGAAACCTACCTGATTGGTTATTCCCGCTGATAAGAAGCCCGTTCGGTTTGCTTGCCACTCTGCCAGGGTCTCTGCTTGAAAGGTCGTGTTTCTGTAATAGATGTTCTCTATAGTGGACGTGTCGTTAACGAAGAAGCTAAGACCGTTGATAAGGGATGGTCTGTCAAGTTCTTGCCGACGTCAGGAAGATGGAGCGTTGGATCGATTCCCAGAGCTATCAGCTCAGTGTCGTTACTGATGCCTGAGTGAAGGAGAATGTTTGGCGTGCCAATTGATCCGGCAGAGAGAATGATTTCCCTGAGATGAACTGGCGCCAGGGTATGCAGAGATGCTAGATAAGGTCAAGTTAGAACAAAAATTCTCAAGATGGTACATCAAAGACGTTATTCACCTCCTGCATCTTGGGTAAACTCAACAGCTTTGAATGTCGGCAGGCCGCTAGTGTACTTGGTCTTGGACCGTAGAATCCGGGTGACGTGGGTGTGGGTCAAGACGTGCAAATTTGGCCCTCCGATATACCTGGCACCAAGGTAGGACGTCTGCGAGCTACTTCTAGTACCGTTTCCAACTGTGTATGCAACCCATCCTGTCGTGAAAACAAAGGCTCAGAATCGGTAAGATAATTCGTAGTAGATCCCCACCGATTCCTAGATGGTTCCCAGAATTGTAATCCAAATTGAATGGAAATTCATCAGGGAGCTCCGACGTAGTCTGAATGACGCGAGCATCCGTAGCTCTTGGGACTCCGGGGAGAGACACCGAATTGATTCCGTTGAAGCTGTGAACCGCAGGATCAAACTGACCAGTAGTGTTGTGGTGATCAGAAGGGGGAACGATTCGTTCATTCTATCATCACATCAAGGTCAAACCAATACAGAAGGCAAAGTATACTAAAAATGAACCTTTCGAATGTATGGTTGCAAGGCCTCCCATCCCCAACCAGGGTCGCCGCTGATCTGGGCATACCGGTCATAATCTTGAGATGACCCACGTGTATAGAACATGTAATCTTGAAATTCATCAGCCGAAAGAGCTAAGCAATTCCACGAAAAGCACGTACTGACTGCGCTACTTCCTCCTAATCCGAACCCTCTAGGGAACGGAATAGAATGTCCATTCAATCCTGGTTGCTCAGTTGTGGTAAAATTCCAGTCCAAGAGGGTTCCGGGGGTTGCGCTAACGCAGAAGAATAGAACCTCGGACAGTAGGACATCAGCCGTCCTAGAGAAGGGTTAATATCGAAACGTAGAAGAATGTACTTAGAAGAGGACTAACGATCCGCCAGCTTCAAGGACGAGTACGGAGACGTGGTCATTCTCTGTCAAACGGTTTGCGAGAACATTCCCTGCAGTTCCGCCTTGAATGTGTCGAGGTCAGAGAAAGTGTAACGCAAACGAAAGAACCTGTTGAGGTTTGGTGTTGTTTGGTCATTCAGACCGGTCGGAAGCTGTAGGTACACACATACATACAGTAGCCACATATTCTGTACCTTGCCAGCTGTACACTTCTTTAGCCCGTACCGCAACGCCAGCGCCGCGCCGTCTCCGTGGATTTTTGTCTGTGTTCATTAAGTGTCCGATCTGAGGCCCGGTGAGGGCTTGGTACTCATCTAGGAGCCCGGGGTCCGGTGTCTCTCAACCTGCTAGTTTCTGGCAAATCCCCCAATCTTATACCCTTCTCCTTGCTTTCTCTGCATGCCCATGGCATAGCTACCCTATTTACCTTAACAGAACCGACCTCCAATGATAATGAAATCAAAATTCCGGGTGGGGAGTTGTTCGAACCTCTGGTATATTGCACCAAATGCGCTTGAACATAATAACAGGAGGGTAAAGAGCATAGTAGCCATAGGAAATCGACGCACTGGGACAATATTAGTTTTATATGCATATTATACTATCTAAATCCTCGGCCATACCTGGGGAATGACTGTTCACATGATGAAGACCTGATCCTAACGATGCGTTAGTACCGACCACCACTGCCTGGTGCCACAACTTGCGATTCTTTCTCCGCACTAGTAAGATATAATCGCGGAGCGGTGAGATAACCCACGGGCCTTCTGTCCCCGACAATGTTAAAGTACCTGTCAATGACGTGATTTCCATTCAGTTGCGGCGCTTGTAATGCTGGAAGCTACGGAGCACTATCAATTAATATGAGCGCCATACATCAACTGATGATACAGCGGGAAGGAAAGGTGACTCTTAGTATACTGGGTATCTCTGGACAATAATATGAGGTCTCGCGCGGTCCCACGGGATCCCGCGAGGGCGCGCGCGATCTTGCGAGGGAATGAGAGATCTCGCGAGATTGCAAGAGGGTGGGTGCTTCCACACCTGACATATAAGCAATCTGGGTGCTCCGAACGTGACCGGAGGGGTGACACCTACTTTGAGCCACCACCTCCGCGCCCTCCTGTAATAAATAAATTCAATAAGTTTACTATACTAAAACAATTTCCTCATTGCTGCGTGCGGTTGTTGGCACTGCCACAAATCTCAACCTCTCTCCTGTAACATGACCACCGTACAAATTGAGCGCGTCAACAACTCATGGTCAGAGCTCTGCCACTCTGTCAACCGCATCCTTCAGGCCGGGAATGGTGATCCCCACCGTATTCAGCTCCAGATGACCGATCTCGCCTTGTGGGAACAATATTGGACAGAGGTTCACCTTTATGTCAACCATGTCGAACAGCTTTCTCACTCCCATCTTACAGAACCAGGTGTATTTCTCTGACGAATACGTCACCATTATCAATGCCGGACTGGACACTATGAAATCCTCTTTGACAGCCGCATTATTCATCTCTAACGATCCACCCACACATCCACCTCTGCTACAACCCAAGTCCAAGGTATACACAGGGAGGAAAGGCCGACCCTGTGCTGATATCAACCCGACCATACTGGGCCTGCTCACTCAAACCCATCGCTCAGCTGCCCGGATCGCTGACCTCTTCGGCACACATCCACGGACGGTAACCCGCCATCAGCAACGTGCTGGATTCAAGGAAGCCGGACAGGTACCTTTCCAAACGGTGGTAGACGCCAATGGGCACGAACACACGATACATACACCCACCAGACCAAAAATGTCTGACATTGACGATGAGGAGCTTGACAAGCTTATTGATGGAATTTTGGGTCGCTGTCCAGGCTATGGACGTGGCCAGATCAAGGACGCGCTTGATCGTCTTGGTCATCGTGTTTGTAGACAACGCATAGCTGCAGCCAAAAAATGAGTCAACGGCCCGAACCTCACTTTCGGCCAGCAACTGCTCGCCCGGAAGAACTACGACGTGCCCGGTGCCAACTCTATGTGGCACCATGATGGTAATCACCGTGAGTTGCACTTTTGGTTTACTGCTAAAGGCCGCTAACATACCAGTAGGACTCATCCGGTGGAAGATGCTGCTTCATATCTTCGTTGACGGCAAAACTAGGGTCGTCACGAACATCCGTGCGAGCAATTCAAACCGACCATACGTTGTTTTGATGGTTTTTTTGGATGCCACGCTGATCTGGGGTGTTCCGAAACACTTACGTGGTGACCATGGTGTCGAGAATCTATATACCGCGCAGTGGATGGAGAATTACCGAGGCATGTTAATGAACCCTTACATCTGGGGCCGGTGAGCTTATGTTTTCTCCACTGAAGACCATCCATGTCACTAAAGCATCCCCAGGTCTGTTCACAATACTCGGGCAGAACGGATGTGGGTAGAGACATCCAGAAGTTGGTGTGACCATTGGTATGACTTTTTCATGGAGCTCGAAGCCAGCTATGGTCTGGATCATGACAATTCCGCCCACATCTGGTTACTGCAACGCCTTTTCCTTGCAAAGATCGATGAGCAAGCACGACTTTGGGCGGATGATTGGAACAATCACAAGATTCCGTTGGAGGGCAAGCGTCCCGAAACCCCATACAACATGTGGATTGAAAGTCAGCTCATGGATGGGTTGCGAGGCCTCGAACACGTCTCCCCCACTGACCCCCATCATGTGGATCCATTTGCCGCTATGCCTAACATGGGTGTTAACCGTGACATCCTCACTCTCTTGGAACAACGTCATCGGGCCCTCACCCCTGAGGTCCTCGCCCACCTGGATGATGGAAGAGGAAACGTCCCATTGCCTCAGAACTGTTAGTTTCTCTGTTGACGCCTCTCCAGACTTTACTGACCACTTTCTTGGAAGTTCCGGCAGACTCGTTGGCGTATGTACCCTGTGAGCCTCCTAACTGCCCACTGACACCGGAGGAGGTGGACGTGCTTGACCGCACCATTGCAACCAGTCCCGGAATGGGAGATGAAACCGATGCGGGCCGGCGTGTACTCTGGATCCATGCCTTGCAGACACTCAACGTCATCATGGCTCATAGACTCGCTTGACTCATTCTACTGATAGTGCGCACATTGATAATGACTTCGCGGGAAAAATGCAATTATTGAGACGTGACTGATCGGTGGTGTCATGTGTGACGGGATACAACGTGTGACAGAAGGGATTTTTCGGTCATGTGATCAATCGCAAACTTTGTATTTGGACAAGTACAACGTCGTTGTGATGTGACCAGCAAAGTGGTCTGTCACATCACGCATACTAAAAATCGACCAAAAGGATCTCCGCTTCGTCCAAAAGTTCCTCTCGGACCAGGCCATTCGTGCCATCCTCAATCGCGTTGAGCAATTCCGCATGAACCCAATTATGAGTCAAAGCGTATTCCAACTCCGCGTTGTCAGCATGTCCATACACCGTGAGCTGATGCAGAATTTCAGTGAGATCGATGCTAGCCATGGCCTCCAAAGCATCCGAGAGTTCGTAATCAACATTGACAATGCAACCGCCCACATTGTCGTTGATTGCGGGGAGGAAAACCATTCTAGTAACTCCCTCAGGCTACAGAGCGCATGTCAGGTTAGAGACAGGTGGATGGGGACATAATTGTACGCACCAAGGGACCCCTCCATACTTTGCAAAAGAACTATGGCACCGAGTTAGTGAGAACACCTCAAAACGACAAACACACGGACCTTGATCTTCGACTCCTGCCCTGGATTCATGTGAGGAAAGGCTGCCGCATATAGCATCTCATAGCGTAGGGACGTCCATTCAAGCGAACGAACACCTGGAGGGTAGGCCACTGCACCGTTCCAGTTGCCATGCGGATGACCAGTGGTAATGAGGTATGTGCACAACGCGTTCTTCAGCCCATCCAGCACGCATTCGTAGTGCTCTGCTTCTTGCTGCGTATGAATTGGATGCATAGCAAACCTCAGATTGGGCAGGATGTCGTCTTCCACCGAGGGGATGCCTTGAAACCGACCGATTGATCTACCAGCCGACCTGTCAGATCCATGCGAGACGCAGTGGGATGTCGACTTACGAAGGAAGTGTGTGTGCATGCTGAATAGCCGCATTCACGATGTCTATCATGGTTAACGAAGACATGGTTCAATAGGAAAGGGACAAGCACTCCTAAGTTCCTGTGCTTTTAAATGTCCCGAAGCTATTTGATTTGCTAGTCTAATTAAATACGGGGAGGCTACTTATTTTTCCGCTTGCATCTGAGCAACTCCTCGGCTTTCTTCAACGACAGGCTATGCGTAAGATGAAGCAACTCCCCTGATGTGGTTGGCTCAGCATCCACTTGGCCCAACCGCCTAGGGATATTCTGCCACACAATGAGCATATCTAGGATTTTTGACCGATCCTGGTCGTATTCTGACTCGCCAAAAGTTGTGTCACTGAGCTCTAAAGAGAGTTGCTGTACCCGATTCCAAAATGTCAGATAGCGCTCGAACGTTTTGGGTGAGCGATCAAAAATGGTCAATTTGTGGACCCCCACTCTGGCTTTTATCCAAGCGAACACTCCTGGAAGTCGGCCATCCTTCCCCATGCCCATATGTTTCTGTGTCTTGTCTGCAGTATTGATCTCGCGAGCGATGCCCATGAAGACCATCACCGCCGCATAAATCTTGAAGGCTTCATTGTAGGACTCGTCGAATAGAGATGCCATGGGTTTGATCGAATCGAGGAACAATCTGTCCCAGGCGGCCCATTCAGGCATATCGTCGGTCGCGGGCGCAGTCGTAGGAGTCCTGGGGGCAGTGGGAGCGCCAGCTGTAGCGGGCTGCGGCAGGTTGTAATCACTGGAGGACGCTTTGTGGATGTAAATGACATAGATGTCCTCTCTAGATAGCTGAGTTTCCTCCGCTACCGTCAGTGTCTCTGGACAAGCCCTACAGTGGCGCAACGGAGTGTTAAATTGCGCGCTTTCCTGGCACAGAACGTCGTCAAGGGTCGAAATTTCCCAGAACGAGAGATCGTCACCCCCCCGTTACTGAGGGCCAATGGGCGCGTGGAGGTAGAGACGGTGAATAGGCTGTGGTCCATCTCTCTAAGCACTCGCGCCGTCCTTCCTCCTTGCACCAAAATCCGCGTGAGGGCTTCACCTGCATTGTGAATGTGAATGTGGGAATCGGGCATACATGAGCAGGATTTGACAGCCTACCTATCGATGCTCTCGACACAGATACGTCGTACTCCACATGGGGGCGTTCCCGCCCGTCAGGGCCCTGCATGGAGATATAAACATTGATAATGTCCCTGAAAATCGAATAAGTGCCCATTCTTTTCCCTTGGAGCTTTCTACGTACCTTGTTCCCATAGCCGGACCGCCCACACCACCGTGGGCAAGTCTCCCCTGACGTTCCAGTGCATCACCCCCCAACTGTTGCCTGTATCTGGTTGAACGCCCATGTGGGCCACGGGATGAGTGCCCGAGATTCCCCGCGAGTACTGTGAGAGCGGCTTGATTGGCAGTCCCTCCGGTCAGGCCTTGATTGGGAGCGCCTGCGCTAGGTTGAACTGCAGGTACGTTTAACTGTGCCCAATTACGCTGGACATTGGCTCGCCTCATGGCTGGTACGTCAACATCACCTGGTTATTGAAAGGTTAGATTTCATGGCGAATTGGAGGGTCGGTGGGACAGATTCACCTGTACTTAGGGTGTCTTCGTGGCGCATCTCATCTTCGTTCAAGTCGGACGAACTTTCTGAGGAATATCCTTCAGTCGCGGGAGCATGACGAACTCGTTGTTTATTATACACACCTGTGAAAGTCGACGTGAACGGACGTGCCATAGACAAATTGGATAAAATTACCGTAGTTATCAGAGTCTTGGCTCTCGCTACCATTGCTATCAGGCTGATAAGGTTCAATCGTTGACGATCCATTAGCTTCGTCATTGGGTGTGTCTCCCCCAGTTCCTGCCTGGGCGTCGCCTGAACGCAAAGCCTCCGGCGCCACACCAGTGGCGGCAGCTGTCTCTCTGAGTCAGTCGGTATAGGTAGCAAGGAGTTTGGCATACCAGATTGGCGTTGTCTCTTGAACGCTAAGCCCAGGTCAGCCAAGTCTTCTTCTTCCGACCTCGCCTTGCGTCTGACTGTCTTCGGGCTTGGGAGAATGACAACTGGAGAAGGAGCCCGACGTTGCAACGGAGGTGCGCCTATGACAATTCGGTCAATATTTTCAACGAAAACACAGACTAGTGGATTCAAAATACCTTCAGGTCTTCGGCTTTGTGGCAATTGCGATAGCCGTCCACTTTTTGTACGCTTGGTCAGTGACGTGTTAGCCAAGGGTACGTCGCTATCGTCGTTAGAGCTCATGATCACGAAAATGAGAAAGTCAGAACGATAAGGCGTCTGGGTGGGTCATACCCCTGTGTTTAGTTGCGAAGTGTCACGAAACCAGGGGGTCGGTCACATCACAAGCACGTTCAAAAATTTGTATTACCATCTGTACTTTAGATTTTTAGGCCGTCCTGAGACCAGTTGTGAGCTAATAAATGTAAAATATCCAGCCGCAAACGGTCTGCAAATGATGCAGTAGACCACATCATATCCGTTGAAGATGGTGGACGACCCTGCCGCATCAAATGCCACGCAAAGGCAATAGTATACACCCCGCAATTGACAGAATCCTTCTGCTTAGGCACGGACTGACAAGCGCGACGAAATTAGCGAGATCCAAAGTTAAATTGTTCGAACCCACCTGGGCCACTTGGAACTGAAATGGTCGGTCCGGATACGGTGCGACAGGCTTGATAAGATCCCAAAGTCTCTGGATTCAGAACATGAACACCCCTCGACGTATCTGAAAACCATGACTCACTTGGTAAATCTCTCCAAGCTCGTCCTCATCCCCTCCAAGACTATCGTAACATATCATCTGGTGGGAGGGGAGGTTCAGATGAAACAGCACCCAATGTTTGTCTTCGTGTATGGGCAGTACAAAGTCGCATATGCCGAATTGTAGGTGGGTCTGAACATGTACAGTCGAACATCAACACGGGACAATGTCAATCAGTAGCTTACCTGCATCAGCCTCTTAAATGCCTTCACAGCCGCATTCTTGGACGCGAGCGCGACGGATTCCGCCATACCCCATGTTGAAAATTGCCGACATAGAACGTGAAGAGCCACACTGACCATCACATCATCCAACCAAGATTTCCCCATCTTCAACAACCTTCGAAGAGAGCCTTTGTCAAGGCGGGTGGACCGGCCAAAAAAGCGCCACGTGGACTGAGGATTCGCGTCGAGTAGCGAGCACACGCACTAGTGTAAACGTCAGTAACAGGCCATTCACATAACGTGGCCACTTCTCACCTGGTACAAGTCACATTGTGATGTTTCAGCTTCGTCTTCATGGAGTAGAGATACAACTGGCTGGTGATCTTTTAGGTACTCGTAGAGACCCTTTTTGAACTCGTCCCGCCACTGTGACACGTCTGCAGGGGACTCTGGCTCATCTTCTTCGTCTTCATCACTGATATCCCAGATCTGGTTCTCTTCGACTGTGCCAGAATCCGTCGACTCGTGATGTCGTAGACTGCTGTCTATTATGATGATTTGCTGAACAAGGTCAGGTGGCAAGCCCACTCCGCTCATTCCTACAAAGCTCTCACTAGTCGCTGTGATGAGTGCGCCGATATCACCAGCCGATGAGGAGCTCAGAACCTGTTGGCGTTTGACCGTTGTCTCTCCCTCCTCAGCCAGGTCCAATTGGCGCTTATTAGTTGGAGCAACATCGACAGAGGCGTGTTCCCCATTTTCGTCTGTCAACCCACGTGAGAACGCTTCCTCACTCATGAAACGAAGGTATTCCTCGCCAAGTTCGCCGTCACCAAAAACTATCGCTGACACGGGCATGTCCTCCACTCGGTGGGTATGTACTTCTGGTTCCTGATCTGGCGGAAATGCGACACTTGCGCTCACTTGCGTCTGCTCAGTCACCTCTTGGCCGTACATGGCCTCATGGCGTGCCATTATAACATCAAATCATTCGCCGTCTGAGAGACCGTGGAGTTCCTCTTCCGTAGGCGACTCGAATCGCAGGACTAACGAAGCCGGCCCATCCACAGGGTTGCTATCCTGTGACGCAGCCTGCTCGCTGTCTACGAGTGCGCCGTCGGCATAAGTCGCCTGGCTCTGCCCTTCCAGGCCATCGAGAAAAGCACTATCACCTTCTGCCGAGGATGCCTCAGAATCCTTGGAACCCTCGGAATCGATGCTGACATGGCGCTTGGTCTCGGGACGGCGCACGATCTTACGGTCTGTATCACCGCTGTCGTCATCGGTACTTGCAGACAGGAAGGCTCGGGCTAACAGCCTCCTCTTCTTCAGAACAGTCTTCCTAGGCGATCCCGACTGGTCAGTGTCCATTTCCAAGACCAGGGATGTCCTGCCCTTTGCAGGGGTGGACTTGTTGCAGAGTGCAGAAGAGAGTGACGATTCGCTGGACTCCGAGCTCATGTGGGACTGTGAGTCGGAGACATCCTGATGCTTCGGGTTCCTCTTGCGGGTGGGACTGGCCAGCTGCATCAGCGGCACAGCAGACGAAGCCTCCTGAGGCTCCGGGGTTCCGGACAACGACGACAAAGGGGAGGGTGCCGATTCATCCCCTTGAGCAGGGTCCTCCACCGGATTGATATCCTCATATCGGAGAATATCAACATTGTCTGCTATGTCTGCGAAAGGCTGTGAGAACGGGACGGTACAAACACTGTAATAATCGTACCTTCCACTCGGCTGATGTCAAATGGTGGGCCCCAGAAAAGACTGTCCTCTTGCGGTCGATCTTCTCGTCGCTGTTCCCGCTTGAGCTCGTCACCGATAATGTCCTCACACAATTTAACCACGTCCGTCTGGAACCAGGTGCGATGCAAGCAGTCCTCCATGTCAATGGCATCGTAGAGATGGGACTTCTTAACGGCCTCGTGGTAGTCGATAAGCACCTGGGCCGAACTGTAGTGCGACAGTTTGAAGGCCACATGTGCCTCATATACTTCGCCGGTGTTGTGCAGACCGGTCAAGGCGAGACGCTGATTGGCCCAGGACGCCAGCTCCCAATACTGCGCTACAGCAAAACGAAGATCGATCCAATGTCGATCTTTCTGGCCGGAAAATGCGGGAAGATAGATTACAAGGTTGCCCAAGGCACACAAATCCAAAAACCTTCACGGGTGCTTATGTCTGGGACATGGCCTTCGTGCGCTGGGGGTATGCTCGTTAGTGAGTTAAATAAACAAGATCGAATGACTGACCTGCAAGATCTTCTTCTTCGGTGATGACTTTTTTCCAGTATGCCATCATCTGCAACAAAAGCACTCTCATGTCCGGTGGCTCGACGTTTGTGATGGCAAATGACAGAAAGGCTGTATGAATCCAGCCCATGACGACCGACCGTATGGCAGAGGTAGGATAGAAATGTTGCCCGAAGATGAGGAGGTTTGTCTCAGTGACTACTGCGTGGAGTGTGTTAGGACGTTGGAACCTAGAGGAGAAAGGTAACCGATATAAGTTACTCATAATATGCGCTTCGCCGGTGAACGGACCAAATTGTGCCAGGCTCTACGAGGACCACTTCGCATTCATACACTTCGGGATTAACCTTGCTATCACCGTGGAAGTCATGTACGAAGGCATCCCAGGTGTCTCCGCTCTCAGTGCTGTTCCGTTTGTTGATGACGAACCAGATCTTGCGCCCTGCCAGAGTGTGTATCTTAACGGCCGAACCGCCGAAATCGGAGTGAGGCGGGGTCAGAGCGCCAGCGACCGTCGCCAAACCCCAGGAGAGCGCCGGCGCTGGGAACGGTGCGCTAAGGAGATCATTCCCAATAGCACGGGTGACCTTACACGCTTCCAAGTGGGAAGCTACTTGACTGTAATTTATTCTTAACTGAGGCACCCCGTCGAGTACGAACGGACTTACTCGAACAACGGGGTCTGAAGTGTAGTATCTGGCATTGGGAGGGTAAGCGCATTCAAGACCCGACCCGTCGCTCCTTTAGACCCCTCGTTGAGCACGGTGTGAAGTGTAGACGTGACTTCTACAGTGGGCTTCATGGAATGAGCAGATCCTTCTGTCACTCGACGCACGGATTCTGTAACGCGTTCAACCGTCGCCCCGAACCCACCCACTTGAAGGTATGACATACGTGCACGATGATCGGTGTATCGAGATCTCCAAGTTCCCTAGCAGTCCACGAATTCCAACCCACTTTTTCGGACCCAGTGGTACGTTCGTAACCAAGACGCTTCACTCACGAAAGAGAGGTAGGATTTGAGCATCTCGGAATACCTGAGATGCGCTATACTCGACTTGCCATCAGTACGATCCAACCAGGGTGGACTCTCCCCGGCTTGTCTGTCCGACAGGCCAGAAGAGACTGGAGGATATCCCGTTCAAAGGGTCCTGAACGACGACATTCATCTTCCAAATAGAGACTGCAATTGCCAGGGGGACTTACTGAAGCTTGAAGGCAATCGATCCGACATTGAACCCATCGATTCTCATTGACACTGAAGGCGTCAATCCAGACGGGATTATCAGCTCTATCCGTCAGTTCATTACGAACGGCAGGGAGGGCGGACATTCTTGCATGGAGGACGATATCATCTCGGGGACACGCGTCGTCTAGTTCGCATGGGTCGGCCTACGGAACCCATCACCGGCCCTTTGGTGCGATGCACCTCCATAAAAGTGGAGCACAAATGCTATCTTCGTCGGTGGCTCCCTTCTGGGCGTATTCGGCCAGTTCCCGCTTGGACAGTCGAACACGGGGAGGTCTCTGTTGAATTAAGGGGACACCATCAGAGCCGGACGCAGGTACCTGCTGCGCGTCTGACTCATCGTCTGCACTACTGATGACAGTCTTGCTCTTGGGTTTGGACTTCTTCTTCTGCTTCGCTTTTTTCCTAGGCGCTACCTTGGAATCTTTCTCATCTTCTGCGTGGTCGCTCGTATAATCCTGAACCTGCATCTCACGCTTTCGTCTCCGGCTCTCCTCCACGACTGAATGTGGAGCACTGTCCCCTGCTCCAGTCGCTTTCGCGGTGGCCACAGATGAGACGCCACCGGGCCTGGTGCAGACAGGAGCTCGCCTAACTCTACAAAGGGCGTAAGTTTCGAGGGCAGATTCGCCAGGAAGACCTCGTTCGGCCACAAGTTGCTGGGCCCCCATCAACAGAAGGAGTCTCGATTTGCTGCTTCTCAAGACCAGTCTCCGACGCTACCTCGATAGAACTCGTTTGCGAGCCTTTGGGATGTTTTAAACGAGTAGCAACATCGAACCATGGAGGACCATGTTAGAACAGGTGGGCTTTCGTGAAGGTCGGCGTTACATAGATGCAGAAACCGAAACAAGAGCATTCTCGGCGGTAAAGGCCCCTGCAGCCACACCCAAAAGCATCGACCACATGCCGTGCTCAACCTCACGAAGCTTCGCAGGTTTATCTCTGTCATCGGCACCGCATGCGTACTGCGAGAGCATTTTAGTGGAGGCTGGGGAAATAAAAAGGACCATTTACCATCAGACATTGCACGGGGGGAGGGGCGGCATCACGCGCCCACTTGAACAAAATCAAAGGAGAGATCGTAACACAGTGCAATAAGGTTGTTACGGCGTCTTTGTTTCGCGGTGCGAAAGCACTGATACTCCCTTGAACTTGCTGCCAAACCTCAGAGTAGCCATGCGAGACGGCAAACCTGTCAGGATGGAAGAATCAGCTTTCATCACGTCAACATTCGTGACCGCTTACGCTTGTAGTTTATCGCCGTAGGTTTGAGGGTCACCTCGAATACGCCTCATCCAACGAAGTTGCATGCGACGCCCTCTATGATTTGCAGCAACTTGTGCCAGTAGCTTACATGGCCTTTCCTATTCCATGACCAGGCCGCCTGTAAGTCTTCCAAAGCTCCCTTTGTTCAGCGGACAAATCTGTGGCGGTAAGGGCTGGAAGGTCCGCCTTTTCTTGCGTGCTCTCTCGACTTCTGTACGCACTTTGTAAGACCGCGGGCCAGTCCGCCAGTCGGCCACCCACTGACGAAAAGAGGTGAGAAACGAAGGAAACGGAGTCCACAGGACAGTATACCTTTGTGAGTGTCTGCGTTGGCTTGAAATTCACACTGTAGTCAACCTTGAATTCGCCATCATCAATCCCTCGTATCGCATCAGCTCATCCACCAACCGCCACGATATTAGTGCTTCGACCAGTTCAACACGTTTTTTGGGATTCCATGTGCAACAGATGGTGAACTGGTTTGGGACAGCTTCGGGCAGCCGGAGCAGACCACGATGGTAGTAAGCGGGGAGTGAGTCAGCAAGATCCTGGGCGGCTAGTCAGACACAGAGGTAGGCTGTACCATAGGCGTACCTCAATGAACCTGGCAAACCCTGCCCACACACCGGGACCAGCGATCACATCCCGGGTGCCTGGACGTGGTCTTCACCGACATCAGCACGATTGGAGAGACATCCTCTCGTAGGGAATCGAAGCAGTCGCGTTCGATTATGAAGTGGTAACGACTTGAGGAGATTGGAGTCTGCGCCTGTTGCACTGATGTCGCATAATCAGTGTCCGTCCATTGGGTACATGGCAAGGAGAGAGCGGCAGCGCACGATGACATACGTCTAAACGCGCGTGTAGCCAAACCAGCGACGCTCAACGTCCAGCTGGGCAATCCGTCCAATCGCCATAGCGAAGCGTGTCTTTCCTGGCCCACCTGGCCGCACTCAGGTAGGATCTGGAGGGGACTCACTCATTTCGATACGGCCGCGGTGTCCTCCATGGGTTGGCGATTTGGATATTATGGCAAGGGACGAAGAGGTTAGGTGATATTAAACTTCTCACGAGTCACGCATTGTGACGGAGCTACTGGTAGGTCACGT